>OY757037.1:7413314-8613314 GCA_963582015.1 Xanthorhoe designata | reverse complement strand
CATCAATGATTGTAAAAATAAAAAAAATGTGGCAAGTAATCTCTATAGAGTTATAAGGAGCCAAATATGCATTTGAGTTGAGTAATTTTTAAATGTTTCAACTCTTATGCAAGACAAACTCTACTGGTAAAATTCCATTTTATCTATTAGATTAAGTAGTACTTTTAACAGAAACTGGTTTAAGTATAAGTACCTACATGTTTTTCCAGCATCAGTACAACCTGCATGTATCATTGTGCATTGTGTCTAGTTATAAAAAAAATGTACTTAGTTAGACCAAACAAAATAAGAGTAATGTTGTACCTATACCTAAACCAAAGGCTTGGTAGGTGACCTTCAAACAAAACTAGGTAGAAGTAATTGTCAATGAAAATTGATCTGTTCAGCTGATTGTTTCAACTTCCACTATAAGTTTAGTTTCACTTGTTGTATTCAGAATGTAGAATCCCAACAATTTTTTTATTTTTTCGGACGGATTTTTATGTTAAGTGGTCTTCCGGACCTTTATAACTTCACCGGGCTTTTGAATCCCAACAAATAGCTTAAGTATTGCTTACTGACATAATTATCTGTGATTGATATCCTGCACCTCACTACTTTAAACTTTATTCTAAGCTTGCAAATGTATTATTTTTGTTTATGATGTGAGACACCTTAGCAAATTGTTTCTGTGAATCTGTGATAACATTGGTCCCTGTTTGAACTTGTTACAAGCAAAGCACCTGTAAGGTATCTATTTAAAAATCTTGGGTAGGCTCAAGATTAAAATAAGTATTAAAGCCAAAAATATTATGCTCCATCTACTAAGACAGATCTTGGATTATAACGGAAAAAAAGTATTGTGTAAAATGTGCATGTCTTTTGTGTGTATATTAGGTATGTTCTTTTAGGTGTTCAGTGTTTACTATTGAACTGTGTTTGCCTTTGTTGCTACTTACTGTAATGGTACCTTTGATAAGAATAAAACGTGACCAGGCCAAAGTCCTTAGGCCCTCCGGGCAGTCACACATAATAAGTACTATTGTTATATAAATGAAATGTGTGGTGTATTGCATATTCTGTGAAATAGTGACAGTGCATTGACATTTACAATTATGTAAACATGTGTGGGTACCTACAAACATGGCATGCAAGAAACTTCACAACTACCTGCAAAACACCAGTCTTGAATCACCAAGTAAGTTTATAACAGTGACGACGAGAATAAAATCGCGTAAAATTATAAAAACCAGTAGAATCGTGTAAATTTGTGTGTGATATAATGTCGGACATCAGATTTGAAACTTTTGATATGAACAATGGTGATTGGGAGTGTTATAAAGAAAGATTTGGATATTTTCTTTGTGCGCACGGCATAACCGACGCCATTAGACAAAAAGCCGTTTTTTTCGCATCGTGTGGCAGTGATTTGTTTAATTTAGTAAAATCATTGGTATTTCCGCAGTCGGTGAGCCAGGTAACTTTATCAGATGTAGAAACGAAACTAAATGAACATTTCAATCCGCGTCCCAATGAAATAGTTGAGTCATTCAAATTCCATAATCGTAAACAGGGTAAAAATGAATCAATGCAAGAGTACATAGCTGACCTAAGGAAAATGTGTAGATATTGCAATTTTGTTGATTTGGAACGAACTTTAAGAGACAGGTTGGTATGTGGAGTAAATGATACCAAACTGCAAGAAAATCTATTGAAGAAGGCTAGTCTTACTTATTCTACAGCAGTCCAGATGGCATTGCAAGCAGAGAAATGTGGAAAAGATCTGAAAGTACTCAATGTAATGGATATTGGAGGAACATCAGGTTTGAATTCAGCGAGTGAGAGCAGGGAAGTGGTAGCCGAGCAAATGGCAATGGATGTGAATGCAGTTGGAGAGGGGAGCAGGAGGAAGTTGTACTGTTACCGATGTGGAGGCAACCACATGTATCACAAATGCAAATTTATATCAGCTAAATGTAATGCGTGCAATAAAGTAGGCCACATAGCAAAAATGTGTAAAAGGAATAATACTGGTGATGTCAAAGAGATTCAAGAGAGGGAAGGTGAGTTTTTGAATGGACTGCACTGTGTGGGAGGTTCATTACGAGAACCTGTAATATGGACTGAAATCAAAATAAATAATAAGTTGGTCAAGTTTGAAGTTGATTCCGGCTGCTCTTATACTATCATGTCACGAGAACAAGCGGACAGGATTTGGCCCGATGGATTACAGCTGCAGGAATGTAATCTAAACTTACATACTTGGACTAATACAAAGGTGCAAGTACATGGCAGTACTAAAGTTTTTATTGAATATAAAGATTTTAAAGGCTACTTGCAGTTGGTTATTGGACAGGGGCGAGGTAATCTTCTTGGAAGGAACTGGTTTAAGCCTCTGGAGATTTCAGTTGAAGGTATTAATCATATTAACTCCCTGGAAGTTGTAAAAGATGAAACTTTGACAAAGATCTTAAAAAAATATGAAGAAGTATTTGAAGGACTTGGTGAATATAAAGGACCCGAAGTTGTAATTACTTGCAAGAAAGATGTACAACCGAAATTTATGAGGAGTAGGCCCGTACCATTTGCAATACGAGACAGGGTGTGTGAAGAAATAGACAGGTTAGTGAGCGCTGGAGTTATTGAGCCTATAGCTTATTCAAATTGGGCAACACCGGTGGTTCCAGTAGTGAAGAAAAATGGAAGTATTCGTCTATGTGGAGACTACCGCTTGACTGTTAATGTAGCAACAGAAACAGATACATACCCTCAACCAACTATCAATGAGTCTTTATCTGAGGTTGCGGGTGGTGTGGTGTTTACTAAGCTAGATTTGAAAGAAGCATACACTCAATTAAAAGTGTCAGAGGAAACCGGAATGCTTCTGACAATAAACACATTGAAAGGTCTGTATAAAATGAAGAGACTTCCATATGGATTGAAGGCTTGTCCAGGAATATTTCAACGTGTCATGGCCACAACATTGGCTGGTATTAAGGGAGTAACGGTGTTGTTAGATGACATATTAATAAGTGGAAATTTAAAGCAGCATAATGAAAGATTGGAAAAGGTGTTGGCGTGTCTGAAAGAAGTTGGATTAAGACTTAACTGCAAGAAGTGTGAGATTGCTACAGACAGAGTAGAATTCCTTGGATATGTGGTGGATAAAAGTGGAATTCACCCTAGTGAGCAGAAAGTTAAATTGATAGCCAATGCTAAGAGCCCAACCAATGTAAAAGAACTCCAAGCTTTTTTAGGACTGCTGAATTTTTATGAAAGGTTCATAAAAGATAAAGCCACTTTATTAGAACCATTACACAGACTTCTAGATAAAAATGTGGAATGGAAATGGGGAAAGAAGGAAGAAGAAATATTCACTCATGCCAAATCAACTTTGTCTAGTGGAGATACATTAGTACATTTTGACAATAACAGGAAGATAACATTAACTTGTGATGCTTCAGAATATGGGGTAGGGGCTGTATTGGCTCACATAATGGATGATGGATCGGAGAAGCCGATAGCAATGGGATCAAGAACGCTATCAAAACCAGAACGCAACTATGCGCAAATTGATAAAGAAGCAGCGGCCATTATGTTTGGTTTAGATAAATTTAACCAATATGTGTATGGAAGACATGTGGTTATATACACTGATCATAAGCCATTACTTGGAATATTCAGTCCAAATAAAGCTATACCAAAAGTGTTGTCCCCAAGAATGATGCGATGGGCACTAAAAATAAATTCACATGACTATGAATTAAAGTATAAATGTGGGACTAGTATTGGAAATGCTGACGCGCTGAGTAGATGGCCGATGGAAGCTGAACATTGGAAGCCCAATACTGAAGATATTGAGGATGTATTGTTGCTGTCTGAGACACCTAGTGCGGTGCAATATTCGGCGAAGGATATTGCAGACCAGACTGGGAGAGATGAGGTGTTGGCTAAGATAAGATTTTGGATATTGAATGGATGGCCGGACACTGTAAATGATAGTAGATTGAAACTTTTTTGGCTGAAAAGAAAAGAATTATCTATTTCAAATGACTGCATTATATGGGGTACTAGAGTAGTTATACCGCCGCCAATGAGAGAACATATGCTTCAGTCGTTACACGAGACTCACGATGGCATAGTTATTTCAAAATCAATTGCAAGAAGCTATTTTTGGTGGCCAGGACTAGATCACGAAATTGAGGCATTGGTAGCAAATTGTGACAGCTGTCAAGTAAACCGGAACATGCCAGCAAGTACAGCTCATTCCTGGATCACTCCGTCTAATCCATGGCAGCGACTACACATTGATTTTGCTGGGCCAGTGGATAGAAGAATTTATTTAATTGTAGTGGATCCATATTCTAAGTGGCCCGAAGTGAAAATAGTAAAAACTACGTCGAGTGAATGTGCTATTAAAGCATTAAGAGAAATCTTTGCTGAGCAAGGGCTACCAGAGGTTTTAGTATCTGATAATGGGACAGCTTTCACATCAGAAAAATTTAAGAGTTTTTTGAAATGCAATGGTATAAGACATGTGTTGACAGCACCTTATACACCGTCTTCAAATGGTCAAGCTGAAAGATTTGTACAAACAGTAAAAAATAAACTGAAAAGCTTGGCTGGAGATGATATGGATATTAAACTGCCACGACTTTTGTTTGGTTTGAGAGTGGCGCCAAGTTCGGTTACAGGGAAAACTCCCGCAGAGATGTTGAATAAACGGCGTTTCAGAACGCGTTTTGATATCATGCACCCTTTCTCCAAGCAACCAATTGCTGAGAGACAGATAGAAAGCAATATGGAAGTACCAGTGAGAGCATTTAGACTGAAAGAGAAGGTGTGGTTGCGGAACTATTCCCGAGGTGAAAAGTGGATTAAAGGGGAAATAGTCAGAATTAAAGGACCAGTCCGGTTCTTAGTAAAGATGGATAATGGGCCGTTAGTGACCAGACACATCAACCAGCTACGAAGAAGGGATTCTGAAGCTACAGTTGGTGCTCCAGGACCTAGTGTGGCAACAAGGGAACTTCTGGGCATACCAAGTCAGGCAGTAGTAACATATGAGGGAGATAGGTTACAAAATAATTAAATTCATTGATATAAAATTATAATTAGAATAGTTAGTTAGGTTAGGGATCAAATAAAACAATAGACTTTAAATAGCTAAATCCGTGTATTTAAAAGACTATGGGGGAAGGTATGTGGTGTATTGCATATTCTGTGAAATAGTGACAGTGCATTGACATTTACAATTATGTAAACATGTGTGGGTACCTACAAACATGGCATGCAAGAAACTTCACAACTACCTGCAAAACACCAGTCTTGAATCACCAAGTAAGTTTATAACAAAATGAAATGAAATATGATCACGACTGTATCCCGGGAGCGGTAGACATTTCTTTCAGATCATTAGGCATTTTTAGATCTTTTTGAAGATGTCTAAGGGGGTAGTCAGAGGTATGTCCAAATACATACATATTTGGTACAAGCCCACTTTTTGCAGAAGTTAACTTTCCATACGTGACATTATATAAATGATACAAGAAGTATCAACTGTTTGTACTTGGAACAGAGATGGTGATATTTCTGACCACTGCGACACTTCTCGCACCAACTATGTCAACTCTGGTCATCTTTGATTGTGCTTACTGTACTTACACTTAGTTTCATAGCTATAGGCACAAAAATGTATACTTAAGTTATAATTTGTTCGAATATTATGAAGTAATAAACTGCACTCACAATTTTTTTATTGTTTTAATGTTTTGTCTTGAGATTTTTCCTCTTAGAAACAGCTTTCTTATCTTTAGTACCTAAATAATTTATGATTTTTTAAATTGGACAAAGCTAATTATAGCCTAGGTATGATAATTCATAACAGATGAGATAAGGTCAAAAGTAACATTAATAATAGTAGGTAGGTACCATTTAATGATTTCTTGATAATATGAATGGTAAAAGGAATCTTATTTCTAAACCTGTAAAATATAAAAACTTAAAACATGAGAGACAGATCAAATCACTGGACTTTAGCCCTTTCAATAACATTGCCTTCAGGCTGTCCAAAGTAAGCTTTTTGGCACATATTAACAAATAACCCTGTTTCAACTACTCCGGGTATCATCTTCAAAGTGGTGTTAACCTTATCCCAATCTAAATCTTGATTCTTGAACATCCAGTCCAGTATGAAATTACCATTGTCAGTGACTACAGGCCCCGCTTTTGCCACCGCACTACGAAGCTTGATTTCTCCTCCATACAATGCTACTATCTTATTTTTGATTGGAACATAAGCCATAGGGATAACTTCAATTGGTATTCCCTTTTTATATGAGTCACCTAACTTCTTGGAGTCTTTAGTGTAATCAGCGATTACAATCATCTTCTTTGAACAGGAAGCAACAATTTTCTCTTGGAGTAAACACCCACCACCACCTTTGATGAGAGTCATACCGGCATCTACTTCGTCAGCGCCGTCAATCGTAACATCTATTTCAGGATTGGTGTCGAGTTCTCCTAAAGCTAAGTTGAACTTCACTATCAATTGCTTGGCTTGAAAAGAAGTTGGAATGCATGTCACCTTCAAGTTCTCAGTCTCAACTCTTTCTGCTAGTCTTTGAACAGCATATACCACTGTAGATCCACTTCCAACACCGAAAATGCAATCGCTTGTGACGAACTCATCTACCGCCCGGTAAGCTGCTACTTGTTTAGCTTGTTCTAGAGACATAATCGTAATTTTCTTTTCTGTAGCACTGTACAAACGTCTGACAAATTGCCTTGCACTTGCTGCTGCCTTCAGAAACATACACCAGATTAAAAATAGAATTACTCGACGAAATATCCACACAATACCTATTGTAAGTCGACTCCACGTCGAAATGCTGTGACCAAATTCTGTGTACGTTCGCTTCCAGAGATTGAACTGTTATCAGCAATTTGTAGAGTATTACATAAATACTATAAATAATTGTTGTTTTACATAGCTTGATTGTGTAATTTCGCAGTTAGCTAAATATTTTTAGTTTTTAGAAACCGCCGCACGCAACACACACAACACAACACGTGTTTGGTTTGATGATTGTTTGTTTGTTATGACTTATGATTGACTTGACAGTTTGATTGACACTTGACAGACATTGTTATTTGACAATGACGTAGAAATTCAGAACATTTATTAGATTCTCTTTACCCCTTTCTTTTAATATCTTTGACTCTGTCAGTGTTTTTATTCTCTTTGACTCTGTACTTGACTCCGCTTGACTCTGTACATGCTCTTTGCTGTCTGTGATTTGAACTTTTAAAAACCGTTATTATAAAAAAAATACGTAGTGTTTTTCAGTGTTTTTATTCTCTTTGCCGCTATCATTATTTACAAACGTTGTAGGCCTTGTAGGGCACTAAATTTTAATATTTTATGGCTGGATCAACTAGGTGCAACGTAGATATGATTTCCATACCTACCTAAGTAATTAGCTCCTTTTGAAACTATCATTGTTGAAACGTTAAAAAAAGTATTTTGTATTTTCAATGTTCATCAATCTGTAAAAAAACTACTTACATACCTAGGTATCTACTCAACTGAAAACATGGAAACAATAATAAGCAAGAGAACAACGAATGAATTCAATGAAATGCGCTTAGCACTTGCTGGTATTGCTACTGAAATACAAAAGTGAGTAAAGTTTATAAACTACCTACCTACTTATAAATACCTAAATTAATAAATTTTTAAACCTAATTGTTGGGCTTCTAAGTTATCATCGCTAATAATTGTAGGTAAGTAGGTAGGTACCTACAACCTGTAAGTAGGTAGATATGTAGGTACCTGTTAGCTCATCTGAAATTTTAAATTTACACCGCCTAAGTATCAGACTGCATCAAATAAACTTTACTTATTAGGTAAATAAAATAAATACTTACTTATAAATACCCATCTACCTACTTTTACTTAGCAACTAAAACATGATAAGTAATTCTGTTTCAGATTTCAGGTCTGTCCCAAAGTGTCTGCCATCACAACGAAAACCGTTGACTATAATAAAATCAAAGCTTACACTAACTACAAACATAAACACAAGAACAAACAGCAACTCATAGCTAAACTGAGAAAGGATCTAAAATCGGCTTGTCGTTAGTAATAATATAATATTTTGACCACAGCTGAACAGAAGCTAACTAAAATTGTTGCCGTCCCTTTCATAGCGATGGGAATAAAAAGGATGGCAATAATTTTAGTTAGCTTAGTTTAGCTTTTGCGACACTCAGAATCGCCCCCATAGAATATCTAATAAATAATAAAAGGTATTTGACCCGAGTTATAGACACAGAATACTACAGATACTTTAGTAGGTAGGTAGGTACCTACATACCCGCGGTTACGTTTGCACCATTGATTTGCCCCATTAATGGTGCAGGCGTAACTGGTTAGTTATGTTTGCACCATTAGGTATACGTAACGAAAGACATGTTTTTTTTTCAGTTGTGGCTAAAACTTTAGAAACTGCAAAGAAAAGGGATATCACGGCAATAACAAGCCAGTTATCTTATGCGAGAGGTGAGTGCGTAGATTTATTGAAACGATACAACAACAATATTAGTACTATCAGTAATTTGCACAAGCAGAACGTAAACCTTCATGACAAATTGGAGAATCTATCTAACTTCATTAGCCTCGGTTATGAAGAACTTAAAAAAATAAAAAAGGAAAAGACAGACACACCTACTACTTTAGCCCAGTTGAAGAAAGTTATAGAAAGTTGCGGTCAATACTATGCAGATTATTGCAACGAAATTGAATTAAGTGCTAAAATAAGACAAAGGAATCGATTTCTAAGGAACAAAATTATTATTTTGGAGAACAATATTGAAGCAATTAAAGAGCAACTGAAAGCTCTTGAATATAGAAATATGAGGCTTAAAACTGAAAATGATCAAATAAAATCAAGAAGCTTAGGAGCTAAATACTTAAATTTCAAAGTATGCTCTGAAGTTAAAATAAAGAAAGGCAAAGAAGAATACGATACTTCTTCCGAAGAGAAGCGTTACCAAGACTCTGGGGATTCGTTGAAAAATCACAAGGGATTTGATCTATCAACTCATTTGGAGATCGTAAAAAGATTGCTGGCGGACCAAGACAGTTTGCTTAAAGACTTGAATGTTATTACAGAAGAGATGTCTGTGTGATAAATCTGAAAGCATACTATTGCAATTTTGTTTTCCTTTTTCTCTTACGAGAATTCTGCGCAGCGAGTTTTCACCTGCTAAGCTTCGTTGACGTAAATTACGATTTTTAGGAAAACATGCAAAGTCATCTACTTAATTAATATTATCATAAGCAATTAAAAATAATTCAAGAGGTTATTTTAACGCGATCGATTAGCTAAAATACTTGCACAAACTTGTATCAAGTTAAACTTGAAGTTTGAACAATTTCAGAGGAACAATTTCTCATTACGTGATACTTTTGATATGAAAATAAAAATAAAAATCAATAGTTAAAGACCATACCTACAAAACAAATCGAAATAGGTACCTACCCGCTACTTTTTTTGGCTGGTGAAATATTTCATCGGTCGACTTTTATGGAGCAGCGTCTCATCATGGCTGATAGGAATGAGAATTGTTTTCTGGACTTGCAGCCCGCGGCAACGGATAGTCTGTCCAATATTCTCCGACGTTCATATTTTCTATCTTTTTTATTGCAATCTGGGTATTTTGGTGTAAAAAAGATTGGATGGTTTAATTTAGCGAAATGAATAAGCCGGTACGAACTTTTTTAGCAAAAGGACAAGGTAACTTTGTATGGCTGAATAAATATTTAGCATGCAAATTAATAATGCCTATTTACCAGTTGTATAGTTGCTTATTAGTTATGCCATAGGTTTATCTTATTAATAACTATGTACCTACCGATTATTTTACAAACTATTTTTACTTTGAAAATTCAAATTAATAACATTTTCAATCTATAAAAGAGATAAGGTAAATATTTGATGTTTCGTGGTATATTTTCTACGTGGAAAATTAATTATTAATACACACCGGATTGAAATTCTATGAATAGGATCACGCCTACGCAACGTGACGTAGATGTGTCTACGGCGTAGGCACTGCCTACGCAGGGCCTACGTTATGTTGACTCGCCTTTAGGGATTGAAACCAAAAAGTGTAGTTTGTATTAGTAACTAATTAAAATAGGTGACAAACTAGAGATTTTCCAGCTGTCTGTGACAAATTGCTTTATTATTGTAGTTGAGTCTATCGTGGAGCTAGCCAATTTTCCGGGGAACGCCCCGCACTAGATGTGGCGGTGGCGAATGCCGTTGACGCATTTACTTACAAAACAGTCTTATCCAGCTTAGAAGCAGTTCTAGTAAAAATAGTTCACACGTACACACGTACAGACGTACACTAATAAACAGGATCCTGTGTGTAAAACTATATCCCGCAAAAAAACGGGATTTTCTATTTTATTTTATTTAAATTTGTAATTTAGACATATTGGAGTAATAAAAGACAAAATTCTTGCTAGCTCTATCTCTTTTTGAGAAAGAATACTTACGGATCATCCGGTATTTACAGTACCTAAGCATCTTTTCTTTATTTTCTTTAGTAAAATGATTAATCCACAAAAGATCTGATCTCTGTCTACATTGATGATCCAGTTTTTTATATATGAGTTGTATTTATTATAAGAAAAAAAAAACCATTCTTTCATTCAAGTTTATGCTGGAAACCGGGTTTCTACATAATTGTGACCATTCGTTTGTTCGCGAGACAACCGCTCCGTGTGGTAACAATTTCACGCTCGATTTGTGCTCCCTTACTAAAAATAGCATCCTGTAGCAGGAAAAAATAGTTTAAAAGATGCGCTTCTGGTTCAGTACTGCTTCAATTTGCTGCTCAGAGAGCTTGCAATGATCTTAACTTTTAACAACAAAATACTCCAAACATGGATGTAAATTAAGGATTACTTGAACATGGATTTGTATTCAAAGTTCAAAGTTGATCACTTATAAATAAATTTGATCTAATAATCCTTTCATCATCATTTTGGTTAGGTATAGGCCTCCCTCCTCCATTCATTGCCATTCCTTCCTGTGTTGAGCCGATCACATCTTGGTCTTATTGGCGACCTTAACTGCAGTGCGTCGAGCATGTTCGCTGAGGCGGGGGTGCCAGACTTTTTTGCAATCATAAGAACTCGAATAGCGGTCTTATGGGACCATCTATTAATTGTTTTAATAAATAAATAAATATAAATATTCTTGGAAATTTCACACGGCGTCATCTAGTCCCAAGCTAAGCAATTTAATGCTTGTGTTATGATAACCAGATGACTGATATACTACTTAGATACATTTTTTTTGTAAATACATACATATTATATATAGAAAAACATCCAGACCCGGAACAAATACCTGCAGAACATGCAAACATTTGTCCCGTGGCGGGGATCGAACCCGCAACCTCCGCGTCTCAGGCGGGCCTTCGCCCACTGAGCCACAGAGGTCGTCAAGTGTTTTGTAAGCTAATTACGTCTCAATTGCTGATGATATCATATTATTTTTTTAGGTATGTCTTGTTTAAATGCTGGCATGTGCAGTGAAATATGGTAGTTATTGTTAAATTATGAAAATAACAACGAAGGATCGTTTTAATACATAAAATCCTGTTGTTTTTAAACTCGAGATGAACCTGGGTGGGTTATCCGTTTGTCAGGGTTCCACTGTCTAACGCCAACAATCCCGGAGCCCTCGTACTCCTTCGCAATTTATTTCACTATAGACTGGCTACCGGCCGCGCGGGCGGAACGATAGGTTGATGAATGAAAATGATTCACCAATATTCTAAAGGATCCCGATCTTCTTACTTAGCCGTTATCCGCACGGTCGGTTTATTTCAATTTCCTTCATAAAAGACGCTATTCTCGGATTTGAAGTAGATTTATCATGCTCGGATAAAGCGGGCACTTTTTGTGCTTTTCTTATGCCTGGATCTGACCCGAGATCTGTCCACTTAATGTGAATAATGGTGTACGATGGAAAACGAATGCGAACTCGAACACAAAAGACAACAATGCGAAGCGATTTCAAAACTTGATACAGGATTTTGGCGAGATAATGCTTATTGTGTTGATTCTAAGTACTTCGGTCGGCGCACTGAGCTTTGTGAGCGACTCCCGAAACGTTTTCAATAAGCATTACCTACCTATTCTATTTTCGTGATACCCCTGTGGCTTTGGCTGACTGGCTAATGTAATTCTCTACAAAATTTAAAGATATTTCGTGAGCACTCTATTCTACGAATCTGTATTCAACGCGAATTTCTTAATTGTGTAAAACTGAGTAAATAGACTCGTGACATAGATAATACATACTATTTTTATGATGTTAATTATTTATTCATCAACTCTGCACAACTTTAAATATTCTGTAACAGAACGATATTTTTTTCAGAACAACAACAACTCATTAGGAAAGTTCTTGGAAATTAAAAAAATAAAAAGCGATCGGTGTAGGACCGATTGTAGTAGTCTAAGAACTTCGTAGCTACCTCTACGATTTTTGTAGCACTATCTACGAGATTTTTCTTCCTAAGTTAAAGTTCAATTCTGTTAGTGCAATAGTTATTTAATGCACGTAACCATATCGAAATCGAGATCAAGTTGATGTCTGAGGTATGCGAGACGGATAATCGATTCCTCGGAAAGCTCCGTGATCGTGAGATGCACTAGAGGCGAGAGCACCTTGCCTATATCCCTCTCAAACATTACTGATACGGGTTGCTACCATCAATAATTCAGAGGATTCGCCTAACTAATACTGGAATTTCTGTACTCATATCAAAAATTGTCCAAACGATCGAACGTTGTATATCTGCGTCTAGATACAGGTGTAATGAATATCATATTTTTTTATGAAATTGAAGTCTAGCAGTTAATCACCCTAACTTATTGAGTATCAATAAAGTAAAATTTCAAAAGTCCTAATTATCTAAGTTAACAACCGAGTTCGGTGTAGGTACAATAACAGATACGTAATAAAAAGGTAGGCCTGAATAGCAATCTCGTAAAATAATTCATATGCCGTAACAAAGTTGATTAATCCTGAAGTACATGTAACTTTTAAAGCCGTGTGGGATACTACCTTGATTTTCAATCCGAATGTTGCAACACCATCACTGCATCAATGAATGTATATGTATATATTTTTAGAGAGAAATAGTGTGTCAAAAAGCCTATGTAGTGTTCAGGCAAGAACAAGAACAATCCATTCAGAAACAGAGATTAAAAAGAATGCGTTTTGTGTCCAAAAAATAACCAGTAAAATTTAGACTCAACGCTGTTATATTTAGCAAATGTTTTATGTCTCTCTTAAATTCTTTTGTCCACATACTGACTTGGAGCTCAATGCACAATGGACCAAAGGCCACGTAAATAGTTAAATCTACTACTCTAATACAATTTGTAGTAAACCATGATCCCGACGCTAAGGTCGCATTATCGGATTGGAAAAAACTGTTAGAAAACATTACTACAAATACAAAAACAATTCCTATTTTTCGAGTTATAGAGGCGAAAATCCTTTGTAAGTGCGAACATGAATACGAGGGTGAGTTTTACAATGTTCACGTGATGGTGAAACCTTTTTGTTGGACCTTTTGTGCAGGGAATGCGCGATGCCCCGAGGCTCCAGGGCAGATTTCCATTACTCCAGAGAGTTACCAAAGAGATCTTGGCCATTATAGAAAAAGAGAGAAAACACTTGAAAATGTTCATAAATATTTTTAAGTACCTATTTCGTTTATAATCATTAATCTATCCGATAAATGTTGTTAAAAAAAAAGCTCGTGTGAGCTAGTGGCCAACTTGGGTGACGGAGATCTTAGGCCGCCTAAAGGCCTCCTTCGTGTCTTAACATATGAAAAGCCGGGAGTCACATGTTGTTATGAAACTGTTTATATAACTATCACAGTTATATTTTGTTAATAACGAATTTATTTCATATTTTAGTTGGTAACACGAAACCTTACATCACCATAAGTAAGTAATGTCATTCTGTTATAACCATACTTCGGATATCACACAAGTATTGTGTGATATCCGACAATATCACACAACTTGGCACGAATACAAAAGCACCACACACAATCTGAATCAAAAACTCAAGATAAGCTTAAAAAGTGAGCGTCATATGAAAAATTTACCAAGTCTTTTTAAGTTTGTCGATGGGTAAGTTCCGATGAAAATTATGAGTAAGTATCTCCAAACATCCTATGCGTTGTTCGGAGAAACTCAGCATTCTGGCTAGCCTTCCGGACCCAAGGCACAACTACTATGCTCAACTGATTGTGCCGTGGGTACTTTTGATTCCCTTCTACACAACTAATTGGTCCGTTCCGGAAAAAATATGTACTTATGACCCAACTGACGAAAACTCGAATCCCTGGTTGTGCCGTGGGTTCTTTTAAGACACAACTGATTGATTCGTTGGGAAAAAAATGTACCTTTGGCCCAACTGACAAAATTAGACGCAAATAGCCATACGTACACTGCCAAACTTAAAACTTAAAAATAAACCCATGAAAGAAAAGAAATTAATAAAACCTCAATATTTTAGTATTACTTATTTTATCTTAATTTATCTAAGGCATGGCCGAGGCTAATTTCCCTGTTGATAAGTTGCATCTGGACAGATCTAATAACTTCGTCATTGATGATCTGATCTTTTTTACGTTTTGCGGAAACGCCTTTTGCTATTTGCAATTTAGAAGTGGATACAATTACTTTAAGAGCATTCAGTAGGCGCCAAACATTGACTGTGTTTTTGTTCACGGCTTTATTTAATTTGCTGTGCCATCCTTCTAAGTAGTTATTTGTTCTGTGACGCTCACCAAATACGGACAGAAATTAGCCTCGGCCTTGCTTGATGGCCCGGAAACCTTGATGAGATCTACTTTTTCGATGACAGCTGTCAAACTTAAAAAAAGTAGATCTCATCAAGGTCTTTCATTTGAGCTCACAACGGAAAGTTTAGGACGAGTAGTTCTCGAGATATGGGCGTTTGAAGTTTGACAGCTGTCATCGAAAAAGTAGATCTCATCAAGGTCTTTCATTTGAGCTCACAACGGAAAGTTTAGGACGAGTAGTTCTCGAGATATGGGCGTTTGAAGTTTGACAGCTGTCATCGAAAAAGTAGATCTCATCAAGGTCTTTCATTTGAGCTCACAACGGAAAGTCTAGGAGGAGCACTTTTGAAGCAACATCTGCATGTTCGTCATGAGCACTGAACGCGTTAAGTCAGATTTTCATGTTTAACTATTTGTATTGTCATCGATCATTAATAAGTGTGCAGTAGGTATGCAATGACAATACAAATAGTTAAACATGAAAATCTGACAAAAAAAAAAAAAAAAAAAAAAACATTTAGTTAGAAAAAAAAATTAATTAAACGAAATTCGATTCGATTATTCGATAGTTTAAAATTCTTTTAAACTAAATCATCAAAAGATCACTTGTTAGTTAGTATAAGTAAAGCCTTTTATGTACAATATTAAACAAGCATAATACCCTGCTTCCATAATGTCCAAAAAGTAAAAATGAAAAACAAACTTCTAAGCTTGAATAATGTTTTTAGTTCGGCGCGGCGAAGAAAAGCGCGAATCGTATGAGATTTCGTCATACTAAATTGAAACTAATCTGTGTCTCGCATGGAGTGACGTCACACGCGGAAATCTCAGCCTTTTGATTCTATTATTTTTAAGCCGCCGTAAAAGTTAAAATAACTTTGTCATTTTTCAAGATATTCCAAAAATTCTTTCACCATCTTTATTTAAATGCTTAGGACTACCTATTTATTCACATCAAAAAAAATAAAAGGGAAACTTCTCCATTAAAGTAGTTGTACTATGGGGTATCAAAGTGGTTTCAGAGTTCCCTACAACTCAACCAGGTGGGCATAGTAGTTGTGCAGAAGGTCTGGGTTGAGTCGCAGGGAACTCAGTTGTGTAGAAGGGAATCAAAAGTACCCACGGCACAATCAGTTGAGCATAGTAGTTGTGCCTTGGGTCCGGAAGGCTGGCTAGCTCAATGCTGATGCAATATCGGCAAGTCACGTTTGGACAGTATTTTGGCTTCAAGTCTGCTCACCGTCTGTTCCCTACAGCGCAATGAGATGCAATGAGATTTCCAAACAAGTATGGCATTTTCAGCAGAATTGAAATGCCTGTTAAATTCTCTACTTATTTTATCTGATCTTCTAAAATATAAAACTCATTTCGCAGAGAACTCGATAACCACCGATAAAACCAGCACGAATTTTAGTGTGACTATAAACAAATTCTAAGGAATGAATTTATAGAACTTTAGTTTCGCTTGACTTATGAGTACAAAATAACATTTTAAACTACGTGGGTTAAAAATGTAATTGATTAATCCGTTACTCAATTTAATTTGACCTTAATTTACCTTCTCAAATTAAAAAAGAAAATGGTGCCAGGGCTCTCATATTATTTTATTAGTTGTAGAAGTAATTTAGTATTAAATTATGTCAAGGCCGTGAATAAAAAAGATGTCTAATCAATAATATAGTTCAACTCATTCTTACCCTATATCTATGTAGTCGAGAAACCTGAATAAAACAGTAATTTGGTCATACATAAAAATGTAGCAGCAACATACTTGGGGACAAAAGTCAGGAGGAACATCTGTTAAGCAACTCCTTAAAGTTTGGGGAAAGAACAAAGTGGCAGTGTCCTTAGGGCACGGGTGGGACGCGTATGTGCGAAACTTTCAATATGAAGATACAAATACGTTAAAACTTTTTTTGGTTAAGCACTGCTATCAACTGTACGAGCTTTTCCACTCGTTTTCTTGAAGCGCAAATTACTTTGTGAACTCGTTAGGCAAAGCTTCGATACAATGCGATTTACTACTACAGAATCTCAATTTTGCAAACAGATTTAAAACTCAGAAAAAATACTTGTGCCGTACACCAAAATCTAAACCAATACTATTCATCAGATGTGTTAGGTATTACAACTGTTATATACCTATAAGTTATTAGGGTCATGGGTTAGTTTACACATAAATATTCATAAATACAATATTAGTTAATTTGTTTACGGAAAACTCTATAAAACAATATTCAAATATTTTATTTGTATTTATTAAAATATTAATTACAAACGTGATTAATATTTAACATTAGATTTTCTGCTTACGAATTAGGTACCTACTTAATACATAAATTGAATGTGAAACAAAGTCACATTTGAAGCGACATAAGATAATAATGTAAATTGTAGACGGTAATCGTAATTACAAAAGTTATTATGTCTGGTGCTTGGATAAATTACCCATTTGTTGGAAATATTTCCCAGGTAATATCGTGATCAGAAGTTGCTGGGCATAAGGACGCTCATTTAAAGCTACGCACTCGAAATGAATTTGTTTTGTGCCAAAATTAAAGTTACTGGATCATAAAAATAAGCAAGTACCTAATACATAGTTGAACAACAAGATAAAAGCAATATAGATAAACATAATACACATGGCAAAGGCAGAATCCTAATAGGATCACTCGGTCTGGCTGTCACTCTTTTTCTCAAAAATGGGTAGAGACAAAAAGCTGAAACTTAAGGTGTCGTTGTTGTAAAACTATTTTATCTTGTTATTTCGTTAAACAAGGAATTAAAAAAAAAGAATTGTTTGCAATACCTATCACATGCTTTTTTTAAGAACGCTGTAATAGTTTTATTTTGTATAGTTTAGGTAGAGTAGCGAAGTTGCACTGGGTATATACTGCACTATACTCTGTTTTCGTAAATAAAAAAAATATGAACATGCCCTTTAAATACAATCTTGAAAAATCATTCTGAATAGTTTCAATCAGTAATTTCTGTGCGATATAATGAATAATAGTTTGTCTGTTTAGGTTCTTATGAACATCTGAGTTGGTTAGTTACTTCTGCTAATGTCTGTATCTACGTACTATTATTTATTCCATGCCGTAATGTCAGACGATTCGGGCGACGTGCCCGACAATGCAGGAAAAACGCTTCACGTAATTACGCTCATTTCACTTGCCATTTCATTAACATGAACGCTGATCGGCAATATTCTTTGTGTTCCTCTTTCAATTGATCTATTCATCATCAATATTATAAGACTAATTTGCAGTCTGGCGGACTTGTTTGACTTCTATATCAATCCGATTTCTGCCACCTGTTATTATAAAAAAAACCAGTGGGGTGATTCGGGCTTTTAGGAAATCATTCAATTTGAAAGTTCATATGAAAGTTGACGTTTTCTTAGAAAAAATGAGTTAAATTTTTTAAATCGGATGCATTCGGAGAAATCTGAAATCATCACACTGATGTATTTTGGGCAAATGCTGACACTAGATGCTAAAGTTGATGGGCAAATGCTTGAAGAGGTCAAACAGTACAAATACCTCGGCACTTGGTTAAACAAATCTTGGGAGAGTGACCAAGAAATCAAAACGCGTATTGAAATCGCTCGGAGCTCTTTCAAAAGTACCTATGAAACGTGTTTTATGCAACCGCAGTCTAAAGCTTTCCTTACGCATTAGAATTCTCCACTGTTACATCTGGCCAGTCCTTCTATACGGATGTGAGGCGTGGACAATTAAAGAAGACCTCAGAAAACGTATAGAAGCGTTCGAAATGTGGGCGTACAGGTGGATGCTTTCTATAAGCTGGACTCAAAAAATGACAAATGAGGAAGTCCTTCGAAGAGCACAGCAGAAACGGAAACTTTTGCACACCATCAAACTAAGAAAAGTTAGTTACTTAGGACATATCATAAGACACGAGAGATATGTCCTACTTCAACTGATTATGATGGGAAAAGTCGCCAGCAAGAGGCGTGTTGGTCGGAGGAAGAAATCCTGGTTGAGGAACATCAGGGAGTGGACGGGGATAGCGAGCGCTGCTGAACTATTTCGCCTCGCTAAGGACCGTGAATGCCATATTGACTGCCAACCTTCGCTAGTCGGAGAGGCACCATAAGAAGAAGAAGAAGATGTATTTTGGACATCTACTCATTTCAAGATTGCTGTCCGGGACGAATTGAGCCTTGACTTATACTTAAGTGTTTGGAGGTGTTTCATGTTCCACCTGTGAACAACACACTGCCAACGGAAACGTAGTGTTACTTGCTTGAAAGAGAGCTGTGACCCTCTCCCTTAGTGGAAGTGAACGTGCTAATGATTATTTTGCTTTTATTAACAATGTGTGCGCTTGAAATGGTGAAGGAAAAGTGCTTGAAGAAATGATGGAAACCGGCTTTTTGCACAAAAAGTCGGCATGAGACAAATTTGCCTCTGGCTAGCTAATGGCCTGCTAAGGCTGATAAAATGGAATAAACGTGTACTTAAATAAAAAAAATTTATGAAGAACCATAAAATAAGTAATAAAACCATGCATTACTTCGTTAATTTATTAGAATGCTCGTAAAAGTAGAAGTCTATGATCCTGTAAGTAAAGGAATAACGTAGTAATGTAAAAAATAAAATAAATTTGCCTGGTCATTCTACACAGCGTCACCTAGTCAAGCAATTTAACGCTTGTGTCATGGTATCTAGATATATATATAAAACTTAAGAGCTCAGCTCTTGTTGGTGTAATGATGCAATTTTCTCCATATGCTTCTTTCCAATGCGATCTCTTTTACTTGTTGATACGACATGACAGCGACCTTCTCTGAAGGTATCTAGATGACTGTTATAATACTTAGTTTTTTTTATTGCATACATATTTATTATGTCTACATAGAAAACACACATACTCGAAATAAATAGTTGCAAATATTGGGACTATAATGACGGCGTGTAAAATGTAGATATTTATTTATTTATTAGTTATTTATTAGTCCATTTAAAAATGGAAGCCAATTAATTTAATTACTTAGACTGGCGACTCCCCGCAGAGGTGAGGTTTAGGCAGTCACGTGTGGAACGAGGGTGGCTGAATTTTCTGCTCCGTCGCGTCGCTAGATGAAAATTTTCCCTAAAACTAATAAAAGGGAGACACCTACCCCTTCATTAGAAATGTAGCCTACCCAACGTTTAATTTTTAAGCGTAAATTAATTTCATGAAAAAATAATTCTCCTATATTTTAGTAGCTTGGTAGGTTGTAACTCTAGAACAAGAATGAAATTATTTAACTGTGATGTGTGTTCGATCGTTTATACCAATGTTATCTTATAACATGATAAAATTCGTATTGCTCTCCCCATTTCACTACGTTTACTAAATGCTGCGTCAATGAACAAGAGAGCCTTAATTCTAAATAATTGATTTATCAGGTCATTAAAAGAATTTGAGCGTCACGAACTGATGTGACTCCATCCTATCCTCGATCACGTATGCAAGCCCCGTCCGCGCTGGCCTCCACTGCAAACGCTGTAAACACGAATATTTGCGCACGTTTCAAATCCCGCACATTCGGACACGCAAAACATTTCACCTGCCATAGTTTATTACCTATTCAGCGAACTCGCACAAATAAAATTGTATAATGCATAAGCGAATGGCGAGTTTGATTTACGAGCGTGCGCGGCTGCCGGCCGAGTCACGCGCTGAATAACTAACATACCTAGGGGCTATTCAAATGCTCTTATCCCCGCGTGTTTTAGTTTTGTTTTCGGATTGTCCTTTTTGTAGTTTTGATTTTCAGATAAATCGTTCTCTTGGGGGCTTTCAAATCTATTTTGCATGCACATCTGACGAACTCCAAGAGACGACATCGATATTTTTGAAAGGGGCTGGTGAGAGGTAGAGTGTTAGAGATGGATGAAAGACTTTGCAGAGACTTATGCCCAGCAGTGGGATGAGAAAGGTTAAAGAAAAACGAAATCAAACTTGCTTTTTATTACAACAATTTTCATTATTTTATACTGATTAATCTACGTAAGAGTTGCATGCTACTATTAACATTTTATATCTGAAACAAGTGTAACAAATACATAAAACATTTGAGAGCGAACAAACAAACATACAAATTATACCTACCCATGATAAATAACAAACAGAAACACCTTACCTTAGAAACAAAATAGAGACACATTTTGTACCTAAGGCTAAAAACTATTGGACTTTGTCTATGTTCTATAATTCATTCTTTCACTTAATTTTTGTTGCTATCAAAAACCAAATATTCCTCTCATTAAAAGGTTGTATTGGTTTGATATAGCCAAATATGGACCAGGAATTTTTAATAATAGTAAGTATTCGAGGGGGACTATGAATACCTCACTATTCATATAAAATGTAGATTGTAGGTGTTTTGATAGACTATACGATTTTTATATATTTTATTTATTATAAGAACTTGATAAATATGCCAATTAGCAAGCTTTAAGTATTTGATTCACTAATTTGAGCTAGATTTTTGTATAGGTAATAACGTGAATTACAATATTTTGTACAAACTTGCATCCTCCACTTCCCCTCTGTAAAGTGAATATCCAAAAGTTTTCTCTTAGTGTGTGCTTATACACTTCATACCGTAATGAAATAAACCTATGTTCCGAATGTCCACCATCTAAACCCAAGGCGTCTTAATAACGTATCTATCGGGGGTTTTGCTTACTAATGCCGGGTTGCAATATTCAACTTACTAATAATCGTGGATCTGTCGCCATAGTAATATTGTTATCTGTCAAAAAGTGTCCTACATTTTTTGTTGTCTAAACAAAGTTGGCGATCAATCTACGATCATCCGTAAGTTTAATATTAAAACCGGCCATAACTGTGGTAAGATATTTAACATTACTTCCATATTCAAAATGACAAATAAAAACTGGGAAACTGAAGGGCGTTAGTAGATTTGGGAGTGCGTTGATAGATTGGTTAGGACCAGCGATTTGATTAGTTTTGATATCGCTTTGTAGTGTTTCAGCACATTAAATTTAGCTTCGAACATTTTGTAGGTATCGAAAATTATGCGTTCACGTTTATGTGCTTTGCAAAAACATCTGGCCTGCTGATTGCTTACGTTTTATGTGCACTTAGAAAACTCCAAACGGGGAAAACGCTCCAGGTACCTAAATAATGCAATCACAAAGCTCCGCATTTATTGCTAAAACGTATTTATGTTTAAATTGCGAGGGTTCATAAAGCCCAGTATTGGAGTACAGTCAACCTTACAAATAAAACAATTTATTTAAATAAAATATGCATATCTTCAAACGGTTGAACAATTTTTCTAGAACTTATTATAGTTTCAAACAAAACGATTACAATCAAAATCAGTTCATCGGTTCCGGAGCTACGTTGGCGCAGACAGACACAGAGATAGGTACACAAAATGCACAGGTTTTATATTTATATAAGTTTGTAGTCTCTACAAACTTATAACCTCCTCTTTTTCGTCGAGGTTTAAAAATATCATCCACTCCACAAAAATCTTATCTAAAAAAGTCATATTATGTATCCGGCCGTTTTTGACTGTACCTATCGTGTAAGCCATTTTTAACCGTAGTTCGTGGGTTTGAGTAACGAACGTGTACCAATGAAGTCTAGTCTAAATTTGTATGCAGAGCATTTTTTTTTTTTTTTTTTTTTTTTTTATCCTTGGACATTTCATTAAACGGTGAAGGAAAACATGTGTAAACTAGTTAGTATTCTAAAAGACGGCAATGGGCTTGCAACTTGTATGAGCTATGGAGGGTAAAATTCTGTAAAATGTGGGCTTTTATTTAATTATGTTGATCTATGATTGTTAACAATTTAGACAATGATACCACTCGGGAGAAGTTATAGATTGTACAGAAAATGTATAATATTTTTGATCAAATTTTACACCTATCGCATTTGCTATCAGTACCCTATTTTCTTGGCAACTGTACCTAATTCTGTTAATAAGTAACGGCTGTTATTCAGGTATTCAAGTCGACATGCATGGATTAGAGAAACGGGAACAGATTGTGATCTTCATAGATATTGCGCCACCTTGGTTCACTCCATTAGCTGATTAGTTTATTCTAATTACATTAGCGATCCACTCGTAATTCGTGAAGTTAACATTCGTGCCAAAACTTCTATTGATTTGATTTCTGTAGCACAGAAGAGTTTTTGGTTGAGATTAAAATATTCTGCGGCTCACCATATCTTTTACATTTATTTTGTAGAGAGAGAGTACGGATTCATGTGAATTCAATAATTAATTTCAAATAAGAAGAAGCTAAGTATAATTAGATTAATTAGAACAAAAATATAATTATGATTGTTTTCACTTATATGGATTATCATGTTTCAAGTTGTTTTTGTAAACAAATATTGACTTTTATATCTATTATGATTAATCTACGAGTAGTAACAAGGTATTCAATTACAAATAGTAAATAAGTAGGTATAGCCCACGGAGATTCTCGCAGTTACCAATGAGAAAACGTAGACATTAGTAAAAGCATAGATGAAATAATAGTAAGTATGTTTAAGTTATTCAATTGTTTTTCAGAATTACACTAAAATACCTCAAACTCACATTTATAATTTTTTTTTTATATTTTATTTCTGTTAACAATCTAAAAGTATTTAATTATATAAAACGTTTCTACAGAAATTTAAAAACAAATGCGTCGAGAGTTTCGTTGTCCGAGCAATAGATATTATGCTGAAAGCAAAGTCATGTACGCGATCCTTTTGGGGGTCTGAGCGACCGCATCGTAAGGGTCAGCCGAAAGGTTTGACCATACAACACGGTCTGAGTGGAACAATGGATGCGTGACATACCTCTGTACTTCAATGAAATTAACGTCCTGCCTCGGCGTCAGTCAGACTGCAAACATACAAACAGAGTTTTTTGATTGATAATTTTTTAGCCAAAGCCACTAATCGTGGAAGGTTTATTTTTTATTACGACCAAATTGTGATGCTAATGTTTGTTGTAGAGTGTTTAAGTAATATTATGTACCTACATCATAAACATGAAATAAAATAATAATGTTACATTTGACACACCCCAGTGAATTGAGAGCATGTTATGGTGGTTAACTCAAATATAAAGCATTAGACGGTAGAGGATTATAGAGTGCGTTTAAAGATAGAATGCTGAAATTCAGTCGCAATCTCATGGATTCGAGACAAACCAGCTTAATTGTGAATATTGTGATTCACGAAATAGCCAGCACAGCAATTCACGAAATAGCTAGCAAATTACCCATTGGTTTTTTAGTTATAGCCAATCTAAAGTTATTGTTGTTGGTAGCTGTTAAACTTTATTGGCGATTTATTTTTCTTTGACATCACATATTTCGTAATGTTTGCCTTTTTATGAGCTTGTGAACAGTTTGTGTAATCGCTCTTTGATAGCGGCCATTTATTTCGGGTCCACGCCAAAGCACCGATAAAACGTAATGATGCTCTAAGAAAAATATATAAAATCGAGAAAAAGTTCTTAAAATTTGATACGACATAAATAGGTATTCGGTCGAAGAAACTAGTAACTTCTTCATAAAAACAAAAATGACCGAAAAAACAATGCTACAACGAAATAACTGATGATATTTACTTAGTTTACCTAAGCAAAAATAACGCTCATTCATATATAAGTTTATTTTCATAAGTAGTAGTTTCTTGTGATTAAAAAAACTCAATTAGTAGACTTTCATTTCATTAGTGATCTACTCGAAAACTCATGATGAATGTGAACAAAGAAGAATCCATTTTTCTTTGTTATTTCAAATGAAACGGCGACCCTGCAGTTATGAAAACTAATGATAGTGTCCTCGCTTTGGCCAAAACAGCAATTTCGAGATTTGCCGTGGGAAATGTACCGTTTAAATAGGTAGTAGGTAAACATAATTGATATAAAACGTTGACAGCTATAAATTGGGTAAATAGCTGCTTTGTTTTCTTAGATGTAGGTAATCTGTTTTCTTTTAAGAGAAAATAAAAAAATCTTAGCTCAAAATAGACGTTTATGATACTGATGTATACAGGTTTTTGTTCTCTTCCTTTATATTTCTCGTAGAATTCTTAGTGAATATTATTTTTCATCAGTAAGTGTCTTTGTTTCTATAACAATAAAATAATGAGCATCTAAATTATTACTTCAATAGAAAACCACAAAAGTTGTAGCTTTATAAAATATCATACTTACAATACTAAACAATAATATCTCAACTTCATACTTTGTCTCACTGAAAAAGAATAAACAAAAAGATAGTATTTACAGTTGGCGAGAGCAGATGCTTGCTCAGTGCCAGAAAAAAGCATTGTGTTAACGATACTCCGAGGAAGATACAAATACTCTAAGAAATATTTATGGGGGTTTTTCGGAATGGAATCCCTGGAGACTTTGGGACGCCGACGCCGGCCTCTGGAAATGGAGGAAAACACGTTTCGAATCCCTCGCCACGTATAACTCTTAATACAGGGATTATAGAATGGCTTCTTAAGTCCTGGGTGCTAAAAGAAAGATAACAAGCAATTAGGATGCGGTAATAAAAATAAATAAATACTTATTTTCAACGCAGAATGGCTTTTTTGTATCGTTAAGGGTGCGTATTTTTTGTCGTGGATGTCGGCTTTGGATTAGCTGGATCTCATTAGAACGTTGTTAATGGAAACATCAGTCTTCAGCCTTTCTGGAAATCTGTAAAACATATTGGATAAATACTATATTGTAGTTTTGTGTTATCCGTTAATATTTATGATGTTTCCGTCAACGTGAACTGATTTCAATCGAAGACTAAACCGTACTTTATTGTAGAGTGTAGACTATCGACAATCTCTGTAAAATTCTGTACTGGTATGTTTTTCTGTTAAAAGTTAAAATATTGTGTGGGATAAGACGCCTTTCTTCTCCCGCGTTCACCTGGGCCTCGTAAATATAACGGACGATCGTAAAACGCATTAGTAAAGTCTGGCTTTGAATAATGCTAGCCTCATGGTCTTACAGGTAAATAGCTAAAAGAAACGGGGTCGTGTGAGATATTAACTACGGTTTTCGTGTAGGAAAATCATTTATTCATGAAAAATATTTGTTCTGCTTTTGAGTTATTTTTATTTGGATAGTATAAAGTAGTTTTGTTTTGTTCTCCCTTTATAGTTAATTTGGAGTCGGTGGTTACTTATTTAACACCTGGATACCAAACTTGTACGTATCTACAGGTATATTTGTATACCTGCGACCCACCCCAGTTTAGCACAGATTTTTTTTTTTTATTTTAACAAAATCGGCCACGACATACCTACATACACACATTGAATTTTATATATAGAAAGTATAATTATAGTTATGGTTATCAATTACATCCTATTATATTATTAAAGTGACTTTTCACGTAGACAGGTTCTGGTTATTGTCATTTTGAAAGCAAAGCCTAAAGGCACACGAGTAAATGCTAATTAAGTAATGGATCTCCGGGGGCGCATCGCGAAAGGTTCAACGTAATTAATTAATGACCGTTCAGCCCTCCCGATAACTTCAACGTGATGAATTTTAAATTCATTGGTTAGTTCTGTAAGCAAAAATCAAATGGAATCTTTGTGGATTATTTATCTAATAAAACTTTGACAAACCGTTTAAATGGGGAACCCATTTCGTCTCCGAAAATCGATTGTCCGTAAATCACAATCAATAACAAGTGTCTCCGAAACATAGGAATCTATAATATTATGGTCCCATAACTATAGTTTGTAATAAGGTATTGTTCATCCTTATGCTCCTAATCCATAAATTTATGTTACCTAATATTATAATCCCTAACTTTAATCGTTATAAACATATGTGTCATAATAATAAAGAATCATAATACTTCCACTTCCGATTAATAATGTTTTCGAACGTTTATAAATTATGTAAAACAGAAACAATTTCGGTTGTATTCACCCAGATCGAAATCAGTTGGTTAGGTTAGGTTTGAACAGTGACCACTAACGTGCGAGGCGAGCGAGCGTAGCGAGCGTGCCGCGGTAGCGGCCGCCGGAGCGCCAATTAAATGTGGGATAAAAGTAATCAGCCACCCAGATCGAAATCAGTTGGTTAGGTTAGGTTTGAACAGTGACCACTAACGCGCGAGGCGAGCGAGCGTAGCGAGCGTGCCGCGGTAGCGGCCGCCGAAGCGCCAATAAAATGTGGAATAAAAGTAATCAGCCACCCAGATCGAAATCAGTTGGTTAGGTTAGGTTTGAACAGTGACCACTAACGCGCGAGGCGAGCGAGCGTAGCGAGCGTGCCGCGGTAGCGGCCGCCGAAGCGCCAATAAAATGTGAAATAAAAGTAATCAGCCACCCAAATCGAAATTAGTTGGTTAGGTTAGGTTTGAACAGTGACCACTAACGCGCGAGGCGAGCGAGCGTGCCGCGGTAGCGGCCGCCGAAGCGCCATTAAAATGTGGAATAAAAGAAATCAGCCACCCAGATCGAAATCAGTTGGTTAGGTTAGGTTTGAACAGTGACCACTAACACGCGAGGCGAGCGAGCGTAGCGAGCGTGCCGCGGTAGCGGCCGCCGAAGCGCCAATAAAATTTGGAATAGAAGTAATCAGCCACCCAAATCGAAATCAGTTACATTTCCTATGCTGCCTTGTGCTTGAGACACAATGCTCTTATGTTAAAATTATTCTCATAAACTATTATGAAAATAAAGTTATGAGTTAGTTACATTATGGATTATATTATTTATTGAGAATGATTTTATGTATTTTAAACATTAGGGATGTTGATATTAGCCGTAACTATATTAGGGATCCTTATATTATAGATCCTGATTATACGGGTAATCGATGATTATGAAAACCCAATTTTCATAATCATCGATTTTTATTTTAGGGGTATAAAATTTCGGAGACAAAATAAAGACCCGTTTAAATGCTTTCCATAGTTGCGATACCTTTTGCGTTAAGTATTTTGTAGTTTGAATGTTACTTCTAAAAATATACAGTAGTGATACACTTTTATGCTATGATCTGAACTGCTTTAAACAGCATTTCCAGTTCATACCCCGACGTAAACACAACGTATTATTAAAGTTAAATAATTCATAAAACTGACTTTTATTAGCGACTATAAAGATATTGAAATACGAAAATACTTGAAATAAAAGTTGAAAGGAAATATTTGAAGAAGTAAGATTGAGGAAGTGACGACATTGTTATTATCGCCTCAATCCAGCTCGAGCCCTGAAACAATCTTTGGCATCCTCGTTCCAATCGCATGCTCAGCAGTAAAAATCTCTGTTATGATTTAGACCGATGACTTTCATCCTCGGATATTATTCTCACAATTTTATGGCGGAATTGAAATGGAAAAATGTTTCGCTGTTACTTTCAGGCGTTTGCCTGTAAGTAGCTGCGAAACATTTTTCAATTCAGAACAGATTTTAATTGTGTAAATGTCGCTTTTGTACTTCATTCACAAAGTCACAACAAAGAAAAAGCTCTTTGGCGAGAAAATATTTTAAAGACAAAACAATTGGCCTCAGTTTAAACACTGCTCGGCTCTGACTCAAGAGAGCGGAAGCGAAAATTTCAGCTTTTTACCGTGGTTTTTTTGTCGCACTTATTCCTAAAACAAAGCTTAATGACCCGCACGGCACGCATTTGTTCGGGAACAATCCGAATAGGCCATTTTTCATGTGGAACAATTGAAGGCGGTGCTCCAGCACAATTGGCAGAGTATTTTGTCAAGCGGTTGTCGTACAGCGGGACTCGAGCGCGCAACATAATAAGTGCACTCAATACGCCCATTCGCATTCATGTAAGAAGGAACTGCAAAAGCTCCCGCAAGGATTAGCAATGAGTTTTTCCCGTTTCATAGCAATAAATACTCATTCGTATTGCGTTGTGTTTACGTTATTAATCACCTGACGAACTGTGGTTTTCGCTCCGATAGGCTATAAAATCTCGCCTCTTATGATTTTCATAGCGGCTGGAGGCAGTGCGGTGGAATTTTTCGTTTTATTTTATGATGGCGCGCACTGTCGCGGAGAAATATTGGCTCAGCGGAATAGCTCGTAAAGAAAGCCGTTTTCTTTCCACGGGGTTACGCACCGCAACTACAACACCACCTTCTGCCTACATTTTATTATTAGGCCTCACCCAAATTTTATGACCGCAACATATAATTGCTGCAATCTTTATACTTCGTTTTTAAGAGATTCTTCAAAGCTAAATTCAACGTTGTTGAAAATGTGATACTGCAAATAGCTTTGTTAGCTTGTTTTGACATGAATATATTCTATCTCATTAAAATACAAACAAACTGCAGTACTAGATCTTCTAGCTCACCTTGAGTTTATTCATAGAAAAGATAACAATAATTAGGATACTAAAATTCTGAATAATTATTGTTTAAATACGGATAAACTTCTAGGTACTGTACAGATATGATTGGCCCATCGCAATATATCTTCCTAATCTTTCATGATCCCGCCGATTGTAGCACGCAAGCCCCTAAATTTTGTTACTTGCCCGCCAGGCTAGGGTCCGTCCACTTAACTTGAATAATGATGTGCGAGTGGTTTGGAGGTGAACCTCCGGAATACGGGATCCACAACCCGGAATGTCCCGGAATCGCGATTGAACAACCACGGCGACTCACTTTACTGAAGAATGTGATAAGTTGTCATCACTTACTGACATTACAGATGGTTATTCAAGTATTACAGTTAACATTTTGATCACCGTCTATTAACGTCTCTATTCTTATCGTCTCTGCTTGAGCTTTGAATGTAGTTTAATCCTTATCAAAAACGCCTCAAATTTCAAATTCAACTGTCAAATTAGCCTTTATTTTTTATCCTCCACGAAAATAAGAGTTTTGTATGTTTGTATGTGTGTATCTGCGTGTTGTTCTTAGTTGTTTCATTTGTGTTTGGGGTTTCCTTAAATTCTTAATGTACATTGACTGTGATAGTTTATTAGACATTGTCCATTAGATCTTCAATTCTTCATAGGATCTAAAATGCCATGCTTTACAACAAAAAAATCAAAGGAACTTCCTCAAACATTTTTACCCGTTTCTAAAGTTTTATTTCACTAAGGAATTCCCAGTATAGTTGATATCAGAAACATAACCATGATACCATAATACCTATTATTATATCTGGTGTCATAGTAAATCTAGACAAGCGATACTCAAAAGAGTCATTGATGTACATTATAATGGATATGTACTAATTTGAAGTTAATAAGCAAATGGCCAGAGATTGTATTGATCTTTTATTGTAAGATACAGTAACAAACATTCACTCTTACACATAAACTTTCACCTATAAAATATTAGAGTGATTTCACTGTGTCCGTTTCTGATTATAAAACATTGACATCCGTTACGCCGTTCAGGTGTACTTCCGGGAATCGTACCCACGATTATTGAGAAATGTATCTCATCCAACCACTTGCCCTGAATCTCTGCGAAATTCTATGTTAATCAAATATAAATATATTAGGTAGATATATGTGTGTTTAGGCATAAGCATACAAAACATTAATTCATCTTAAGAAATACTAATTTAGGAAACAAATGACATAGGTAATTAGAGTAACAAATATTGGATCATCAGCTAGCAGTGCGCCGTACTAAATGTTTGCCGCTGACTTGAAATATGGTTCTCATGCGAGAATGATAATTAATGCTCTATCTATTATATTATATTAATAAAGTTAGGTTGGAGCTTATTATTATTATGTATAATAGACAAAATTATTATTAAGAAGCATTTTTTATTTTACGATAAACTGTAGGAACTAAACTACTACATATTTACATAACTGTACAAAATACAATACAAAATACAACTGTAGGTAGTTATTACCAACTTATTAAATTTAGAGCCGAGCACCGTGAGCAGTGATGGCAGTGTAAGGTCACGGGTTCGGATCCCGGCCGTGCATCACATCATAGAGACCGTTTAAAGCTCTAAATGGTGAAGGAAAACATCGTGAGGAAACTCGCGGCTAGTCAGCCCCACACGTGTGTTCTGTTAAGCGTAGACACTACATAAATCATCTAGTAAAAATATATAAAGGCCTGTGTGTTTCATTTAGTTAGTCACAAATATGAAGCCATGGGACAAAAATACATCAAGTCAGAACTATTATGTAAGTAAATAAAATATAATTTTGACACGTTGTTATTTTATGAAGGCTTGACGACTTGGCTATTTCATATTTCATATTTATTTATTCATAAAACAATGATGCTCACTAGCTGAACCAAATAAAATCTTTAAAATTTATAAAAATAAGTTTAAAACTGAAAACATCAAATAAATTTCACCAGTAACGTCAATTGGCGAATTCAAAAAGAAATACTGGAAAATTTATATTTTTTAAAAAGTTTATGGACTGTTTAAACTTCATGAAAATGGCCGTTAAAAGTAGAGAACACGTTTTATCGGAGAACGCAGGGGCGATGATAATGATAGCCCATAAAGAAGTGGTGCGGCGATAGATTCCACAACTTACCAACTTTTCGGAAACACCGCCATTAAGGCGCTGATGCGACCCACTGGCCCTAACTTCACATTACACCCATTATGGCCAAGTTTTCTAAGAGTTTTCTTCTCTTTTAAATTGAATAAAAAGTCGTTTTTGTAGAACACAATGTCGTCTTTGCATTTCAATTCTTTTATAGACTGAGAAGTCGTGAAATCTGTAAAGAGATCCCCGAGTAAGCGAATACCCAACAATGATAGTTACAAAATGTAGCGATTCTCATTTTATCCATTGAAATTTCCCTTTCCCGACGCAAAGAAGAACATCCGCCCGCTTTGATTCTGAACGTACTCGTATTAGCATTGGATTTGAATAGAACAAACAAAGGGATTGCTCAAGACAGTGTGCTTTCGTAGGCGATTGTAAATTCAGCGTATCGTAAAAATACAAATGTTATTGAGAAAATCTAAATTGTATTTTTGTGACCCGGTAGTTTTATCAAATAAATACGTAGCTACATTCTTGGATATAAAATGAGACGTAGAAGTTTACTACTACCTAATACTTATATTTTCTACGTAAGTATGTATGTATGTATCTACAAAAAAGCATATTTGTAGTATATCTCAGTCATCTGGGTACCATGAAAAGAAAATTTCAAAGATATCAGTATTTATTCTACTGTATTGACTACCTTAACAAAAAGTATACAAAACAAATCTTATAACTGCAAATTGAGTTACATAAAACCTTTGTGTTTGCAAGATAATACCATTGGAGTCAATTCACAGGTCGAGACTCTATGGACAGCTTAACAAAAGTATCACGTCTGTCTGAAACGGGCATTCGGTCACACTCCTCTCACCTTCCGACCTCAAGGGACCAGCCAGAGCCGTTATTAGGGTATTAGCTATCTCTACTATGTTCAGGAGCGTAGTAATTAATACTACAACGGTACACAAAATAATCTCTCAACACATTGAGGCTAAGAAACTTGTTGAACTGATGATGAAAACGTACTAATTTTATTTTTTACTTGACCTATTTCATGTCCGAATGTGAGTTTGTTTTCTGTTATGCGGGCACCACACATTGGCTTCAACTTGGTTCCAACATTGGCTACGAATAGAATAGCCAATGGCAATGCTCCGTTTGTGTCCAATAACTGTCCAAGATCGATCCCCACATTGGAGTGTTGGAACCAACACGTTCCAACACTCCAATGTATTACGTATTAACGTTTTATCCAATCAGTTGATCATCATGCAATTTTGTTAACACGTTCTCCGGGACACAGGGGGTTACTGGGACACATAAAAAAAAAAGTTCTGTTGTCAAGGGATAACAGTTATAGTGCTATACGGTAGTAATACTTTAGCTTGATAGCAACTTGGCGGCAATAACTACGAGTATGTTATACACTCGTTCATACTAGCTTACATATTTATTCGCAAAGTAATTTATTTTGAATTCTTGTTATACAATGTATTAACTCCAAGTCATAGAAAATAACATTTATGATCATCATTACTATCTGCTGTGACCCTGATGCTTGCTTCTAAATACATTCCTGCTTGTTCGCAATCCAACGCAAACTATCAACAACTTAACATTTTTGACTTTACTTCCCGAATGAACATTTACATCTCATATTAATCACAAGGACACAAGACAATGTGCGTAAATGAGACATTGAAGTCACGTACCCCATTCAGCGGGGCATAAAGCTCTTTAATGGATGTAGAACTGTCCAACTCTCCCCATTCACTCCACAAAACTGGGTATGTGTAGCGCCTGAACTGTTTCAATGAATTGTTATGGGGATACGAATTGCGGAATTCGCGGGATGGTCTTAATAAGAGTAAAGTTTTCTACTTTTCATGGGTTTGTTTGTATTGTGTGTGTGTAAGTTGATGTACATACTTCACAATATTTAAAGCACGAAGCATTGGATTAGACGAATCGGTAATTTTTATTCAAGAGATCGCAGAGAATGGCATAATGAAGAGGTTGCCTTTACCCAACAGTGGTTGGTAATTAGGCTAAAATTACAATGATGATTGTAATATAACCGTTTTATATATAAACGAATACGATAACTTAGTTGTTTAAATTATGTTAGGTATGTTTTAATTTCAAGTCGAGACAGATTCATGCATGTTTTTTTTATCGGTAGGTACATTAAATTGACGCACTTGAACCATTTGATTTTTTTTTATCCAAGTATCATACAAATAAATCGGTTAACTTCAATGTTCACTTGCGATGGAATTCACGGTTTAGAAGCTATTCATCAAATAATATCCAGAGAGATTGAGGGCATAGTCCAGACGGATGGAAGCTACTGTTTGACCGCAGCGCGTCACTCGGGACATCAAATTTACATCGCGCGCATACTTGTGGTGCCCGAGAACGTCCCACTTGGCTATCTATGTATGTGTGATAGAGTATAGAAACTACCAGAAGTGATTAATAATGTATACCTAATTCAAGTTTCAAAATATCGTCCTAAAATATGTATTCAGACAGGATCTGAACCTTCGCACCCAATATGTCCAAATGAGCTACTGGATAATCAGGACAATCGATGTTTGGACTTGTGATGAAAGTACTTATTTTGTGATAGTGTACCTACCACCTGTATTGCTGTTCACATATACTTAAACATAATTATAATAGCACACGGAAAATTACTTTAATTATCGTTTTATTATAACTCACGATAGTTTTGAAAGTGATATACTTATACATCTAGATCTCTTTATCGACAATACCTCGTTAATTCTATGCAGAGCAAACACGTTAATCCGTCACCAGATTTAGCCACTAATAGAAATACTTTTTTTTCATAGTACCTATCAAAGTGCGGTTCTTACTTACTTATAATCTTTTGTGAAAAATAATGTTTTAGTTAACGTTTTAATCATATCGAATTAATTTTACAATTTCGCCCTTTCTGTTTACCTGTGGAACAATGTTATGTCGAATGAACACTTCTATACAGTTAGGCATTATGATGGTCTACGTAACTTAATTATTATTTCAGTAATAAACATCAGAATTCTGTGGATCTTTAACATAGTTATTCTGATATTAAGTTTATAGAGATAACTCTGCTACCATATAAAATTCATCTTATTTTTACACATTCTAGGTACAATTTTTTTTTAAACATACAAAAGGATTACAGACCAACAATTTAGGGGCTGGTAATTAAAGAATATAATGCCCTATATATTTTTGGATGCCTATAGATCGTGACGACTGAAAAGAATGGATGAAGGCCTTTGCCCAGCAGTGGGATACGAAAATAATAGTAATAATAGATTTTAGAGAAAAATCTTCCTCAAACTCGTGAAAAGGCAATATGTTTTACGTGAGGGTTATTTATAAGAATTTTTTTTTTAGTTAAAGCTGGTTATAGTTTTATGTCCATTAGATACCACTCACACTATTATTTTAGCAGAATTCATAAATCGTTGTCTGTTATGTCTCCAGATTTCTATAAGTAATTCAAATCCAGATAAAATATTTGTCTAGCGAGCACGTTCTCACGGCTCGGTAAAGGCACTGGCGTTAAATAATAAAAATTACTTCACAGATAAGAAGGGAAACTCCTGAAGGTACTGAAAACGTAAAAAAAATGTAAAGAATGTTTTACTTAAAAGTTGGTTATTTAAACTCACATAAAAAAAACGTTATTCAAGTATAAGTATAGCTACAACATAGGGATTTAATTTGTAAATTTTCAAGATATTTTTCAAGATAGCTATTAATTTTAACTATTATTATTGAAGCCTTTCTTGAAAAATTATAAAAAAACAACGGCGTTATGACGCGTTATTCTTGATTATTAATTGAATCTAAAAGGAGTTCATAAAATAATGTTTGAAAAGAAGAGACCCACATCCAGCAGAGCATGGTGGTAATGTTGATTTTTGTTCTGAAGCTGAAAACTGAAGATATTACGTCTGTTATTGGAAAATAGTTCTGATTGTTGCAATATCGGTTCTTGACGCAGTGCATAACTTAACACCTTGTGTCCACCGCACCGAATTACCAAATGTAAGAATTTCGACTTATTGGGGGTTCTGTTGTTTCATATCTATATACTGCTGAGATAGTTATTCACGTCATAGATGTTAATGGAGCTGGTGATTTGCATAAACACATTTCGTACAATTTTGACACCCCCACTATGCTTGACATTTGAAATCTCTGACATGAATATTGCCCGGAATGCCAAATGAATTAACATCACATCTTGACGTGTAACGACTCTCTTGTTCCTTTGGTTTAAATATTAATAAGTTTACTTCGTTTTGGAACATGGCATTTTCTTTGGGGTTCGGTTACATTACATTTATAAGGAAATCTAAGTATGTCTGATAAAGCCGGATTCTAAATGTAACATATTTTGTCCGACCCCCGACCCGATCACATTTTTTTATGTTTTTGGTTTTTGGTCCCAAAGGTCTTCGTGTTTCTACACTACAGATTTGTCTTTTCAGAAAATTATGACCTCTAAACGGAAAAATATTGACTTGACTATCAGCCGGTTTCTCGAACGCATATCATCTAAAAAAAATCATATGACAGTTCGAATTCGTTCCTAATTTGACACTTACCACGTGATTTGATGATTAGTGATGTCAAATATTAAATAGTATTCAGGTACCTCTAGAAACAACAAAATAAAGCATCACAAGCAATATTCCGAGTGCGACTTCATTAGAAAAGTTTGTTACCTTCAAAGCCTTGGTATTAATAAAGTTTTGTTCCAGAACGGACTGTGGGAAAGAAACGTGTTAATTATCTGAGTCCGGTCGTGGCCATCTGTCACGTGGGCTCGCGTCTCGACTGGGAATCAAGATAGCCTGTAATTGGATATGGCCTTCGCACCTATGAATATCTTGAGAATTTAACTTCCAACTTGTAATGAGGAAATTAATGGAACGGCGATGTTTGTATTATGAAACCAGGGGTAGAGTATGTTGAGGAATCAATAGTATAATGTTTCTTATTTCAAATTATGATGTACCTATTTTTATTATAAATTTTAGGTCAAAAGAAGTACAAAGGAAAATATGTTTTTATTTCAATATAAATAATGAATGAAGTGACAAAATAATACATTATAAGTAATTATAATAAATATAATTGTAAAAAATATCCAAACTGGTAAATAGGCGATAAATTTATCTGTAAATGAGTTTACAGGCCAAAAATGAAGCAATTCGTTTCGCAGACATACGGAGATGAAAAACATTATTTAGCAGCAGTTTATTAAGTCAACGGGGTGACACCTTGACTCGGGGCGATGCCGACGCAAAGCAATGCTCCCTATTTGTTTCTATGAAGTCGTTACTTTCATTATAAAGAGTCATAACGAATTTAAATTGTTTATGACGAAAATAAATCACTTTCAGCTTCTCTTTAAGTCAATAGGTATTTTATCCACTGGTATCGTTTTAATAGAATTAGGAAACAGCTTTTGGCTGCTAGATTTGTGATAAATTAAGCCAAAAACGGTGATTACTAATCCATCTCCTAAATTGTAATAGCTATAAGCCCTTAGTATGTAAGTGATGTGGTATGATTCAGATTTTTGAATAAAACGTTTAACCTGTTAAGAAATAGCTAAAGTAACTGTGACCGTTCACGTTTTTATTAAGCAAGCCTATGGGACGGAATCCACCCCGGTTTGTAGAAATATTTCGGGGGCACAAAACTTAATTAGCGTGTTTTCTTTGATTACCAGCCATCAGGCGCCGGCTGCTACCAACTGCTCCGCTCAGGTGACTCGAGACTTTGAGCATTCACAAATAAAACAGGTTACACCTAAAACACTACATCTTTTTGTCCTGTAATATGTTCTTGACTTGACTCGACGTGGTGAAGAGACAGTTAACCAGTGGTTTTATATATCTCACAAAAATTTACAGCTGAAAACTAGTGTGGAACGTTTCATGAGCTCCGCGTAACATCATAATTTGTGGATAAAAACAATTGGCTTGTGTGGAATGAATATAAATAAGTTTTAATTTTGTAACTCACAGAGATCACTTTGCACTGCGTAAAATTAAATTGCATCTACAATTCTTTTACAAGCGCTCTACAATAGGCGGTACCGGTAAACCCTGTTAAATGCGTCCCTTAGGTGACTCGTTATGCTTAACTAAATTACAACATTTTCCGTCCGATGTAAGAATACTAATAACACGAGTACAGAACTCAGGTAAATAGCTTCTTTCAGAGTGGAGGCAATTACAGAAAATGTGTTCCTACACAAAGTCCGTTTTAACTTAAAAAGGGTTAGTGTTTTGCTTGTTCCAAGATAATATTCTTGTTTGTTTCATGTATTATTTCGATGTAATTCAAGTTTACTTTTATACTTAGGTACTGAGAATTCTTTAGTTTTTATTAGTACTTGCATCTCCACAGAAATGTACATATACAAGCGCTACTATACATAATATTTATTATTCAGTGATACCAATAAAAACGAAAAGATAAAACGTAAGCTGAACAATTCTGTGGACATAAAATAGAAAGAGCCATGTCTTAATTTTTTTGAATTATTAAAGTTATAAAATTAGGAAAAGTGAAGAGCCTGAATTGTTTGATAAAGTTTAATTAAAATTAGGACATATTTTAATAAAAGCACTCATTTCTATAAATGAAACTAAAATGATTTTTACATAATACAGAGATGCGGAATCTCCCCCAAGCTTCGGTAGGTGTTTGCTCTCAAATCAGTCGTTTAAATAGAACTGTTTCTTTTTTTTCTGTTTAAATTCAATCCTCGCAGCCCCGGGAATACGTGTATTAACATTTACTATGTTCATTGTACGAGATTGGAGAAATGTGACATTTTTACATATATAGCATTTAAACTGAATTAGGTTTAAAGCTTTCAGTAAAACTAGTATGTTTTTAACAAAAAACATAGATATATAAAGACAGGGATCACAATGAAAGTTAGATAACTGTGCCCAGCAGTGACACAGAATATGTTAACTAAAAAAATCTTTACTCATTCAAAATCAAAATCCACCGTTTGTTTATGGAACAAAAAAAATATCCCGACAGTAAGCATTGTTGTCAAAGGGTGAGTAGGTACTTGTGAAATTAAACCTTTCTTTGAAATATGCTATCAAAAATGTAACCGAACTTTTTTTGTGGCGTGCATGTGATTGCGTCGCGCCGTGGGTTGATATCAAAGCTGGCCCTTACAAACAAATTTAAAACTCCAGCCGTGTTGCCTTTACATGTTCAAGAGGAAAGGCTTTTGCATAGCTATTTGCTAAACGCTTTGTTATGTTTATTTCTGTCATTACTATTTTTGAAATCAATAATTCAACAAAATGATAACTTGAAAAACTCACAACTAATACTTATAAATTTAAAAAGACGTTTCAGGACGGGCACGACCTTCAGCAATGAAGATTACGACTAAGAAGAAGAATATAAATTTGTACTCTAAGCAAACTGTGAAGTAAGTTAAGTTTATCCAATAAAAACATCCATCCAATTTAAGCATATTCTAGCAGAGAAGAACAGCTAGTACTATATAAATTGTAGAATGCGAAAAATGTCTATCAATCGCAAAACTAATTTCGTCCTGATAATCATGATAAAGCAACAAAATAGCAATTTGCCAGACCATAAAAATAATTGAGTTCAAACTGCGTTCAGGCAATAAAAAGCGTGAAAGCAGGCCCAATAACCTTTAGCAGGGGAAACGTGGGAAAGCAGGCAGCTGGCTAGTGAGGAATAGAGAAGAGGCTATTAGGCTCACACCACGTGAGCCAATGTAACGACCGCCGCCATTTCGGATGCTCCATTACCGGGATTTTAAGATAAATGATCGGTTTTATTCTTCAGAGAATTAAATTATAATTTGCAAATGAACTCCTACATCAATTAGCGAATACAACGCTCTTTTCTTTCTGAAATTTCTCTTATCATCTACTTTATGAATTTTTAGTTTGTAACTTCGTGAGCAAAATCTAAAGTATAGACGACTCCCACTAGAAAATGAAGACTAGTGTTAAGGGCATCTTTACAACACACTAGGGAGACGACTAACCGTGAGTTATGACGGCATTTTCTCCACCCTTATGAGGAAATACGACAGTTTCTGCACTGAGACGGAGAGAGGGTCGACTCTATGATTGCCTAAAGTTAAGCTAGGTACAGTGGTACATAAACTTGTCATTCCAGACCTTCCCAGACCGAGCCTTAATAGAGTACGTTGAGTTTATTGGGAGTTATGTGTGTAAAAAGCACCGGACAAACAGAAACGAGTTATGTAGTAAATGTTCCTTGGAAGGAATATTTGACAAAGCGTATGAATCTTAGAAACAAACATTATTGAAGCATAATCATAATATATTGGGTATTTTATCTCTTCAAGAAATTAAAAGATTGAAGCTTACTTGTTCATCTTTCGTCTCCCCAGTTCTCATTATGCGTCGTGTGTCACGCGTACTTAGGATAAAACACAGGATAAAATAATACGTAACCGTAAGTCGAGGACTTCCTTCACTAATGAGTTACTTGCAGATTGAAATCTGCTGTTCCTTTGTTTATATTTAGATCTCTCATGCCCCGTTCCTATATCCAACGTACGGATGACCGTAGATCGATCGTCATAGCAAAGTTGTTATTTGTCAAAAAGTATCATACATTTTGTGTTGTATAAACAACGTTTCTATAGAGATAGATCGAAGGTCATCCGTACGTTGGATATATGAATCGGGCATTAGCCTATTCTTTATGATATTTACAAAAAAATCCAATAATAATTTTGTGAAAATAGTATTTATATACCTAAAAGTGGTAGGTTACCTAGGATTATAATCCAATACATATTATATCCATAGGCAGAACATTGTCATAAAACGATGGTTCTCGTTAACAGGATACACCCTCAGACGAATCAATTACGGTGTCGGTTGCAATATTGGTATTGAGAAGGGCATTGTAGGCCGGCCCGTGATCTAATATTCATCGTCGACAGACGTGCCGTCTAAAGGACGCACTCTTGTATAAAGCGGGTTACTGACTTTCTAGCACATTGAACTAGCATCTAATAAAACATATTACTTCTACTGCAAGACATCTAACTCCATCAAATGATAAAGGTACTCCGTAAGTATATCAGATCTTGGCTTGTGTTAAAAGTAAGTAAGTAAGTTCGTATGAGCAAGTGGCCAACTCTGACGGAGAGAGTGACAGAGTTGTGTTCAAATACCTAAGTACTTACATCAAAGGTGACATTATATTTTTCTTGTGAAATCACGAATGAAATGAATGAATGAAATACGCAGAAGTGGAATCTCAAATTGCATATTCTGTTTAGTGTGTATCAAGTAGAAGATCTCATGATTTTAAAATATTTTGTTTGTTGAAATATCTTTCAATAATTTACCAGCTACGATATGAGACATTATTATGTCCTTTGTTTTGTCAATTATTGTCAATAACAGTTTTTATTTCGAAGTGCTTCAAACAATATTTTATAACATCCAGAGTTATTATGTCGTTCAAAAATATTTCAAAAAGAGTGGAGGCATAAAACAATAAAACGCTACCTTGCCTCACAAAGAAAATTATAATTCAATGGTTCAAGCTCTCCACGTTCTACCTAAATGCGGCCAAAGCATAATACGTAATTAGATACAGCAAATGCTTCCAGGGTCTGCCTGGCATGCATTATGCACGAATCTAAATTGAATGTGCAGTTAGTTGCGTGGATTAAACCTCGTCATATATGCCGCATGACGGCCGCGAATTTTACTCGTCAGCGGTTCTACTACACGACACAATGGAGGAATAAAGGATTTTTCATGATTGTTTTAGGAAGACGTAAGGTGGAGAGCACTATACGGATTAAAATAGGGTGTTGATGAAGTCTTTATGCTTAAATATTTTTTTACGGGCAACAGTTTTTTTAGATAAGTACTTACTCTAAAAAAGTCGATTACTCCTTTAAGATAAATCTTACATTACCTAATGCTGTAATTAGGCTTGTGCAACCACAGAAAAATTTATATATTGTCTACCCTAATAATAAATTCTTTATAAATCGACACTCCCTACGTACAGTTGTGTATCTGCAAAACACAAATTTTACAGGAGAGCGCTTTTAAGATTTGAAAAAGTTGAAATGCCTATAACTGTAGCCCTTTTTGAGATATTGCTGTGAAAATTGGTGAGACACTCTTACTGTAGATCACGTTTAAGATGGATACTATGTTTTATTTTAATATTTATTGGTTTAGATTTTATTACACATACATATTTTTACGTGGTGCTTACGATGACGTATGTGGCACATACATACTTTTTCGTCGATGCTTAATAAAAAGGCAATATTGTAACTGCCTGTTACACGGATATACTTAGAGAATTTTTCTGTTTCATTGGTACTTACATGGTTTAACGTTAGAAAGTATGATCTAATAAATATGCTTCTACATATTGTGTTTTGACCATATTTGACGAATTTTCACTTAGTTTTACGTAACTAAGCTTATTCTAAGCTAGTTAGTTTTTTGTAGAATATAACAGAACCATATTCGTGAATTGGAATTTCTTATTTTTTTTATTACTGAAATTGGACGTAGTTACTTAAGTATATATTATTATAAAAAATATACAATAAAATAATTGTTTATTTTATTAAAATAACATGAAAAAACAAACGCAGAACTATGTAAGTGCATGGGTCTATACATTTAATTAAATAACTTTCCGATGTAAAATTATGTAAAGGTAAGTTACCGAATTATGATTTAACATCTTTCCGAAGCATAAATATGTAAGTGCCTAGATACACTTAAATGATCATACTGAACCCCGATGCATAAATATGTAAGTGCGTAGATACACTTATGATCATACTGAACCCCGATGCATAAATATGTAAGTGCGTAGATACACTTACGATCATACTGAACCCCGATGTATAAATATGTAAGTGCGTAGATACACTTATGATCATACTGAACCCCGATGCATAAATATTGTAAGTGCGTAGTTACATATTTGTACGTAGGTAATACAAAAAATTATGAAAGTAACAAAAATTACTAATAATATCCATAATAGTTAAGGTAACCATGAAGGCAATAAAACACAACTGACTAAAAAAGCCCAATAACTATGATTGGACATCAAAAAGTACAAAATATTGGTAAATAATTAATTATAATTTACTTATCTGGTCTTAAGGTAGATATATCAGGGTCTGATATATCTATTTTTCGTTTTTTAATAGCGTTAGCTTTCAAGTTGTTTAAGAATAGAAACGTTCACATGTCATAGTTGCGGCAATAAAATATTTACAAATCGCACACGCATTGTACTCGCTGTCCGCGCAAGAACTAAGTAAGTGGCAGTTACCCGCCACCTGGACCTCATTCCCCCCGTGTCAAAGTGTGTATGAGGAAGATAGAACATTGTACGGCGGGCAAATAATGAAGTTAGACAGTTACACGATTGAGAAAAAAGTACTTAGAGTAGACTTTTTTATTTTTTTGTAAGTTATAATGATAGATTGACACGTGTAGATGCCAAAAATGCAATAAACGTATAAGTGTGTATCCGGCAGTTACACAAGTGTACGTAGGGAGTGTCGAAATATGACAAATGAAGTAGGCATACATGTGTAAAAATCAGTCTAAATGACGATATGGGTTAGAAAGGCTTGAATGTTGAGGTGTTATTCTGATAGAGTGGAGTGAAAAAAGAAAACTTTTTACACCAAATCGACATAAAGTTTCAAAAAGACTTAGATGATGATGATAATGGCTTGGCGGAATTTTATGGACTGATCTTGAAACGTACAAAGTTTGGTACAATAAAAATAACTATTGCTTATGATAATATAATTTATTTTGAGTCTAATGTAACGTTTAAATAACCAATGTTGTGTAAACTTATCAAAGTTTCCAAAGGTGTCATTAAAACCAGTTTTGGACGGTAGGAAAGCCGAATAAGCTGACTTAACGAAGGTATAAAAATACAATAACATGTAAATTCTCCCTTCTCATGCCTTAGCTGAAACTTTGTCAAAGAAGGGACTAATGAATGGGCCGATTGATTACCTAGCTGGTCCACATTGTAAAAGAATTTTATTAAAATCGTTTCATCTGATAACTTTACTGTTATGAAAAGTGTGCTTCGTTCGTTCGTTCGTACCTACTAATTAAATAATTTACAGTGTGCTAATTTACAAACATTGATCTAGCTAAAAAATAATGATAAGTGAAAAGTATCTTGGAATATAACATGTAACGTATAAAAATCTTCTACGATATATGTGTATGAACCAAATATGACGTATAAATATCCAAATCATAATATAATATAATAAAAATAAAATAAATATCCTTGGACATTCCACACAGCGTCATCTAGTCCTAAGCTAAGCAATTTAATGCTTGTGTTATGGTAACCAGATGACTGATACACTACATAGATACATTTTTTTTTTAATATATAAATCATTTTCTACTGATCTTTTCCTGAAGATCTGTGAGAATTTCTGGGCCGTCTTCCTGTTTCTCTCTTATCATACATAGTTAAAACAATATAATGTTATTATTTTAACTATGTATGAGACTTATGTATGGAGTGAAAACAATAATTGCAAAAATGGAAGACCTATGATAATGTCTTTTAATTAACCTCTCCTGTTCTACTGCTGAGCTAAGATGCGACCATCCTCGGGCGTTGAGAAGCGATTGAAATTATTTATCTTTAGTCACATCTTTCAATAGTTTATTCCAAACAAATTAAAATGTTAATAAAACCATCTAGAGTTTATTGCATTTTGTATTGGCCGGTTTAGATTCTAAACCGGCCAATACAAAATGCAATAAAATAATATCAAATTAGAGGAATGTTAGAATTTCCAAAGTGAAACATATTGTGTTCTTAATCAAAAAGTGGCCGCTATATACCCTGTCCAGGGAGTTGATATAACAGCTTGCATTAGTACGTAATATACAAAATTTAGGTACAAGGTGTAGTTCGACGCCAATAGTGGGAGGGAAGGAAAGATTATTGTTCTCGTCCGCAAGCCGAGATTACCTCGGACCACGTTTAACCGTGAATTATGATAGCCTTAGAGCCTAAGGCTGCACGGCGAAGAGGAATTGTGCAGTCATAGTGTATTTTGCTAGTGGACCAATAACTAGGTGAATTGTGGATGTTCTCTTTTCTACCATCATTCGAAACTTATCAAAGAGTGGATATCGATTTGCATTTATGTATTCAAGAATGAATATTTTAAGAATATGGTACCATAATTTTTATAGTCATAAGTGGGTATCATAAAGTAGATAGTCTTGAACTCTTGATATTATAACTACTATTTATTACTAAATTAGGGCTAGCAAGTAATATTCGCGCACATCAGCGAAACACAGCTCATCCAAATTGCGAGGTTTACCGTGGACGGACATGCCGTGGAGGATCTCATCGTCATTGTATTATTCTAGATATAGTTTTATTTGTATGAGCTAGTGGCTAACTCGGGTGATAGAGATCTCTTTCATGGCTTATAACAGCTGGGACCGCTAATCCTAGATTATATTATAATCAATAAGCATGTTCATGCGTTCCAAGTTACAAGTAAGCTAGCTATGCCGTTAACTTCAGTATGATTGAGCCAGAGCTATTTGAATATTGGATAATACAAAGAAGCGATTATGAAAGCTTCAGCTAATTATTTTGTTGTGCACTAAAACATTTTATCGGATTTCATTATCCTCTTTTTTATTATTAAAAATGTTACTGCGTCTGATAGAAAGAAACGAAAGAAGAATACACGTTGTGCTGAAGAACGGGAAGAACATCATCTTTCTGCTTTGTATTTTTGTATAGGTTCTAATTATGCTTATTTTATTTATAAACAGAAAAAAACTGTTTTTATGTAGGTACTTAGGTACTTATGAACTTATCCAGATACGTTGTGCCATTGATATTCGAGGTGCGACCTTAAATTTCCTTCAGCTCAATCTTGTTGGCGTCTATGAGAAAATACTGGTGGTACGACGCCACGAGGGTGCAAGATTGCGGATATTTAGCAGGACACGCGCCTGGTAAATGGACAGGCTACATAAAGAGCATTGAGAAACAGAAGCAATATCATTCGGCCGTTTATCGAGCTTATGAATTGACACGAAGCAGTGCTTGTGTGTTGCTACGCGTTTTCTAAGGTTTTGCTTCAAAGCTGTTTAAATATCTTTTAGCTTTCACACAGCGTCACAAGTCACAAGTTAAGCAACTTAGTGTTAATATTTATGGTACTCAGAAGATTGTTTTTTTTTTTAATAAATTATTAATAGAATAAAACACCCAGACCCGGAACAGATATCTGCAGAATATACAGACATTTGTCCCGCGGCAGGGATCGGATCCCTACTGAAATAAAGGTTTTTTTAAACCTCCTCATTTTTTGAAGTCGGTTAAAATGAATACTATCCTGAGCTTAACCTTTTGCACTTTTTAAAGCAACGTTTTCTTTGATTTCAAAGAACAAGTTTGTCTTTCAACCCTTCCGACGTGCTCTACGAGTTTTGAAGTAGTTTGATAAATCTCACTCTGTTGCTTTACTCAACTTGATTGAATATCTATAAGGAGCGTTATAGCGCGATACGTTTCACTGTCTCCTGAAATACAGTTTATAACTAGTTTGGGAGCCTGGATTCGATGTTTATAATGTGAGTACCTACACTGTATTAAGTATGTCAATAAAAATATTTACTTTTACCTTTTACTATTAGTTACCTACTCCTGTAATACTTATTTAAAACATTGAAGGTTTTGACTATAACAAAAAAAGGTTTTTAAATATTTTGAAGCATTCTGTTCATAGGAATAGTTTATTTGTCCCACCTTCTAGTAAATAAAAAGATTAAGTTTTGTTTCAGTACGTAAATAGGAAGGTCGAGAAATAACAAAGCTTTTGTAGCTTTGTTATTTGTGTATGTTTTATAGTGATGTTAGTATCTGTAAGCTCTTTTAGAGTAGGTATATATAAAGAAAAATACAGTAAAAAAAAACAGCAGCTGCAAGAAATGCATCGATACAGGCAGCGTCTGCAATAATAATGAAAGCAAACCAACATGCTCTGAATTTATTTTCCAATTCAAAGTTCATTCAGAATTAAGTTGCCTTGAGAGCTGCCCTGCAGCCAAATGGGATTGCTTTAACTCCGCACCTCACAGACTTAAGAACTTTGTGAATCTTAGTTTATCTACTTCATTAAAATTGCTATTAGCTCGGCAACAGGCTAATTTACGGATGAACTGGACTTTGAGTTACAAAGCTTACAAGCAAATGCCTTTGTGAAGATCTTGAACTTTATACCATCATTTGCTGTAGGTACAGATTTACTCACTGCAGTTCTGATCATTCTTAATTTTTGTATCAAAAAGTTAATTTTTTAAATGCAATAATAATTAAGTATTAATTTGTCACCTACAAGTGAATAATGAGGAAAAAAGTCTTTGTATCAAACCTCGAATTGATGTAGCACGTAGATTTCAAAGATGACAATATATCAATGATCAAAGGTCCAAGATGAAAGACTTTATATTATAGTAAGAATAGTGGCCAAAAGATCAGACACCATCATTTAGTAGGTGTTCTAAAATACAATACACAGACAAGTGCCGTTTGAAAGCTGCACACCTCGTTAGCGGAGTTTAATGTGAGCCCGGAGCGATGTTCCTTTCATTATGCCGGCGGGCGTTGTAATATTTTGAGTGCGATACCTGGTGACATGGTGCATATTTAAAGCTGACTCGGCTTTCCAACGAAATTGTGCGCTTTAGATAAAAGTGCTTGTCGTAAGACGTTTGTTGACGCTGAGGTGAGCCAAGTAATTTTGTTGCAATAATTAGATACCACTTTGTAAACAGTTTCAAAAATGTTTATAATGTTTAGATACTTTTAAACTACGAAATCATCCCAAGAAAAATCAAACCGTCTGAAAAAAAAGGTAAACTTTCACCCTCATCGCATCGAAAGTGAAGTAATCATCGAGAAAAAATCGTTCGGGGATGTATCCAAGCCATCTGCTTTTGACAGTCGGGCCACATAGCGACCTGAACGATTTACATTTACGTGACACTTTTACGAAAATCGCCATTGACTCCGACTGATAGACTGATGCCCGTTTTCACCAACAAATCCTAAATTTTAAGTGACACCTATCTCATTTTAGGGAACACCTTAGAAAGAAATGGTTTTCACCACTCCCAATCCGTCACCTAAAAGCTTTAAGTGTTACCTAAATTTAGGGGGCCGAAATTCGGGGTCCTAAAGATAGGTGACAGTTGTATCAGTTTGTGAATGTTTGCTAATATTTATAATTATTAAAAATGAGTGATTTCATTGATGTTATTGAGGCTATAGAAGTGATCACAGATCGTGTATTATGGGATCGACCATATTTTTACAGATATTTTGTGAGAGAATTGATTTCTTCCAAAAGTTTGAGGACGTGGACTTTTTTCGAAGATAAATCTTAACTAAAGGAAGTGTCCTTTTCCTGTTGACAAAAATTGAATCAAAAATTGAGTTCCAGGACAATAAAAAGTTCAAGCACATGAAATAACAATTATCATAAACTCGAAACGCAATATGTATTTTATTTATTAGCCTTTATTACAGATAAAAATGTACATGGTTTTTATAATTAAGTAGGTATGACATCGACAATTATTCAGCACTGTTATCTGATTGCCCCGTCTTGGCAAAGGCCTCCTCCAACTTCTTCCAATTCTCCCTATCTCTTGAAATTCGAATCCATGTTTTCCCTGCAAACTCCTTTAATTCGTCTTCCCACCTTTTGAACTGTCTTCCCCTCTTGCGTTTATTGTAATTAGGAAACCAATTCATCACAGTTTTAATAATATGTATATAGCAAAACAAACATGTCAAATTTGATGTCAAACAAACACTATTTATTTTTAAAGCATAGACAATCAACATACAGCCTACATGTTGACAGTAAAAAACCAGAAATTGAATGAATGAAATTGAATCGGTAAAATACATCACTTATAGTTAGGTAGTGGTTCGCTAGGGGTCACCTAGCTTGGTGAAAATGAATTTAGGTAGGAGGGGGATTTAAGGGATCACCTAGCTTAGGTAATACTTAGTAAGGAGACTGTTTAGGAGTCGTTGGTGAAAACGGGCATGAGACATCGAGGGTGATATTGTTTTCGGAACGTAACCCACCATTCCACGGCCTTTGAAGGGTGAGCTGTTTTTTATTGCCACTGAAAATTCTATGAGAGCTATTCAATAGCGCTCTTTATTCGTCCGCCCGTTCATATTTTCGCATCCACGTTACGTAAAATAAATTTTGTTACGTTAGACAACAAACATTATTGATTAAATTACGTGAAAACATGTTGCTCCAGACGCCACTGGTGAGATTAAATTATATTTAACATAAAACGTTGCGAAGACTTTGATACTAAGATATTTACACCTTTGAGAGGGCGTGCTCGTGTCATTGGAAACAACGCTGTTTGGATTTAGGTAGTTGCTGTCTTTTATGTATTTGATTATACATTTGTTCAGTAATTTCAATGTCAAGAGAAGCTTCTGATAAGTCACGAGTGATAGGTAGGTATTAGTTACAATATAACATTTACCTAATGACTCGAATATTTTCTAGATGTACCTATTGGTTAGGTAGTCCACGCGTAGTTTATTCGTATAAGTAGCTTGATTCGCTTTCTATAAAAGAAATACATCACTACTTAACAACAGTAACCTCAGTTCCCGTTTTTAGTAAAAGTGTCCCAATCAGTGTAAAAACGAATGATGCTAATGCATGTTTAATGTTTAGTTCATTTATATTAGTTTTTAATACATAAGTTCAGCTGCATTTGCTTATAAATCGTAAACTGTAGAGAAATTCCGCCAATTAGGCAAGCTGCACTGTATCGAAGGAAACTTTTCGAGAGCCAGTCCCGCACAATTGAGGGCTTATTGAGTTTTGATTAACAAAACTTTTGGCTTTCATAAAACAAGTTTATTCGCTCTGCTAGAACTTTATAACTTAATGTAATCTATATTAAATTTTTATTATAATATATATTTATATACAAGTGTTATACCAGGTATAAGCAGGTTGGGAAAATGGCAGGACAAATTGGAGAGTGTCGGATTGAAGATTAGTAGAACGAAAACTGAACACTTGTTCTGCGACTTCGGTGGTCCCTCCAATTTTGTCAATATTGCTTTAAACGGTGTATCCCTACCAGCCTGCTCCAATTTTCGGTACCTCGGTTCTGTCATACAGAATGATGGTGAGATTGACAGGGATGTAAGAAATAGAATAAATGCGGGATGGATGAAATGGCGACAGGTCTCCGGAACAACGTGCGATTCACGTATGCCCCTTAAACTCAAGGGGAAAATTTACAAATCAATCGTTAGACCTGTCGTAATGTATGGATCTGAATGTTGGGCTATGAAAGGGACGGATGAACGAAAAATACATGCGGCTGAGATGCGAATGTTAAGATGGATGTGTGGAGTGACGCGAATGGACAGGATAAGGAATGAGTACATAAGAGGAAGTGTGAAAGTGGCTCCAGTGAATGAAAAGATGAGGAGTAATAGGTTAGCTTGGTATGGTCATGTTATGAGGAGGGAAGAATGTCATGTTACTAGGAGAGTGTTAGGTATGAATGTGGATGGATATAGGTGTAGAGGTAGGCCAAAGAAAAGATGGATGGACTGTGTGAGGGATGACATGAGTAAGAAAGGAGTGAGTGCTGAGATGACGTCTGATAGAGGGAAATGGAAGAAGAATACATGTTGTGCCGACCCCACATAGTGGGATAAGGGCAGGAAGAAGAAGAAGAAGAAGTGTTATACCTATGCACCTACTGCTAATATAAGTATTATAAAAATAAGGATCTCTACAGCAACTGGCAAAAAGCTGATGATCTTCAAACGGCTAAATTTATAAACGTACTTAATAGGAACATTCTAGATGAATTACCTTTCGAATAAAAAGCAATAATCAAAATCATTCATCTGTTCAGGAGCTTTAGGAGTTGCCTCAGTCAAATACACAAATGCACAGATTACACGTTACAAACTTATAACTCTCTTTTTCGTCAGGATTTAAAAATAAATAGATTTATTTGATATTTTTTTAAGTTATGGTTTACCTACCTAGTTTACCTTTGTCTATTATTTTCAGACAGAAGTAAAAATAAAAGCTTAAAACCATACGATCCAGCTCTGTCTAGGTCAGACAAGCTGTCTTATATTGCTTTCCACAATATTTTAAAGAGTTTTCCTCATCGCAATCAGTCTGATCCATACAACAGCGGAAACATCCGTTTGTTCATTTATAGTCGGTGTATCCTGTATTCTGACTACTGACTGAGTGATGTCGGTTTAGGTCGCTTAATTGAGCCATTTATGTGCCTGTGATGTCCTGGAGCGATTACGTGGAATTCTACGGGTCTACTTTTCATTTTACTTTTCCATTGGGATTTTAAATAGTACCTAGAATATTTTATTTTTAAATTTATTTTCTGGCAAAATTGGAAAAGGTGCATCAAAATTGATGATGTAATTTGTAATGAATGAACTCATGATAAACCTTAGTTATTTTAAATTCAAAAGTAGGTACTTAGGTACTTTATAATTTACTTATGCATTGCTCCGTTTCTTATTCGTTTCAACTTAAAAACTAAATTGTTTACAATTTAACAATACTTTTATAAGTAACACTCTTTTAAAATACGTGTTAATTTATACCTATAATTCTGTATTTAAGTAGGTTAGGTAGGTAAGTATAAGTACTTACCTACTAGATTTAATTAACTTGACTATTCGTAGGTATCTACCTACCTACCTAAGTGCTTTAAGTTAGATTCACTGACCTTATAAAATATCAAAAATTAAAAATATACCTAAGGAATATCATAGTCTAAGGTAGGTACCTGAAGCTTGTGATATTTAAATTACCTAAGTTCTGCTTTATTTTAATTTAGGGAACGTAGCAAGCTTAATATGACGTCAAAAAATCTGAGGTTATGATAATTAAAAAAGTATTTATATTCCCTGAGCAATAACAATAGTAGGTACCTAATGTGTAGCTACATGGCTGGTTTTGCGGTGAAATTCCCTAAGGCGCCACATAATTCTAAAGCTTAACACGAGCCGGGTAACATACGGCCAGCTAGGTTATACTACCAGAGATTAATGACATCAACTTTCATTATAAATGTGAAATGAAAAAAGAGAATACGACTGGAGATCATAAATCAGAGAAGTATGAACTAGACTTTCAAAATTTACGATTCTTTTATAAAATAAGAAGGTATTTTCTTCCAAAACTCAAAAGGTACATTTAATTGAACTAGGTAGGTACATAGTCTAGTAGAAAGTCTAGCTGTGTGAACCCGGAACAACTTTGGGTTTTGCTCTTAAGTTATCAGCAGGATATGAACCTAGATGCGAATGCACTACTAGGTATAATAGTTTATACATGGTATTCAATAAACCTACCAACGACATAACCAAATCCCACAAAATGTGACTTTTCTAAAAAACCTGTGGTAAATTGAGGATAATCCTTAGGCACGGGACAGACAGAAAAGACGTAGTACCTAAGGCGAAGACGGGGCGCGGACATTTGTCTCTTCCGCGTCCCTTTCATACAAAATGTATAGAAGCGTCACGACGCAAAACATACAGTACTGTACAGTACTGTTCGTCACATTTAGGTACCTACGTTAATATCTCTAAGTTCTAACAACTGCGGACATTGTTCATACTTATTTAAATTTAAGTCTACGATTTGTATCAGATGACGATGTAGAGTATTTGTCCTCTTAGGCTTCAACTACTGCAAGTGTACACGAAGACGTCCAGACTTCACGGCTGCTGTCGAAAACTTCTTGTTCATTTAGTCTGCCAATAGTTTTCCGCCTGATTTTGGATTGCTGCAAATTTAACGCTGAGTCAAAGCTAGCTTTGATCGCAAAGGCATTAAATTTAGCTGTCCAAATTGTTCGATGAGTTAGAATGTAGGTAGATGGTTGGCCTGGTATGCAACGCTAATAATATTAACTAGAATTCGATTTTATGGAATCAGTATTAAACAATAAGCTAGTGGTCAACTAATTCAAATTATTTCTTAAAAATATGGGTCTGTACTAGGTACTTACCTATTTGGACATACTTATCTCAGATAAAACTTTTATCTTCCAATGATCATCTTCAAATTAAACGAAAAATCCATTGATGCACGGCCGGATTTGAACCCACGACCTTCGGAACTAAAGTCGAGGTTCCAATCGTCAAACACGGCTTTTGTGCAAAAGAAGTGTGATTTTATGTAGGTACCTATATTTTTACTTTTCGCTCCTTCGAAGATTCAGGGAAATGAAAAGAGAAATTCATTGAATAAATATTTCGTTCAAGTTATCCATTTAAAGCTGGCCCTGGTTCACACAAGGCAGGTGTCGCGCTCGCCACAATAAATAGCTATTTACCGGGACGCGGGACTGCGGCCGCGGTGACGCCTCGCCGGAAGGTGTTCTCAATTTGTCCTCCCGAATGAGATTGTCGCCGCTTTCTGTATTAGGTAAGTGGCTTTTACATTTCACTTTACGACCCCCATTTGTAATGTGTGTGAAAAGTTCTAATTCATTTTCAAATGGTTTCCGGTAGACAGTGCTTTTTGAATGTGGTGATGGTGAAAGGTCACTTTAGAATTTAAGAAAGCAACCGCGTCGTTTGTTTTGAATTTATATTGAATTTGACTTCTTTGATTTTTGTATTAAACATTTTTTATGGGTTCGGTTAGGATACGAATACGAACATGTTTGATTCCCGCAACGGGATAAATGTTGGCGACCTTTATAGCGCAGCGGGTGAAAGTCCTCCTTAGACGCCGAAGATTGCGGGTTCGATCCCCGCTACGAGAGAGATATTTGTATGAACTGCAAGTATCTATTTGTTTTGAATCAAAAACGCAGGCATTAAGTTGTTTAGCTTGGGCCTATATAGATGACGATGTGTGGAATCTACAAGGATAGGTATGAATTACCAATACATTTATAATTTTATTTAACATTTTTAATACATAAGGGACCCAGACAACACCCAGATGTTGTACCTAAATATAGTCCATAAGTTTCTAATTTAAGGAATTCTAGGCTTTATAGTCAGGCAGAGTGTTGTTTAGTTAGCGCTGTGGTGTTTTTTAATAATTTGAATAAAAAATTACCGAACTCCTTATAAACTCACACATCTTGGCACATTACAATCGTAAATATGAGCATCATAACCGTTTTAATTCAAGTTCTAGGTCAAACTAATTTATAAGATGCAATAAATTTGACCTACAATGTCACATCCTCAAACCAGTCTATTGGTTGTTATTCACATTTTGTTTTGCAAAGTCTTTGTTCAGAAAGTTTGTTAACTTCATATAGGTAGGTAGGTTCCGCTACTTTTTAGTCTTATTTTGTACCGTTTCCATTATATTTTGATCCGATACTCGTGTCTTAGGAACGCACTTCGAAACCTCAGTCCTTATTTCTTATATCAACTTTGGTTATTTTCATAATTTATAGATAAACTTATTAATTTATGCATAATATGTATTTATTTAAATGTAGTTATGCATTTGTTAATTCACATTATATTCTTCTCATAGTGATATCTTATTTACACCGCCTTTTGCCATCCTTTAAATCCAGTTCGCCCTAAGGTTGTCTGGAAGAAATCGCTCATAGCGATAATACCGTTCATTGTCTTTCATTTTAATGTTCTGTGAATCTGTGCTTTATATTTGTGTCCATGTGGTGTACAATAAAGTGTTTATTTATCTATCTATCTATCAACTTTGAAGATGTTTTCGGAAGTAGAAGAGACCACCGACAATCTCGATCTTACACGAAATCAATTATTTTATGCCTTGATCCTATTTAAAGGACCTATTTCTATTGTTTTCTACAACATGACAATTTGTTCTATCTTTGTCAATACTTTCCCACTTACTAACGTTTAACTAAATGACGTGTAACATTGGAAAATTTCGCTTCTCTCAAGAACCGGTCGCAAACCCAAGTAAATATTAAAAATTCTGAATAAATCTAGAAGACGTTGATACAGATTCATGACGTGACGACGTGTTTAACGAAGACAATTATAAATTGAAACAAACGTAATCATAAAACTGTGTAGGACCTAAGTCTGTGAAAATGACTAGAATTACAATAGTGTCTCTTTGTGTTTTTTTTCTATTTGCGACTGTACACACAGCACTCGGATATGACAACATAAGAGGTAGGTACCTATGTTATAGTAAACATTTTATAGTTATAAGCTTGAGTTGAAGTGCTTATACTTAGTACTTAGGTACATATCTATATTTATGTTTGCTTCTGTAAAGCTTCGCTTGTTGTTTTGTTTTAATCGTAAGGTCGTTTGTTTCCAACCTCGAAAGCAAAAAATGCTTCGGTCGTTGCCCTTTCAAGTTTATTTTTAAAAACTTGAGCTATTAACAAATTATTTTAAGTACCTTTGTGATCATACTTGTTTACTACGTATCTATTTTTAAATAATATTTTATTAAGTATTATTGTGGTTTAATTTAATATTCCCATATCAAAAGGTTTTTTTGCACGATTTAATGTTAAATGATGTCGTGATTTGATATAATATAAATAGTATTATTATTACTTCGCGGTCGGGTAAAAATAGTAAAAAAAACCTGTTTTTTTTCTTTTATAGAAAAGCGATTTCCACAAGAACCCTGGGAACAAGAGGGTGGATTTAAGAAAGTGGACGAGTTAAGGGACCATCCAGATTTCCGGGACGAATCTTATGGTCACTCTGATAGTTTTCGATCGCCTTATCCCGAATCACAGAATAACAGAGGACCACCTGTAAATGCAGGACCACCTAGCAACAGGGGCCCACCGGCCAATAGGGGACCACCTGATAACAGGGGACCGCCTGATAACAGGGGACCACCTGGCAACAGAGGACCACCTGGTAACAGAGGGCCACCTGGTAACAGAGGACCACCTGGTAACAGAGGACCACCTGGTAATAAGGCTCCACCTAGCTATGAAGAACCATATAACAATGAAAATTATAATAAGCCCGGATCAAACAATGTAAATATAAACAATGATGCAAGCGTAAAACCATCAACAGTTTTAACCGCGACCAACCAACAATCACCTTCTTCTTCGATTCCCCCCGACATGATGTTTCAAGTCGTTGCTATAACGCCTGAAGAGTGAAAGACTGAAAATATAGCTGATATACTCAATATTAAAATAAAATTCAAGAAAACATGCATCGTTTTTTAAGAGTTCATGTATAACCGTGTGGCAAAAGACAATTATAATACTCGAATATTATATCGCTCTAATACTGTCATCGTGTAATAAATGTACCCACCCTTTGCAATCAAGAGTTCTTATTTATCTTTGTTGTAGTAACAGTACATTTTAATTTACCTGTTTTTCATAAATCTCATTTAAAAAATAAAACACTAATACCTTGCTAAAATTACAGGTTTATAGTAGTTATAACAACTTCTTACTTCAAAACAGTTTTATTAAGTATGCGAAATCTTTTTTAAATTAGGTTTTGAAACAGGTTAGAACACTTTCATACACCTTCCATCTTTAGTACGCTGGTACCCAGTAGAACACCCACCGACGAAGTTTTCCCGACCCTCTTTGGGATCAGTAGAATTACTATTAGCGTTAGACATAACTGTGGTGGTGGCAGGCTGTGTAGTAGTTTCTGCTTCTACACCCTTTCTCCCGGTGTTGACTTTCGTAGCATCTTCAGGACGAACGTTGAAATTCCTCTCTTCCTCTTCGTTGTTTTTGAATACGACACGATCTTCATTATTGATATGCAATAGATGGCTCACATCACTCTTCACTTTTTCTAAAGTGTTGCTTAAACCTTCAAGAACAAAGCCACCACTGACAAATGTACTGGTCAATGTTAAAATAACACAAAACAATATACAACACGGTAACTTCATAATGAACGACTGTACTCCTTTTATTCATTTATCTGAATGCTTAGAGAATATGTTTGAACACAGTCAATTTATAATGTGGTTCAGTGATAACTTTGTGACCTTTTCGTTTTATCTCTAAAATGTGTCTTGTTTCCAGTAGGTAGGTAATGATAATACTAAAACATCTTTAAAAGATGATTATTATTTATTAATTTTATTTAATACTACAAGCTTATTAAAAAAAAAATATTAAAACATTGTCGTGGGTAACGATTTAGTTTAGTTAGGTAGGTATGTACAATAATTGAGGTTTGTAAAATTTATTCAACATGTTTGTCTTCTTTTGCTTCTCCAACTGCTGACACTACCTGAAACAAATAATAATAATTTTCTCAAAAATGTTTCACCAACTCGAACAAAATTGAAAATTTCAAAATAAAACCAGCAAAGCGTATCAGGCAACGCTATTATAGTGTTCCGTAGTTTCGTTTTTCCAAATACGGTTTCACTGACATCAGAAACACTTGACTCTAACGAAAATTTTGCATATAGATATTTTACATTAAAAATTGTATTTTTGAAAGACCTATCCAACTACACCCCACACTTGTAAAATATCACCTCTGCTTCGCAGGGGATGCCTCCAATACTTATTAAAACATTTTAATCTACCACTTTGTCTTCTTGACGTGATCAATTATTATCCTCCATGGCAAATCACAGTTTTCTAGTAAGTATCAATAGTCAGTTGCAAAACTTTATGGGTTCTTTGTTGACTACGGAATCCTAAAAACTTGGAGAATAGCCTAACATATTACTTTAATATTATACTTCTATCGAAATATTAACTTAGTTTAATAAAATGAACAACGGTTTCGCAGAATATCGATTGCGTGCGGACAAGGCAGCACACATAATAGCGTGGTTTGCATTATTTATAAACATTTTTTATCGAACGAACAGATACTGCTGACGAAATAACCCAATTCAATCCAAACTAAAATAATACTTGTAAATAGAACGTTCGATACTTTTGAACTACCATTCGTACAACTATATTGGTTTCTTTCAAATCATTGTACCTACTTGTGTGGAATTTATCCCATCTAAGGTTATTATTATTTTCATTTTGACAGTACCTACCTACGGCTGCTCTAGATAAAATAAGTACCTACTTTGTACGCGTCACGTAAAAATAACGCTGGAAGAAAGTGAAGCGGATGTTTTTGCATGAAATTACTAGACCTATTAGCCCTTTTATATAGGTCTATTGTTTTATTTTTGAACAAGAATTTCACTCGCGGCTTTGTCAATTGTAAGTACATTAAAAATAAATTAGAATATTTATTATCTACTATTCACACCTGGAATAGTAGGTACCTAGCATTACCATTATATATTTTAAATTATAATCGAGCAGGTATACCTCTAGAACCTCATCCTACAGGTACCTAACGCGTCTCTCCTCTCGCCAAGCGGGCACTCTAGTTCCGGCACTCTGATCACTTGTCCAGATTGTGTTTTCTCTGTGGTGGTCGTTGTAGCCATTTCCAATTTATCGTGAAAGTTGAACACAACACCGCACTCTCCACGTGAAGCGCACAACACTACTGTCAATATTAATAACACAATTTTCGCGTCCATTTTACTGTATCGCTTATTGCGTACTACACGCCTCGTCCTGACTCTATTGAGGCTTATATCACCATGGTTCTCGGCACACTCCATTGATATCCTTTTGCGCTCCGTGTTGGCATATTTCTGTGTTTGGTGGCACATCTATCATTTTTGGTTTAGCGTTGGCGTCTTTGGTTGTCGTTTCTATCGAAGTATTATTTGATTGAATGTCGATTGACTGAAGTGATTTTTTGATGTCATCGAGAGGATTGCCGAATATGTCGAGAATATCTTGCGCGGAGAAGGGCGCGGCGTCAACACGGAACAGCAAATTGACTATTAAAGTGAACACGACTATACGCGTGGACGCAGACGTCATTTTAAACCAATACCACAACAGTTATCATAGTCGTCCACACGCCTTTATCAAACAGTAATAACCGGACATGTGCCAGTGTACATATTTATGATCAGCTGTCCATCGTGCTAATAATAATTTACTTATAAAAATTACTCATAATTGTTCCACAGGAAAGTTATAACTTTAGACATAAAATGCTAAATCGATAATGTTTATCTACAGATAAAACATGCTTTGTAGTTGACTCACCTTTCTCAATTCTTCATCGAGTATGGATTTGTCACAGTCTGGATGCATTTCACAGTACAAGTTAAGCCACAAAATCATGTATTTTATTTTATCCAGGCGCTGAACCAGGCCGCTAGGAACAACATCAATCGCTTCCTTCTTAGATTTTATGATGAGGTAATTCTTGCTATCTTTCGTGTCATAAACGTTAAATTTACCGTCATCTGGTGCAATTACTTTATATTGCACAACCTTTGAATTTCCGTTATTAATATGTCGAATGATTATCGGTAATTCACTGGGTTTGTCCACTTTTTCTATTTTATAAAAACTGTTTAAGTCGTCATCTGTTTTAAGTACCAGCTCGTGGCTTACAACTACTATTGAATAGATGACTACTAAGAATTTAAACATTTCAAAGAGTTCCAAATTCCCTTTACAACAGTAGAGTTGCTCTGAGTACAGACGCGATTCAATTAATTCTTGATGGTGAACAAAATAGAGCGCGCGGCAGATAAATGAATACAAATTGAAGTTATTGTACCAATTGACTATCTGTCGTTGCGTTTATCATTAGTCTGTTTCTGCTTGTGCACCATTTATAAATGTATAAGTCTGATAAAAAAAATCATGCATTTACACTCAATTTTAGAACTTCTAAAATAACATTACTTTGTTAAAATAGAATCATCACCAATGTAAGATTGGTTGATTTTTGTACTTCCTAGTACCTACCTAATACCATACATATTGAATAGTACAATTATAGAATGTCATAATCCCACTTCCGAAAACAGAAAAAGTACGTTCAAAGCATCCTTTGCAAAATCGCCTTATTTTCAATGCCTTTTCTAAAGAAAATATCTTGCAAATAACCACAAATACATCATAAAATTATCATCTTCATTAGCAGCCCTCAGTGTTCCACTGCTGGGCAAAGGCCTCCCCCCACTCTCTCAGTCAAGTGAAAAAAATAATAATATTACTTATAATTTAAATATTACATCTTACTTTTACTTACATTTACAACTGCTGATTATTATAGGACTGTCTTAATCAAGAACATTTACGGTTATTATCCAATGTTACTTTAACCCGCCTAATTATTGTGATGAGCTTAAAATGTTAAGTTTCTTGGAATTATGAACAAGAGCCCTTATACTCGTAGTTCATCATCGTGAAATGCTCGTTAGCAAGGCCCGCAATACAAATGCGCTTCAGTGATTTCATTCGTTCCGTTGCTTTTTAATGGGAGTTCTATTTTATACATAGGTTGGCCAATATTATCAACTTCATTGTTAACATCATTCTAAGCGTAACATAAAACTGTAGAACAATATCAACGAACAAATACGTATTACAATAACACACGCCTCTTAAATGGGATCGTTTTAATCACAGTTTTCATAATCCCGTACATTATTTTACTGGCAAATGCAATGTAATATTCAATAGGTACTTATTCAAAATAATCTATAATATTTAAAGATTGCACACATTATACAGTTTCTGGTAATCGTGATATTCGTGAGTCCTCCTAAAATATAAGTATCTTTTAAAAAATAATTAATTTTATCGACTAGTTCTCCATATAATCCCGCAGATTTAAATATTTTCAAGATAGAGTCAGTAAAGTATCAATAAAATATTTTTGGACAATGTTACATGACCATATTTTTATGAAACTAGTGTTGCAATATGCGTTTTAATTTGCGAGCAAATTGTCTGTATTATAAATTTAACTGGTTTCCTCACGATGCTTCCCTTCACCGTTTATATAATAAATATAAATATGTTTAATTAAAAATCCAGTGACGCGCGGACGAAAACCCATAACTTTCAGATCGAAATCCGAAGCACTGTCCAATCTGGCCATCACGTCTCTTGTTCTATTCTTCAGTATATTTGTTATGACGGTGTGAATTTCATTCGTATGTATTTGGAGAGTAGTTTTATCTCCGTAACCACTAGGACCACAGTAAAAGCTGAAAGGCTGAAGCTTGAAAGGTTTTGTTCTAGTTCTAAATAGACTACAAGTGGAAAAATATTTTTTTTCATCAAAACCGACTTCAATTACTTGAGAAGAGAGCATTTTCTGCAATCGTGAGGAGCATTGCTGTGCATAACTCCGAAGATCCTCATCAGATCCGTATATTTTTTTAATGGAACCTCCCTTGGAATATCTTAAAACATCAAAATTGGTTTCATTTATGACGAAGTTATCCGCGAACAAACATAAAAAAAAATTGAGAAACCTCCTTTTTTTGAAGTCGGTTAAAAAAGACATACTAAAATAGTACCTATGTGTTTATCTATAATTCGATTCGGGGAATCAAAATGGCCAAGTACTAATCATATAAAATATCATTTTACGATATTGTAAAATGTGATGTGATAAAAAATATTTACTAGTGGCACGTATAGCTTGTAAATTTGGTTTGAACTGTAACAAATATTAATGTGTTTTAAGTGGCTTTATGTTATAATTTTGAATGACAGACTATACAGTCGAGAATATTCTGATCAAAATATCCTTTGTCGCGATATAACATCATCGAATGAAAAATGCTTGATGTGGCATGTGAAGCACTTTGTGATTGAAATACCTGGCTTTGATCCACATATTACAAGTAATTAAACATTGTTAACTGCTTTACAATATTGATACTCAAACGAACAAAATTTTCAGTTTGGGCTTTCTGAATACAACCATATTACTTAATATGACGATGTTGTGTCAGCTGTTCGTTCGAGATAGATTACGAAGAAGTGAAAATGTCTGTCATGTTAAAAAGTCTGTGGCAATAAAGCTGGGGATACACGTCATGCCCGTAGCTTGCACACTAGCATACCAGCTCCATGCAAGTGCCAGCTACAGTCATGTGTATTCACTTACTGGCATGCCTGTAACTGGAAGCTAGCTAGTTGCAAGTAGCTAGCACAACATTTGATTTTCTTGCATGCCCGTTGGGGGAGGGGACGCGGGGGGCTGCTAACCTGGCACGTGTGAACAGACGCGACAGCTACGGGCATGCCAGTAGCTGTTGTGCTATAGTTTTTCTCTCTATTGTTGGTTTTTGTATTCAACATGGCACGATGGGGCGACGAGAAAACTATACAGTTCATTAATTTGTACAGAGAATACGAATGTCTTTAGAAGCCGACTAGCCCGCTTTACAAAAACAAAATAGCACGTGGCAATGCCTACAGCAAAATACAAGAAGAATTAAATCTGACTGAAAAAGAAATTAAAAATAAAATCAAAAGTCTTGGTCGCAAGAATTGGTACGAAATACTCTCACGAACTGTCCTGTGTATACGCAAGGGTAATACTGGCATGCCAGGGCGCAGTATGCATGCCAGTATTACTTGCAAATGTATCCGCAGTGTGCCAGTTACTCGTACATGCCTGTAACTTTCATGCCACCTACTTTCCCGATTTACTGGCATGTGTATCCCCAGCTTTTAAGTGGTTCACGAAAATATTTTTCATCTATTTACTGTTAAAGCTATATTTCAGATAGCAAAAAATTTTAAAAGGCCAGACGTTTTTTTTAGACGTTTCGTCACGATGTTTTATTTCTCAATCCAAAAAAAAATTTCAAGAAAAGAGTTAAAAAAGTGTTTAAAAGTGTCTAAATAAACAACTCTTCCTTCATACTTACTAGTCAATGCCCGTTTTCACCAACGACTCCTAAACAGTCTCCTTACTAAGTATTACCTAAGCTAGGTGATCCCTTAAATCCCCCTCCTACCTAAATTCATTTTCACCAAGCTAGGTGACCCCTAGCGAACCACTACCTAACTATAAGTGATGTATTTTACCGATTCAATTTCATTCATTCAATTTCTGGTTTTTTACTGTCAACATGTAGGCTGTATGTTGATTGTCTATGCTTTAAAAATAAATAGTGTTTGTTTGACATCAAATTTGACATGTTTGTTTTGCTATTACATATTATTAAAACTGTGATGAATTGGTTTCCTAATTACAATAAACGCAAGAGGGGAAGACAGTTCAAAAGGTGGGAAGACGAATTAAAGGAGTTTGCAGGGAAAACATGGATTCGAATTTCAAGAGATAGGGAGAATTGGAAGAAGTTGGAGGAGGCCTTTGCCAAGACGGGGCAATCAGATAACAGTGCTGAATAATTGTCGATGTCATACCTACTTAATTATAAAAACCATGTACATTTTTATCTGTAATAAAGGCTAATAAATAAAATACATATTGCGTTTCGAGTTTATGATAATTGTTATTTCGTGTGCTTGAACTTTTTATTGTCCTGGAACTCAATTTTTGATTCAATTTTTGTCAACAGGAAAAGGACACTTCCTTTAGTTAAGATTTATCTTCGAAAAAAGTCCACGTCCTCAAACTTTTGGAAGAAATCAATTCTCTCACAAAATATCTGTAAAAATATGGTCGATCCCATAATACACGATCTGTGATCACTTCTATAGCCTCAATAACATCAATGAAATCACTCATTTTTAATAATTATAAATATAAGCAAACATTCACAAACTGATACAACTGTCACCTATCTTTAGGACCCCGAATTTCGGCCCCCTAAATTTAGGTAACACTTAAAGCTTTTAGGTGACGGATTGGGAGTGGTGAAAACCATTTCTTTCTAAGGTGTTCCCTAAAATGAGATAGGTGTCACTTAAAATTTAGGATTTGTTGGTGAAAACGGGCATAAGATCCCGTCATACAACGACCTTCACCGAGATGTTTATTTGATGAAACGTATTTTATATGTAATTTAATATGTAAATAAATATATTGCATATGGGTTGGCTAACCAATTTCAGTCCAGTATATGCTTAATTAAAAAATAAAAATAAAATTAACATTTCACCGGTATGATTATTAGACAAATTCTATACTAATCGAAAGTCTGAAGCCCATAGAATATGCAAACGTTGGGTTGCCTATTATTTTCCGGTCACAACTCTCGGGCAGCCAGGTATAAACAGGTAAATAATATTAGCATTTTGCACCGATCTGATTATTGAATTAAAATTAAATTAAAAATAAATTAATAAATTAATAATAAATTCATAAAAAAATCATAAATTAAATTAATTAAATTAATAGTTGTAACCGGAAAAGAGCAACACAACATTTGCATATTCTATGGGCTTCAGACTTTCGATTGGTATAGAATTTGTCTAATAATTATACCGGTAAAATGTTAAAAAAATATATTTTTTTAATTAAGCATATACTGGACTGAAATTTGTTAGCCAACCCATATGCAATATATTTATTTACATATTAAATTACATATAAAATACATTTCATTAAATAAACATCTCGGTGAAGGTCGTTGTATGACGGGATCTTATACTATACTATCTTACTTTAGTTGTACCTACGTGGGTGCCGGTTAAGGTACAGCAACAGTTAGCTCATTCTTTGATGGAGTATATTATTAACCATCCTGCTTGGTCGTTTTTTTCTAAGAGGTCCGAGCTGCGAACCCACGGGCTTCACGAAGTGTAGAAAGGTCAACATAAATTAATTCGACATTTTCAGATTTTATTTGTAGACCACAAAAATAAAAATCATAGACATATAACTTTGACATTCACGTTAATTTACATTCAAACTTTTAAACTGATTTTAAGTATTTTTCGTTAAAATAAATATCTCTTCTAATATCTCAAATCTCTACAAAAATGTTTTGAATTTAATAAATATTTGATATTCGAAAGTATATTTAAAAAAAATGTACCTAGGTATATACTGGAATAGTGGTATCGTTATGTTTTTTTTATAAACATTACCTAAATATATCGCTTACCTACATTTTGATGGAGGTGAAATTATTATAAGCGGTTAAATTGTACAATTTACAATATTAGGCTATACTTAAATCTAAACAACAAAATATATCCTTTTGTTACAAAGTAAATAAACAATTTATACATCTGACTTATGTTATATGCTACGATTGTGTAGATGTTACTGAGATTGTGAGTTCATTATTGATTCGGACAGATGAAACCCTTGATGTGGCTGTACTTCTTGTCCTGAAAGTTAATAAATTGGTTATTAATATGTTGTTATTATAATAGTTTCATTGAGGCCTGGGCATAACACTTGGATAAAAAGCAACAACTTGTTAATTAAAAAGACACACGACCAGCTACTTTAAAAAAAAATCTAGGCTTACACCATCAGGTTCTTGCCTGATTCTTTCCCTGGTGTGAGGGTAGTCGCGTTGGAACAGGCAATAGAATCACCTAACATGTAAGATGAAACTAAAACGATCCTTGAGGTCCTACCAAAATAAATGATTTTTCTTTCTTTCTCTTTCCATATTAGATATTTGGATCTTGAAAGCAAAGGTGTTCCTGATTTTTAAGTCACAACGGGTTTCCCTAATCTCTGGTCACAACGGATGAACTTTGACAACATGGAGTGTACAAAAATATGACGACCTTAAGTTGTGACAAATGTACAACAACCCATCTAAACATTATGGTTTAGATGACAACATATCGTTGTAATAGTGTCACACGTCACCAGTCGGTTGTTGTTGTTGTTGTAGTCGGTGGCCACTTCACTTGCTCATACGAACGAGTCGGTTGTAACCGCTTACGCGTTTTTGCGTAGGTATAAATCCTTAATAGTGGACATACACGCTACGAGAAATCGTTACGATCAGACGACGACTGTACAGTTTTATTAACAAACATGTAGCGATTTATCGGTACCGTTCGAACTGTACCGTCTGATCGTAACTATTTCTCGTAGCGTGTATGTCTACTATTAAAGTTTCGTAATTTTTTCTGGCAATGACTAAGTACTTTATAGTTTGAAATAATATTGTATATTGTATAATTATCATGATTGTATTCCAAAGGTGCGGTAGACAAATTCTCTCAGATCTGTTTAGAAATTTTAGATCCTTTGAAGATGTCCGAGGGGTAGTCAGAGGTATTTCCAAATACATGTTTGGGACATACCCACATTTTGCAGAAGTTATCATATAGTTTGAAGGTAATAAATATTTGATTTGAAAATTATTCAGATCCTTATTTATTTTTTTCACTTTGAAAGCTATTGTCGTACTTTAAGTTGGCATATTATGTGAGTTTGTACGTGGTTATAAGAGTAATACTTACGTTAGCGTCACAGGGACTCTTCTTGTGGTGGTGTTTGTGGTCTTCCTCTGACGATGATGATGATGAGGAGGAAGAGGAAGAGGACGAAGATGAGGAAGAAGAAGAGGATGAGGAGGATGATGAAGAGTCATGTTTTCTGTGTCCATTGTCCTGCAAAACATATTAGCTGTAAAACTATTTTTCAAGAGGGTTATTTTTCTTATTTTTGAAAATAAAAAACAAGATTTATACATACATTGAGACACTGCCCATTCTAATTTCGTATTTTTATGCTCTACTTGCACAATAAAAATTAATATATAAAAATTAATATATAATAAAAATATTTCTTGAATAGTGTTTTTTTTCCAATATTATTTTAAATTGTACTTAATAGCAATAAAATATGTTTATTGCTAAATATTTGGTGTCCTAATTCTATATGAAATGGTGTGTGATTTTATTACCATTTAAGGGAGTTAAATTGCCTGAAATTTCCACTCCACGCTACATTAAAACAGTTGTTTAAAAGCTAGTAATGTTTCTAAAGTAGAAATAAAAACATGAAATGTAACAAAAGTTTCATCATTATTGCTCATTAAGTGCAATCGACACTCGCTCCACAGAGCACTCGCGAGTCTACAAACAAATTGGAGTGCCCATAGCTATGAGTGGCTTAGAGTACTAAACAAAAGCTTGAAACTTTGTATTTTTACAAACTTTAAAAAGAGTTTATTTTCCAGTTTTTTTAATAGTCTGAGAGCTTAATTTTGAGCAAAAAAATTGTTTCGAGGTAATTTTTGGTTATAAATAGAGTGCAGACTCAGGACTGAATAAATCTAAAGCAATACAAACAATACTCAGTTTCCGTAAAAATTAGTTTATAGATATTTTCTGATAAATCTAACTCAAAACTATGCTAGAGAGTGAGCGTCCAGAATACACTCGAAAGCTTGCCTCTGTAAACCTTTGTATGACTAATGCCGGTATACTGATACTTTTTTAACAAGAATAATTTGGCAAATGTGTTTTTAAATTCTTCAAAATATTTTCAAACGTAAATAACTAACTAATTATGGATATGAAATATTTATAATTTATTAGGTCATAAATTAAATTAAAAATGGATAGGTACCCTTTGAAATAAAACTCTGTATATCTCTAACTCCACGAAGAATTGTGTTAAACCACACACACGTAGCTTTTGTACTTACACAATCATCTTCTTCTGATGATGAAGATGAGGATGAAGAGGACGATGACGACGACGACGATGACGACGAAGAGGAAGAAGAACACTTCTTTTTAGTTTTCTGAAATGTTAAAGATTTTTTTAAATGTATCTTCTCCAAGAAGAATAAAAAGAATATATAAAGCGGTAAATATGATGACAGACTCGTGGTCACACCATGTTGTCACACTGGTGTGACTAACAGGAATTTATATTTCTCGTGGTAACAATAAATTACTAAGGATCGCGGTTGACCGAATTAATTATAAGTAGTGATATTTAGGTACCTATACTCTTTTCGACTCTACCTAGCTTATTTAATGACAGTAAATGTCAAATGTGACAGTAAATGACAAAAAAATTACAATTAATGTAAAAAATTAAGCGAATGTAGATAAATTAGTAGAAAATGTTAAAAATTACAATTAATGTCTAAAATTACAGTCAATGTCAAAAATATGTTTGAATGGCGAGCCTATGTCAAAACAATTCATCTACCGGGTTCACAAATCGTGTTACTATAAAATACCTACGATTTCATCGAAATAATTAATTTCATCTTTGAAACTAAGGAATCAGTTTATTTCACGCATATTATTTAGACGCCTTTATTATTTATTATTCCCGATAAAATAAATTTGTACTGGTATATTTAATAAATATGCTCAAGAACTAAACTATTCACGACAATGTTATTATTTAAAATCAAAACAAATTGATAAGATGTACCTATTGTTGAATACTAATAGCCGGACCTTAACCTATGATCCGCCCTAAATCTATTATCAAAGGTTATTTCGGGTCTTATTAATAATCATCTGTTTATGTAATCGGTGACTAAATTACGGAGAAGTCAGTCTACCAAGCCGAGGTCGGGCCTTATTCGAAACGATACATATCTTAGGCCTAAATTAAAGCTTTGAGAGCGTTTCTAATAGGGTGCGATTGAAGCACCCCACTCGAGAACATTGCAACAGTGCATTCAGACTATTACACTTTGGTAGGTACGAACGATTGCGTTCTGAATTTTCTGAACATACAAAACACAGAAATTTTGATAATGCATGAGAAATACTGTCATTTAAATTATCATCAGTGTCTTGGTACCTAATTCAATAATACTCTTCTCCTACATGAGCCATAACATATAATAATGTATTTTTTTTCTTTTACTTGTAGTTCTAAATAATATACATTTATATTAATAAAATAAACTACTACATAGTTACATGTATACAAAATACAATTAGAACCAGTTATAATATATTCAATAGATAGATAGATATAAGATAGATAGAAAAACCTTTAGTGCATACCAATTTATTAAATCATCAATAACTTTACCATGACATACAATCGCTGTATGTCTAGTTCAACTCCCGAAATATTTAGAAATTAAAGTGTAAGAACTCTATTAGTACCTACCTATTGCTTTTTCATGTCTTTCCTCTTTAAAAATACAAACTCTAAACCACCGGAGTATAAAGTCTGCAAATGTTAACATCAAGTTTAAATGAAAATCACTAACTACATTAAAAAAAAAGATTTAATATGAAAAAGTTTTTTGTATTCCTTGATTAGCTATTTAGTTAGAGAACCTAAAGCTTTTCAAAATTTAAGTCAAAATTCTTGTCATTATTATCTACTTATTTATTTCAAAATTGAAAAAGACGATAATGTTTATCCCTAAGATTTATTACACCATCAACATCATTGAAGGCAGCTCCCACTAAGGTATTGGCAGTCAATTCGATGACCGATTTATTTAATTAATAAAAAAAATATTTACCTCTTTGCTCTCCTCTTCAAGAACACAATTGAAGCGACGAGATCCGCTGAAAATACCATGTTTTAGTTAAATTTAAATACCTACACCTAAATATACCCGAAGTTACGGTTTACGTTGATAAAACAACATTTTTAAAGAAGAAAAGATATTCATGGACTTTTAGATAAAGGGCAATTATTATACTTTCTACTTTATTTGTGCCTTTTTCTTTAAAATATTTTTATAAGTAAGTAAAGTAGTCACAACCAAAATAAATCAAAATGTTAGTAGGTATTTAAAATCAATAAAAATGTACCAAAATACACAAAGAGTACCTGGGACATTTGGTAGATCTTCCTTCTGTGACCGCCAACACCGCCATAACGCACAAAGCCAAAAGAAGAAGCTTATTCATTTTGATTAAGTCTGTAATTAACACAAAATTATCTGTATGGATAGTTGAGTTTATTGATTGAGATTGTGTGTTAAATAACATGAGTAAAATAAGGAAAGAAAAAAGGAAGCAATGTAGGTAGAGATTAAAGCTATTCGTGTGATTAGTATTCTAGAATACAGCAAGGTACAATAATGAATATTTTTCTATCATAACTTTACAAATTTTATAATTTTTTTGTCATAAAACTTAAAAATACTACCTATAACTATAAAAGAACTAAAACTGTGCAACTGTTCCAATCCTACGTAAAGTGTAGGTATTGATAATCGAATTAAATGCAGGCGAAAGCTCCTCTTTATCGTAACCATTTGTGTTAAAATTCAAAATGTTATTGTTATAAAAATGATTAAAGATTTAGGTCACAAACACATAACATTAAACACTGATATCAATCATTACATAAAATTATACTTAATCTTATTGCGACTCAAACCTGAACTGAGATTGATTTTACGAGTACAAAGCGTGTGCATGTGTTGAGCGTAGTATTTTTCTTGTCTATAACTACGACGACCTCTGTGGCGCAGCGAGTGAGACGCGGGTTCGATCCCCGCTGTGGGACAAATGTTTGTATGATCTGCAAACATTTGTCTCGGGCCTGGATGTTTTTCATTTTTGTATTATATAATGTATTTATTTTCAAAAAAACATATATCTAAGTTGTTTCAGTGATTTGGTTTACCATTAACATTATTACGTTGCTTACCTAGGGACTAAATGACTCTATGTGAAATGTCCAACGAAAAAATAAGGTTCGTAAATATTGTTTCTTTCGCTACCCTACCTATGGAATCACAAAAATGGGTTATTTTTATAATTATGAAAAAATCTACATTCATTGTTTTTAAATACATAGTGCGGTTTTTGAACTTTACCAAGTGATACACAATTTTTTTAGTAAGATCACAGATAATATAATACTTTACGTAAAATTATATAGCTGCTTTATCGGATTTTTTAATTCTAATATTGCGGTAAACGTTTTAAGCTTTTTTTATATATTATATTTAATAATCTCTATTTTTCTAGGATTAACGATAATTTCTACACGAGGCTCTATATTTATGTAGGGTAGCCTTACTAACACTTTGCCAATCTTATTAATAAACATTGCAATTTGATAATGAACATATTTTTCACATAGATTCTATTAAACTTACCTTTAAATTATTTTCCAAAATACTGACCTATCTCGGACCAATTATTTGAACTAACTGATTATGTTTGGAGCAAGCAGCGGTTTAATAAATCGTTGTTTTGTTTAATATAATCAAAGGTCACTGTGATACCACTCTCGACCACTGCGTAAACAAATCCAATAATTAAATACCCACTGTGCGAGAGATCAAAAGGGTCTGTGATCGTTGAGCTGTTTATAAAAGGACCTTCGGCAACTTTTACTACGAGTTTTGAGCAAAGAATTATTTCCTGGCGGAATGGATCATTGCATTTTAAGTCATTAACCAACAAATGTATTAATATTGTTAACAAATATGTGTTTGTTTGTTTGTTCAGTTTTTAACCGCAAATCTTTTTATTTTGCTAACGCGTAAGAGTAATAGTTTAATTGGTCCAAAAAGAGTATTATCTGAGGAATTTGAAAGTGATTTGCGGACGAGAGCTTTTAAACCACTAAAACTTAAAAACTTTATTAGTTGATTTTATAGAAAAGCTTCTCAAATTTGTTTGAATGTTGTTTGTGTTTAAGATGAGTTTTACCGTTGGCAAAGGCATTCTATAAATAGGCAGCTTTATGACTACAAAATGTTTGTAATGAATAGCACCTATTATACCTACATTCAAATCAAAATGTTCATACTAGAAGGATGTCAAAGATTAGCCCCAAATAGTACGCAGAAGGCAATACTTTTCGTCTACGAATGAGATTCATTTAGTCGAGTTGACTATCAGATTATCGTATTAATTTACCGCTACAAGATTACGAAAAACCCGCCGTCGAGAAAACAGGCTTCTTACGTAGATGGAAAGGATTTAATATCCTTAAGTAGTGACGAAACTGGTCTTTGTCACTCATATGGTCAGATTCTAGATCTATATATCTGGGATTTTGCTTATTGTGGCTAGATATTTGAAATTAGGGACTTAAAATACCTCAAATAAATACCTAACAAACGTTAGCAAAAGCTATAAAAACGGTCGTAATAATGTAGCTTTCGAGCTACTTTAAGTTATTTTAGCCTGGTACACAAATACGAAATTGTGATTCAGATTTGAAAATGTTAGGACGCCTGGACCTATTATTTTGGAAATGCAACTGCAAAAGCGATGAGTTAAAAACAACATAGGTTTTTTTAATTATCATTCGTCATTACAATAATTAGGAAGTAACGCCGCGAGGGCGTATTAATACAAAGTACTCTATAAGCTGGATATGAAAAATTTAAACGAATCTGTAGTACTTAGATTTGTTTCAACTGTTGACCCAATTATGCCTCTGTTGAGTGAAACGTCTGCAAGTTGCAAGTATTCTTTATTCGTTGGCATTGCCATCGAATAAAAGACTTGCAAAGTAATCCACAGAAGGCGCACAGACGTCTTGCAAATCTGGTTGAGTCATCGCTTCCCTTTCAAATAAATAGGGTCCGAAAAGATGTAAGAAAAGCGAGTTTTCGCTTATCGCTCGATCGTAACCGATTGATATCCTGATAGCTCAATTAATAACATTAGACTAACCTCATATCTACATGAAAATTATAACTTAGGTTTACTCGGTAATTGTTAATACTGATTACGGTAATCGTGGCTTCAGAATAATAAGTGGAATTTTTCGTGTGTAAAGATAACACTGATAATGATAAGCAATATAGATTATATGGGAATTCTCCGATACGGCTTATCAAAACATGTTACAGGTAAAATAATAAACATTACCTCTTGAAATTGATATCGTCGTACGTTAAACTGATATCATTGGTATACATGGGTCTACAGGGTAGGTATAGGACAAAATATGCCAAAATATAACCAAATGAGAAATTTATAAATTTGCAGTAATTTCATTATAAATGAAAAATCTTACTAAAAGTTAAAGGCTCCGGCAGGATTCGAACCTGCGTAGATACAAGCGATCGCTCTTAAGCTTTAACTTTTAGTAAGATTTTTCATTTATAATGAAATTTCCAATACCTAAGTGTGGTTTAACACTGTAAAATAATAAATAATTTATTTGCAGTAATGTCTACGATTTGTGTATAAAAATATATATTTACAGCTGTATTCCTAAGGTGTAAGAATAATGTCTGGCATATTCTTTTAGATCTATTAGAACTTACAAATTCATTTAATGAAAAAAAAAATAAAGTAAAAAGTATACCTTTATGTGTAGGTATGCTATGTGAATAAGTAAATATGATATCAAGTTCCAAAACGAGCTAAGTTTTATCCATATCAATTTTCCCAATAATAAAATAGAGAAAACATTTCGGATCACCAAATAAAATTGGCTCATTACGCTGCACATTGAATTAAACTTGGACGAGTACAACGTTGCAAGTAAAATTATGAACCGGTTTAAAACTTCCCGATGAAGTGGAGTTCGAAAATAGCATTATAAATTCAGCAGTTTACAATCACAGCGCTACTTGGCGAACGCAAAAAACCTTCGCTGAAAACTCGTTCTAACTTTTCCTATTTTTCTGCGTTAATTTCACCTGAACCCATTACACTTTGCAACAATCTTAGTGAGAACGTTTCTATTAGGTTGTTTGAAATTGCATTTGGAACGAGTTTGAATAACTTTGACGGATTTCTGATAGGAAAATGTTCATGTTATTTTCATACCAAAGTTATCAACTTTTTGACTGTAACTTTTTAAACCAAGACCATTTCTTGCGTTAAAATTTTCAAGAAGTCACTCCAACTAAGAAACTTATTAAAACAAACTAATCTCATTACATAATTGAGATTGAAAAGGACTCTAAAAGTTCTCTTACAATCCAGCTAAAGTAAAAGTGAAACGTAGGTAGCATAAAAAGTATCAAAGTTGTGCAATGAAATGTTAAGGATGAATAAGTTAATTGCCCCCTGGGGCGTATCGGGGCCTCCTGCCCTCCTGTGCCACAGAGGAATGCATTTAAATTGGATTTTAAGAGTAGAAATCACCGGCGCGCCCGCCTTACCCAGCCTTGTTAGAGCCAATCCCAAAGTTTACGTAAACGAATAAACCTCCGCTGTAGAGCCGAATTTATCGGTATCAATCCAAACTACGTAAGTACCTATGTCGGTAATGAGTTCTGTTCTGTCGTTTAGTTTGCAAACTTTTTAAGAAAGTGAACACAGTGAGTTACTGATGTATATAAAGAAATATATATTTCAACTAAGTAGTAGACTTTAAATTAATTTTTAAACTCATTTTGCGGGACTTTATTGCTTTATTTTATTATTCAAATTATGTCCAAAGATCGCGAAAGTTTTAAATTTAAGTTGGATCCCGAAGAATATATTTATGTGACATTTAAATATTTGGGGCACTAACATTAAATAATTTAGAACTAAATGTTTGTAAATGCTTAAATATTTAAGTTGAAACTCTTGAATAGTCCCGGGGGACACCCAGATTTCCATACATTTTAGGTTTTGTTTAAGTTCTTGAGGAATTTATAGAAAATTTAAAATTTGTCTTGTGACATTGTGCGTAGTTAAAAATAAGCCGGTAGTGGCAACACCAAATAACTTAGCCTTAAGATGCCAGGTTCTATGGACCGCCCTCGCTGTAATATCGTTAACCCAAGAAAGAACTAAAAAGTCCTCTTAGGTGATCTATGAATTTAATCACCAAAGTAAGGCCAACTCACACGACCTTAATTGTTTATAAACTAATGTAAGGGGCTGATTCAATGTACAAATAACGTAACAACCATAAAGTACCAAAACATCACTTATGAATGCGGCTCACCGATAAGTCGTAATTACAGTTTCTGAAAATCATTGCGTTTAACTGAAATTGCCATTTTTACTCACTTCAATTTCCAGTTTAAACAGGATCCTTTAGCGGGAGTAATGAATGAATTCCCGTTCTACGTAATTAACATAGACATTGCATTACTAGAATGGCCTCCGCAGAGCTACTAATCTCAGCTAGGCAAAGAATGATTGTCTCGTTTACATCACAGCAAAATTAGACTGAAACAAGCTTTCGCTCGCGGTCTCGCTTGCTTGGTACCAATATTTCAAATAGCCTGTATGATATTCCATTCCAAGGTATCACAAAATTTTGAAAATTTGACTAAAAATTTAACATCATTAGTCATATAACAGATACTCAATTTTCATTGAATTTGGTTCACCCTTTATAATAGCTACCACATGCATCTTATCTAGTGTGGTACTGTAATTTTTAAATTGGATTTTACTTTATGTTTATTTACACCATAAAAATAACACAAAAAAAAACTTTTATAAAGAAAAAAATAAAATTTTAAATTGTATTTACACTTTTCGCTCTTCCAATGTTCATATAAATCGGTCCACTTGGCCAGGCCATCAGGCATCCAAACTTATACGAGTAGACTCGCAAAATTTTATATTTATAAAATTAGAAAAATCTGCTTTACTAACTATCGGATTTTGTATGGGTTTTTTTATATAGCAGATAATTGTGATACAGGGTAAAGTGGATAACGGTGTAACACACCTCAATGGAGCTGGATCGTGCCCAAAACGACTCAAACAAAGAAAAGTGCTAGCAGTAGATGCAATGTTCTGGATGTAAGAGACAACATTTGGCAAAACGTTACTGCTTATACTTGATATTGATTATATATTGATGTTTGCAACAAAATTTTACTATACCATAGTATTATATTTTATGGAGCTGTGTAGCACCCAAACTTAAAGCATACTTACTTGCTTCTGTCTCGCTGGCTTGGCTTGTTACGATGCTTCTGTATTGTTCTATACTACTTATTAAAAAACTATCTATAATGCATCAAATTCGAAAAAAATATTGCCTTAGAAAATGTATGTTCAAGTTCATGTCTTTCATTGTTTGCGTAACAATCAACCTACTCAGCGAGTATCGATTCGCTTGAATGATGCCGGATGGGTATAGGCATCAGTGATCGGCATCAGGTCGGACAATGATTGCGGTTAGATTGACGGCAGATTGCCTGCATGTAGTAATGGATTGATCATCTTGAGGTTTCAACGTTGTCCTTTTAGTGCGTTTAGTAATTAACTATCTCAAGACTGACATGTTTGTACCTTTCAACTTTGTTGATAGGTACTCTGGCTTCTACGTTATAGGTCGTGGGTTTTTCGATGGTCGATTTTCATTTAGGATAAATAGATAGATAACACTTTACTGTACCTACTCAACTGAAATCTAACACAATAACAAAAATATATAAAAATAAATTATTTTATTAAGTATATAATTATTCATATACATACAATATGTATTCAATCAGTTATCTGTTTCCCATTAATTCCCAAGCTTATACAGCTTTACTTCTTTGGGGATAGGCGCTGTGTGAAATGTTTACCAATAACACTATGTAAACCTAGGCCCTTATATGAGGACCCAACAATCATAACATCCGTTTTTTGCATGTTATAATCGATCGAGTGAGCGAAGCGAACTAAGATCAGTGGCAACTTGGGCAATTTAGCGTTGTATGCTTGTATATTTGTAAATGCGGGTAGTTTAAAAAATATAATCATTGGATTCGATAGCACCATATCAACAACTTAAATTAAAAATTATTTTTGACCTATCTTCCCCTCTTAAGTATGTAAGTAATTCGTCATTGAAAACATTTTATGCGAGTGTTAAAGTGACCGTTACTCGCACTAAACTGTTCATAAATAAAACTGAGACCGCAACTTTCCACTTAACTTCTCTAAAGTGTTGGCTTCCTGTTTTAAAAAGTAAAAAGTTTGCTGTTTTTTTTAAGAACGCAAGGCGCTTGAGTTGCAAGTTCAAAACAGCTTTTAACACCCTCACAAAGTTCTTTTATTTTTTAACAAGCTATTGTTATGTAAATTATTTCAAAGTTTGCTTATCAACCATGTTTTTTTAATTATTCATGGCATATTTAATATAAGCTGCCATATTTTATGTTCTCTTAGATTTTATCGAAAAACAAATAAATGTGTAGATAAATTTATTTCGAACAGTCATTAACAAAAAATATTAATTTGATCTTCAAATCTCTGTCATGATAAACGAACGTTTTAATTTTGCTTTTTGTTTAATAAAATATTGTACCTACACAATCATTCGAAGTTATTTGATAACTTTTATGTGTAATCAATACTTATTAAAAATGTTCAACAAGCAGCACGAGGTAGTAAAATCTTATTAGACTCTATCTATCGACGCTGTGTATATTATTTAATCAAAACATTTTCACAATATTGAAAACCAGACCAGACTATTCTGCATCAGATTAGATTACTGAATATTGAGCGAAGACTTTGAAAAGTAGAGACGCGGGTTGACTGAATTATTTTATTATCTTGAACATGATTGAAAAACTGGTGCTAAGGGTTACCCGTGAGAGAAGGGCTCGACGGCAATCGTAATAAAATTTCATAGAAACTTCGAAGGCGACGATTTCTTTTACCGACTGCCAATTGAGCTTGAACACGTTTATGCATTTTACTTCATTTATTTAAAGAAAGTTGTGAAAAGCAAATCTTCGCTCTTAATTGCAAAAATCCTATCACAGGCAGATGAATTTATTTCCTTTAGACTAATTTATTCTCGATTGGAACAACTTTCTTACTATTTTCTTTTTTGTGCTGCGAGATAAATACTGAGAGATGCAATTGATGAATTGACTAAATATTCCTTAATTTAAATTGAGGAATTGACTAAATCAATTTTTAAAAATAACATTTCACTAACCATTACATACTTATGATTATGACAACAACAAAAGTTGATGAACAGTGTTCCGTTATTTAAGATGGTCTTGTGCCTGGTTTCATTATTCAACTTATTGCCATAAGAACACTGTTAACTGTCAAAAAGTGTCACACATTCTTTGTTGTTTATATTTTGTAAAAGTTGACAAACAAAAACCGGCCAAGTGTGTCGAGTAAGGAACCCTAAAAAAGACTTGGGTTTGGATCTTAGGAAGTTTGAAGTAATTTATTCACAATTTTTTTTTAAATTATGATGAAAAACTTATTACTTCTTCCATTTAGTTGATATCGAAATACCTATCAAACTGTCTGCAATAGATACTTCAATCAAATCTAAAACAGCCCTCATATGCCATGGTCCAATTGATCGGTCATCTTGTCAAAGCTGTGCGGGCTTTATTCCGATTGTCTCCAGCATAATGCTCTTTGCAGGTAGGCACAAAGAGAATCCACATGTCAGAGCCTGCGTCATGTGCGCCCAACATATTCATGGTCGGCTATGCTTATTGTCTGCGTATTGACATCCTCGATAATGAAGTGAGCGTCCAATTATCAGAATCCGATGCAACGGTTTCATAACAGGCAGTGATCTAAGTAACGGCCAATCTCAATCACCTATCTATCTAAAGTTTGTTTCCTGTGGTTAGACATTTGTTATTACGTCCAAAAATGACATCGTTTATTCTGGTATTTTTACGTCTTACATGTTTTGCATACACACCTATGTTTTAATAAGTTGCTTTATACTATGTAAAATGCCTTTACCGTGTACAAGAAGCTTATAATACTGATACAGGTAAGCTTCTACAGATGAGAGAACAAATCCGTCATTAATTACCTATCCGTGCGTAATCTTTTAATTAACTAAGTGTAAACTTACGCGCGTCGTTGGTAAGCGGGCCCTTGTATAAAGTCAGATGTAGAATTTACGTAAATAAGATCTGCCAAAATGCTTACGCAGACTCGGTTTAATTGGTTTGAATTATGTAGAAATTGAAAGATGATAATGATTTTGGTATCTTAATTATTATCTAATAAGCCCACTGGATCCTTCTACTGGGCAAAGGCCTTCCTTACCTTTTTTCATTCGCCACGGTGTAGGGCTTCTGTCGACCAGCTAGAGGAGTATATAGCCGTCGAATTTGATTTTGATATACATCATCAAAATTATTTCTATAATGCAATTAAGTACTTATGCTTATAATTTTATCATTAAGAATTTGCATTACTTTAAATCTCGTTAGCTTTGTCAAAAAAACGTGTGTGTTTCCAACATATTGTGGATCAAAGGACAAGAAAAATCGATAGATTAAAGAGTTAAAAGCAAATTGGTCTGCGGTCGGAGGGGTGAGGTCTTTGTTGGGTTTTAATTTAAATTTCATTTTGTTGTCCGAGTCAGACTTGTACAAAGAAACTTATTCTATTTTTAGAAAAAAAACTTTATAATCTGGTATTACGAGTCATTAAATATTCGAGCCACTCTTTCTATCTCTCGCAACTTCGTTATTGTAGATAAGGATGGGGATATAAGATCAGTCAGTATTATGAGTCAAGAAATTAATTTAAATAAATTATTGTGACTTTATTTTCACAGTTGCAGTCTCAGCGTAATCCTCAAGGGTCGCCTGAACGAATATAAATGAATCTTATATTTATGATACTTTTTTCGTTGCCTTCTTCTTGGTAGCATTTTATTGCTCGTGAAAGGGTACGAATTGTTTTGCTGACAGATTTACGGCAAGAAATTCGGCGTTTGTTTTATCTGTTATTGCGATTTTTGAGAGCCTTCTGTGATTGTTTGAATACCAATTTAATCGCCAAGCAATTTGTGATGATTTATTACGAAACATCTTGCAGTAACACGATAGGGGGATACGCGCTGAAAAACTGAAAGGTCAGCCCCAAATGCTATAAGAATCCATAAAGATAAAAGTTATCTGGATTATATTTTGTAAGCGTGAAATATTGTTATTGTGCTTTATTGTTAAGAATATTAATATGATTTTGACAAAATTTTAGGTATTTCTTACAATCTTGGCATCAACAGCTAGGTACCGCCGCTTTGTGACAATTATATTTTTTAAGAGCCTTCAATACAATTTTTTTTATTTAAACTAAATTATACTTAAAATAAACATTGTGCACGTTTTTGGCTACTTATATGGAAATTTAACTTTAAAACCGTATCTAAAACCTTATTTACTTTTTGTATGAAACCATTAAATATCTTTTGTATTTTGTTGTAATAAAATCAAAACATAAGTGAACAATGTGAGCTATTAATTTATACCGAGGCTGTGCCTGAGCGCTGAGAGCCTCGAAGGCTGCTAACTCGATAACAAGACAACAGCTTTCCTAATTGCAATTTATTGCAGGTACTACAAACAAGTCAGTCTCACTCAACGCTCACGTATTTTAAATTAATTTGCACACTCCGTGACTGTTCTGCAGCTACTGTTCTGAACGTTTTGTTTGAAATACAATTATGTGTTTAATATACTACTGAGTCTTGGAACTCGAAAGTTGGCAATAATATCTAAGATTAAGAAAAAAATACTTACTGAAACGTTGTAGAGTTTATCAGACCATTACTTAAGTTTATTGTTCAACATATTTTATTGTCTTTAAGTTTGTGCATTAAGTCAATAGTAAGCTATAATATAAAGGTTTAATTCACTTTGGAACTGTTGTTTTATCAATACCTATATTTATTACATTTTCAGACACCAACATAATTAAATGAAATCCTATCGTTGCACTAGATTGTTGTTCAATTTACAACTGTTTGTTCTAAAAGTGTAGAGTAAGTGTTTTAAAACAAGTTGTAGGGAAAGTTCCGCCTCTGTTACGAAGCTTGTTTAATTATTAGTTTACAAAATATAAAGTTATCTCCCAATTTATTTAAGATCCGATTCAAGCAAAGTTGAGTCGTTCTTTGTGCTGATTGCTCATAGCGGAGGATATCCGAACTGTTGTTTATAAATTGTGAGAAAGCAATTAATTTAAAGTCAACAATAGAAAACTTTTCCCTTGAACTGTACTTGTGCACGGGCAATCTGTTGGCAATTATTTTCTACAAAAGTTGAGCAATATAAATTTGAGACGTATCTTCAAATTATTTACATACTCAATGTATCCTAGCTCAACGTAAGAGGCTTGTTAAATTTTGGATTAAAAGCCTTAGGGCCAAGTAAAAAGTTACAACAAGTTTTGGCAACTAGCTCATATTTACTGGGGCACTGTTTTAGCGTAGTTGTGTATTTGACATTGGTTTATTTACTTAAAAGTTGAAGTAAGCAAATTTAGCCTTATTTAAAGTATCAGAGCAACGTTTTTTTCGCTACAAAATACAAACAAAACAGCCCCCTGATTGTGTAACTTGTCCCGGATTATATCAAAGCAAAAATCACAGTAAATCGCGAAAACAACTGTCAAATATGACTGTTATTAAGTACTTACAAATTTACTTATGCAGTGTTAAATCTGACAGTTATTTTCGCGATTTACTGTGATTTTTGCTTTGATACAACTTGGATACAATACAGAATAGTGTACACAATCCAGGGGCTGGTGTAGGTGCAAATTGAGCAACAAAAAGCAAGGCTACCTCTCAGCAGCACCTTGGCTCTTTTGTCGCTCGTATGTTCGATTTTAAGTGAACAATAGAAAACTCCTCCGTTGTTATGCATTGTGTTCCGTTTAGCCGTTTGCTTTCTTCAACTGGTTTATTCAATGACTTCCTTTATTGGCTATTTATTGGAAATTAAAGGTCTTGTTTTTGTTCACTTTGTTCTTTGATCGTTCTTAGTTTTGCAGTAAATTAAGTTCATTTATATTATAATCTGTAAATGAAATACGGCGACATTTTCTTACTTAAATTTCATCAGTTAGAAACTTTTTCAATCTCAACATTGGTTCTTTTATAATATTGCAATTTGAATTTTGGATCATACCTAGTATTTGAACCACAAAATATAGACTGCCAGCTGTAATTTGTAATTTTCAAAATTTCTATGAAGTTGCACGTAGAACTTCAAAATAAGAATCATTGGCATTGTATTAAAATAGTAATAAATATATTATTAGTATTATCAAAGACGATTGATATTAATCGTCTTTGGTATTATTTAGCATTAAAACAAATTAAATAAATAATAAATAAATTACCATTGTTTTCTAACAACACATTATAGTACCTACGATCTCATTCTACGCTTGGTTGTTTTCAGTTACCATGTTATCTACGGTACTGAAAAATCTATTGGGTATCCTAAAAATCAGCCTCATTTTTCCGACTATCTTTTTTCAACAAAAGTCGGCTAATTATGCTTTATTATTAACATAACTGTTAGATGCTATTCCTTATACGTTCTGTGATTTTTGAATGATTGTCACATCGAAACTCGACCATCACGTCCGATTCATAGGTGTCTCATTTACATGCAAATTCGCGAAATATGCTTACGTGACAAGCGCTGCATTCAAGTTGCTCGCGGCTTGAATAGGGGTCTAATTTGCGTACACTAATCAAATTCCTATTAATAATATTGCTTAAATTAGCGTCTCCGAGTGGTGCGTAAATACAGATTAGTTACGTACAGCAAACATACAGAAACGTTGTGTATGCTCTCTGTTTGTGATTATATCTTTCGGTATCTAAACAGAACATGACGCCTCTACTTCTGAGAAAAAGGCGTTCATGATGAAATCTTTATTCACGTGAAATCGTAGCCCAAGGTGTTTTGAAAGGTTCAGTTATATAAAAATATGAACACAACTCTATCCCAGGGAGCGGTTGATATTTCTTTTAGATCTTTATGCATTTTTTAGATCCTTTTGAAATTTTCAAGGGGGGTAGTCAGAGGTATGTCCAAATACATATTTGGTACCTACATGCCCACATTTTGCAGAAGTTAACATTCCATACGTGACAGGTTGCAAGCCAATCGACGTTATTAGAAAGCTAACTGAATTTCTTACAATGTTTTCCTTCACAGTTTAAAGCTCGTGTTAAAGCGACACTTCTTTTCGACACGAAAAGTCCACTGATACGCGGCCAGATTCGAACCCACGAACTTCGAATAGAAACTCGAAGTTCTAATCCACTTGGCCAACGCGGCTTTTAGTAATTAAAATGTAAAAAAATCCATCTCTTCTCCTGGATGAAATAATGTTTGTATTCGACTCGATAATGTTTCATTTAAAAAATTTTCATTTTCAAAGCCCGCCTGAGACGCAGAGGTTGCGGGTTCGATCCCCGCTACGGGACAAATGTTTGTATGATCTGCAAATATTTGTTTCGTGTCTGGTTGTTTTCTATGTATAATATGTATGTATTTACAAAAAAAAAAATGTATCTATGTAGTATATCAGTCATCTGGTTACCATAACACAAGCATTAAAATGCTTAGCTTGGGACTAGATGACGCTGTGTGGAATGTCCAGGGATATTTATTTATTTATTTATTTATTTATTTATTTAAATTAAGTATGTTACTTTGTATTGCCTTTTCCGACATACTTACTGCATCCAAGATACCTACTAAAAGTACTCAAGTTCATATACAAGTGGCCAATCAACCACAAACAGTCTTTAACTTAAGCTAGGTACTTTGAAATTATCTGAGTAAACACCAGTTAGCTAAAAAAACATTGCAACGCTTTCAAGAAATTCCAAGTGACTAGTGTAAATACGACTTCGACTAGGCAATTGTATAGCAAACGGGCTATCGTATTTGGAACAAAGCTAACGAACCACCTGAATCATGTAAACAGCAACCAAGACGATCTTCTTGTTTACCTAAAGAGCCTTTGCTTCATTAGGATCCAATTTACTGTCAACAAATTAATCCCCATTCAGAGTTGTATTGCCGCTTTCTACGTCGAACAATTAGTTACGCGGTGTGTGTTTCTCGAAGACTGCTGATCACGGATTTACTATATACCTGAATCTATTCAGCACATTTGAATATTTTGATAGTAGCTTACGCCCTGCTGCTTTGCTCTCGTAGATTCATAATTTTATATAGGTACCTATGCTAATCCAGATCAAAATTGTACACCTTATCTAAGTTTAATCTAAATGTGTTATCGCATTAAAAAGTGATTCAAATTAACATTGAAACAATCTTATTTGCATGAACATAGTGTCCACCCGCGGCTTCGCTCGCGTTGTTGGTACAAACATACTTATCCGGATACAAAATCTCTATGTATATTAGTTTTGTCTGGAAGAATAACAATCGTCCATCCATTCTAAAAAACTATCGTGTTTATGTTATCATAAGATAGGTTAGATATTATTATTATTACTGTTACGGTGTATTTCTTGCAACTGCGACCAGGTATCGCATGACACTGACCCGTAGGGCTTTTTTTATGCCTAACTAAATATTTGTATTCGTAGATAATCTCATTTCCCTAGGCGCCGCGACATTTGACTGCAAGGTAAATAATGAAGTAATTAACTAGCAACGTAGTCCGAGCGGGTATTTGAACTAAAACTAACTTTTGAACTCAGTTTCCATACAAGCGTGTTTCGCTTTAAGTACACAGTTGTGTAAATGTAAACGATGACTTCAGCGAATACTTGTTTACTTGCTTTATTTTGCTTTAGATGTTATAACAAAGCACACGAAAACTTTGCCTGTTTCTTAGTTAATTGCTGTTTTCGGTTATAAATAATAGTTTTGAGGTTGTTGTTTACGTCAGGGCTGATATAACTTGTGTTGTGTTACTATGTTAAGAATATTTTATCACATCAAGATAGTCATAGAAGCAAGTTTTTCAAGATTTTAGATGACCGTTTTGGCTTAGCAAACAAGTGCCTGCCTTTTTAGAAATACATGATAAGAGTTAGATTTTCGGGAATAAATGTTCATTATGAATAGGAAAGGCAGGACTACTTTTACTCTATAAGCATAAAACGATAAGATGTGACAGTCACCGCAGGTCAGCTTTTGTTTGTTAATCTTCCGAATTATGTTTCCACCAACATAAGCAGACCTGCAATTATTGGCACGATGCATAATTTTCGATTTGTAGAGAAGACCTACTGATACTTTTATCGGGTATTGTGGGTTTCGTAAAAAAAGTAAGTTCGTATGAGCAAGTGACCCACTCAGGTGACGAAGTGATTGTGGTTTTGTGATATTTATTGTTCCTGATTCCCACATGAAGATGTAAAAGGTACCTACTCTCCAAATACATATTTGGTACAAGCCCACGTTTTAAAGTTAACACTCCGTACGTAATAGTTTGAAAACCATTGCCGCTATTAGAAAGCTAACTGTTTTCTTTCACGTGCATAAACATTTTTTTGAAACAAATATACATTAATTATGCCTGGGATTCGAAACCACAACCTTCGAAACTGAAGTCGAGACAATATAACACACTATGTCAACACGCTCCTAAATACCTGTATCGAGTTATCGCGTGATTTGGATAAACTAATTAATAAGTTCGTTTGCGGTCATTCCCCTTAGGAAAAGTCATCGATTAGGTACAATTACAAATTACATAACTCAGTAGTCATCAGAGTTGGACATATACGAATACACTTTTACCAGCAATAAAAGTAAGTAAGTTCGTATGAGCAAGTGGCCAACTCTGGTGACGGAGTTTTTAGGTCGCCTTAAGGCCTCCGTCATGGCTTAACGACTTTAAAAGCCGGGACCGACAATTTAACGTGCCCTCCGAAGCACGGAAGCGCTCAGATATAAATGCCACTTGCGGTCACCCATCCAAGTTGTGACCGCTCAGAACGTTGCTTAACTTCAACGATCTATTAAGAACGTCTTAGCAAGCTTCGCTACGAGCGCTTCAGCAATATTACCAGCAATATTAACTGCATTAAATTCTTAAAAAATTTACACAAAATTCACAATATCGGGCATGTTGAGGACTCGTATGTTCTCTGAATAGAGGTTTAGATAAACAGCACCCAAAGCTCCGGATGTGGCCGTAATTCAATAAATTTCCCGCGATAGTTGCAGGAAACACCGAAGCCCAAGTCATTGCCTAACGGAGCTTACAAATGTTGGTTTTAAAATCATGTCCCCGTTAAAACTTTACTCATGAATAATTTACGAATTTTCTTCTGAGATATGGTCTTGCCGGGGAAGATAAGAATTAAATTACGCGAAATTAAAATTTTATTATAACATCTGAGTAAAAATATAAAGAGAGTAATTTGCATAATTATCACGGATACTGTTTCAACCGGTATCTGCTGAATTTCAGGGATTTGAGGCCGCGCTGGAGGAGTTACGAAACACGAATAGGGTCTAAAGAAAATGTAATGATAACCTGAATTGACTTATAATAGTCATTTACTTATTAAATTAGGTAAATTTGGGCAAGCATGAAAGTTAAATATAAAATGACTTTGGTTGGTACTTTAGTTAGCAGTAGATAAATGAAGAATTACTGTGTCTACGAGTATATCTCTAAATATTTTTCACTTGATGAACATGACGTACACAATTATAACTGAATAAGATTAAAAAAATCATTGAAACTTTGAGGAAACAAAATTGTCCAAAAATAATCAAAATAATTTAATTGTAAATCCAAAACATCAAACAGATCAGTGGCTTATTAAAGAATGTAGCACGATCTTTCATGAGGACCAAGCAGATAATAATTTGAGTCCAAACCTTTGGAAGTGGCATTTGAAGAGCTGAGACCGCCTTCCCGTAATTTTCTGAAGTGCACCCTCTAAATTGAGTGAGTGCTCTTATATTCAGAATTTATAATATTAGGTACATTCTGCACTAAATTGTATATATTCTACAGTTTCTGAATTACTAAATAATCCTTACTTTATCGCTCATTTTACTGTATTTGATTGTTTTGTATTTTTTACAGCCTGTACCATTTAATAAGATAAATACGTTTTTTTATTCTCTTCATTTAAATAGACTTGTCAGAGTAACGTAAGAATCTTCTTAGTGGTTTGAAAATTCTCTCAAAAATACGGCAATAAATTAGGTGAATTTAATGGTGAGAGCAAAAACAAATAATGTATGGTACTGGTAAAATGGATATTCTACTTCTTACTAATATTATAAAGGTGAATGTTTGTATGGATGTATGGATTGTTCTGATAGTAGCCCAAATTATAAATAGATATACAAGTAAGACCACTATCTAGTTCTCAAAATACACTTTATTAGCTTACTTTTATGATGATGTTGATGCCCAGTGACTAATAATTTGAGAAGTATACGATAAACTGGGTACGGTTATCTCATGAAGTATTAAGAGGTATGGAAACACGACGAGTGACGAATTTAACAAATCATTGGTACAAAAAAAAAGTATTGGGAGTGAAATGAGTATATATAACAATGACGAGTGATAGAAGAAATTGGAGTAGGTCAGAAAACTGTGCTTCTTTGCGGCATAGGGTGACTTTCCTTTAGTTGTGTCCATCTTCTATGCTTTTTAATTACTCTGCTTCCAATCAGATAATTTGAAATGCATCAATATCATCACTCGAACGCCTTTAATAATAAATAAATATAATAATAATTTAAATCCTATATAAATAAATGATTTAATTTCCTCGTGGTGTGGTATTCAATCCTATGGCAACGCAAAGCACCTTGCTATCTCATTGAAACAAGGGTACTAATGAGAGACTAAGGCAGGAATGTTAATTAGCTGCAAAAACACTCATCTTGAAGGAATATGCAAAACCTACCACCGAGTCTGCGGTTCGTTAGTATTTATTGTACCTTCCTTCGGCTTTTGAGAATTTTATTGCCAGTTTAACATATCTAATAGATTAAGCGCAAGCTTGTAGTCTGTGTGAGTAGAAGTAAGAACTAACCAATTCTAAGGCAAGTACATTCTTAACTTCGTTTATAGGTTTACGTATTCAAGTAGACCTATATGTTCTGGCTTGTTTAGTAATTTTATTGTCCGAGTCGACCACTATCTAAAACTAACCTACAGCATATTTTAACTGGTAAAAAATATAATGTTATGTATCATTAAATGTACATTGTTTAATGATATAAAATTACAAAAAGTTAGTCAGGCATTTCTTCATTTCAAAAATGCTCTTTAGAGTTGGGTACTTAAAATGCTTTGAATTATGTGTGAAAAAGATCTGAAAAGCAATTTTAGCGGCTTGGAATCTCGTAAAGTCATAAGTCAGAGGCTGACGCTGCTCTGCCAAAATTGCTAATGACCGCGAACGGCGTGTGGCCCGCACTGCATCGAGCCAAAAACCAATTTGCAACACACTAATAATATTGTTGTATTGTTCGGTCGACGGGAGGGTTTGATAATGTACTCGCGTTATTAGTGAATTAAATTATTTGATACCATTTATTTAGATGACATTTTTGGTGCCTTCCCTATGAAATGTAAATCGCTCAACGAAATTGTCTCGGCATTTCAGTCAACAAATTCACCGGATATTATTCCATTCGACTTGACTTGAACAATGACAAGTAAACCAAACGATCAACAAGAACATTCACATAAAAACTTTTGCGGTTAAAATTTTCAATAAGTACTTATTAATTAAATCGTTTTTCGTAGCCCATTTGAACAAAAACTTCCCCCAGTCCCGACCATACCGATAGAAATACACCTGGACTTTTGAACGCATATAAAAGTTTTCCAATTTACGGGGGCTGATTGGAAAATTTTCGCAATTTTGGGTGTTAATCGAACCTTGACTTTTCCAGCCTTTTGAATCGAATTAAAGTATCAACACTGTTTTTCCTTGTTCCAAAGTCAAAGATTTTTCTCATGATTAATCATAAGAAAAATCTTTGACTTTGGACAAAGACTATAACTAAATTAAAATCAAGATATTTATGCCTCTTTTCCATTTACATTTTTAAAAAGAGAAAAGAAATAAATTATTAAAAAACATTCCTTGCAACCGCTCTGCGATGCTCTCCGAAAGAAGATGTGTGCCATAGGCACTGAAAGTGACAGTGTTTAAAATAATTCCATGCTTGTACAATAATTATGTAGATACATCGATGAAACTAACACACAATGTAATTAGTTGTCAAAGGATTATTTAGCTCAATTATGTGGCAACACCAATTATGATGGCATGATTACTGGCAAATTACTGTAACCGAGTACTGAATGGGGTTTATTGTAAACTGTGACTAATGAAAGGAGCTTACAATTGCAAAGTGTATTCAGACCACGTAATTGGATAATGTGGGATTAGCAATCTCAGATCAACATCTGAGAAAACACGGTTGTAAAGGGGCAAAGCTGATGGCAAACAAATAGCCGTGTTAATCTTTTGAATTGCTTAATAATTTGTAGTTGCTTTACAATTAATTTCAAAGATTGGAATTTGTATTCACACATGGAGAAATCTAACCAAGATAAATTAAACTTTGTACAGATTTTGACGTAAATACATATTGAAGTAAAAACATATACCTATTTTCAACTTATTGAAGGAAACTGAAAGACAAATATAATTAAAAAATTAAAAGTTGCCGCTTGAATATTTCTACAAGTTATGGGTCCGAAGAGGAAGATACTTAATAAAATTCGGTATAATTTAATTTTTATTGCAGCCTGTACGTGAAAGGGGCTTCATTTAATTTTTTCAATAGTAATTTTATTTTACTTTCAGCCTAATGATTTTAGGTTTGTCACGGTATTCATTGTTACGAAATCTATGGACTTCAGATTATATGAAGAATTTTTCAGAATCCCCTTTTTGAATGTGGACTTGTTTTCACAAAAAGTTTTAGATTCTTGTATTAGTACTCATTAAAGAAGGCCATCTACAAATGTATTGCCACTAGCATTGTAAGCAAAACGAAGCTATTTAGTTGAACTAAAAATTGACCTTAAAATATTTGTGTCCTCAAACTCGTTTTCGGTAAAACGACCTTTCAGTGTAAACCCAACAAAACACGCCACACTTCGTAATTTGTAGACTGCGTACAAACCAGTATTAGATTAAGTGAGGCGTTACTAAAATAAAATTAACGAGGGGCTTCCCCGGAAGGCGACAGGAAGCGGACGCGCCGTCACTGTCGGAAAAGTTATCTATATCTACTGCGAAATCTTTATAAACTTGAGCGGGAAATTTGTTTGCTAAACGAATATGAATATGTCTAAACAACTGGAGAGTGTTTACGAAAATTTTGCAAACGCTCGCTAGCATGATGAAGTTTGTTTTTAGCTTTTTTCTTTACTTTATTTTGACCTTTATAATATTTGTGTGATCTAAACCTTAGACTTATTTTAGCTCTGGCTGTAGCTGTACCTGTGCTAGGTATCTAAGATTACAACTTTAAAGATTAAATCACAGAAGTCGTTTTTACAAATAATAAAATAAAAAACTATCAGCATGTATCGTATTTTAATGAAGACATTTATTACAGTTCCAATACTCACTAGCGTGGCACGTACACAACTCTGCCGTTTTTACAGATGATTGTCGAAATTAATCGTTCCGCTGGTGGCAGCCATGATGAATGACACAAGGAACGAATTCAAGTAACGTACAAATTGCGAGCATAAATTACGCTTTAATAATTTCGCGTACGGCCTGCTCTCTCAATCACTCGCCAGGTGTCGCCAGCATAAATCCTCTGGTAAAAATTAAGAACTTGCTTTTATTACTATTCGTTAATTAACTCTGATACTAAATACACATTTTCTGGGCCACTTGCTCTGATGAGAATTGTTTAATCAATACAACCCAATCAGTAATCATCGACTACATAATTATTATTGTGATTGTGTTTAAACGTAATAAGACGGCCGTTTAGTTTGAATACCAAACAATTGCATATTCATTGCCAATAATTTCAAAATTGTTCACGACATTAAAATACTTAAAATAAAGAAATTTTAATTTAGTGGAAGAAGCAACGAACCGTTTCTTTTTTTATAGCTGGCCAATTGAAACGTTTCCAGCTCTCTGAATTATTCATCTTTCGTTTGAACAAAGACGAAGTGGGCCGCGCGGCGATTCTTTGATCTTTTGTAATTGGAATCGATGCTCATATTAAAAAGAGGAATACCCGATGAAATGCACCGAAGCCATTTCCTTCGAGGCGATTAAGGCGGTAGTGATTTGTCGTCGGCTGAGACCCTCTGTCCTGCTTTCATTTTCCCTTGAGATTATCAGAGACAATAATATTCTGTGTAATTTTAGCTACTTTTCTTGGGAGAAATGAGCAATTTTATTTTATTGCCTTTAATTTATATCCGGCTGCAAGATGATACCATTTTCTTTCTAATGTATTTCAATTTTCTAATTTCAGTGTAGCTAATATGAAGTAAAAATATCACAATTAAAATTAAAATACGAAACAAGCTTGTCATTAGATATAATATTTCGTCTTTGTCACGATTATCTTTTATGATTTTATGTAACAAATTTTCCCTAACCAATTGTGCATACAATGTGTTGCTGAAATTGTTTGTTCACAAGCTTGTTCTACTTTTAGCGTTATGAGTTTACCAGGACCTATCTCCGCTACATTATTAAGTTGTTTTAGAAAAATTATGGTACTTCTATTAAATTGTATGCCAAAGTAGGTCAAAGTAAACATTCACTTACCTAAAATACCAAATGTGATAATCGGGAACCCATTTCGTCTCCGAAAATCGATTATCCGTAAATCACAATCAATAACAAGTGTCTCCGAAACATAGGAATCCATAATATTATGGTCCCATAACTATAGTTTGTAATAAGGTATTGTTCATCCTTATGCTCCTAATCCATAAATTTATGTTACCTAATATTATAATCCCTAACTTTAATCGTTATAAACATATGTGTCATAATAATAAAGAATCATAATACTTCCACTTCCGATTAATAATGTTTTCGAACGTTTATAAATTATGTAAAACAGAAACAACTTCGGTTGTATTCACCCAGATCGAAATCAGTTGGTTAGGTTAGGTTTGAACAGTGACCACTAATGTGCGAGGCGAGCGAGCGTAGCGAGCGTGCCGCGGTAGCGGTCGCCGAAGCGCCAATTAAATGTGGGATAAAAGTATTCAGCCACCCAGATCGAAATCAGTTGGTTAGGTTAGGTTTGAACAGTGACCACTAACGCGCGAGGCGAGCGAGCGTAGCGAGCGTGCCGCGGTAGCGGCCGCCGAAGCGCCAATAAAATGTGAAATAAAAGTAATCAGCTACCCAGATCGAAATCAGTTGGTTAGGTTAGGTTTGAACAGTGACCACTAACGCGCGAGGCGAGCGAGCGTAGCGAGCGTGCCGCGGTAGCGGCCGCCGAAGCGCCATTAAAATGTGGAATAAAAGAAATCAGCCACCCAGATCGAAATCAGTTGGTTAGGTTAGGTTTGAATAGTGACCACTAACACGCGAGGCGAGCGAGCGTAGCGAGCGTGCCGCGGTAGCGGCCGCCGAAGCGCCAATAAAATTTGGAATAAAAGTAATCAGCCACCCAAATCGAAATCAGTTACATTCCCTATGCTGCCTTGTGCTTGAGACACAATGCTCTTATGTTAAATTTATTCTCATAAACTATTATGAAAATAAAGTTAGGAGTTAGTTACATTATGGATTATATTATTTATTGAGAATGATTTTATGTATTTTAAACATTAGGGATGTTGATATTAGTCGTAACTATATTAGGGATCCTTATATTATAGATCCTGATTATACGGGCAATCGATGATTATGAAAACCCAATTTATAGATTTTTATTTTAGGGGTATAAAATTTCGGAGACAAAATAGAGACCCGTGATAATCGTATAACTTGATCAGATTTATGGGAATGTTGTAAATTTTTTTAAGCATTTAGTACTGTCCTGTTTTAGTCCAAGTATTCTTGTCATCGGCACAAAAGTTTTATCAGATGAACGGTTTAAAATTGAAGATAAAACAATGAAAAATATTAATTTCTAAGTTCCGGTGCAAGGTAGAACGTTCATTTTAAAAATAATAAACACTATAATGTTCAAGTGTTCTTAGATTGGTCTCCTTTGCAACATTGTTAAGTCCAACTATATAGTTCCAATATTTTCTGTTGAGCTATACAAGTATATTAGTATAGTAGTAGATAAGAGTAGAGTCAGCAATTAAATTTATTACATTTTATTTCATAAATCTGATTAGATGTAGTGTTGTAGTGATCCGTAGCTGGGCAAAATAGCCTCCTTTTCTAATGGTCAAAAACTTTGATCTATGGAGACAGATAAAGGTAGTAATTGAAATAAAATGATTTTAGATATCAGTATTATCTTATCTAAAGTCATTTTATTTAATATTAATAATTATCAGATAAATAACAATAAATTGAATAACAAAAACAGTTATACTATAATACTGTTTCTTCAAGAGTACTTTGTTTATCTGTGGTCAGAATATTGAATACACCAGTGGCTTCGGAATTACTTCGGAAACTCTATCAATAAAGTCGGAAACTTGCGCAATAACATCACCGACCTATTACATATTAGACAGAAGTGATTCTTGTTCGATTTTCGTATTACTTTTTTCTTTGTTGTTTGAACGTTATTACCCTTAACAAACATTCATACTAATCTAGTACATATAAAACTGTCTAGTACGATTGGTACAGTAAAGAATCAAATCTGATTGGACATTAGAGGAAACTATTTTAAAAGCCTCACTTGCCAGCGTATCGTGAAACAGGAGTGTGGACTACATGCGCATATTCTTCATGGCTTCGCACGCGATCTACGCCTCGGTATTTGGTCAATAATAGTCAATAATAGTCATTTATTTGGTAAACACCTTTACACGTCACATAAAAACAGTTTTCCGTGCATACCTAGGTATGAAAATATCTAAGTAGTACAGGAACATACATTTTAGTGTCATAAGTACTTGAAAAAGGAAATTAGTAGTTTAAAATAATTTAGTTCTGCGTACTTAACTTCGTCCTGCGGCAAAAGATTCCGATATTCCTACGGGAACGGGAACTAATCACCGCGGGTAACCGCGGTAACCGCAGGGCACTGCTAGTAGTAGGTATCCGTCGTGTGGCTACACGATGATGTGTGAAATGTCCAGCATAATTTACTTAATTCCATATAAGGGCCTAAATTTAATGTTTGGCGTTCATGACAATATTTATGACAAATTATATAGTAGGTATTCAAATCAGAGTTTTCGCTTTAGTCTTCAAAAAATAAGTTAATGGGTAAACAGTATAAATTCACCTCATTCCAACTTCATAAGGATAGTCAGTGGAAGTTTAAAATTTAATTTGAGTACGAGTAAGAAACTACTGTAAAAGTTAGTAACGGGCGTTTAGCTCGAAACTTTTGAACAGAACCACACAACTTATTCGAGTTTACACAAGTATGAGTCAGAGATTAAGCATCGTGTTACTAAAAGGATTAGTCGTAAATAAAAAAATAGCAAACTATATTTATTGCAAAAAAAATTAGTGAAAAATAAATATATATTTATTCTACATGTATAAACTAAATCATTCTAATTCCTCTAAGGGTAAGTAAAATGAAATGGATTACCACTGTATCTCCGAGGCGTAATAGACATAATTATTTTAGATCTTGTAAAGATGCTTTTATAAGAGGTAGGAGTGTATGTCCAACTACAATATTATATTATCGGGAAAATATTGTTCAATATGATATTCGATTCGTTCCACGTATCTAACATACGGAATAACAAGTGAAAAACGTTATTCACAAGGGGTAAGTCGAGTTAGAGGATCGCACAAAAGAACGACATCGGTGTAAATGCTTCCTAGAAGTATTTAAAGACGGGATATCACCATTTTCTTTTGGCAGAAAATATTTCATTACTTCAACAAGTATTGCATCGGAACCAACCAGATTATGAAAAATGTAGAAAAAACTAAAACTTTTACACGTTTATTTTTAATTCGATTATATCTTATGTTCGAAAAAGAATTTAAAATGTTGATAAGCTTAATTTGTAGCACCTCTACGGCGTAGCGGGCACATTTGTGAAGTTATGTTTTTTGATTGGCTGGTTGGCCAGTACCTGTACGATGCTTGTCCTAAAGCTGTAATGTTCTAGAATGCTTCCGAAGCAAAGTTGGATCCATGTTGGATCGGATGCCTCTATCCGGGGCGGGTAAAGGATTAGCGAACGAGACGATACGTGTTCCATGTCGTCACCCCTGACTTTATACGGATAAACTCGGATACTTTTCAACTATACGTATCGCAATATTGATGGTATTTGACAACATATGCTTGCATTGAATGGAAAAAACTTCATCTTTTATTAGATGGATTGTATATTGTTAGGAGATAAATGATCTCCTAACAATATACAATATATATATCTCAGATAATAATGTACTTACACTTAAAGAGACACCAGGTACCTGGTGGTTATGCAACCTATAGATCGTTTACAACAATAAAAAATGGCTCACCTGGTTCTAATTGTATTTCGGTAAGTTTTGGCAAGTGTAGTCAAACTTTGCTCTTATTATTATTTCTCATGAAATAGCATCATTCGTTAAATTTTAACCGTTCAAATCACATCACTTATTGATTTATTTAAGACTACACAATTGGCGGAAATATGAAGTTAGGAAATAATTACGAATCATCGAAATGAAAACGCTTGGATAGGGATAAGGTAATGGGGTTGTGCCCCAGAGGGATAACAAATTCACGGTCTTGCAACGATCACGGTCTCAACGGAGCTGTAATTTTATTTGACATGTATAGTAATGATAAATTATGTTTTCTTTTTTACAGAATTGATATTATTTAAATAATAATATATTAACAACAGTTAGCTCCTTAAATGTTTTTTTATAAATCTAAATTTGGTAACTGTTCAATGTTTATTTTTAGGAATGATTATAAAACGAATGGTCTGACGATATGGCACAGGATTGGAGAAAGTGGAAAGTGGTCGGATATGAGCTGATTCATGGTGATAAATCTTAGGAGAATCACCTTTAGCTAAACCCGTTTCAATATGAATATTTTTTTTTCTTTGACTCGATAGATATAATTAAATCCTAAAGTACATTTAAATTTTTTTAATCAATAAAGTTCTAAAGTTCACTGATTTATTTATAGAATTTACTGAAAATAATTATTATGATCATATTTTAGTTAGTATTTGATAACCTGACATATGAGTATAAACGAACGTTCATTGGCAGACAATCTAAAGAAACTCAAAAGAAAACGTTCCATTCTGGGATCTTGTTAGATAAATGTTGAGAAGGCACAATCTACTAAAGATAGAAAGAAAGAAAAGGTTTATTGACAACACACACAAAAATGGTGTGTGTTGTAGTAGTACAACAGTTGTACAACTTGATACTAGTTCGTTACTAGTATCAAGCTGTACCTACCTATTAGCGAACAGAATTGAATCTAGAGCACAGTACATTTGGCATTCAATCGTATTTCCTACATACCTGTATTGTTCTTACATAGTTACATATTCAAAGTACGTCAGATATCCTCAGTGTTAGATCAGCATCAGCTATCCGTCTCATGCGGGCGACACAAAGACTGTTTGCTCCTACTTAGGAAATGCAATCATTGATGTATCTAGTAGTCTGAATAGGTAAGGGAATGTGCTACTTACATACTACTTGCTTTTACAGGCTTAAAATGTAAAAAAACTCTATGTCTATGAGTGATAGCATGGCTTGCTACTTCTTGATATATCTTTAAAGTTAAGTTACGTTCTGAGCGGTCACAATGTGGATGGGTGACTGAAAAAGGCATTGGCTAAGCGCTTCCGTGCTTCGGAAGGCATTATAAATTGTCGGTTTCGGCTTTTAAAGTCGTTAAGCTATGACAAAAGCCTAGAAGCGATCTAAAAATGTTGTCACCAGAATTGACTACTAACTCATACGAACGCACTTCTTTGAGTTGGACGTGATTATATTGTAGTAAGTAGGTAAAATAGAGCAGTTAGAATTATGTTTTTAATGAGTTTTAAATCATAATCACCAGAAAGAACACTACAAATCGCACACACTTTCAAAACATGTATTATAATTCCAGTTCAGAATTGTATTTGGTGTTGTTTAAGTATCTTTTCTAATCATCTAATAACGATACTATGAAGCCATCGATTTTGCAGTTGGCTGCTTGCGAATGGCAGAGCGCTTACGGCATCGAGCACAAGATTTCATTACGCGTAGTGGCCAGTATCGTCTTTATAGTGTCATAAACGGGGAAGTAACATTAAAGAGAGGTATAAAAACCACGACCTGTGGCATTGCAGTAACCTCTATCCTTGCCTGTCTTTCACGTTTCTATAATTAGTTTTCAGCGTGTTGCCTGACATTAACAACCCTCATAGTGCAATGTGAGTTATTTTCTGAACTAAGCAGTAACTGCTCATAAAAATAGCAAATAAATAATGTAGCCGTCTCTCAGTAATCGCTTATTTCTTGGTTCTCTTTTATATTTCGTTTTAAATTATTTTCAAGAGTAGGATGTTAGAGAGTTACGTTTATAAGACTGTAATATTGCAAAATATTTACATGTCTGAGTCTTTCCTTAATTTTCGCAATCACTACTCATTGTACACAAAAATAGTAAATAGCTAGTATGGTATAATTATCGTAAATATTAAAATATTTTAAAGTAGGTAAGTGTGTGATATGCAGAGTTGTTGTATGTAATAAAACGTACTGAAAAATTGATATAAACATTGTGGTGCCCTACCCAAACACATATTTACACTCTGTACTCAGTGAAGGCACACCACACAAAGCGGGCAACAGATGCTCGCATTAAAATTAACATGCCTGTTAATTGATGTAAACAACACAGGCTAGTAATGGAAGTAAGGTATCACTCCATTTAATTGGCCACACACGCTGAGGTTACACAGCTAATTGCTACTAATATCGTTGGCTATTGAAACTATCGCAAAATGCGTCATCATTGTTTTAGTATAAATAAAAGCCAGTTTAGAAATTAAACTGCAACCCTTTAAATTAAACGTTAATCCGTTAAAATAATACTTCAGATCACTGCAAATTACCTTTTGTGTGTATACGTAATTAAAAAAAAGTTATTTAAAAAGATGTGATTTTCATACGAAATTAGTAAGGCAGTGAAAAAAATTTATTGTGGTGTTATTAATGCAGAAATTAAAATAGGACCTAGATTGTTCTTAAGTTAGGCCGCTTTCGACAAATTACTGAGAGTACCTTCTTGCTAAATCCAATCGTTCATCAGCATTGACATTTCATCTGCAGCCGACACGGCTGGCAATCCCAAAACAGTAGTAATCTAAGTTTCTCGGATTGTGGAGCAACTTAGACGGAACTATACTGTAAGCGGATCCATTTAACTAATGCACTGTCCGACTATTCTATTGGTCTTGGCGCAAACGAGGCACTTTGTTCTTGAGTAACGTATTAGCTGCATACTTGCTTGCTTGGCGGTGCTCAGGCTTTCAAATGTTTACAATCGCTATTTGGCCGGAACTGCGCAACTTGGACTTGCATTTTTAATATGAAAGCTTCGGATATTTCTGAAGCGCTGAAGTACTTGATTTAATCTAATAGCATTGTACTAGTGTACATTAGTTAGTATTTATTATTTAATACAAAATCATTCAAAGATACAAAACATAATTTATATGATCTAGTGTTTTCAACAATAAATTTATTAAGTTTAAAGTTGGGGAACAATCGTGTTGTCTTTGAGATCAACAGATTTTTTTCATTTAACTTTTTTTTTGCTTTTAGTAAGTAGCCGCGATCTGATTCAAATGAGCTGAAACAAAGATATTTTTATTTTTATTACTATGGAGTTAAACAGGTCCTGACTTCATCATAGATACTAGAAAAAGTTCAAATTTGAGTTGCATTATTAGATCCATTGTAAATAAAAGCTTGTAAGAACCATTACTATAGAACGAATTTACCACGACTGTATTTTCTCAATCAAAAATTCAAAATAACATTACGTTGCTTCGGATTGTTTTATAATAAAGTTGCTCAGAAATATTTCAGGTCAATTCACCCTAAAAGCACAAGCAGCGGCACTAAGGGTGAGGGTCGTAGAGATAGTGGCACTAAATGCAATATTCAGAACGATGTAGGACGAGGCGCCGGGGACGCGACATACGTATGTGTTGCTGATTGCTCTAGAACGTTGCCCCGGCCATGAATCTACATGTAATTCAGAAAAGCTCCTCATTTCACTTTCATTTTGTTTACAAAACAACTGTAAAACTGAGTTTAAATATATTTAAATATATATTTTTAAATAAATTTAACGCTACATACTAATTATTTTAGAAGTCACTTACCTACGCAACGTCGGAAACAGCCCATGTTTCACAAAGGCCGCGTTCAAATAAAACCATGAAATACGCTGTTTCAAAAATGAAAAAAAAGTCATTTTATTTTCACCGTAGAGGTTATTGGCAAAGGTCGTGCGTTGTCAACCGTACATATTTGTTCACACAAACCAACGCATGCATGAAATCGTATTTTACGGCTCGTATACTTCCGTTTAGAGCGTCTTTTGAATGGGCCGTGTCTGAGCTCACTTGAATGTCTTAACCCGTTCCTTGCCTTGTATTTGTCAAGTTCATAATCTTTTGTTGACTTTACTCTTTTATCAACATGTTGTATCAAATGCAATATACTTACTTTTTTCGGGTTCGTGTCTTAGGCCCCCATTGGTCGATTCCCAGCTGCACTGTTGAAGCTTCATCGAGGTAGTTTCGAAATTTAGATTTAGTTTAGTAAAACTACTACATACTTACATTTGATAATTGTACAGATTTTGTAGATTCGCTAATTACAGCGACGCATATCGTAAGCAATTTATTGAAACACCGCATAATATTTATCTTTGTACTGAATAAGTTATTATTATAAAATCCATATTGTGTAGTGGTTTCAGTTAATTTACGGCGGTTATATGGCTGGTATGGAAATCCGAGCGGGGCGGGCCGCAGGCTCATAGATATAGCGAACAGCGCTTGGGCGTCGTCGAGTTGCACGCTGCTGGCCTATTTTAAATTTACCTTGCACAGTATGTGACGGTAATAAAGTGCCAGTTATGATTTTAATATTAAGGAGTAAGTATCATTCTTCAATAAGGCTTGCGAGTATATAGAACAAACGTTGGCAAGCTAGCAGTAGGTTTTGTGTAGAATTTTGTCATCAGTTACGGAAATGTAATATAATTTTATATTAATTTAAAATGAATATTATAAGTTAAAAAAAGTTAAATCTCTGTGTGATTCAAATCTTTAAAATAACAAAGCTCACATCAATCACACTGTTTTACTCATATAATTTTTGGTCGCGTCCATTTCCTTCATTGACTCTGAAGCTACTATTGCTAATAACTTAATACTAAAAGTATAATTTATGGTGCTATGTTTATATCAGAATAATGTTACAGAAAGTCGAATAGCGTTGCAATCCGAGCACTCGGTCGAATTACTAACAACAATAAGCTACATAGTATTTCGGATTGAAATGTGGTTACAACTCGCGCGGACAAAGGGTCCGCCGGGACCATCGTTTATTGTTCGTCGCATTTTAATGAACTCTACTGTGGCCGATGAATACCAATGGAGGGTTTCAGAGCTGGGAACAGTTTTCTTACGGTGTTTACGAGAACACGTTTCGTATGGTCAAGCTGTAGCAGTTCGAGCTGATGTCATTTTGAAAGTAATAATTAATTATACAGTCGGCACATTGCTAGGTCAGTACATCTCGAATAGGCAATAATCACTAACGAACGTGGAAGTAAACAGCTCATATTTTGCTCATATTTCTTTTTAACAAAGGCAGTTAGATAACTTAAAAGAATTTAAATTTACTGTTTTTTTTTGTCTAAATACTCTTAGTCTTCAATAAACCTCCTAAAGACTGTCTCAAATATTATCAATTATCATTTAACACACAATACATAAAATAGTAACATACTCGTAACTTGTTCTAAGAGTATGTTGTGATGTGTCACACTGTTATTTGCTGTTTTGTAAGTAATAGAGAACCACAATATAACTGGAACAAATATCTTCATATCATGCAAACATTTTACCCACTGTAAGAATCGCAGGCCTTGCTCCTTAGTCGAGCATTCGACCGCTAATAAAATGTTTTTATGAAAGGAAGCATTGTGAGGAATTAATCACTAGCTTCTGAGATCAGACCAAGGTACCTTCATATTGTATACCTACATGTTTGCGATGCGAATGTTTTATATATTCATAGCTTCTCGATACGCGCTTAGCCGCCACAGCGAGTGTGTAAACGGAGGTCATTAGCAAATACAGAGCCGTGTTTGTTATGTTTCAATATTTGACGATTCCACAACGTATGCAAACAAACCTAACCCCCTGGTTTCAGGGAATTATATAAATGTTAATGTTTCAAAACAAATGTTTTAACTAGGAGAGTAGGTTATCCTTTTAGTATTAAAAATATTAGTTTGGAAGTATGGATGGATAAAATTTTTATAGATGAGTGTCAAGTGATAAAGGAACTTAATAACCTCTGGAAGAATTAGTAAAATGTGAAGATAATTACACTATACACACCACATTTAAAGTAAACATAAAATTTTAATATTTTGCAAGAATTTTACCAACTATTCCAGAGATCGTAAATCACGTGACGCTCCAACTTAAATTATAGCCCGTAAGCAAAATATAATGTGGGCTGTAAGACGAATAACGGTACGTACAATGAAAAATAATTAAAAGTAATAAATCTCTCGCCAGGTAACAAAAAGGTGAAGAGCTTAATAAACGTCGCATGTCTGCGGCAAGCGTGGGAACTGACGCACGCTGCAGCCTTATTCCTGCCGATGGAATTCTAATCAGTTTTATTGCACCTGAAGGCTGGATTATAACGTATCTTCACAAAGAAATTCAGCCGTATGATATAGATAGAGCAAAAGCAAAAGTGCAAAGAAGGCAGACCACGGCATGTCAGATCAATGTTGCAGAAAAAGCGTGGAAGTTGACAACATAAAACCGGACAAAGTGGGATAGCGACGACCATTCATTGACGACCTCTGTGGCGCAGTGGGCGAAAGCCCGCCTGAGACGCAGAGGTTGCGGGTTCGATCCCCGCTACGGGACAAATGTTTGTATGATCTGCAAATATTTGTTTCGTGTCTGGTTGTTTTCTATGTATAATATGTATGTATTTACAAAAAAAAATGTATCTATGTAGTATATCAGTCATCTGGTTACCATAACACAAGCATTAAAATGCTTAGCTTGGGACTAGATGACGCTGTGTGGAATGTCCAGGGATATTTATTATTATTTTATTATTATAGCGAGAAAGCCTGAACGAGAAAGCCTAGAGTGCAATCAAAATCTTCAGAAAAAATGGAGCTGAATAAGAAAGAAAGAAAGAAAGAAAAATCATTTATTCTTGTAGGACCTCAAGGATCACTTAAGTTTCGTTTTACATAGACATACAATAGATAGATCAAATCTAGAGTTGACTGTTCATACAAATTCAAAATATATATAAATCTATGCCAATACTGTGTCTACGCTTATAGTGACCCGGGAGGCAAACTATGTCCTATTATCAGGTACTCATAATTTAGATCCATGTGATAAATATAAAAAAGCCGTTTTCAGAGGAAAAATTACAAACACCGGGATTGTACATAAATAAACATTTAAAACGATAAATTTTGTTAGTTTGACTCCTACTGTACTCCACTTTTTTAAACTGTAACCCCAAGTCCATATGTTGGTTCTATAAAGAGCAAATCAAAAGCTAGTTAAATATTTTAAATATTGTATTATTACCTACTAGCTTTAAATTATTTAAAATATTTAAATATTTTAAAATATTTAGGTACCTACACGAGAAACATATTATGAGAAGATAGCTCTATCCTCAACAGTGAGTTGCTTTTTTTATGATTACAGAATAATCTTTAAAATATCTAAAATCTCACAAAGTTTGGATAATTATATTTTAAAAGACAACTGCTTCTGATCCTAAATGACTGAAACCATGGCAATACTTAATTACATTTTAATTGCTCGCAATTTTTATAATCGCTCTGCAAATTAAATCACTCGATCTTTTCTTTGCAAGGGCGAGAGAAAACATTTCTAAAGTTATTTCAATGGAATGTGACCTACTTTATAAATAATGCTATAACAAATCATCTATATTTTAAAGAAGAAATATATATATTATATTCTCCTGTTTCCAAGTAACTATTGTTGTGGAAAGACACTGCATGTTACACGAAAATAAAATATTTTTCTGCTTTGTGCTACACGATGATATTTCTCAGGATAACCATACACAAAAAGGTAGTTCATGTTGCTCATACCGTGCTTGTAACGTTTGCTTTCTTGTTATAATGGGGTAAGGTGCTATATTTACGACCAACACCGGATAAAGTTATGTGGCGTTGCACTAATATAGCCGAGACGAACGAAGCATGTGGGGCTTTCCCACGCTCTCAGCATCCACTATGAATAAAGCGTTAATTTTCTTCTAAAATGGGTACTATCCATTCGTTTTGAGGTTAATTACAACGAGCTGATAAAGGATTGCTTTCTTGGTAGTTACTGCTACGAGCTACGCGGGCACGTAGCTTGTTCGTAGCACTGCTACACATTTTCGAAGTTCGTCAGAGTTTCATTTATTATGAAACATCAATAGCTTTTTGGTTACATTGTTTGTTGAGGTTGTTTAATCTAAAATTATACGTAATAAAGCGTTTGACATGATTTAGAAAAGTCACATAACTTGCTGATAATTTAAAAACTATTTAACGTGTATTGTTTCTTAATAATAATTTGCTCTCGCTAATAAATAAAGAGAAAACAAAAACACGTGTCAAATGTTAAGAGAACAACAGTCGGCTGCGACAGTAAGTATGTAACTGAGAGGGGTTGAATAATTTACGAGTGGACTAACTTTAGCCACGACGGGCTCTGTTCGCTACAGATGCCAGAGGTACATATATCAAGCCGATCCGAAGGTTACAAACTTCAATAAAACTTCAGCGAAACTTATTCAAACGCGTCGGCCGGTGAAAACTGTTTTTAACTTTGCCCCGCAAGGGATCGCCATACAAATAAAGAGTTAGGCGAGGAGGCGGATTTCTTTTCTCGAAATAATTTTTATAAGTAAAGACAACATTCTTGGCAGTTTTCCATTTAGCTAAATTCTCTGTTTTTCATAGGCAAATGGGCAGATGGCCAACGATGGTAGGTTCGCCAGCTTCCATAGGTACCTGCACTGACTTTATGATAGCATTCAGTTTTGCATTTTAGTTTCTGCTATACATAGCTTAGCTAAATAAAGTTTCTGATGCGCCAATGCGTAACGCATTCTAACTAAGAAAATAGGTAGATACATAAAAACAAAACAAAAAATATCGACTGACTTTACCTCCGGCACAACCCAACACTTGACAATTTATTTGTTCAAAATATTCGCGAAGTTTCTCAATACATTGTCAAAGAGCAAAATAGAAGTTCAGAGTTCGCAACGATAATGTTTGAATAACTTTTCCGAGCTCAGTTAAACTTTTGGGTTGGTTTTTTAAGCTTCTGTGATATAGCATAATTTTCTGATTTGTTACTATTCCATTGATACAATATTTATTTGTGAAAACTTTTATTGCGCACTAACTTTTAGGATCGAAAAGCAAAAAAGTCTAAGTTTATTCAAAATAGAACATATTTAACATTAATCAAAGTGCTTTTGGTTAACTTGACTGTATCTCCATAGCGCGCCGTAGATAATCTCTCACACCTTGAGGTATTCAAGCGCCTTTAGAAATAGGGGTAATCATAATTCTAGTACATAATTATTTGGTACAAACCTACAGACTCTTCTGTGGGCAGGGGTTAGCATTCCATACATAAAAGAAAACGAGTTTTCTCACTATGTTTGAATCACAAATAAAATTGACAGGCTGGTCTAAAAAGTGGATGGAGGTTATCAAGAACTTATTAGAAAGAAGTTGATCGTCATTAACATAGTTATAAATTACTTACTATTCTTTAAAAATAAAAAATATCAGTTTTTTGGTGTTGGTTCTATGAATAAGTGCTATAAATTAAGTTTTTATCGAAATCCTATTCGAAAATGTTTCTGGCAAACCAGATTTTGTTAACATCCCTCGCGGTCCCACAAGTTTACCACCGAACAACATACATATTTGCATAAAACTCGAATTACCCTCAACTAGTGTGTGCTGTTGCAACCAAACTTTTAACTAGAGTCGCTTCGGTATTGCTTTGCACATTCGAATACTAGACTTTCAAATTAATTTGAAACGAGTAATTTTATAAATTTTTGCTGTTACCTTTTTCGAATTTACAAAGCGAGTATGAAACATCTGTGACGAGTCGCCACGTGCTACTATAAAGCGCAGCACACACTTGCGAATCGTGAAGTCAAATCTTGTCACTCTTTGAATATAGAGTAAACACTCAAAGTTTCGAGTACATTGGAGCCGGCACTCGTCTCGAGGTACACACTCGAAGCGCGCGCCTCTCACTCGGTGTTTAGCAGACTGTGTAAACAATCCACGTCTGCTGATTTATGTTTTACGTGGATTGGATTTATGAAAAATATTTTCTTTGAAACCGATAATATTGACGAAGGTCAGAGAACTTTTGTAAATATATTTAGGTTAACGTCGGAAAATTATTCAAAACTAAATTTATTTAGTTTGTTAATAAAAAAGCAATACTTTTTGCGAGTCTGACAGTTGTCTCAATAATTGTTTCTGTTTGTATAGCCTTAGTTTATTTTAAGAATAAATTGCAACCTGCAACATGGTAGTTTTTCTAATCTTAGTAAACCCGTGATGCTAAGAGTTGAGTTCTAGCAACACATGAAACAACAGTGCACACGTAGTTCGGTTTTAGCTTCGTATTCCCAAAGTGAAGTTAAACGGGAAGACGTCGCGAAAAAGAAATAAACAGCTTTGTGCTAACGCTCAACTTGATTTTCTACGCTTTTCAAATACCCCAGGGATCACGTACTCGCCAGAGAAGTTATAGATACTACGACTGGATATGCAGAAAACTTTGTGTTCGAGTGTGTACACCGCTTAGCATTGTATTGATTTTGGTGTCCATATTTTTACCCATTTTACCTATCTCAATAATAATACAATAAAAAAAAATACATTTAAGTTATATGTAAGTAATTAAATAAGTTTGGATGAGCAGTGGTCAAAACGGAGTTTTTACTGAAGTGTTCATTGAAGTTAGTATAATCAAAACAAACTGCACCAGAGGAGAGTGGTAAGAAGGTAGGGATAACTTTGTACTGCAGAAGGACGTCACGGGCTCCTAATAAAAATGCTATATAGGTACTACTCGCTTAAAGGGCTACTGATGAACTACCTAAATAATTACTTTTCATAAATATTAGAGTTATATCAAATAGCAATGTTTATTCCAAGTTCTATATTTGAGCCTCAGCAATCAGTGTAGATAAATAAATAAATAAATAAATATCCTTGGACATTCCACACAGCGTCATCTAGTTCCAAGCTAAGCAATTTAATGCTTGTGTTATGGATCATCATTCTCCTGCCCTTATCCCACGCTAAGTGGGGTCGGCACAACATGTTTTTCTCTTCCACTCTCCTCTATCACTCGTCAACTCTGAACTCACTCCTCTTACATTCATATCCTCTTTCACACAATCTATCCACTTCTTCTTGTAGATATATTTTTTAATGAACTCGATTGTGTAAATCCATTAGCGTGGCCGTTGGGAAGTTTTCCAATAACTTTGAGCACTGGCTTTGGCGCCGTGAAACTGATAATTTAAGATTTCGCACCTACACAACTTGGTACGTGATTGTTTTACAAAGAACGCGGTATTCTTCGAATTTTGTTTTCTTTTTAAGGTGGTTGCATGCATCAAACTAGCGCCACTACCTATTTTGTCTTAAGTATTATTACGTTGAACAAAGGATTTTATTCCTTTGTTTAACGTAATAAGCTGAATATATTTGAATACTAGCTGCGCCCCGTGGTGTTACCCGTGGAGAATAGTTCCCGTTCCCGTGGGAATACCGGGATCAAAAGTAGCCTTTTCTTTACTCCAGGGTATAAGCCCTTTGAGAGTGAAAGAGTACAAACACACTTACATACTAACACACTTACACACTTACGCATACACAAACTTTTACCTTTATAATATTATTAGGAATATTTGTGTTTTACCTTTTCAATTTTCTGCGGACAATAATACCCGGATATAGATTTTATTTAATTTCCCATTCCAACAACGTTATTGCCAGTTCCTAATCTAAAGGTAAAAGACATTGTGATGGAACTCGATTAAATTAAGTTAGTACAGCGAAAAGGAGAGCAATTCCGATTCTCATAGAATTCAAATGAGCTTTTTATTCAAACACGAGCCTGAAGAAAACACTAAAACAGACGATTCTACTGTGTGCGGCATTAGATGAACACCAAGGTGGCTTGGCTCATCTCTTTAGAATTCCTCATTGCAAAAGGTCACCTAACGATAAAGTTTTTTTCAAAATAACTATAAATTGTGACAACATATTTATAAGTTTTTCCTAATACTTAGGCACTAACTACACTAATTCCAAAGCACCTTGCTGTTATGAATGATTGTATTTTCAAATTTAGTATAATTTATTATGTTCAACATGACTGGCTTATTTTTTATTTGTATCGGCATATCGTGAACTTTTAAGTTGCAATACAATTTAATTAAAGATTGCTATATATAAAGTTTAGATTTCTAGGTACCTATATATAGAAAATATATCGGCAATCAATCAATCTTTTTTAATAATGTTTGATTTATTCAATAACGGATAAAAAGGGTAAAATTAATAACAGTGTTGTTTGATTGTGAAGCAAGTAACACACTTTCAACATAGAACAAGTCACGAATCTAACTCAGACTTCTTGTATTTTCGTCTTTTTATTGGGAATTCAAAATAAAATATGTTTAGAAAGTTAAAAAAAGTATTAAATTTATTTTGTTTGTCAAGTTCGATTATTTTCTGTAACTTATCTTTTTGAAGTTGTTTTGTAACGAATAAAATAAGCAGTTAGTTGAACTAAATAATTATAACTAGGTTCGAGGCTCGACTTTATTTCAATTGAAACTGCACTTTCAAACTGCACAACTTCACACAAAATATATGAATTTGAATCATTGTATAAATTATCCAAAATAATGTATTTTGTCTTCACTTTCTGAATACTGTATAATTTTATAATTCGAATAAAGTCTTGAGCGAAATCATAGTTGGAGACTATCAAGTAACACAAATAGCCTTCAAATTTTTTGGAAGTACTCGTAGCTTTTAATCTATCTTAATTATAAGAAAAGACAAATAAATAGAAGTTTGAATCCTTTATTCAAAATCCATTACTTTTTTAACAGATGTTCCACAAAGCCTGGCGATAATTATGATATGGGAAGTTACACATTAAGTTCATGAAAATAAGCCAATTACTATTGCAGAAGGCTCTTAATAATGTTATATTAAGGTATATATTATATAAGCCAAACGCTTTTATAACTACATGGGTATAATATATTTTTAAAATACCCTCACATAAATCGATATTTTAAGTACTCGTAAGTATTTGAGTTACATTTACATTGATATGGTTATTTAAATATCTATATTCTATTTATTCACTTTAATTTAATAATTATTTTGATATTATAGTAGTTACACTTTCAGGGAAGTAATCTACTTCTACATTTTTCTTTATTTTTATTACAGAGAAAATATATTTCTTATAGAGATTAACAATTGAAATTAAATATTACATATTTTACGAACTACTCTAAAAGCTGATTTACGGCGTGGTTCAAACATCTATCCGAAAATATCTATGTATGTTTTGAGGCCATTTTATATTACTATAAGTTAGGTACATACTTCCCAACATCATCTTATCTTACTTTCATAATTTTTCTAGGAGATAGGTACAGTTATGCATAAGATTACAGGTGTATGTACGAATTTACAAGACTTAGTTATAACTTAGTTATAAATAGCTATATTTTTCATAAGTTAGTTATGTACTCTGATTATGTACAAGAAGTATTTACAGACATTTGACTAGAAAATTATCCTACACAGCAATTATGACTAGAAATAAAAAATGCCTACCGTCGTCGTCGTGGAAGTTAATATTGTGTCCAAGTTTTGGCTGCAATAAAAGGAAATTCGTATTGAAAGTTATGTTTCTCATAGAACAATATTAAACGTTTACTGAAAACTGTGAAATTTTTACCTTTGTAATGCATCTCTCGTTGCATGCTGGGGCAAGTTTTCCCAGGATACTGAAAAATATTCAAGAAATTAAAACAAAAAGTAATTGTCTTTGTTTTGTATTTGTATGTAAGTTTAGCAAATACTTGAACATCTTTTAATAACACTCAAATATCTCCAAGACATACAAATAGATGCCAATAACAAAGTAGCCTATATTTCATAAATTTATATTTTTATTTACGTCTCTATGGTTTGGAATTAAAGTTGGTATTACCTTGCTCAGGTCGAAGTCGATGTTGGTTCTCACCGCGCGGTGGTGGAGTGGCTGTGGCGGTCTGAAGTTGTTCCCGAGGGGAGCCTTCGGATGGCGCGCGTCTCCCTGCATCAGCCGGCGCAACCCGTGCAGCTGTCACATAGAACTGACACTCAACCAAAGACCTAGGATATCTAGACTGCCAGCTAGCATGTCGCTGAAGGGAACAATGTATTCAGTAAATCCACACTTTTGTGTGTAGTACAAAGTTTAGATGATGATCCAATAAAAAAAAGGTATCACGCGATTTATTACTAAAAATGTTACGCTCTGTTTCTTTTTTTACAAGAATTAAGTATGTCTGTATTTTACTTTGTTTTTTGTATCTGAGAAGGAACTTTCCTTGCAGTCTATACTATTTCCAGGTCTATGCACCTAACTAATCTTACTTGAATGTGCATTATGGAGAAATTGGTTCGAGTTTTGTTGTAGGTGAGATATGGTAACTAGTACACATAGCATACAGTTAGCTGCTTCGTATGGTATAAGATATTTCGTCCCGAGGGGAGCCTTCGAATGGCAAAAGTCTCCCTGGATCAGCCGATGCAGCCCGTGCAGCTGTCACATACAACTGACACTCAACTGATCTGTCTTGAATGCGCATTCATGAGAAATTGGTTCGTGAGCTTTGTTGTAGATGAGTTTTGGAAACAAGTACGCTAAAGTAAAAGTACGCAAAGCTACACTGCTATGAGATACATCGTCATAGCGCTATTTATAAATTATAGAATAAAGAGCACAGGACTCTAATAAGGGTTATCGTAACTAAAAGGTACCTACGCATATAGCTATATTGCTACGAAGTCTACGAGATGCATCGATGTGGTAACGCTATTCTCGTTTTCACCGAGTAGTAAGAAAGTACTAAGTATATGACTCTAAAGTGCTATTATATATTACATATACGTAAACATACTCGAATGTATGGATTATATTATCCATAACCATTTCACAATATGACATAGCTGTATTCAAAATTCAAATATTATGTGAATTCAGCAAATGAACTAATTTCAAAGTGCAATTCTACACGACTAAATAACGAAACTCAATACTCAATTGCATATAAACTCCCGATTCAAAAACCAATATAGATAATGTCGCTTTTGTTGCGGCAAAGTCATTCGTGTTTTAGACACTAATTTTGCAAACATATGCGGCATCGCCCCATAAGAGCATGTTTCGCTTTCATTATAACATAGTAAGCAACTATGGGGTGAAGAGCGATTTCAAGTAAATTGAAATTTCTTCCTTCTACGTGTTCGTGTTGGTACAGGGCTAGTACACGTGTAGGCTTAGCGCGGTTGTGTGGGTACGCCGCGCCGCGCCGTCGGATTAACGGGCCCGGCGCACGCCACCACTATCTCATTCTCATCGATGTTTACGCTGTATTAAACAATTTGATTCTGATTATAGACGGTGCTTTCACAGTGATTTTTCTATTTTAACTTTAACAAGTACCGTAAAGACCGCGGTTTATCGCTCCGTGCAAAAACGCCGAGGACATTTTAAATTCATTTTTATATACCAGTGGGAGCTCCGCAATCTCGTAACAAGGCTGACAGCCCCGTATCAGCCATACGTGCCCTATTTGCATACAACTTAAAACGTGAAGTCGCATAGTAAATTGCGCTTCAAGCTTCGACCACATGCCATTGCGACCGTCTCGCGAGATTGCAAGCAGTTCCACTACCACTTAATTTTCCCACCAACACAAACGGAAAACATAAACAATGATTTATAATAACAGCCACACAACGCGGCACTTTCAGTTTACTTTTAACACGTACATAATTCACGGTGGAGTCTTTGTCTAAAGGCGAGGGACGTGAGTTGTTTATTGTAGCGTGAGCACAAATGAAAATGTTATTACGCTGGCCTCAACCGCGGACGAACGAGGAAGTAGCCGCGCTGGATGTGCAAACTGTACTGCTTTTCTGTTACTCTTTCCTCTTACATCTTTTGAATAACTTTATTTAAATAGGCTAAAGAATAACAAAAAATATACCATGAATTGTACAATCTCTATTCTAATAGTTTTTTTTATAAAACCTTTATGTATTTTAAAGAATCCTGAAACTACCTACTTGTAATTTCACTTTAAAAAATAAGCTATGCAAGTTGACCTTTCCCCAAGTTCTTCCGTCCCCATTTCACGGTAAAACAAATAAAACTACGCACGAAAACGTTTCGCTGCGACAATTTTCTCTAATTTCCTTAATTTATGAGCGTGAAGAGAAAAACAGCGAAAGAGATTTCCCGTGACAAGTAATAATGGGGTTCCATTATTTTTATGTCTGCCGAACTCGAAGGAAAGCAGCTAGGTTTGTATGAAACAGGTAACCGGTGCTTTTAAGAAAGATAAAACAGGTATACAACCTGTTTTATCTTTCTTAAAAGCAAATTTGAATAACATCCCTGAACTTGAAAAAACCTAACTTTACAGTGTATTAAAAATATTATAACTTGGCCTCAAATATTTAAACTATACAAGTGTACCATAACATAAATGAAGACTATTATATTTAAAACAATTTACTGTCTCATTATTAAATTTATCAGATAAAACAATGGTAGATATAAGTAAGTGCTGGTAAAAACTGTTTTCGATGAAAGTATACCGAGAGCAAGCAAGCGTGTAATGCAAATAGGGTGAACTTCAACGGTTGCAGGCTTTGCTCATATTGATTGTTACAACTTACAAGCAAGTTTCTGTTGAATTTACATAATACTTTGTCCTTTGCTGTAATTGTATACTTTACTGATCTGATTTAGTAATAGAAATAAAGTTTATGGAATTTAGGCATACTTTATTGTTTGATACGCTGATATACCTAACCCATTTAAATTAGTTATATTTTTATTGAAATAACTTTGAAATGTAATGATATTTTTTTTAAAAGCTAACAATTGCAAAAAAATATTTTCAGTTACAATTGTAAGCTGTACTCTGTCTTTTGCAATTCAGGTTTGATTTGATTTGAGTTTGATTCTTATCCTTAGCAAACTTTTTTGTAGGTATCATCGTTATTTCCCAATTTTTGAACCAAATATCCTTGTTCCGAATTAATTATTTTTTTTACGATGACTGTAGATTTTTTTTCTGTGCTTAAAATAAGTAGAATATACGTCTATGTTCATCACAAAAAAAAATCACAAACATTAGAACAATAGATAGATAGAGGATATAAGACAAAAAAAAATAGATCTCAGACATCTGAATTGATACCATTATCTTTTTTTATAAAGCTTTGATTTAGTTTACATTGATTTATCTTAGAAACCTACCTGTTGCTTTGTGATATAGATAGGTTTGTTGACGATGACCCAAGTGACGGTCTCATAACACGCCGGCGCTGTCGTTGACCCATCGTACGTCATGTAATAGTCAGTGTCGGGCAAGAGCCCTCTTACAGAGAGCTTATTCACCGGCATCTCTGCTCCTGTAAGACGTTTAGTAGTTAGTAAGTTTGTACGAGGTAAGTAATACTGAGTCTGATTGCTTAGGTTAGCAAGCTCCAAATGTATGGCCGTTAAAAATATTTTAGTTCAGGGTATGATTTGAAACGAACAGTTTAATCGTTATATAAATATTCAAACAATGAAAAGTATCTATAGTAAGGTTTGTTTACAGTCTTTGTATGTTTTCAATGTACCTCATATAATTAATTTGTATTGATTATAGTGAATATATTGGAATACAAAAGTTTGGAAAAATTTTGACTCTCACGCATTTTCTTGAAAATCCGTGTCCAAAATGCCAGGCCATGTTACGAGTAGGTATAGGTAATGTACATTTCTATAATTTTTATTGACATAGAAATACCAATATAAAACCCTATATTTATTTAAATTTACGCTCGTTACAATTCATGATCACTTAGGTAAGACATTGGTAAATCAACGGAGTTTACTTATTTTCTTTGTTTTTCTTTACCAGTTTGAGCAAGTTGTAAATGTGCACATAAATCACAAAGATTCATTGCTGCACGCCCGCTACTAGATTTGAACTCACGACCTCGGTGCCTTGGGTCAAGAATGGGGCTGGTTTCCATGTAATATCAGACCATTGCAGTAATCATAAATCAACTTGCTATTATTAGTCGTCGAAACAACAAACAAGGATGAATCACTTCCATTGGATTTATACAGAGGTTTCAAAGTTACGACATTAATCCACTTACCTCCGTACTTTATATTTTCTAACTCCTCCGTCAATACTCTTAGCTCCGGATTTGATAGGTCACCAAGCTGTAACAAAGTTCAAGGGCTAGATTTGACATATTCTGAAAATATAGAACAGTGTGATAAAGCTTTTCCAACTTACAACGAATTTGTTGTTAGTTTCTACGAACTTTTGCATTGCAAAAGTATTACAAAAACACTAAATGATTGAGTTATGAAACAAAATTAACAGAAGTCAATTGCAAAATAAAATGCCTCTATATTCTAAAGCTCATAGTCAACATTATGTCGGTACTGGGATATTAATATTTAACACACGTTTTCAATGAAAACAAGTCTAGTTAGACGCTGGCCCTAATTATTGTCGGCACATATTATAGCACGTTTCAGCAGAGTTGCTTCTGCATACGAAATATGAATACCTATTAGTAAACAACTCCCCTTGGGACATGGGATGTGCCAACACAGGCTTTCATTATGGTGGACCGTAAAATCGGAAAACATGACCCAAAGCCGATGATGGGGTAAAGATCACGATCAAGCGAAACTTGGAGCTCAGCGAATTTCAGACATACTTTTCCTTAGTTTACATATAGCATTGAAATCCTACTAATGTGTGGATGTGTGGGTGTTTTAAAAAAAATTCTCAACGGATTTGGCTGCAACATAGAATATACCTACATAGTTTGTGACCTGGAATAACACAAAGGCTACTTTTAGGTAGATACCACGCGAGCGACACTGCGGGCGAGCTTATAATAAAAAATGCTGGACATTTTACACATTTGAATTTTTTTAGTAACCTATTTTATGTCCCGCTGCTAGGCAAATGATTCCTCATCACCTTCCACTTCTTTCGGTCAAACAATATTATCTAGTCTCAAAATAAGTAGAGCTTGTGTTATGGTAAATGAATAAATAGTCATAAACATAACTGATGCCCTAGCTGTTTCATGTAAAATATAAAAGTGAAAAACAGAAAGTCATTATTTTCAGCTATGATGACATCGATAGGTATAACTTTTTAAAATTGACTATTTAACAAAACTTTATTGAAACAATTTGTACTATTTAGAGACATTTTATTAGTTTCTATGGCAAAATCTAAAACTTATGTAAAATTTAAATGTGTATTGTTCGATTTAAACAAACTAAGGGCGTTCCACAGTGACTGGCAATATAACTTATAGCATTTATTACTTTCTGTGTAGACAGTTCTTAATTTGAACTAATAGCTTAGTGGTTGAGCCAATGGTGAAAATACCAATTTCCTTAATTAACTGCGCTCGGTTCAGGAACTATGAAAAGGTGCGGCATTGTTGATAGCACCTCGTCGATAGCTTCAATTACGCTAAAGTGTAATAGATTGTTTTGGAAATCGGTAAACCTATTATGATTTTATTCTCGTACATATAAGACTGAATAAATTGTGTGAGCAGTGATCTCATTATAGACTTGATGCAATCTGTTTACCTATGAATAGATTGTGAGTGACGTAGTTATTTCCGATGCGAGACGGTAATAGCAACAATCCAAGAATTCTTACGTAATTTCAAATAGCAAGTTCGTCTTCGTTGCACTTTGTACACGTATATTTTACAAAGTAAATAAAGATTTCGATTTCTAGAATGTAAAGTTAGAAATACAGACATACAGATTAAACCCATTTAATATTTTAACCCAAACAGATATCAAATGAGTAATTTTAAAATAGTAAAAATTTAGTAACTGTTTTTATACCCTTGTAATACAAAACTGACCTCGTTGACAAATTAATTGAAATGTGAATTATATTAACCATTGAACATAGGTAACGAACAAATGACTTTTTTTTAATCATTACCTGTGCCTTTTTATTGTTTGTATTATTAAATAATAATAGCTGTTAAACGAATTCTACTTAAAAGCAAGTGGCAAGAAGAAAATTATTAGAAATTAGGTAGGTATTCATTAGCGCGGAGAATTCGTGTTGGTCTATATAAAAATATTTTAATTATAACAAACTGTGATATAATTTTTATTACACATGCTTCATTATAAAATTAAAATAAATCAAGCAAGTCCCTGTTTACTTATTTTATGTTTAGTTTATCACCTTAAGTTTTGCACAGTCGTTTTTGCACGACAGCAAGCAAGTTTATTACGCGATGACATGCACTGCTAAGCGGTTTGCACCCTTTCCCAGAACACGTTAATGAACGCCCGCTGACAACACCAAACATTTTAATTTACTGAAACCCGCTTATCAAGTGAAAAACTTGTTGAAATAATGTATGACGTCTGAGTCTCACGTAAGCCACTGGCCATTAATAGACACGTGGAGGTGCAAATGTTAAATTAAGCATTTCCTTTGTTTAAATATTTGTTTATACCTGCGGTACATTCCTATGATTTGTATTGTAACCAATAATATAGGAAAATTGTACATTTACATTGAATGTAAGACGATTAAGAAAAAAAATGAATACAAATTTTAATATTCTGAATCGTAAATTCTATACAAAAGCTAACATTTAAAGCTATAAAAAACACTCGTTGCTATCTACATATTATAGTTTTGTGTGACGAATTGTCAAATCGTTCTGCACCTGTTTCAAATACCATGAAAAAACATTTTTTTTGTATTCCAACAAATTTTTGTTGAGGTGTTTATTCCTTGTTTCTAAACTCCACAAATAATTTTACTTATTGATGAGCATTACATGGTTCAATTGAATCCCCACTGGAGCTTGACTGTTAAGATTTATCTCATATCACCAGCTCATGTTCATAACATGTTCTAATATGATCCCAGAGGTCTTACTGAATAAACTTATTTTTGAATAATTCACATAAATGCAAGTAAGTAGGCAGCTTCTGTGTAAAAATTAATTACCTGCAGAAGTAGCGATATGGAAACTATTCCTTGCGCTTTGTGTAGTGCTTCGGAGAAGTTTGAGTAGAGCTGCGAGTTGAAGCCAAATATCTGAATCTGAAACAAAATGTACCACTTCTTTATTATCTACAAGACGGCTTCTTAGGCTGCGTTTCCACCAAAGATGTGCGAATGTGTTTGACAAATAGAATTAATTCAATTACTTAGCCTCGCTCATTGCATCTGTAGTACAGACGGCTTAGTGGAGCGATGTTTCTGTACAAACAAAAGTTACGGATGTGTAACGAGCAGTAGATACTTTGTAATATCAAAGTGGCATTGTCAAATGAACGCTTACACCGATTCACAGCTTCAGTACGCATCCTCACCGAACTTAGCTATCCTATCCAGTACATTATCTGGTGGAAACACAAAAAGCGGCAAACGTATAAACACGCAGGATTGTATGAAAAGAAACTAGACTTAATAAAGTCAGCTCACCATTTCAACGGTATTATACAATGCAAATAACTAAAATTTAACGCAAAAATGGTGAAACAAGTCCTTAGAGCATATAACTCGAAATTATTTTAAATTTAAATTATCCCTACTTAGAAAACTGAAGCACACCGTACCGACACGTGCATATTTGATGACACTAGCTAGGGTAGCTAGGGTATACCTAGAGTAGGTACTAAATAAGAAATGTTGTATGTTGTATGTGTATGTTGTATCTTTCAACATTTTTTTACTCTGTGTAATAAAATTAATCCTCGATTTTAATGAAACTTAGGGCTTGGAACTTCATTTTGTTATTTAGATTAGGCTACACTTACACCCTATTTTCACAAAATAAAATTGTCTGTCATATTTCACTTTGAATAAGAATCACGAATTCAGATTACGTTTGAATTTGTCACGTATATAAACACGGGAAAGCCTCGATGTCTTTCACGGTTTCAACGGCATTAGGCGTTTTGGGATTTCCACTCCCTGTAAGCGAAGCGTGCAAAAACATCTGTTACCTTCTTTTGACTCTTTCAAATCTGTGTAAATATACGCTTAGGGGATTTAAAAAAAAAACAAAAAGATTTTATATGTACTGGTAAACGTTTTTTGTATTTCTTAGAAACGTATGAGAAAGAAAAAAAACTGCATGCGCCAAAAGCGTTTACTAAACCTTAGTATAATCTGAATCTGGGAAATGGCTCCAACGATTTTCATGAAATTTAATATGCAGGGTGTTTCGGGGGCGATAAATCGATGTAGTTCAATTTAGGAAATGTATTTGTGTTTAGGCCATCCTAAAAACTTCGTCGCCATACTAGAGTTAGCTATTATACTGGCTTAAGAAAGAAGAAGAAGAAGAAACACTTTTTTGTACACAAAAGAAAACAAATAAAGGACATAATTCACAATATAAAGCACAATGGGCGGCCTTATCGCTAAGAGCAATCTCTTCCAGGCAACCTTTGTATGGACTGGATAGGTGAAAGAACGAAGTCCATTACCATAATAATACAATATTTGTGACATGAAATAACCGTAGGTTTGATATTTTTACGCACTTTACATTACGAAGTCATTAACAAAATAAGATAAAGGGTTTCTAGCTTTGTTTAACCATTATTATTAGTAAGTACGTAATAAATGACCAAGAGTTTCCTTTTGAATTAAATGACAATTCATTTAAAACAATAGACAACTGTGACTTTTATATGGCTTGATAGTAATAATCTGTAATAATGACGTGAACATGCCCCCAGGCAATTGTGAAATGCGAATATACACCTATAGCTGGAATACACAAGAGCGGAATCGCCGTCATCGGTGCATGAACTCTTCAGTTGATGTAATTGGTTCTTGTTGTAAACAGCTGGAGCATAGCATTTGTAACAATGATGTAGGTAATGTAGTTATATGCAAAACTTGTGATGTATCTAGTTCCAGTTGTTCAGTGGGCAAAAAAGATTAACATTTAAATCGATAATCGTTCGATTCCTTCATTTTTATCATGAATTGTTACTAAGACAACTAAGGACGTACTGAATAAAATAATAATTCAAGAAAGATTAAGGGATAACATTAATTTTATTCAACTATAGGGTAATCGGTCGCTACGAACCTAGAAAAAGGATCAAATTCAATACAAGCATTCAAAGTATTTAACAAGCAGTATTCCAGAATGTGACGATAAACCGACAAACGATAAACGATAAACTGTCGAAAAAACTAACTTTTTAAGCTGCGATAAAAAAAATTAGAGCTCTTTCTGATTTTGTAATAAGAACTACTACTCAATTTTTAAACTGGAGTGACAATGTCTAAGAATCACTAAAGGGATGGCTTATCGTCACACTCTGGGATACCCTTTACACGTTAAATCTGAACGGTCTACGGTTTAATTAATATCATTTTTTTCTCAACAATGTCCCAGGCGCTACAGTGTCCCGTTAAGTGTAGGCAAAATTGGCTCCGGACACTGTTTAAATCATCTAGTAAAGATGTAAAACTTACCTCTGCCGGAAAGGAGTATCCATTGATAGCATGTTCTGAACCGAATTGATCATGCAGCCCGTAGTGTATATGGATCTCATGGAACTGGTACTTATATGACAAGGGACCGCCGGTGATGTTGATGTGGTGTCGCGTCTCGTTCTCCACGGTGAATATCACGGAGTGACCCGTGTTGGTAATGAGGCCATTTATCTACAAAAGAATAAGGATGTTATGTAGGTATTTGGACAAACCTTTAACTACGCCCTGAGTTATCTTTATAGGATTTTAAAATGCCTTAAGATTTTAAAAATAATATAATCTACCGCTCCCTGGGAATGGAACATCATATTTCATTTATTTTCACAAGTGTCGCAATCATATTTCATTTATTTTCACAAGGTGTTATGTTCCGTATATTTCTGTCACAGTACTTATTCTTACAAAAATAGGAAGTTAATTTACAAGATAATTTTTAACTATAGGATAATGTTTTTTCTTGTCACTTATATGTCTATGTCAATGTGTTATTAGATTTTAGGGTTCCGTACCAAAAGGGTAAAAATGGGACCCATTAGTAATAACTAAGTCTACTAAGTCTAGACAGTTGTAATTTTCATAGAATAGATATAGATAGATGTACTTCTGTTGCCGCTATAACTAAAAATAAAATTAATAATAATAAATCGAAGCCTTAAATATTTAAGGGGGGCCTCCGATACAACAAACGTGATTTTTAGTTTAGTATTTTGCTCGATACAACATGCGGACACAATAATACAATGTTGTCATTGTCTACATTGTAGACGCTTGAAATATTCACAAAATAGTACGGAACCCTTCGTGTAAACGGTTTTATTTTTAGTTCTGAATCGAATATTCTCTGATCAGGATTCCGATCGTTGGATTCAATAAGCTGAATGAATCGAAAAGTTTTCTGATTTCCTGTGACCATACCCTACACAACATAATATATTATATTTAAGGACATGTAGTAAAAAAGGCATTTCGATAAATATTCATTATATAACTGATCTGACTTAACCTCATTAAATTTCCGTGGGGGTCAGCTTACCCTGTGTTTATCTATGTGTAAAAAGCGTAGGTTGGGGTCGAAAAGTAGCTTGTCGGGCTCCAAGTTGACCGGTGACTGCCGGCGGCCCTTGTTGCACAGCGACCATTCTGGGTTTATCAATCCCCAGAAGGCCGGACCTATGGGAAAATATAAGACAAACGATTAACTTATGTTAACTTTTTTTCTCAACGGATCAGCATTGCTATTCAGTGCGGTGTAGCTTCCAGTGTGGTTGGGCATGCCATGTCTGGCAGTGACACCACGCGAGAGTCATAAATGAATAAAGAAATAAATAAGTACTGTAGTTAAAGGCTTAGAAGCTTTTCCACTATAAATTCTGAATCATTTTTTATTTCAGGCTTTTGTAAATATAAAACCAATTAGGTATTTGGTCTTTATTTATAATAAGTCACCTGGACCTATGATTGCATACACAATTTTTAATCTATTAAAATATACCATTTTACATTTAGCTCGGATACTAGAGACGAAAATTGCCGGCGAAAGTTAATGTATTTTTAAGTTTATCGACGGTTTGGCAAGTTCCCTACCCTAAGTTTAGCCGATGCAAGCAAGCGGAAAAGGGACTTTACCTAAATCTACCTGATTCAATGGATTATGTACGTTCATGCTGTTTATAGCTAAAATAGTAATTTTAACATATTTTATTCGTATAAACGCAGTTTTCTGGTCCACCGAAATACCTCCGTAATAGGTAGGTACTATTGCAAGGTTTGAAAACTCTGGCATTCATACAAATACGTGATATTTACGTATAGGTATGTATGTACAGATGTATGTAGACAAATGTTCACTCTGAAGTACGGATGCCACTAACTTACGCCACTCGCCCATTTCGTTCAGCTTAACTTCAAAAAATAATGAACAACTAAACTACATAGTTCGTAGTTACGCACTTGTACATAATTCGAAATACGTAGGTATAGAAAAAAAAACGGAATTATGGTGTATCACCAAGGCTTGGTAGACATTTTCTGATACAATAATAATAATATTAAAAAAATAGTTTATTTTGTGCCACAAACATAATAATACAGGATAAACATAACGAAAAATTATAAAATGAAGTTTTAAATTAAGTGAGAATAGTTCTTAAATTGAAATCGTGACAACAGCAATACACCATGTTTTCATTTTTGCGGGTCTTTATCGCGTAATAACCTTTTCATATTACTTCCCGCTCCCGCTGGTAATGCACTCGAAACGTCGGGAAATCATAAAATAAGGTAATAATGCGATAAAGTCCCACAAAAAATAGTTATTTTTTTCTGATATTTTTAGATGTTCAAGGTTCTTTGTAATGACTGAGGGAAAAGTACGTCCAAATACACATTTGTGTCCAATCGCAATGTCATAGCATAGAGACAGGTGGACTTTGTACATACAAAAATGTAATTACCGCGTATAGTAGCTTGAAATCCACAGAGGTAGGTACTTTGTTATACAAAATAGTAAGTAGCCAAAGTGTTTCGGATGGCGTTCACGATTTTATTATTTATGACCTTGAAAATTGCACGAGTAAGCCTGTGCAGCGGTTGCGGTTATGCTCACTTTATAGCCAGGGTAAAGCAAAATTTCCATTAAAGCATTACTTTTATTCTGATACATTGAACCAATACACACTAGCCGGCTTATACTGTAAAAAGGTTTGCATAGTACTTAACAGTTCTGGTAGACAGCATAGCTACCTAACGATTTGCGTGTTGTACTGATATATATATTGATAAAATATTGATTTATTTGTTTCGAACTTAGTGTAATTTATTAAATGTAAAGTATGGTACCTATATAACGATTTGGTGATGTATTATGTCTTAACCTATGAAATTGACGTTTTGTACTACGAAACGGTTTAATAAAACGGAAATTTCATAGGTAGGTTAGATCTAATGGAAGTATTTTTTCATTTTTAACCTTTTGCTGCCTGAATACATATTTAGGAATAGTACAATTCTGTCGATTCTGTGTTTTACTAACTTAAAACATGTAAAATATAAACGTTTTTGTGTATTTTTGTTAAATACCATTTTTTATTTCAAAATGATTATTCTATTTATTCTTATGGATAAATTTTCAGCCATGATTCTAGCAAGAGTGGTTTCTGGTTTATTATGGCAATACCTGTGCATGTACACAGAGTCGTATCATGTACCCATTATTGGAAATGGCTAGTTTAATTGTTCAATTAATGCGATACCCATAACGATACCGTAATTGGCTTTTGTATAGTTTATTATTCAATTAGCTCCGTTAAATACATGGCTTATTGCGTACTCAAAAGATCAGATATTACATTTTATGGTTTCGTATTTTTAAAATAAATTCGTTTAAAATGCAACTCAACAACGCTTCTAACGGCCAACCTCAATAACCTATCTTTGGTTTTGAATATTTTTAGTAATCAAAGAGACTGGCCGTTAGTAGGTTACCAGAAGTGACGTTAATGTTTGTTCGATTTGATAGAAAAGTAGTCAGTGTTGTGAAAAGTCGATTTGTTAGTAAAGAATATTTTAAACTAGTTTTCGTGGCGTTACCCTTGTAATGACGGTTTTGATGATGATGATAATGATGATCCAGGGAAGGCCCTGGGGTGCCATCAATATCTATGCCAAACTTTATCATAATCTGTTCCGCTTGGTGAGCCAATGACTTTCGTTCCGAAGGTCAAATTTTGAATCCGGTCGTGCATCAATGAATTTTTCGTTTCAAAAAATTGTAATGCGCTTTAACACGAGCTCAGCTGGTACAAAAGCCAAAATCAAGACTGTAGAAAAACATTTGTCTAGTAATTTAAAGAAATATCAAATCTTAATTCAGCAATTTGAAAACAAGTATAACATTACAAAGGCATTAAATAAGTCAACTGATACACCAACAGCCATTGCCAGTCAGAGACGTTGGTATCTTCGGGGAAAATCTTACAATGGAATAAACTTGTTTCCGTTGACCAATAAAACTCTAATTTTCAAAGTAATCTGGGTGGCAATTCAATAGAGAATAGCAACTGCAGCAGCTGATGAGAAAATTATTTGAACAATAGCTGATTTATCTATCCTGAAAGTCATTTGAGTCTTGTTCGAGAACTTGAATTAGATTTTTGGAAAAATTAAATAAGTATAAAAAATAAATAAACATGAATCTCAACGGGAAAGTTTAAAGTTGCAACACTTGCAACAGTACCTATGTTCCAGAAATATTTAATACCAATAGGTTTGTAGACGAGCCGGATTGCAATTGGCCGAAATAGGCTGAGCAATAACTGTTATGTTGCATCCAATATGGACGAGGCTATGATTAGCTGCGTCATATCAAAATTACCTTTGTATTATTACTATACGAACGCAAATTATCTGGCTTAAATGCAAACAGGCAGATATTCATTTTATAATCCAGTACAATTATTTGGTATTTAAATTATTATTTGTGATTATTTTGCTATTAATATTCATAATGAAAATAATATTGTATAATATATTGTTTATAAATAAAATAATAGCCGACCCACATATGGAATAAGGGACATTAACAATTTTAAATGATTCGTAAAAATTTAAGCTAATTTCAATAGTCTTTCTTAAACTTTCGCGATCACAATTCACACTTTTAAATAGACGAACAAGATTTTATTGCGTCATTTACATTTTTCACTGTTTTTGTTACTTTTTTGCGAAATATAGTCTAAAAATACTTATGATCCAATTAAAATATTTATGTAACTGAAGAAGTAGATGAGTCTACCTACATAAATGGAATATATGCCGAGAAACAAATAATTCACATTAGAAGATGATCGTTAAATCCAGGAAGATACGAGTATGAATATATCGCCGACTGCGATAACACACCTCACAATTTCGCCAGTAACAGTAATATGAATGCAAGATAAATCGCCCGTATAAATTTCATGTCACGTAACCGGCAAAAATGTTATCGGCACGAGAAATTGATACCGCCCGCAATACCTCGATGCGATTGAGGTAGGTCAATGTACTGAGATTCTTTTATATTCTGATTCCTTTTCAAATAGGAAATAGGATGTTATGTTTAAGCGATACACTTTGCAAAGTTTTATTACCACCTTTTCAATAATTTCAATGTGATGTTCAATCAAAAGGGCAGACTGATTGACCAACTTATTCTCTTTTAATTCATGTGTTTATTATGTATACATAAAAATGTGTTTAATAGATTATATAATACAAACAAAGAATACTAAATATTTTGGTAAAACAGTGTAGATAACAGTGTACATTGGTTCAATTGCCATGTTTATCGCCCATGTGATTGTTGAAATGCTTCATACTACATACTACATGTACTTAATTTAAACAATTTATTTACAGAAACTAAACTACTACATATTTACATAACTGTACAAAATACAATTAGAACCAATTGAGCCACCCGTTACAAACGATCTATAGGTAGCTCAACGTATCCAAACCACTGCCAGACGAAAGCGTGCCCAAGACACTGGCACCATTGCCGCGCTGAATGGCATTGCTGATCCTTTGAGCAAAATAAGTGAGTCTCACATTAAGGTATATATTTCTATAACTTTTTAAGAAAATGTTTGTGTAATCTACCTGGCATTTCACGTTTAAAATTCCAAGAAAATACCTATCTAACCTTGGAAATACAGCCTTGATTCTGTGCCTGTTATGTTACCCTACTGAACTATACAATACCGCCAGCTATACCATGCGTTTGAATTGTGTTCAACTCACGGTTCAGTGTCAATTATGCTCGAAATCAGCGCTGCAAATTAGTGCCAGTATAATTATCGTGCTCACCTGATATGCCGTCGTAGGTCCACCATTCCTCCCAGCTGACACCGCCCACGGCTGCAATCAAACGGGGGAATTAACAGCACAGTTCATAGTTGCACTGTGCACTGTGGTGCATACCGTGCACTATTCTAACACTCAAATTAGTCCAATGTGGAAATGGGCTGGGGTTATGAGCGCGAAGCAAGTTTATAGACTTGCCCCTTTATGAGGGCTTGGTTTAAATTAGATATGGGTACTTCAGACTTTTAGCTGAGTACCTAACCGTAAGAACTAATGTTATTAGATTTCATGATTTTGAGGCTTGTATGTAACAAGCATTTTCTTTTTTAGTGTTTATTTATTATTTACTCCGAGATCTATTAAATCCCCATGTATCATTAAGTTATTTAATCACGCGATGATTGGAAAAAATTAAACTCTTAACTTTTCGTACACAGAGAAATTTGAGGATAATTCTGTACCTACTTTATAATGTAGTATGAGATAAAATAATTATAAATTTGTTATTTTTAGTTATTTAGGAAGTAACTTCAAATATCTTATCACAGTAGGCAAAACCATAGATTTATAAGGTTATTGAAACTGGCCGTAAGTCTCTACTCACAAATTTAAAGTACCTACGCAACTCCCGAAAAGGAAGGTGATGTCTATTTTTGTCAAATATCTCATAACAAAGACGATTCTATAATTAGCTTGTGTGATCGTTGGATGTTTCATAATTTAATTAACCTTTAGACTTAGGCAGGGAGGAAACGCGACATCTAAATACTCGCACCTTTGTAAAACAAGCAGAGGATTTCAATTGTCAAAAAAAAATCACAGTATTGTTTTTATTTAATTCTATCTTAACGGTCTTTTCCCCCTCCGGAATGAATAAGCCAATGGAGCAGAAAAGCATTATTCTTTTGAAACGGACGTTTTTCCTCGACCGAAAAATGTTTTGACATATATAGGTACCTATTAATAAATAGCTCCACTTGTAAGATAACTGTGCATCATTTTGGTAGCGTGAAGTTGTTCCTTAGAACAATCTACGTTTGAAATGATATCTACTAAACCATTGGAAATATTCTCTTTGATATCTTCAAAGGATTTGAATATTTGCGATAACGTCTACTACTAGGTTAGCTTTTATACCTAATACTGTGCTATACTATACATAATTACGTAACCTCAATTTGTATGAAGTGTTAATTTAGTAGTATAGCTTCAGTATAGTTATATATAATTTTAAAAATAATTATGGTTTAAAATAATTTAAAAGTATATCACTGTTTCAAATTAATTCAAATATTTTTAACACCAACTTTGCAAAAATTTCAACTTCATAAACACCGGCTTACTGAAGGGGATTTGAAGATTAAAATTTTAATTTGAGCCGCCTAAATTTCTCTTAATTAAGATTATGAAATTGTGATACTTACTCATAATAATTTTAAAGCAATTAATCCGAAAATACTTCGTGATTAGGCGGGCGGTAATTATTCGCATATCTTCGATAATAGCAGGATACTTATCATTCTGAAAATGCTTACGCTTACGTAATTGTATTAAAATATTCGTAATATTTAAAATTTATTATTAAAATCTTAAAATACTTATTATTTTTTAAGTAGGATTAACATTTCGTGCAGCTTATCTTCCTAATTTACAAGAAAGGTGATAAAGCTGCTCAACTTTTCATTAACACTTTTGCCAAATTCTTCTAAAATTTATGCTATAAAATGTTTTAGGTACAAGTACCATTTTATAAACAGTTTGTAAATTGTTAAATGGTTGTCACATTTATCATACCGCCTTACCAGCATTGAGCTCAACTTCCGAATGAATGTTATGAAAAACTCCTGTCCACGTATAGGAAACGTGCACTCGAAATACACACCAATCTCGAAACTTACTCGATACACGCCTGATTTATGTTTTTAATTTAAATTTTTGCATTCGCTGGGCGAAGTTCGCCACGGACGCGCCGCCTGCATCGCAAATATATGTTACAGCCAGTCGAGAGATCGTTTCCAGCTTCGATTCGATTCGGTGCAGTCGGAGCGAACTGTCGACTTTTAATCTTTTAATGCTACTCACTCAACAAACTTCAGCTTCATGGGCTCGTTTATTTAAAATTGCATGCATAATATTTTAAATCCGCATATGAATGAAAACACCTAAAAGCTTCGTGATATGCTGCGATGATATTCCAAAGTTTCTGCACCCTAACTTGTTACAGAGTAAGCCGGTTAATAACAATAATTATTGGTTTATAACTTCGCAAGAGGGATAACATTAAGTGAGCGCGCAAGCCTGCATGGACACTAAGTACAGCTCAGTGCGGCTTAAAGCAACTTTACCGTCGAAAACAACACCTGAGGCAAGTGCGCGTACTATGTAACACGAACTGTCTTGTGGAACATACATTGACTGTTGAAACAATCGATCTCTAAATATAATGTCTGTTTAAGTGTTTTTCTCACAGAGGTGTGCAGCAAATAGCGAAAACACATCCGAAACGAAACAAAAGTAAGATTGAAATCTTATGCACTGTTGCATTTTGCAGACGCGATTGCAACATGGAAAATGTTCTCGCTCGGGAGATGCCAGTCAGCGTCTACTTAGTTTATCTCAAGGCAGACTGGAGTCTGGAGTCTTAAACTACCACTCTGCATGTGGGCCAACTAAGTCGTATTTTGGCAATACTTCACATTGTATTATTGTTGATTTGTTGAATTTAGGATTGGTTTATAAAAAAAATATTATTCTCAACAAAAGTAACATCAAAATAGATACTTTGTGTTCAAAGTTGAGTTTTAGTTACTAACCGATGATAATCAAGAACTACAAAAATATGAGCATAAGTATTTTTAAAAGCGGCGAGTGGGTTAGTGCCAAAAACCAAAAACCCAGAAACACCCTTGTTCATATATGTATGCAGTGACAGACATTTCCGAAGTGTTTCACAAAATTAAATATATGTAAACGAGTGTTGATGTCGCAATCACCAACGTGAGCAGTTTACCAGAAACTTCACAAAAGAGTCTCACCCACCATACATCGGAAATGAATCAGTTTCCCCTTGCAGGCAAATGATATATCTCCGGCGGTTCGTTGCAAACGAAACCTAGTAAGCTCTGCATTACTGTTCAATGCTTAAATAGAACAAACTGTTACAAGAGTTACTGTAGACATACCTGCATTTGGCCTACCTCCTCGCATTTTCAATATATTGAAAATGCGCTTATTCAGCGGTACAAATATTTCACTTCTCACCACTTCATAATACTGTGCACTGTTATGGCAGAATCAGCCACGTCGAAACTCACAACGCGATTTTTGATGAACTCAGCCGTAACAGAACGAATGGAAATGTCATCGATGTATGAAATAAATAAATAAAATCACGTGGAAAATAGGCAATTTCACGGTGCATTGAGTGTTCTTTGCGTGGCATGTGCAAGGCTGCGATCCGCCGGCGCGGCATAACAAAAGCTTCAGTGGTGTGAAAAAATTTAATCGTAGCTTTTGGAAAAGCCATGTGATAGTTCCGTTTTTCACATCGCTCGGTAAAAAGAAAATGATAAAATGAAGTCATAATTATTATCGAACAGTACTAGTTCCTAGTTCCTTTTTACGCACAAAAAAATCCTGTTAAAACTACCCTATTCATACAAATCTACGAAAAGTTTCCCCTACAATTATGCACAGGTAATAAGAGAACCCCAGCGTAGGGTGCTTCACAATCCCTTAGCCAATTCGGGTTCGCATTATGGGATCACTGAATATTCACTCAGGCATACTTCTCATGTTCGAGGAAAATAATGGACTTCGATCACGGACAATAAGTTCGAGAATGAGAACGTTGGTGGATATTTATTCTAAGTGAAAGAAGTGCCTCCTGAAATTCTCGTAAAATATTTGAGTGTTGTTTGCAGTTCAACATTATTATAACTAGGTAACTTGATAAATAATTCGTTGAACTTCTACAAGTACCCCTGGACCGAACGTTAAACTTTCAGATCAGGTTGCTTTACAACAATATTCAAAATTTAGTGAAAATCCTACCTACCAAGCATTGAAAGTCATACAAAGTTTATCAACATTGCCAACGTGATATCTTTTTTTGTCAATAAGTATAAACTCTGCCCTTCTGCCCTCAAGCGGAAACCGGCTGTCTCATGAACATAAACTAAAAAAATCCGTATTTTCACCCTGTTACAGACTACTTTTGTTTGAACAACTTGTGTTTATTCGAATGAATGATAAATATTCTACTCATTTCAACCTTTATGTCAGTGTCAATAATGAAAGATTATAAAGAAAATCACATTACAATCTGTGGGCGCCATTTTTCGTATAAATAGCTATAGTAGTATTAGTCTATACGTCACTCCAATAAGGTTCATAGTAGATTGGCAAACGCGTAATATCAAGGTCGCGTGTTTTTATCTATGTTTTTCTTTCTTTTATTAGGTTTTTCGTAATAATAGCTTAAACCAATAATACAAACATGTAAATAAATTATTTATGGAGATATTTACCGAACGGAATGTGAAAAAAAGTTCGAATTATTTTTTGCTAATCATTTTTCTGAAGGTCGCGTCATTAGAAAGCATTAGAAAGTTCGCGGATAAATAGTACTCAAGATCGAAGGGTTAAAGTTTATCCCACAACAATTTCGATAGCCATCTTGTCCAATTCTCTACCGTAGTCAGGGTGATACAGACAGACGAGGAAATAATATGTCTTTCTGCTTATGAAACTGTATTCGAGTACGTTTCGTATTCAGGGCGTATTGCTGAAACGAGAACTTCTACCTATGCAAATTTACTATTGCATTTGAACGTCTGAAGATATATTTACCTGGTATCATAGTAATTTGATTTGACTATTGAATTTCAAGCACGTTGCTTATTTCAGACACAGACCATAAGCATAAGCAGGTGTGAATTAAACTATGCATTTTCAATGGTTCTAGTTTAACAAACACAATAATAATTTCACTGATAATGTTACCAGAAAGGAAGTATTAATAAAAAGTAGTATGTAATATTTTTTTTTAATATAACTGCAAAAAACCAAGGGACAATTAGGCATGATGACAGTAAGTAAGTAAGTAAGTAAGTTCGTATGAGCAAGTGGCCAATTCTGGTGACGGAGTTTTCAGGCTGCCTAAAGGCCTCCGTCATGGCTTATTATGATGACAGTAACCAAGAATTACTTAAAAAAAAAACTATTTAAATACGATTAATGGATCCTAAATAACGTATTTATTTTTATAATAAGAGAAGAATAGAAACGATGTATTTTGATAAAATAGAATTAGAAATTACAGCATTCCGCCATTTTAATCAAACAGCAATCAAAGCGCAAAACGTCAAGGTGTAAAATCACTTTCTCGTCATTTTGTTTTGTTTAAAAACTTTGAACCTAGGCGTGACGTCACGCTTTAGTAAAAATAATGACACTTGCAAGCGTTTTGGCGTCTAATACAGAATGTGTCGCCTAGAACTGCTTACGTGCGTGATAGGGACAGAGTTATTCATTATCATTAGCATGAAATGAAAAGTTATCATATTTAAATTTTCGCGATCAGTCTTTATAAAATATTATGCAAACGGGTATTTATTGCGAATTTACCTTAATTTCAGCCCGATGTTTCGACCTGTTTACACGGATGAATTAATGTCAAGTTTAGGCATTAATAGCAGCAAAAACGAAGCGCTAATGCGAGGTGAATATTGCACTTTGTTGCGTCGTTGTAAAAGTCGAAGTTGTGCTTCTTTATTTGTTCTATGATTATTCTGTGTAAGGCAGTAAATTTAAAATATTTGCATCTAGGAATCAACAAGAAACAAAATTCCAACCAACTTCTTGTTACCAGAGTAAAATAATAACTGCATTTACAACTCAAACTCATAATTTGAATTTCATTGTTGGGACAATATACAGTAAAGCAAAGTTAAATTAAAGTCGTATGCGGATTTGGGTGCGGCGGTCGAGCTTAAGGCCTTGCCACCTGCGCTCGGACCAAGCAGTGAAAACACAATTTGTGGCGCCTTCTGTACCTCGTGTTTACTTTTATGCAATTTATTTTATACATCTGTCTGCGGTATCATTTTGTTTGCTTTTGCATACCGTGCATTCGTGAATTACGATGCCTAATCTTTTACCTTGATGTTTTTCAGTCCAAGCCTGTGGTTATAGTCGAACATTGATAAAAATGTACATTGTTAAATGTACATAATTACTCTTACTAATTTATAGATTTTTAAAATAAAAAATACTTATAAACTGTTTTAACGATAATTAATAAACAACAATCGCCTAATATAATTAAACTAGCAGACGCCCGCGACTTCGTTCACGTGAATTTCTTCGTAACTTAAAGATGGCTGAATTTTTTTTACTTTTTACCCAATTTTTGGTGTTTTTTTTATTCCAGAAACACGTGACCAACTTTTTTGTATTTATAGTATCCAAACCGAGTTTCAAGCCAATCGCACCTCCTACGTTTCACTTAAAAGTTCGACACTGCATTTCACCCTTTTAGAGGGTTTTTTCGAAAAACCCTTAAACACATAAATATTTATTTTGCATTGTTGGTATTGCAACTGAGTTTCAAGCAAATCTAACCACCCATTAAAAAGTTCCCATACAATTTGACACCACATTTTACCCCTTTTCAGTCTATTTTTTTTTGATTTCTGAAAAACGTATAAATTCATTTATCATTTACAATATTTATACCGAGTTTGAACAAAATAGCTTTATTCCACAAAAATGCTTATTGTTTTATATATTAATATTGATGATTGATTGATGATGATGATTGATTAATAAGAAAGCAAGAGTAAAAACCTGTTTTAGTTTTTATGGTTTTACTGGTAGGTATGTATACCTTATCGAGATGTTTTAGTGAGACATTGGCGCTGATTCTGTTGTAACACTGACTGGTTAAAAAAAATCAAGTACCTTAGTAATAAACTTAACTCAAAAGCAAGAGCTAAACTTGATTGGGTCATAGTATCAATCTGCCCATTTTTACCTTGACAATAAACAAGAAGCGCAGGTGAAAATATTTTTCCTCAAAGGGGACGCGTCGACGCGAGAAATTCCTTGTCAACTTTCTCCGTCTTAAAAGGTGTGTAAATAAAGGAGTGTGAAACAATGAAGGAGAGCAAACAAGGTCATAAAGCACGTCAGGACGAGCCTATATATAATCAGCTTAGTGATAAATTGGCAAACAGCACGCGAGCGACACAGCTGCTTCCGGTGTTCCGGCTGTCTGTGATCGCCGCTCGCCGCTCGCCCCGTCTGGTTATTGCTCTATTGTCGTTTTGTTCCAAATAATAATAATTGTACTCCAATAGTGTACGAGTTTTTATCTACCATTGTTATGGTGCTTGTATCTGTGTCTATCTTTCTTTGGTTGTTATTTTTGGGTAATTATAATCTAGTAATCTCTTTTGAGTAAGAAAATGAATCTCTTTTGAGGAAGAAAATGTTCCTATAGACATGGAAATTTGTCCTCATCTATATAAGTTTAAAGGTTTTGGCGACATTACAACAGCCAGCAAGAGTTTGAATCAGTTTATAACTGTAGTATATAAGTGTCATAACTAACATTTCAATAGCTTTCATAACATCTGATTGTTTTCAAAAAATAAAGTCAAAGCAATTGTTGCAATGTACTAAACATGCACTAAAAGCTGGTGCTTGTGAGCGTAACCACACCGCAGGCAGAAGTGGAGCGGCTATGCTAAAAACACTAATTACATCCGTGGATGTTGCTCGTTTTGTTGACTTTAAGTTGTATCTTTTTGTACTAGGTAATTTTGTTAATGATAGTAAAAACACGTTTAAAACACAAGGAATGAATTATTAGCACAAACAGTAAAAAAGCATAGGTAAACGTAATTAAGATTTTATGGCACAAAAATAACACGTCCATGAACCTCGTGCTCGCTGAATAAGTTATAGCTAATTGTGGATTAGGTACGTCTGTGTGTTGGTTGGTATAACAACGACATTAGAAGGCTAGAATTGGCAACTGAAGTAATAGGATTTAGTTTTATGTGACTTTTTATCTCGGAATATCTGATTTCTCTCCTACATTTAGCAATAATTCGTCAGTGCCCCGGGGGACATCAGCAGATAAATATTTTGTATCTTGTTATGATGCGGTAATGAGCTCGCAAATTGTCACGCTATATTTAATCGAGACTACCTTCTGAATTGGTTATAGTTTGATAAAATATTGGATACCACTGGGAGTAGGTAAGTTATTGAGACTGTCTGTAGAAGGATATCCGTCCACTGCGCATGGAGTTATAAATATTAAATAATTTCACTGGTAGATTTTAATTTATTTTATAAAAGTTTCGACGGTCAGTCTAAGCATAGATTTAATGCAAAAAGTTATAATCCTCACATGTCCTCGGAATCGTATTATGTCTCTGTAATGAAACTCGAAATGGATTCTATACGATTCGATTCCTCTGCGTATTATCGTCTACAAATACAATTAACCTTGTCCGAATAAGCTCAATCGATATTATTAAGTTGTGTCCCCATTCGAATTGTAGCCAAAGCACGTTGGCTAAGATCAAATGTATTTCTGTATTGTATTTTTATTTTGAGCAGCATGCAACTGAAATACATTCACTAATATACCTAACACGTATCAGACTATTTCACTAGACTTGACCTTTCATTGATATTTACCTAGGTATTATGTAATATGATAAGAACAGATACCTACCTACAAAAGGACTTCAACCTAAAATATACTAAATAAATAAAATAAATAAATAAATAAATATCCCTGGACATTCCACACGGCGTCATCTAGTCCCAAGCTAATCAATCTAATTTATCATAACCATTTAGTTCTTAAAACTGCAGCCGCGAAAACGCAGGCATTTTGCAAATTAAGAACAAAATCTTAATTCAAAAAAGTTTTCATAATACGAAATTTTAATTTAGACGTACGTAGAGTCAAAAATAAATATCCTTGGACATATCACACGGCGTTATCTAGTCCCAAGCTAAGCAACTTAATGCTTGTGTTATGGTAACCAGATGACTGATATACTACATAGATACATTTTTTTTTTCGTTCAATGCTCTCAGTGAACAAGCATCTTAATACTTGCTTACCTGTGAAGGAATAAAGTATTTGCAGTAATGCCGATGTTATTGCCACACCAAGCAGGCTGTGCATTGTCTATGCACTAGCTGTCGCACTCGTCATTGGAATCACGGCATCATAGCACATTCTGCTAAAGATAATGGCTAGCAGGTTTGACGGGGCCGTTGTTTTTTATTCTTCTTCATCTTTTACATCTGAAACAAATGAAATGGGCTTAAGAAATATTTTTGTAGCATCCACCCGCCGGCGTGTTTGTTTAAGTTTTTGTGAGTTAACATAGTTGTAAACGTGAGAGTTCATGAATCTACCTAGTAGGTAAAATGTTTAGTGTATTTATGGCGATAGTTCTAGAATAATAAGCTAAATTATTTTGTATCAATGGAAATAGTGATTAGATTGCGTAATTTAGATTTTTTATATCAAAAGAAATAGTCTGTAAATTTAACCCTGAAATGTTCTTTCAGAACATTAATAACATAACGATTGGGCGTTTCAATCGTAAGCGCTTGCAAGCCACTTGTAGTTGTTTGTTGGTAATGGAAATTTGATATGTCGCTGTTAGGTGAACGCCGACGGGTTTGTTTGCCTCATCGTATAAATAAGCGTGAAGTTGTGCTGTGTCACGCGAACTGGTCGTTAACCCTGCTTCGTGGTGTACTAATGGAGAGGTAAGGGTGTCATTGAGACCACAACAAACCTCCACGGTGCGCCCTGAATATCAAGAAACAGCTATAATTAACAGATAAGTTATAAGTATTTCAAGTGCTTTTGTGCGATACGAAGTTAGGAGGCCAAAGTTTAAGTAAAGTTTGGAAAGAAATCCCTTTCAGATTTGCTAAATACTTACGCTTAATATTCTTTTAATTGATTTTATTTTGATTATGGTTATTCATGTAAATCGTTGTAAGAATTTATGTTAGAATAGTAATACAACAAGTTCATAAGTTTTTAGTACACTGGCCTGCAAAACTAAGTATCATACCTACTTTTGAAATTGCAATAGCTTTATAAGTAGGTACACAAGATATCCGTTAAGTATATAAAACTTAATATGTACCCGGTAATCTTTTTTTAGGTAATGGCTGAAAAAAACTTTTAATACAAACATAATCCTTATGGAGTTACAAATTTACCTAAAAAGATTTTTTTGACTATGTTTTCCATTTTTTTTATTGATAGGTAAGTCTTAACAAAGTAACGAATTATTGAAAATGTAATAACAAGTAAAAAAAAACCTATTAAAATAATTATGTTTATTGAGTTTTTACACCTATTTTTTTGTTTATCTTTTTTTATGTTATAAATTTTACTGATAAAGAGGTTACTAGTACTAGTTTGAAAGAAAGCTAATTAAATTTGCATTTGTAGTATTTTATTTTAAATCTCTAACTTCCATTGTTTACAAAAAAAAAATTAAGTGTACTAAGGTAGGTACTTACTTTTGCAGGCCAGTGTATTTTGTGCCATATTTAAATAAAAGTACTTAGCGCGATACATTTCAGTACATATCGAATGTCCGTTATTGAATGAATAGTAATTAAAATGTCACGTATCCCTAACTGTTGACTATCTAATTATGAAGAGTGCTCTTAATTACGAATAAACATAAATAAGGAACTGTGGCCGAGCTATGATACAATGATGACATTAAAGTGCGCCGATTTTTTAATTTCTCACAAAAGGCCGTGAATGAAACGAGCGAATGGCAGCAGACTGGAATGTCAGAATAAATATTTTTTTGAAAAGGTTGGCTTTTCAAAGCCACGTCGTCGTCGTATTGAATGCGTTTTAATGAAAAAACATGCGCCGAATCGCTACAGTCAAGGGAATTAAAACCCCGCCGTGCTCACGATTCCGAATGCATCGTTCGGAATTTTCATTTGTCCAAATATTATTTCCACGGGGTATTTGGGCTACACTATTTTGTAAAGCTATGTTTCAATATATTTTTTACTTGATTAACGACTAGATTAGCTCTGACTGGGTTTGTGTTAATGAGATTTGGAGGCTTATACATTGTTAAATTTAATAGGCGATTGACTATTCCACTGTTTCATTAATGTTATTGAATTATTGCCTTTGTACTTCTTTGACTTTAGAAAAGAATGAGTTTTACTTAAAAATACAAAATCGAAGGTAAGATACCTATTTTCAAAATACAAATGTCTTATGATGGACAAACGAGCAGCTGCATCGTAAAGGAAGCCATAAATCATGAAATGTGTTGCACTTGTGATAAATGTCGGAGGTGGACGATTTATGAGAACATAATTCCATTATATTCTAGATTCCAACAAAACTGTTATAAACTTTTATATATTTTCATTTTGTAGGTTACTAAATTTTAAATGTAAATCACAATGGATAGTTTCCAGTTATTATTTTTGTTACAAATATACCCATGAATAACAAATGTTGTTATGTGTACCAAACAAATTTTAATGGAATAAACCTAGTAAAGGTTCTACGCAAAATCATTTCTACCGGTATCTTCCCGATAATTGTAAGTTTTTGATTGTGACAAGTTTTAATTAAACACTTTACCTTCAGTTTTTATAGTGTAATGGTCTTATTCATAAAGATTTGTCAATTTAATATAGATTTAAAATGTTTTTTTCTTGTTACTCTTATGTCAATGAAAAGAGATAGCAACAGATTTAATATCCGTTTTAGCTAATATAGGTTTACTGAACCATTATGCATAAGGGGGTAAGTTTACAAAGTCGATCCGTCAAAGTATGTTAATTGAACCGCTTAAAAGCCATAATCATCTAAATGATTGTTTAAGCAAGTATCGATAATCTGCCATGCTTTACAAATGTATGAAAAAACTCCAGTTAGTTTATCTAATAATATCAGTTGCATTTCACAGTTTAATTTACTGTATGGTTGTAAATATTTTTGTTATAACTTTGTCAGTATAAATCCTAAACCAATGAAATATGATCACGACTGTATTCCCAAGGTGAAGTAGACAAATTCTTGCAGACAAATCCTAAGCCAATTACAGTTAAAAGTGGCTAATTAATCTTTGTCTTATTTCCCAAGAAGTTAACAGATTTGCTTTCTTTCAAAAATAAAGCTTTCTGAGGTGTAAAATATTCAGTAGCGGAAACATAAAAGCTTATTCCGAAATATGAAGGTGAAAGAACTAGAATAGAATACAGCGCTGAAGATTACGACCACTACAGGGGTAAGCTTTTAAATGTATTATGCAGTTCACACCACTACTTTCACAATTTCGCTTTGTTGCGCAACATTATATGAAATAATACACGAGTGCTTTACTTTAATCAAGAAGGGTAAACTAATGTTTTATGTTACACAATTTTTATTTGTAAAAACTTTCACAGACTATAAATATTCTAAACACATACAATACTACAATGAGTTTAGTTTGCATGTAACTTTTATGTATAAATAAATTATACGAACTTATATTTTATGTTAATTTATTTATTTAATAAATTCATGCTCAAATTCGTAAGTAATGAAAATATATAGTGTAAGTCTAGGGAAGTTTAAAATATATATTTTAAAATATACGTACTTGAATAATAGTATTCTCTTGCTGTTTTCTCTCTTACATTTACTTGATGTTGATAACACTTTAAATTTATATTTTATTAAAACTGCTTAAACAACGTTTTCAAAAATAATTGACTATCATTTTTTTAACAAAGATATTATTTCATTGAAACAATTTAGCGATATGTAACATTACATAAATACGAAAGTTATCGGAAAGTTTCCGTCATTTCGCGTATAGTCCGACCTCTGGACTCGTCTTCACGCAAGCATGTGCGCGGCGCGACTAAAGGATTGTTTCGATACAGCCTATACGTTCCCACTTGCCTACCTTACAAGTTTTCCAGCAAATCCCTGGTTTCATCAGGTCAGAACTCACATCATTTTACGAGGTAAAATCAGCTCTAAATGTAAGATCCCAAGGTCTATTTTTGAAACATCTAAAGAAAACGTTATGTCTTATCAGGAATTCAGTCGTAACTAAGCGCTTCTGGGTCAGGTCTAAAGGACACAAGTGCCAAGAGCATGTTGTTGTATTTTGATCTCTCTTATCAGGGCATAAAAACGAGTATTGAGAATGTTTTCAGGCGTGAAAACCGTGCGACATGCTGAAAAGCGCGTGAATTTTTCCTTGTGAGATAGAGATAGATACTGTTTTTCATGATAAAGGGAACGGCCTACGCGATCGGAATGGAGGGGATGATCTTAAAACGTTCTAAGAATCTGTGCTAAGGCCCAAATAGAACCCTATATTTACTATAGAACATTTTATCTTAGAAAGTAAAGTATAGAGGCCGTATTATTTATAACCTTCATCATAGTCTAAATAGCTCAATAAATGCATAAACTGGCTGCAGCATAAGAGCTCATTCATAAAACATAAGAACAGGAAGCAGCCTCTCAAAGGACCTAACTCCAAGTAAATGTTGTTTATTTTGTTAAGGAAGAAAGCCTGTACACAACGGGAACGCCACATGTCAGAGCATGAATAAAAGAAGAGCTATGTTTCAGACTTTCAAAAGTTTTGCTGGTATTTTTCAAAGCTACACCTACATATTTCATGCCGGAACTTCGTAGTTAGTTGTACCTTGAACCAATAGCTTCTAGCATTCCACAACTAGCTGAACGAAATATAAATAATGTTTACATTTTGTTAAAGATAACATTCATCAAAAAAACAGGCTTTTTAAAGCGTGTATAAATACATTTTTAAGACAACATTTAAAGTAGGTAATGAATGCCTAATAGGTACATACAATCACATATTCATTATTCTACTTACTATATTATGTTTCAGAGACTCATACGGTGCAAATTGCTGACTATCTCGTGTCACATGCCATGACTGTAATAAGAAAGAAAAAGGAACGTCCCAAACAAAATAAAAAAAATTTGTATTGAATCATAGGAGACAACACCCACTATGTTTCAAATTCAACTTACGAATGACCATCTATCGCTGTAGCAACTTTGTTTACACAACAAAAAATTATTACACTTTTTGACACATAACAATAAAGTTTATTTATTATTTTACAGTGTTAAACCACACTTACTTAGGTATTGGATATTTCATTTATAATGAGATAACAATATGGCGATGGATCTATGATAATTCGTGAGTCAGTTATTAAATTATTAAATAATATTTCCGCGCCTGATACTGTCATGGCATGGTACGTGGTAGTCGGCAAAGTCCAAATTGGTACAGAAGATTAATTATTTTCTCATATGTTTATTTTACATAAAAGAGCATTGTTTCATCACTTTATTAGCCTGATTAAACTCCGGACGAGCTAAATCTCACTCCATCGCGACAGGCGCCGCGTTCTTCCGTGAATACTTTACGTTGTCGGCGGGCGTTCATAAAAAAGACAATTTCCCTTATTGCCGCAATCTGTTACACATGTTCCTGATGTTCCACACGGGGTTATGTCTGCAGCCCTCATAAACGACAAAGTAAACCATAATTTATTGCGCAAATTTAGGGTCAAACACAAGAGTCATAAATTGCTTTAGTATATTATTTGGGCTGGTTGGACAGCGGCCACTAACGACAACATGTTAGCACATTCGTTAATACCTTAATGGGTGGTTTTATTTAGTCGTGGTGGAACTAGTCGAAAAATTCGCGGGCAAAAATACCATCTCACTACTCTTTTGAATTGTAGTTTATAAAATGATAGATAGATCCAATTGGAAGCAAAAATGCAATCTAGATGTTACGTTTATCCTATTCGTAGTTGCTACCGGCTCTTGGATTCGTCGTCGCTAAATTCAGAATATTTTTCCCGTTATAATCTTCTAAAAGAAAACGATTTGAAGTTTTTTCGTTCAAATACTTTCCATTAAATCTTTTTAAACGAAATTGTTCGGGCTATATTTTTAAGTATCTAGGTACATGTAGGTAAGTACAATTTCTTATCCCCTCGGCCGTTTATCTTCCGTACCTGAGAGGTGTCCAGCGCGAACTGAATCCAGAAGTTAATTTCACGGGGTATTTCTCCCAGTGCAAGAAAGCTCCTTAAAGCACTCTAGTGTAAAATAAAATTAATTCATTCTCTGAAACACTGCAGGTATTAAGAAACGACGGTAAAAAGAGAGCGAGCTTTAAATTGTATCTCTATTTTAGTATGTACCTATGTCTCTTTAACACTTTTATTTTCATGAAAATTTAATGGGTTCCACGAAAAAACTTAAACGTCATAGTAATGTTTCAACCTAACAGCAAAATGAACAATCTTCTTATTTTAGTTTATTAGATAAATGACTGTCTAATTTCCTCGAGTCAATCAAAACGTAACGTTGTATCACAAAACGTCATCTCTAGGGAGATGTTTAATTAAACTTCATGAAATCTGAACAAAAGTGTCATATCTCATGTCGAGCGGCGATTTCAACCTTTCATGGACCAAACTGTGGCGATCCGCCAATGCCCATTTTATTCGCTTCGTCACGCTTCGTCGCCAAAGCTCGAAGGGGTCTACATTTTTTGGTGACAATGTTGGATACATGTTGTGTAGGTAAAAGTAACAAAGTGAAAACAAATCAACGATGCGATACAGTCTGGAGCGTTTTTATTTTGTATAGCACGTGATTGAATTTTGCGGTCCGTTCTATCGGCCAGTGGACTGCGCTGCCTACGATATTTTATTTATGGTTGTGACCACGAATCTCTTGCCTTTGCTTTATGTATCCACTGAATTGTAATGTATATCTTAAAAGATAGATACAACTATTTATTGATGATTAAAAAAGTAATTTTATTGAAGCACTCAAACGAATCATCTTACAATTTGTGAGCAATTGCCTAAATTACTTGAAATTGTGAAACGAGGCAGTGTTCAAGGCACTTGAAAAATGATACTTCGGCATTATACAAAGAATAACAAAAGGCTCGTTCACAAAGAAGAATCATCATTCAAAAGTATAAGTAAGAGTGCAGTCGATAGGTGTCAAAACACTCTAAGCTCCCATTCAAAGCTGTTTGGTTATAAATAATTCAATATTGGCCCGAGTGATGTTTTCACTTCACCCGTTTAAAGTACGGTTGGCAAAACAGTCCGTAGCTGAATTTCATTTCGATCTTATGAATTTAATTAACTGTTGTTTTTTTTTACAAAACTAAATTGAGTTACTTAGGTACCTTCTGTTCCCAAAGACATGGAAGATAGTCTTCTTAGATATTTTAACATGGTTTTTTTTTCAGCCAACAATGTGTCCCACTGCTGGACAAAGGTCTCCCCCATCAATGTTTATTACGATAAAAATATTAATTGTTTCAATATTTTGTTTGATTGGTTTCTTTGTAGGTAAAACGGAATGTCAAGCCTTTATTCAGGATTGAAAAAATATAAACAAACTAAACGCTACCTTATTTAGGTACCTACTGCTTCGAATTTTTTATAACCACTTATTTTACATCTAAGCTTAAGTACCATTGAAGACATTCTTAAAATTATCTTGGCGTAACATAAAAAATAGAGGTAGTCGTTTATCTTGCGTGCCATTTGGAGTGGGGTCGAAGTGATTATCATGAGGGCTGAACTTTGCTTCCTGAACCTTTGAGAAGCACTCTTCATCTGAGGGCAACTCAGCAGGATTTCGGGTATATCATTAAAATAAGTAACACTCCGCTATTTTGGTAAATTAACTGAACACTTGACAATGTTTGAGTGCTGAGTTGTTATTTCGCCCTAGCTTTATTTGGTCATGTTTTTTAGTTTGATGAAGATTTTTCTTAAATTTTTAATGATATCATGCCTGTAAGTTCTTCCACGTAGATAACTTTAGCGAATTATTTGAGACTTCAGAGCGTTTATGCACTATCCGGTTTTTTCAGTATTCCGATTTTTTCAAATGTCTTTGTCCCCTACCTATTGGAAATATATATTTATGTCACATGGATAGTAAAAAATTGGACAGTAAAACAGTAAATTCCTTGCAGTGCATAAACGCCTGTGTCTAAATAAAAAATGTGCAAGGATGCTTAGCGAAGGATGTTAAGTGGCTTTCTTATTCACTAACAATAAATCGTAGGTAATAAATATTTAAAAACAAAATAATCACATAGCAAAAATACATTTGATAGGTAGGTAACAGTGGCTATTCGGAGTGTCGCAAAAGCTAAACTTAACTAACTAAAAATGTTGCCGTCCCTTTCATAGAGATGGAAATAAAAAGGATGGCATTAACTTTAGCTAGTTTAGTTTAGCTTTTGCGACACTCCGAATTGCCACTATTTATCATATAATTATTTTACTTTTAATACAATAGTACAAAAAAGCCGTGCTCATTTACCTGGTGTAAATATTTCAGTAGACTGAAACATTTCAGATGCTTCCGCGGAAGGCCCGTTGTCATATCGTTGACGTTTCCGTTGCACTCAGCCTTCGGGCAACCTTGTTTATAGTCTAAAAATATTTGTAACTAAAGAGGAATCTGAATCTTATTTAAAGAAAACTAAATTTGACATAATTAAAAAAAAACAGTATTTTATTATGATTATAACGAAATATGAGGAAAAGGGTTATTCACTTCACGACGTTTAAATGCAATTTGTTGTGTTAAGTAACAAAGTCTTATTTGAACAAAACATATTCAACATTTTTTTTGTGCAAACTAGGGTACAAACTAACCTAACATTTTATGAAGCTATTTAAATATAAAAAATATGCTTACAAATTAGGAGACCCACGTTCCAAAGTGCCATTCATCTTACGAAAAGAATGCATGTGAACAACCTGTTACTAACTCTGATGGTTTTTTGATGCTTTTATGATGTCTTATCCTAGACAACACATGCCATTGCTAAGGCATTAAGCACGCAAGAATATGTTAAGCCACTATGGTAATCTGTTTTATCAAGATTGGTAAGAACGTAAAATAATGATAATTGAAATGTTAGGTTTCTCAGTAACTGTCCTTTTCAGGGTATCTCAACAAAAAAAACTATATTCTTGAATATTAAGTATAGTGATTACTTTTACTTCAACGTGTCTCGATTGAATCTGAGTAACGAACTTCTCCTTTATTGTATGTACTTACCTATAGATAGCCAAAAAATTGCAAAACATATTTTAACACATTTGTTTTACATAAAATCAGTAGTAAAATACCTTGGCCGGTGTGGACAGTAAGAAGTATTAGTGAGATTTATAATTGTTATCTAACAGTGAAGTGGGCGAGGCAGACTTATTGCCGAGTCGCGTGCTAGCACTTAATATATTACGAATCCTTAGCCAAAACGTCTCTGTTTACCAGCACTGCTATATTTACCAATACAACTTTTTAGTTTCTTCGCAGTAGGTACGCACTTTATGTCCCTGACCTACACCTTACAAACCATGGCAGCATAGCCTTCTAAAGAAAAGTGGCATTTATCATTCATCATAATTTCAGCCCGGTTCCACCCACTGCTGGATATAGATAGGCCTCTTATTTATTAAGCCATTCTCTTCGATCCCTCGCAAGTCTCATCCACTAATTCCCGCGACCACGTTTACGATATCATTTGACCATCGGGCGGGTGGACGTCTACCTCTTGGCCGTTGAGCGTCATGGGGCCAACATTTAGTAATCGCCTTTGTCCACCTACCGTCGTCCCTTCACAAAATATAAGGTGGCTTTAATCTTATGACCCATCATCATCAACATTGTTTTCATTACCTTTTTTTTTACCTTATTCAAATTATATGTGGAGTTTTATTCTTCCACTCTGATATGGTATTTTGTACATTCATTACCATTTTTAGTAAACTGATACTTTTGCCTAACAATAATTAATATTTAAAATAATAAAGCGTGAATAAAACACTGGTTTTATTGCAAGGCCAGAACACCGTTACATTATAATTATAGGCTTTTCAACATGTTACGTCAGTCACTATAATGTTTGTATGAATATTCATGGGCCCATCTAAGAATGTAGCGAATTCTTGTGACAAGAACATCGAGTAATAAAATCATGGATCTGATATTGGAGCTGTTTTCTATGTTTATTTTGCAGTACTTCACTCTTAATAAAACTCCAAGATATCTAACTCATTGGTTCTAATCATTGTTAAATTTGTTGGCTGATTTTTCTATAATTGGACTAAAAATATTTATTCATATCGTAAAAAATCACTATAATTAATATACTCCTACTAAAGAAATTCATTCTTGGCTATCTAGCCAATAATGAATTTCTTATTCGCATACAGATGATGTATGCGACTAGCCAATTACAGGAATAACTAAGTCGACAGATTTCACAAGTAAAAGTTATGCGAAACTCCGCACAACTATCAAATAAGAAGCAGGTAAAGTTATCACATACGCTTGCTTCACGCATCACGTCCTTTTGGCGTGATTACTTATTCAGGCGACAGAAATTTACTCGCGATGTCAAAGTGATACATGCAAGTCTACCCTTGTCAAATTTAACGGGCAGGTGCAATATTACCGACTTTTTATTGTACCCTGCTATTTTTCATGGAATATTTTATGAGATATTATGATTTCATATTGTAACAAAAGTTGAATAAACTTAGGTAATATTTTTTCTGTCTAAGGTCTTACTATAGTAAAAAATGTTATATAAAGACTAAATGCGTCTTTCTATTTATTTTTATTTGCAACTTTATCTACTTAAATAGACACAGTTCATGAAGGGAAGGCTTAGAGGTCATGGAACGTGACTTTTTGTTGAAATACGTGAAATAAATAAAACTGTTTCCCCTATGAATAAAATGTGCCATCATAACTTATGAAACTGTTTTATATTGCCATTACAAAATTCTTCCCAGGTATCCAATTAAAAAGATATCGTACAGATCTTTAACTGGGGCGTTAATTTCAAAGTTATTTTCTTCGAATTCCAGTGGAGCTGTAACTCTGTACGTGATTCCTAAGTTTAGTAGCTTTTTTCACAGTAAACATGTAACAGATAAACAGTAAATTAACCTATGAAATTGTAATGAAGATACCTAATTATATTTTTAATTAGTCAGTTAAGCCTTCAAATGGACTTAAAAAATATAACATATAGGCTTACAAATACAAAATATATTCAATGACAAAAAAAAATTCCGGAATATTGCCGAGAACGATAACCAAAAACCATTTTTGTCGTAGCTATAGGTACTTTTTAAGTGATTTGTACTGATGTTTTTTCGTGCACTTGCAGATGCCTGTAGTTTAGTCAGTACCTAAAACAATATTAAAATGTGACTGAGTGTTTATTTCAACCCATATTATAATTTTTTCTAACCTTGCTCTAGCTTTATAACTCTATAATTATGAAATAGCTGCATCTAGTATAATGATTGCACATAATATCCCACTGCTGAACATAGCCTCTCTCATCTTTCCTGACTTTTTTATCCCTAGCTTTTATTGGCCAGTTGCACATCTACCATCTACTGCTAAAACAAAAATATTTACTGTGCTCCTTTTTTAAATCCGGTTGAAAAGTTAATTAAGGCGGTAGACGGGTCAGTCCCGGGGAGGTTTACTTTATTGCATCGGCTGTTATCCACACACCGCGGCCTCCATGATGCCAAATGCTATAAAATCGCAAAATTGGAAATGAATCTATTGATATGAATAAGTAATTTTTTATTCGATCTTGGTCAAATAACAAATTTGGTTTATTTGGTTCGATTTGTGTTTTTATTCGTTATATGATAAAACTCAAGAATGTATGTAGTAAGATGAAAAAAGGTAGATTTGACATTCTGAAGTGTCTGATTTTATTAAAAAAAACTACGACATGCTCCACACAGCATAATTTGCCCTACCTACTAAAGAATTAGAGTCATTACGTTATCTGTGATTCTGCAGACTGAGGTTAGTTATTTGGTACTTCTTCTTTACTAATGTCACATTAAATAATTTACTTACTACAGAGTAAGAAAAACCACAGAGATAGAATATTGTTATTGACAGTGGTTAATGTCTAACTAAATAAATTAATATCTTCGTACATTCAGACAGCGTTATGGTAACCTGATGACTTTTATACTATTTATATTTTCTGTGTTTTTTTTTTTAATATACTTATATATACTTTATATCTCTTGCTCAAAATTTTATTGTTTAGGTTCTTTACCTATGCAAATCAGTGAAGTAGGGCACTGGTGACCCGTAACACAGGTTATTTTCTATACCTATTTCAGGCACCAGTCTCTCACAACATTTCTTTGTCAATAAGTTAGAACCGACACCTTATTTTTGGATTATTTTTAACTGCATTTATTTATTTATTTTTAATTCATTTTATTTTCCTGTATTTATACTTATTTAACTGTATGTATTGTTTGTGAGAGAAAATAAATAAATGATTGATTGATTGATTGATGTATTGAGACATACATTTTATAGACAAAAAACATCCCAGACAGAAATAAATATCTACAGACTATACAAATATTTTTCCGATGGCGGGAATCAAACTCTTAACCTATCAGTCTCAACCGGGTATTATACCAACTGAGCAATGGAGGCTGTAATAACGATGTTTCTTGCTGTTCAGAAAAAATGAATTTTCTGGATATTCTGATAATTTCCGTAACTTGCTCTACTGCATATCGTAGCCAGGACGTTAATCGAAAAATATCTGCTATTTTTTTTTTTTTTCATAAAAAACTTTATCCGTCGAAACGGACGTCAGATATCGTGGTCCCCATTTCGATGTTAAGTCAGAGTAGAAAGAGAAGCATGTTAAGCAATTCCACGAAAATATCAAACAAATATAACTACTTATTTATACCCACTTTTGTGCTTGGAGTAAAGCTATATTTTTAAACGCCTTCAAAAAGGAGGATAAAAGTTTTTTGAGAATCTGATGAAGATCTTCGGAGTTATAAACTGAAATGTATCTCGAGAGTGCAGGAAATTTCTTCCAAAATTGAAGTCGGTTTAATAAAAAAAATAATTTTGTTTTATTAAATTTTTTGTTTTTGGGTACAATGGCGGGACGAGCTGGAAAAAACTTATAGATAGAAGCTCTAGTCAACACCGAAAGTAATCGATAGATGACAAGGTTGACTCTGCTACGGGATTTCACAAGCTGTTTTAAAGAAATTAATAGTGAACTTTATATTTTAAGTATCTACCATTTTCTTAATTTTTGGCAGCTTACGGTCGTGATGCTGCGTTCGTTTTCTTAGAAAACCAAAGCTTAAGTAAATCCACAATCCGATGCAGTTTCTCCAGCCGACTCCTAAATCAAATCTGTGCAACAGTGGAGTATTACTATCGTTGTAATTTATGTGTTACCTATCGGCAAACACCTTTGGAAATTATATTTGGTTGCTGCACTGCGGTTTGAGAAACGCTCACAACAAAGGTGCATGGGTGGGTAGTCTTTAATATTTCAAATCTAGATAAGATTAAAAAAAAATAACGCTGGATATTTCACACGGTAGTTTATAGATCCAGTAAATTGTATATTATAGATAGGTTTCATTTGACTTTAAATGTATTATTTAGATTAGACGCGCCAGATTATTATATTATAGATAGGTACTTATAATTCTAAGGATCTGAAAATAATGTGTCCATCGCTCGTTATCAAGATCAATAAGGTATATTGGTTTTATTGGTAGATGGTTTTAAATTAATAGTTCAAGTCATTTTTAACAGTTGAGCGCCGCGCCCCCGTGCTTTGTGGGGCTCGGTCTTGGCTTTGAAACTCGATTGTTAAGTCAAGATTTTTTTTTTCCTTTAAGCAACCATAAATTACTACCTCCTATGCTCCTATGAGGTTAGTTAACACTTACTTATTATGCTCAAAAAAAATATTTTGTTTAATGCCACAAAAGACAAGCGTGTAAAGAAAATGGTTTGCAGCTTTGGTGTGCGGACAAACAAAAGGAAATGGTGTCATTAGCTTTTCTCGTATTTCTTTAGCTAGTAGACATTTACGAGAAACTTGTAAAAGTAGCAGCAGTTTAACTATGTTTTGGGGTTAGGTCGTTTGAAATGAAAACGGAAATGCTTAAATCAGGCAGGTGTGGGTGACAAAGAAACTTAAGGTCACATAACTATCCTCAGTGGTACACTAAATTAACGCAACTTTACTCAGTCCCAAAGTTTTTGTGATGTTACAGAGTTATTTTCAGCCAATATTGACTTAGTAGTATCATGTCACAAGTCGACTTTATAAATGTTTTTGAAAACCTACCTCAGTTATAAAAACTTTTTTTTACTTTGATCTCCGACTTTTTGTATTACATTCCATTATGATTGATTAAAGAAGTATATCAATCATAAACAACTTTCGTTTGTTAAATTATTTTATAACTTTTAATTTATAATCAGTTAGTGACTAACCGCCGCTTTGCTCGGTATTTTTTTTGTAAATCGTGTTTTTTTGGAAGTAAAACGACATTTCCTAAAAATGAATCCTGGGAAAATGATCGATGTACCGTCCCCGAAACCCCCTGCATACTACATTTAATGAAAATCATTTTAGCCGTTTCCGAGATTGCTGGCAATTTGATTGCTACAGGAATTGCTGAATAACTTCATAACGATTATGTTGCCATTGACGAGTGAATGCAACAGTTAAAGAATAATCATATTTCTCGAAGTTCTGAGAACTTACCAGATGTTATTTAAAGTCGATTCAGACTTTAACTTGTTTTTTAAGTTCTTAATTGCATAGCGCCTTCATATATTTCTAGGTAGGTACGCCTGTTTTCATTTAGGTAAGAACCATAACAAATGACCAGAAAAACTTAATGGTAAGTTACAATTAAAAATGCTCTATTTTAAATTTTACTTTGGTGACTTTAGAACACATTATTAAAGTTAAACGGGAAAGTCGGATGCATGCTTAAATAGGTCCTACATATTTGACTCATACCCACTTTTTGCTAAAGTAATCATTACATCCGTGAAGCATACAGCTTTCAAAAATGCTAGTATAAGCTTTTATTAAAATTTTTGACAACATAAAGACTTAAGTTACGAGTAGTTACCAGCTATTTATTATAGTTTAGTTTATTTTCTTACTTAACTTTCGTTTCAAAAAAGTGAAACTCAGCGTGATTCCATTTCGCTAACTTCATTGTTTTACGACGCAAAAAGCACTTTGTAAAGCTTTATAAAGTAACTTTTATACGTGACACTTTTTATTGAAAGTTACACCACAAACGAGAACAAACGTACCTCCAACATTACTAAGAAGGTAGTTTTAAAAGTGGTTAGTGCAGAGGAATCGTAGTATTTCGTTTAAGATCGGTCCCTGAAGGTTGACCGGCGCCGACGTCTGCTCCGCTTTGTTGTGCAAAGGAGACAATGCCAGCAACATTTCCTTCAGATAACAAAATAAAACGGTGCACTAGACAAATGCCTTGAGAGGAAATGCATATACAAGCAAGCATTTGTCCGATAAGACTTACAAAACAATGTTTTAAGCTCAAAGCTTTTAATTACGACACAACAAAATAAACTAAGTTTATTAGTAAAATATTTCATCAGCCCTACAACTCAACTATAATTCTATCCATAAGTGAAATTCGTTCGGTTATAATCTATAGGTATAAACATTGTACCTACTTTTCTACGGTAGTAGAGAATTTTATGTTATTCACCGTTAAATTACAAATGTAGAGAATATGAGATATAAGTTTGAATATCTGAAGATGTGAGTCTAGCGTTCTGAAGGATACAATCGTGATTATGTTTTACATTATCAACATTCTCAGTTAGAATATTTTATTTTATTTCAGTCAGAAAACAGATAAACATTCAAGATAGATGTATAAAACAGTTTAGTATATCTTTGCCGCTGTGCCGGCCAGAAAGGCGCACAAAAGCGTCCACACAACTACAGACAACACAATGGCAATTTTGTACGAATGTAAAGCCTAAAGGAATTCAGCGCGGACCCAGAACCGGTGCGGGCGTACGTCTTCCTGAGTTCCGGAGCACAGATAAACCGCTTCCCCTTCCTGCCCCTTTGCCTAACATCGTGTAACGGACACACTACAAAAGACGTAGCCAGCATAAACACGCCTAATGCGCCACTTTCCACCTAGTGTTATTGTAAACAGCAGGCGATAAGCGAAATCGTTATTTACGAGCATATTTCGAATTGCGACATATTATTCGTAGTTTTCCTGTGTGTTTGATTTTAATTGATACTGTTCATAAATCTCTGCATTTATGTTTTGTTACTTACGAACTCATTCTTACAACAGGCATCAATGATAAATACAGGTTTATCATTGATGCCTTTAATGCCTTTAAATTTTCAATCTGTACAAAATTTCCAATTTGACTGCGGTATACAGATTTTTTTGACATCCGGCAAACGGATGTACAAAAAAACGTTTGGGCGTCCAGCATCCGCGTCTACGCGCGCGTACGTAATTTAATCTTGTATCACTTTGACGAAGCCCGTGTAACATTGATCCCTACGTGGCCAACTGATCAATCGAATTCTAACAAAAACTACACAACTTTTGTCAAACAAAACGAATTACAAAGCTCAATAATACCAACACACAGTTATCTATGTAGCAGCTTTAGTTGAAGAGTATCCGTCTCTACAAACCGAGCTTAATTACACCACCCTCTTCCCTCTTCATTATTAGACCAATGAGTTAAAGCGTCGAACTCGAAGCAATAACTAAAACTAAACACGTTTGTAACAAGTTGTTTGTTGTGTTATCAGCGTCGTGCCAAACGTTCCCACTCGCACACTCGCCGCAAACTTACGCCCGCTCCTAATGAAAACTTTGTCTGAGGTGAAGCTCGCAGCCCAATTTTATACAAATACAATATTACATTCCCAAATGGAAATGTGTAGTCTGCGATAGCAAACGTATACAGCGACTCAATAAATACGAAAGTTGGATAAATTAGTTAGTGGAGTCGTGTGTGCGAATGTGGAAAGTAAATCAGTTGAAACAAATGTAGAGCATCAGTCACCGGGGCGGTGGCCCGCCGGCCGTCGTTAGTGGTCGAGGCCTATGCTATAAATCTTAGCGCCACCTTGAGAATATTGTGATCGGTTTTATATCCAATCTGGAAATTAACTTTTTAAATAAATTACGTTAATTTGGCGTTATCGTGACTTTAGAATGTTTTTACGCATTGAAAAAGTAAACTTGATTGTTATTTTCATGCATTTTAATTTGGTTCTTAAAATAATAAATACTTTATTTGGCTATATTATATTGAATTTCGGTAATAAGAGTCAATTTGGATACCGTCAATGTTTCGATTAATACGGAGTATATTTAACAGGATAAAGGGATGACTCCCGATACAAAACTATTTGCGGTCGCCGTTCACACTTTTAAACTACCAAATTTTATGCAACATCATAATTATCCTAATCTCACGATAATTGTTAAGATGCGCTGTTTGACACCTGATTGGTTAAACTTGAATTGTTTAACTTTTACCTTAAAGTCTACGAGGGAACAGATAACACATACTTACATCGTAATCTTATTGAACAAAATACTATTTTATTTGCTACACGCAGTAACTATGGTTTCAAATAAACCATTAGCTTTTTTTCGCTGCACCCAGTAATTTAAAAATAAAAGTTCAATATTCTCACCGCAATATACGCTTTGATCTTCATACAAAATGGACAAATGAATATGATACCTGGAAATTACGGTGCAATACATCCCCGTACATTTATTTATAGGTGAATACCGCGCACATTAATCATAGCGAATGGGAATGGAGCGAGCGAGGGCGGGTGCATTCACCAGTCGACCGAGCTCCCGCAAACAAGTGCACCGGACTTTTAATCTCACCTGAGCACGGAGCCGACCCTTGCGGTTTCCTACGTGATCACACGTTACTATGAATGTTTGCAATAATAGTTTCTTTATTTGTTTAACTGGAATAAATATTTTCAAGAATAGATTGTTTGAAAACAGACTGTTGTCATTGTCACTGATGATACATGTACTTACAAAAACAAGTCATGTTGATAAATAAGATGTCGAGCACTTTTTATATCTTGTTAGCAAAAGAAGACATTATAATTGGCAACTTGGAAACAATAATTTTAAAACCGGATTATGACTGTAGATCACTTTGCGTACCACGACTAAATCATGAGTTTGAATGCCGGAACATTTTTTTTGGTTTTCGGTGATTCATAACATAGTAACTTCGTCCAATACGTAGGTATGAGCAAGTGGCCAACTTACTTAATAAAAACTGAATCGTTCTTTACTCTCTGTTTCTGTGTTCATATCTTCTGATTATTAATTTTACAGAAATCAATAAATATTGCGATGAATTTCAAAATCTCGTCTTTTCGACAACTGCCTACCTAGGTACTGAATCTTTCATTCGAACTAGACCTTGATTCTATTAGTGATATCTATAATACTAAGAATATTATAAACTCGACGAGTCCAGACGTTTTCTAATTTACCATTTTGATTGTAATAGTGCGGTTTCCTTTACAAACTCACAATGACAATACAAAAGAGCCATTGTTTTCATTTGAATTTACCTCAAATACGTTTCAATATTGGTTTTGTGAGAGTTCTTTTAATAATAATACTGTTACCCGTGGTTTAAAATAAATAACACCTAAGCAGTCAACTTATAGGGCAACATCGAAGTTTCATTTAAGTTTTTCCAATCGATTCCGCTTGAAATAGTAACAAACATACATATAAAAGACTCAAACTTAATATGTGTTGCAGTGAACCAAAATTTGGTTTAGTTTAAAATCCAATTCGTAAAAAGATTCCCGTAACGACATAGCGTTGTACAATATTTCAAGCCTAGTTTAAATCCAGCTTCGCATTGTAATATTGAATTCGTAGAAATGTTATAATTTGGTTATATTTAAAGCATATTTCGTATCGGTACGGGTATTACAGGCGCGAGCGGCAGTAAACTGTGACAATGGGACGTACGGCACTCACTAATCATACTTTGCTTTCTGTTTTATTTCGTATTTCCATTACCGTATTTCAAAAGGTATTGACGTATGAGGCACTTTTACGAGTTTTACACAGTGCTCACTGAACCGTAAATTTAATGCTACTTTGTTCAGTGCCGGTTGACTTTTTTAGATCGTAAATGGTAAAATACTCAGGCTGCATGTCAACCAGCTACATAGTGCACTCACTATTTTCAGTTACTGATTTTGTAGATAGTAAATATCGGTGGACATTTTCACACGCCAGGCAGCCCAAAACTTTTAATGTGAACAAAAATAAATTTTTAAACTTTATAATCTACTACATACATATTTGAATAATAATTAGTACTTACTTACAATTTTATTTAACACATAATCCCAATCATGATCATACTTCCCACAAATGCATAGAAAGGAGAGCTATCAACTGACACGATTTAATCAAACTGGAAAAATATTAATAGTTCAAACTATCTCTGTTGTTTGAAATGTTATACATACTCGTTACTTATTTAAAATACGGAACTCAGAGGACGTGACTCTAGCTTGCGCTTGCTGGTTTTGTCATTTACTGACTGATTAATACATTTTAATAATATAAGTATAATTTAATAATGCATTACTCAGTTAATCAGTAAGGAATCTCAGAAGTGCCGTTTACCAACGTTATTCAAATTTCGTTGATCTAGCCGCTGCGAACTCAAGAGTAATTTACAGTGGTGTAACAGTAGCCCATAACAACATTATAATTATGCTGGCACAGTTGAAATTCTTGGAAATGTTACTTTAATCACTTCATACGACCCTATAAATTGTTCATATTGGTTTATTACGGTCGTGAACTACAGAGCAATGTTTTGATTTATAGTGACTAAACTTGTATTGAGTACCTACAGATTATATAATATTGATACATCAATATTTTTAAATAACCTATGAAATTGCTGTTTTGTACGTACAAAACGGTATAATAAACGGCAATTTCATAGGTAAAAACCATTATTATCATATTATTATATGCTTCAGAGACTTGTCCAAATTAATCCTTTAGAACTCTTTAGATTAGAGGATCATGAACTTCTAAATATCTAAGAGTTTACCTAACGCGCTTTAAGTTAAAAGTTAGTTTATTTACAGAAGTTCTATGCTCCACTGTATACATGTATTTTTTATTTTTGTATATTCACTTAATATTCCGCCAATAGTGAACCAATTTTGATTTTTTTTTTGTTTGGAAGAGTACCTATAATTAAGAGCTCTCTTAAAAAAATTGAGGTTCTGATGAGATCTTCAATGTTTTGAACTCTCCTTATGAAATTAAAGGTGGTTTATTACAAAAATATATTTTTATATTATTTTGCCACTTGTTACACATAAGGTACCTACGAATCTTTTCTTAATAAAACACCTCTTCAAAACAGACACTGTATAAAGCTGAAACGGGTGCGTTAGTTTAATCGTGTGTAAGATCTCTGAAAGTGAGCATTTCTCACTAAGCTGGTACACCTGTCGACGCGCCTCACCCATGCGCAAAAAAGGAATTACCCCACTTCCTTTCTTTCGAAACTCGCACTTGCACTCCTTACACTCCTCCGTTTCCAAGAGGCAAAAAGGCTTGTGAGATGCCTTTTATTCGAAAAATTCAGCAAAACAGTCTCATTTCAACGTAGCTTATCACCATACTTCTTTGGAATAAACAGCGTATATTTTTTTTCTACGTGTAGTTTAGATTTTGGTTTTGGGAACATCATTGCAAAAAGAGATTAGTGATGATTTTTTTTAAAACTTATGCATGGTGAAATAACTATGTAGTTATACGTCTCAAGAATACGGATTTTAGAATTCCCTAATGTCATCTACTGTTGATTCTAACTGTACCTGTTGATGTATTCTAAGATCTAATCCATATTCACGCAAGCAAATCGCTCCTCACATTGGCACAAATCCTTACGAATGCCAGAATTATGCAGGCACATCAATGTACAAACACCGAATGGAAATTAATTTGTCGTATTAGCTGCTCCGGTGGATCGGATAGTTTGCCAAAAGGCAACCAGTGTAAACAGGGTATACCTAATGTAATAAATAATGTATAGAGGCCAAACATGAAAGTTATCCATGGCATACCGAGAGGGATCAGGGATAAATTTTCATGATCCTGCGGTTTGTGATACGTGCCTGTTAATATTAGTTTATCAACCCTCTTACCGCATTGTGTACAAGATTTACAAATACCTGTTCGAGATCATTATTCAAGCCGGAATACACAACTTGCGGTGCCTGTCTGTTTTCGATGTACTCTACTGAATTGTTTGCTTGAGATAATATTAACGTGATTCACCAAAACTTATTTATTGCTTAGAATTTTGACGTTTCGTAGACTGAATTATACTGTTATTTGTCAAAGATACATTTAAAGCACTGCGCAATATTATTTAGTTTTCAGTTCACGTCCTTTTGATTATATTGGTCACATTCTGCCAAGCGTCTCAAGTCTGTAAAATAAACAGATAAGCATGGTCAAGATACCTTGCTATGCCAACGTCGAGACAACTTGATTATCTTCCCAACTTGTACCAAGATGCACAAACCCAATACAAAAATCTAAAGCGAATTTCCCGATATTGCTTTTCACAGTACTGCATAGGTTATGTAAATCCGTGCAAGGTATAAGCAGTAATAATCATTGAGGCGAACACACGTGTCTCCGGGCGAACGTTCATATGGCAAGCCGCAAGTGAGCACTCCCAGCATATTGTGTACCGGCGAAACAATATCGAAACATGAATACATTCGAGGGAAGTGGAACAATGTTCGCTATTATTAAAAATATGTGCTGTTATTGAACACTATGAAATAGTAAAGGCTTTACATCTATTTAACATGGTTTATACAGCGACCATTTTTGCATTTACACAATTTCAAGAACCACACTTTTTGCTCGTACTTATTAGCAATTTTTTTTTTTTTATTAAAACAACTTATTTATAGAGTGCTTCCCAGTTTCGATCCAAAACAGCCTGGCTGGCGTTTTCGCGCGTAAAGTACTAAGGATAAATTAGTAGTAGATTGTTAAAATAGAATACAGGTACCAACAGAAGTACGAACGTCGTTTTACACATTAGGATTAATCTAAAACACTAAAAAAAAGTACTAAAAAGCAACAACACAACAACGGTACAAGCTGTACCGTCGGCCAAAAATGTGGTCTACCACCCTACGGTTGAGTTTAATTTGAACGTCATGAAACAACAAGATTGATTCCCACTTGCAGAACATTATTAAGTGACATGCTCTCTTTACTATGTTTACGTGTCATGTGTCAAGTTCAAATTCTCGGAAGAAAAGTCAACGTTATCGATAATGAGATCTCACAGAAACTTTTGTCAAAACTGATACACCACTTTCTTGGCCGACTGTACCTATTCGTGAACTGATTCAAATTAACCTAAAGTACGAGTTTAACCCATTGTTAATTTAAATTCTGTTGAAAAACTCATGTCCCTATCATTAAATCAACCTCCTCAATTTATTATTTTGTTATCGAGAATACATTAGCATGCTATTTCAGGTCCATCAGTTGGGAGCCCCTGGGTAAAGTTAAAATAAAAGCTTGTAAAATTGAATCAATCGCTTCGCTATTAAAAGTACATACAGGAGAGTGAATCACTTTTATGGAAAATATTGTTGCAATTTTCTGATAAAGTATAACGTTTTTATAATGATAATAGTAGGTAAGTAAATAAAAAAAAAATATTTTAAATTTTTAAAAGGAACTTAATATCTGCGACTTTTATAAAAATATTGTCAAGATCATGTTTTCCTAGTCCATAATTAAAAAGTTGGCGGACTGCCTATCATATTTCAGGAGGCAGACAGTCCCGAACAATATGCTCGCCAACAAACGGGAGGCAGTCGCGCGTGGCGGGACGTCTGCGGTGCCCTTTCATTAGGGCCCGACACACTGGACTAGCAAATCTATACCTCAACTCTATAAATATTTAACTTTTTCAAATGTCCCGCCGGTATAATTATGAAAGGCCTACTATATTTAGGACATGTTGAATTCTAGGCTCATTGAAATTTCCTGTAAGCCTTACTATATTTTTATTATGTATATTATATTTTTTTACAAAAAAAAGCATGATTCTATTTATACAGTTGTACCTAATGTTTAATTATATTTGAAGTGAGCATTCATATTTTGAAGCTAGATGAGAAATATATCGCACCTTATGTTAACGGGCGCTGTCACGTTTGCTGGGTGGGCCTCGGCAATTTGTTCACCCTTAACGAATTTGCCAGTAATGTTTTTCATGAAATTAATTTTATTTTGCGTCATTGTGACTACCATGTAAATGAGAAGTGGCGAGCGCTAAGCGGAACGTTTAGCTTTGACCGGCGAACTTTTGCTCCGTAAAATAAATTGTGTACAAAGTGAATTCAAAGTTCACTCCGTCAAGTCGGTTGTTGTTTTTTTTAACAATTTGTGTTTCAGGTAGTAATTGCTTTGCAAAATAGAGCGTCTTATGTTTGGAATTTTATTTATTAAAAACAAAAAAGGTAGCGGTTCGCACTGCGAACGCGACCGGAGACTGAGACCAAAGATCGAGACAGGAGACCGCGACAAGGGTCTCGGTCTCTCCTGCATGTACTGTGGGTTGAGACCGAGACCAAAGCTCCAATCCATTCGTTATCGGAATGGCTGTCGTCGCTTCACGTACTTTTCAAGCGCGACACGGATACTACCTGCTGGTAACGGGGCAGCAACCGTCGCGCCTTGGTCTCTTGTCTCGACGCGACGCGAACCGCTACCTTAAGAGTACATGTCAACCGCCGATGAAGTTAAACAAAATCATAAAAGTTTACATGCTTTGTGAAGACTGAAGAGCTTTGAGATCTAAGCTCGGACTTGAGCCCGTGATACGCAATATAGCTCTTACATTGTCGACGGATGTTTCCGCTTGATGCATTTTTGATGTTTTTCTGATGTGGGTCTATCGGCCTTTACTATCTAAATGTGATGAATATTCAACGATAGTTTAGTGGGGATACGATTTACGCGGACAATAAATAAAATTGATAAAAAAAATACTCTACAGCTTTTATTAGATGATTTAATTAATACAGTAGAATAGGAGAAAATATGTTGCCTATACATACTTAACGGGACACTGTAGTGCCTGGTACTTGCTTTGATATGGAAAAGGCTTGTCCAGCACCTAAACCATCCTCCCGGCTTAATCAGCTATATATCCACTGAGAAGACAATCAAATGGACGTGTGAGGCTGACTAAGCCGCAAGTTTTTTTACGATGTTTTGCTTCGCCGTTTAGAGCTGCTAATGCGCATATAAACTTTTCGCAACAAAAACCCATTTATGCCAGGATTCAAGTCCTTCGGATCGACGTCAAGGTACATAATTCAAGCATACTCGTTAGTAAAAGTGAAGGGGACAAAACAACAGTCACAAAAATCATTGAAAAATAACACCTGAAAATCGTGCAATGAATACTAAACCTTGACTTTGTTATTTGTTTGATCTAAAACATAATTGATTTCCGCATGTTTAGCTTTAGAAAACAAATTAGTTGAAAATCTTTAAAATTATGGAAGTGTGAAGTGTGTCCATACTATTCCAAAGACTCCCCCCAATATTGGGGACAACAGTATCCCGAACGGCTATCAAATAAAGGACCTTCTGTGCATAGATAAAGAACGAGCGACTCTCATTGACTAAATTGAATTTTGTTCCGATAACTTCGGCACCAAATAAATATTAATATGCCGTCAAGAGATGAAGATAGCGCCAGAATTTTTTAAATCATTTTGTTCTATTTCTGTTTTATGTTGTCATCACTTTTTAAAATGGAAAGTGAAATATGATCACGACAGTATTCCTTATGTGCGATTAGACATAATTATTTCAGATCTGTTAGGCATTTTAGATCCTTTGATGATGGGGTCAGAGTTATGTCCAAATACCATATTTGGTACATTTTGCAGAAGTTAACTTAATCCATTTATTCGTGCTAATAAATACATTTTCTGGTTTAGAATGTTTTTATTTTTGTTAATTAGTAAAACATCATTTTTCTAGAAACAGTTTTGGTAACATGATAAGAAGCCACTAATGGATGTTGTTTATTGAATCGTATCAAAAGCCAGACACGTGAGACAGGTCGTTAGCTTCAAACAACAAACTTCTCAAGTACTTGAGAACTTTATTATGACTAATATTAAAGATAATATTCAATAAATGAAATTGTTATTACGACTTAATCTACAACATTCTAAGGATTAAGGTAGCGCTTTTTTTGTTTCTTCACGATGTTTATTGGCACTATGCTTGCCAATTGTGCATAATATCTTGCCCTGTTAGCGTGGCTGTTCATTCTGTTGCATAATTATAATATTATCTAAAGCCTTGCAAAATTGACACGCAGGTAAAAATGTAAAAACAATAAAGAAGATATAAACTTTAAAATCTGCATAACCCTTACTATCTGTTACAAAACATTGCAAGTCAATGTTGGATGATAATAAGACAAGGAACACAAAGTTAAGTAACTTTCTAAGCTTATGAAGAAATTGCCAAGTGAATCTCAATCTCACTAATAATTATTATGTATGGATGGATGTTTGTTAGTCTTATAGGCAAAAACTACTGAACGGATTTGCTGATGCTGAAACTTCGAATATACATAGTTTATGACCTAACATAATTACATAGTTTAAGGAATAACACATAGGTTATAATTTATCTAGGACTCTAGGTGTATACCACGCCAGTGAAGGCGCGGGCAAGTAAGCTTCTAATCCATAAAGACATTCAAATACATTTAGTTCATCATAACATTTCCCAAACGAAAATGTTTTAAAATCAATGTGAACAAAAAGTTTGGAACGTTTTAATATTTTAGCGGACAGCCATCGCTGTGGACAAACTGAAGCGTGCACAACATGGCGAATCAAGAGCAAAGTCAACCGCGCCGCTCACTATTTGCTCGTGATTTTGAAAGGTTAAACTCACCATCGCTCTATGCTCACTAGAGTAATGCCCGGCGACTTTGTTCACGTCTAATTATGTTTTCAAAATTGCACGCAAATGAAACGAAAAGTACTCGCACTATTTTCTGTTATTTTTTCAACTGTAAACTCAAATGTACAGGCAACAACAAAACTGTATTAACCTTTTATTCTAAACTTGTAAGAAAGTAAAAAAACGAAAAGTTTTTGTTTACCTATTAGTTACAGTAAAATTGTCCATTTGCTTCTAAAAACTAATTTAGTTCTGCAAGAATTACTCATCAAACGTTTTGTTTATTCTGCATTGGGTGTAATCAGAGATGCTGCAAATAAATGGGGGTAGTTAGCTGCTCGCCGCAGAGGGCAGTATCTGCGATTTATGTTCGGGCAATGCGTAGGTGTTGCTTCTTACCTTGACCGCTGTTTTGTAATGAACAATTTCGTTTATTATTGTTATCTAAAAGTGTATTTAGGCAACAGATTTATTTTCAAAGAAGTGTGAACTGATTATTTAAGTTTTTTTACTACTTTCGTCAAATAAACATGAAAAAAATATAACTTAAGTAGTTAAATTAGGAATAAACAATTATTTATAAATTATTTATGTAGACTGTAATAAAGTAATCATTTTCTTTACTTTTTAAGTAAAATATTTTGAGGTTAGTATAAAGTAATTATCCAGTCTATCCGTATGTTTGTCTATGTGTATTATATAAATATTTATAGATGTCTCGACTGCAAAGTAAGTAGTAAATTCAAAATGTATAAATGCAAACAAGAATCTAGAACTTTAATATGTTAATATGCTTATTGCTTAGTTGCTCAGGCAAAACAGAACATTAGAGTTACTAGAATTGTAGCTAGTAGAGCCGTTATGTAAATTAGTTATGGAATTATTCATATCAGACAAAAGTTATCTGACAGCGACCGCAAGAGCGATACAAATAATTTAGTTATTTCGCCACACGAACGTATATGCTGCTGAATCGATAGCGTATTCGATTACATGCGGCAATCGCGGTGTGTCCATCCGTTGACCAAATATCCGATACGTTACGGTTGCAGATCGACCGACTCTGAAATTGAAAAAAATCCTAGCGTTTATTTGCGGACCGCCCGATTTCTGTTCCGTATGCATCGTACACACCTACGTGGTACACATTACACAAATTAAAACTTTCAAGTCGCCAGCTAATTAATTCTGACGACGTGAACACAATTACTCGCGCAGTAACCGCGGTCTATTCTCACAGGATGACGACTCACTCTGTGTGTATTTTTAATTTGCGCAAAGAGCCAGTGTTTCGTGGATTATGGAAATGATTTCAACGAGAGCGTGCTCAGCCAGGTATTCACATTATGAACCCGTATCGTTGGAGCATGATTAGCAAATAATCAACGCCCTTTCATTGCTGGCAAATGGCGGGCATTTACTCGCATTCCGTTCGGGTCGGCAATCGACATGAGCCGTAGAGCCTTCAGCAAATACAATACCGATTGCAATGGGACTTGAATAGGACTGATCGTACCGCGGACGGGAAGATAAGAGACGAGCAAATAATATCTTGTTTTATTTCCGATTACATACACGATATTACGGTACAGTTGTTACTACTAGTAACTAATGTATGGTCACAGATGAATTTACCTTTTAATATTTGAACATGACTAAGTGGTTCACTTGAATAAAGCCACATTCAATATAAATAATCCCAGCTAAACCCTTCACGTGTGAGCACGAAGATGATATACACTTTCCTTACAATCACCTGAAGAAATTCCCACATATTCTTAAAACGGCTTTATCCGAGGGTTCGGGAGATATGTGTTTTTAAAATCCTTTCCGTAATAAATTATTCGGAGCGTACGAGTATGTAGCGGTTAAACCTCCAGGAATACTTTCTTTTATTGTTTGTTGTTACTCCAGGTCGATTTATCTGTTTTTAGATAAAGCTTTTGTTTGTAGAAATGAATTATTTGTGTTGCAAGTCTTCTGCTACTATTAAAAATATGCTATTATTTAAGATTTTTCTCATAGAACTTTTCACAAGTTGACAAGGATGACGTATAATACTTCTCAGAGCACTTCACATTACGTCGCCCGATACTATATCAAACACTCTTAGAAAAAGATCGTCTTCATTTCCGCACATCGATCATGCGAGTGACAGGGAAAGGGTCTTTTAATTCTGATAGATCGTGCACGTATTCATTACACGACCTTGCATTTTGTTTCACATTAAATTATTCAGTGATTTTGTGTGCTGATTTTACCGACCATTTATATAAACAGAGGTCAATGTTTTAGACAGTCATTTCCTTTACTAAAGTTATGTGTTTTTATTTATCTAAAGTAAGAACGTTATTTAATTTTTTAAGACTGCCAGCCATGCCGGTTGATACATTAAAGATATACATTTTGACTTTAGTTTCCATTGAAAACTATCAGAACATCGATGTTGAAACACTAACGAGGAGTAATAATAAATTAAGTGCTATATTTTTACATCGTAGATGATCATTTGTGTCCTTGCTAAAACAATTCGTAAATTACGTATGTGGAAGTGCTATCCAATACAAAAATATTTTCTGTTAAAGCACAACACTTCGGTGTCTCAAGATTAAAAAGAAGGCATTTGACAGGAATTTTCCGGAATATGGAGCGACCGGTCTGTTTCAATTTCACGGGGCGTTTGTTGGGCGACAAAGATGCCCAGAGGTGTCATTTCACAAAGAGCTACCCGAACTTATGAGATAAGATGAGATGTTTATTTTTTATGGCCGGGGGCAAAGTTTTTCTTTGTTAAGCCTCTTATGTTATGTAAGTTTAAGGTACGTAAGCTGCTCTTTGATAGTAGATACTTAATTAAAGTTTGTTTAAACATAATTCTGTGAACCATACTCATACTTCGAATATATTTATAGTCCATCTTCGCAAATAGTTAAATATAAAACACTAAGTTCTATTTTTAAAAACCATGGTACCTACCCTTAAAAGCTTCCTTAGAAATCACAAGAGCTTAGAAGTGTCAAATCGTTTCACAGTTTCTTTATTAGCAGTGAAGTTTATAGGACACATCGAAGAGCGGCTGACCGCAAGTGGGGCCAAGTCGGAAACATTAAGGTTCCATCAGCGGCCATATTTTCCGGCGAGCGCTGAATTTTCACAGAGGCCGGGGTCCGGCCGGCACCGACACGCCTTTGCACTCAGACACTGCCGTCGGATGAAGTGGAATTCTGTAAGCTACGTTACGCCAATATTTCCACGCTTTTACAGTTTTAAGACGTCCTGTTTGAACTTTGGTTACCTACCTGCAGGTTCTAGGTTGAACATTTCCTGCGAAGATTTATCTTTTATCGAGAGCTAACTTTGTATACAAAGCAAAATAACTGGAATGTTTAAAGTACTTTTCATGCTCTTGAATAGGCAAATAACTTTACGAAAACCATTAGTCACAGACATATTTTCGCATCAAAAGTATTCGGACGTAGCTCACATTAAACTTATCAGTGCAAACATCAAATATACTGAACAAATGAGCGCGGTACCTGAGATAGCGCCGGAGCGGCGAGCGAAATCATTTCCGTTGCGTCAATCAACCGTCCCCGCCGGCCGCCGTACATACGTCCACTAATGAGTTCGCGGACCCCATCCAATCGCATCTATCTCTATACACAACTATCTAGTACTACCTTTGTCAGCATTTTTGCTTCCACTCTACATTTTCATTCTACGGGAAATTATGCGTATGCACAAAGCGTCAGTGGTGTTATTTTACCTGTAACTGATTTTATGCCTTCAGTTTTTTTTTTAATTTACGATATTTGGCTTCTTTAGGTCGATAATTTTAATCAACTGTATTTTGGTATTTTAATAGAAAAAAGATATAATACTTTTAGTTGATGATGTTACATTAGTCAACAAATTATTTTTTGTGAATCATTTATTTGTTAAAAATTCAATTTAATTCGATGCAAATATTTACTGAACCTTTCAAGCTGCATCTGACATTTGCCCGCCATGCCACAAAAGTCACAAATAAAAGGAGAACAAGCTTTATTGATGAGATTTTTCCACTCTTATATTTATTTACAACCATCAAAGCGTATTGTTTCGCAAAGCCCAAAAGAATTCGCGGAAACAATTTCCTAGAAATGGCACCGCGGGGTGAAATAACCCGAAACAACATGTGAGGAAACCCGTAAAACGATTTTGTGAAAATTAACTCAATCAGGAGCAGTCTCCTTACACGGTGGTAGCGGATCCGGCTTTGAGGGAGACCGTGTCGTTGTTTTGGGGGTAATAGTTTCATGTTTACCGTTTTCACTAGCAAATTCAAAGTAATGTTTGAGAAAATCCTATTTAATATTTTTTCAAATTCATTTACTTTTATGTTCTTTTAGGAAAATTATATTACTTGGTAAGCTCAGACAACTTAAAACTACTACTTCGAATTGCTTTAAAATTGATACAAAGTATGTACCAAATTGTACGAAACATATTTACATTAATCTTAAACCGAACCCATTAACTTTTGTAAATTAGTTTTCTAAACATTGTAGATAGGTAGGTACTCGGTTTTGGGTATTTCAAACAAGTTAAAACAAAATTAAGTCGAAAACTCTAGTTAACACCGTAATGGGATCCTCGAAGACCACAGTGAGCATCAACATTTAATAAAAACGGATTAACTCGTTTAAACTTCGATTGAACTTTTCGAAACTTGGAGTTGCCGAGTGGTAACCCTTGATCGAGCTGCACACCAAAGGAGCAAGTATGGCAGAGATCATTTTAATTGGGTATATTGAGAATTCCAGTTCATTTAGTTTAATTTTGAAATTGGTATATAAGTAGGTACATCGTTGCTTCTTCATAATTTATGACTAACTTGAAACTCATATTGAGTTACCTCATTAGTTTCATTATAACACCTAATAATGGGTTGCACTTGGCTAGCGCAGAACCAAGGCGAATGGTGAACACGAAAGGATGCCCAGCAGTAGGTACAAATTGCTGCTTATGCAGATGATGATGATGATAATAGGCCCGTAAACTACAATAATTGGCCAATTTTTTACACATAAATCTCTATGGAATTAAAACGTAATGAATTAAACATAAACATTTTTTTCTGCATTAAATATAAATACACAACATAACAACGACTAAGTACGTTTCATTGATCATATTTTTGCTATTCTCTTTTTTATCGTGCGTCCTACGAAGGAAAATTCGCTCCCTCTTAAATTGTTATTTTGATTGCTGTTTATTCATTATCTCTTACGAATGTTCGTTAATTATGGACTGGTTTACTGATTTAGATCAAGTTATTTTGATACGTGTGGTTGCGATTTTTACAAAAGAAGAAATATAATTATTATTGTCGTGTAACCCAATATATTTGAACATGCCTCTTGCAGACAGTAGGTAGGTAGGTACAATGTATTCAAACCCACAAACCGAAACTAAGGCGATAGAGATAATATAAGACAATTTATTCTGGGTTTTCCAAATTTACTCCTCAGACCTTATGTTTACGAGCCACTCGCATTCATTTGACTGTGTTTCCTTTATCTCACTACATTAGTATAACATACGCACGCGGTCTGAGAAACGTATTTCTCTACTAACAAATAGAGGTCGACCGTTAGTTTGATTGCAGGTTATTTGTTGCTTTTACAATGAACATTAGTACAAGCGCCACCGCGTTGGTTTCCCACTGAATACCGAGAACGTGGATTGCCTTGTAGACTACCTGCTTACATTTAGAACACAATTAATTTTCCACAACATCCAATAATAAGTACACTATAGTAAACAAGTAGCAATTTTTTTTATAACAAACTACATTGTTTTCACAAGTAGATCCTCTTCAGATCCTCAACAAATTCGTTTTGTCGGAGCGACCCATTATGCATCTCCATGTCAAATTACTGTTTTCTAATATCAATAGTCTCTGAGCAAAGCCGCAGACGGACGGACGGACATGGCGAAACTATAAGGGTTCCTTGTTGACTTCGGAACTCTTAAAATACTGAAAAATCATAGTAACTAGCACTCTACAGTATGTTCCTTACAGATATTTAAGTAGCAGTAATAAAAATAATATAATGTCATTAACAACAAAACTGCAACACCTTTGTTATCGTAACATTACCTACTGCCACCCTCAAATCAGGAAGACAACTCATTAAAAGTTGTAAATGTGGAGCAAAACTGTAGAATGTTCCCACTACAATAGTAATTTAACTCGGCTATTGTGTAGTCATTTGATGAGGGCGAGGACAACGACAAGCCCACCCTAATTTCTAACATTAATGAATTAATAGACACATTTAGACTGGAATGTAGGCACAAAGCTCGACTCGTGAAAAGGGTTCGATGATTATCATTAATTTCAGCTTGTGTGAGGAAAGTTGGTGCGAAACCATTTAAAATATGACAGCGCTGAGATTGTCTAATCTGCCGTTTTATAGCATTCAATAAACAAGGTACAAGCCCACCAATTAAAAAGTGGATTAAAGTATTCTACTCTGGACTTTACTGACTACTTTCTAGCCGTAGGAAATAAGTGTTAATACATAATATAAGTAGTCATAAAAGTCCAAATTTGAATTGAAGATGAAGGCTAAATGTTATCTGAGCTATGTTCAATTAACTTGTTTTTGTTCAACTGCCTTTTAAAAAGAGCAATAATAATATTGATTTCGTTCTTTGTTAATTCACACCTATATTATCCGATAAGTTCAATACAGCAGTAACCATAAGATGTGGAATCGATAAAAGCGCAACAGTTCCCGCCTGATCCCATAGAGACATAACGCTACAATTTCCTACGACGGCCCATCTTGAACATCGCGTTCACGCGAACCTAATGCGAGGGGAGACTGATTTCAAAGGGTTAATATCCGATAGTGGATCCAATGCAGGCAATATATCTTTTGAGCTCCGGTATTCTGTATATTTTTTATAACATAAGAGTAAAGTTTTAAATAATTATTTGAAGCAGACACTAACATCGGAAGTATTACTAACACGAAATCGTATAATATTAGTCTATGCTATGACTAACAGCAGTTGTAAAGTTTTACTTCATCAAATTGAGCAAACCCATACCTAGATGTAGGTAGTTGGACGACATAAAATTATACAAGAAATGCAAACTGTATAATTAGACAATTCCGATGTCCACTTGCTAGTTGTACATTATAAACGAAAATATAAGATTATATCTTCAAAAAAATACTATAGGTATAGGTACTAGCTAGAGTTGAAATATTTGAACACTGCGCCATTAATCCAGAGTATAAACAATTCTGGTACCGAATTTCATTCAAATCCGTCCAGCGGTATGAGCGAGAAAGAACAACAAACACACAAACTTTCACCTTTATAATTTTATATAGTGTGATTGGTATGTTCATGCGTTACCAAACAACTAAAAACAATAATAATAATTGCACAAATCTTTAAATATAAACTTGGGTAGATTGAGACGAGCACGCTCTTATATCCAGCTGATTATACGAAGGCACGTGCCAAGGATTTGCTACTGATGTGAATCTCTAGTATTCAAATACACGCTTCTTTAAAAATAATCCAAACTATTTAATTTACCTTTGCATTTACTTCAGCACAAAAACCTTGCATACAGTAACATTTAATACAGTACCTAGGTACCTATAGTACATATAGTAGGTACATAAAATTCAAGAAGTTACTGAAATTCGCTAAGATTTTTAATGAAATGGTATTATCATGACGTTACATTGAGTGTGCAGTTATACTGAATGCATAATTATGTTACTGCGTTCATATAAACACAGTAAAGTACAACAACATTTAATATTAATGATAATATATTCAAATTTACGCACACCTAATATAGAAAATTCTTATAGCTATTCTTGTTACATGACTGGCGATTAGCTATACCAAAGACGATTACTAGATATTAATCGTCTTTGGCTATACCTACACAAGCTGAACACACCAAGGTCTTATGAAAGAAAATATGAGCTTAGCATGCCTATACCTACATATACATGGAGTTAAATTATAAAATCACTGTACAATGTAATGCGAAATAATGCACCACCACAGCACTATTATTAGTGATGTACACACTAAAGTACATAAGAAGATAGCATGCTGACACACGTAGCTATAATATATATTACTATAAATTATATATGCCTTGCTATAATTTATAGTAATATATATTATAGCTACGTGTGTGTCGGGCTTTAGGCCTATCTTTGAGGTCGGTTGGAATTCCCGAGATGATGTCAAAAGCAGGCTTGTCTCAGGTGCATGAGACAAGGTGCGGTCAGAGCCTCAAGACTGTGGCGTCTGTGGCTTGTTCGGACAATGCTTGTCCCGTTGAGATGCTTCCTTAATCCTAGGACTTGGAACATGATGAGTAAGCTTATTCTGGCGCAACTGAAATCACTGTTTATTTTGAAGTAATAGTAACATGTTTTTATATTTTTATAAAAGTTAATTCATATAATGTTCTATGATTTATTTTTGCTCCATTTTTAGGAAGTTCAATATTTAATTTAAGTATATATATTTTTTATTTGTTTAATATAACGTTTGAATTTCTGTTTGGCAATGGTAATCTTTTATGATGAGATAATATTTGACTAACCATTGTGATGTTACAGTTATTTTAGCTTGAAATATATAAAACTATCAGAAAAGTGAAGCCATCAGCGCAAAATAAGAGTGCTTCAAAAATAATACACCATTTTTGTATTGTTTATGTGTAGGTATGTGCCGTAGCTATTAAAACCGTAAGCAAAATGCTACCTGTGCGCGGCATTACGGCATGCGAGTTCCGGATGTGTGCAATATAAATAAAATGTCGACGAAAAAGCTTTCACAACCGTTTATTTCTACTGGGAACTATAGATGCACTTGTACAATCTAGGATGCAAGTATAGTACACGTGAAAGATGTAGGTATCACCAATATACATCTTGTTATTATTGGTAACATTATGTATACCTAGTGTTATTTCTCATGTAAGTGAAGATGTAAGTATTCCTTTAGAAGACAATAAATTCTTTGACCAGATAGGTAATTACAATATTATAATAAGGCAAATTAATTATAAGACCACGTTTGATCAGTAAGATAACTATAATATGGAGTTAGTTTCGATTATTAATTATTCATTGATTGTTTATAAAAAACTAAAAAAAAAGGGAATTTCAGATGTATTATTATAATGTTTCCGATGAACTGAAACTAATAGGTATGTGTGCTAGGACTAGGTTATGCATAATAATGCAAAAGTACTTTTTAGTGTTTTTCGTAGCACCCCGTAGCTTCTCGTAGTAGTTTCAAAGTTAGTACAAAATTCTGAAATCTTTGTGTGTTTGATCCTACTAACATTATAACTCCGTCACCAGAGTTGGCTACTTGCTCATACGAACGAACGAACGAATGAGAAAGTCAGTAAGAATGTATGGCTGTTTGTTACACTTTCACGCAAAAACTCCGTTCAGTAGTTTAGATGAAATTTAGAATGTACATACTTTATCACCTGATATAACACATAGGCTACTTAATAACCGGGTAGGTAAGTACTACGCGAGCGAAGCCGCGGCTTATACTAGAGACTTTAAATTGTGAAGCACTTGACATAATGCAGCTCTGAAGCCCGGGTCACCGAATTCAGGGTAAGCATGTCAGGATTCTCGATGTCAAACAACTTTTATTTAATTGGGCGCGTTCCGCGAAACGCTGTAATCCGGCTCGCATTCATTAGCGTTGCTGTCACTGCAACTTATAATCTCCTGGTACTCTGTGACACTTTATAGCCAACTACTTCACATATTATCCAGATAATAAGTTGCATATTGCATTTATTAGGTAACCAACAATCACCCGGATACTGAAACGCTACTTGTCTTAATGTTAGTGGTATCTGTGACATTCATTGAGGTTTGGGTATACAAATCTGAAAATTAAGAACATTGCAAACAGTTATTATGTTCTCAAATATTTAAGTAGCGTTTTAGTATTCGGGCGTGTTGCTAAGGGAATAAATATCTAAATGAAAATTTATTTTACATTTAGAAGGCCTCTTAGTTCATATTCAGAATTCATACTCAAGCGAGAGTCGTATCTCAAGCGACGATTCATTACTAATTTACCATAGAGAACTGTCGAAAAATCGATACTTTGAATACGAGCCTTAGTCCATTATGTATAACAGGGTTTGTGTTTACATGATTTAACTCTGCTTCTTTCGTACGAGATGTGATTAAACTAATATAACGTTATGACGTCACTTTAGCATGAGCGCAAGCAAGGCAGACTAGCTTAGGCTAAGTAAAGAGATGTTTGTCTTTGCATCTTGAAACAAAATTAATCTGGGCCTTTCAGAGAGAGGTTTGTTTTTCTTAACGAAGCGTCGAGACTGTAATGCACTTGTGATTTATTAGCTTATTATGTTAAGCGCTTGGTTCAGCGACTTGTTATATATTTTCAACTTAATTTGTTAAGAAGTGATGGTAATAATAACGATCTTAGACATACTTAACTGTAATGTTAAAATTATTTGTAGTAATTAATATGAATTAGATCAGAATCTGCATAGCTCAATCAAATCAATATTGTAGAGAAAAATATAAAAATCAGTATTATCATTATCTTTTCAAAATAGTTTCAAAATGCTGTTCGTTCGTTCGTTCATATGAGCAAAGACGATTAATATCTAATTAATATTAATATCTAGATATTAATCGTCTTTGATATGAGCAAGTGGCCAACTCTGGTGACAGTGTTTTAGGCCGCCTAAAGACCTCCGTCATGGCTTAACGACTTTAAAAACCGGGACCGACAAATTTAACGTACCCTCCGAAGCACTAGACATAAATCTTAAGTTTTTTTTTATTTTTTACATCAAAATGAAAACAATAAACACTACAATAAAGAATGGTAGTTCAATTTTCTCTTCCCGTATAAACGTTCAGTTATTCGTTACAAAAACATGACACGGTATGAAGAGAATAAAACGCAAATATAAACCAAGTGTCGGTGCTAAAGGTTTGGGCACCCAGAGTTCTGTTCAATTTAACTCATTTGTTGTTTGTTTTTAACTTTCGAAATTAAAAAGTGCAGTTTTTACATTATAATTACTAGAATTATATAAACAGTAGTAAGTTTAATTTATGTCAATAAATTTGTTACATAAATTACATTATGCAAATGGAAAGCAAAATTATTAGGAAACTATGTAGTTTCAATAATTTAATAGATAGCGATGGACTTATTCGGGTAAGTCATATTTTTAATTAAATCAAGACCAAGTTAATCATTTGAATGGCATTTAATTTAGATGAACTCATCGTTCTTGCCTTTCACATTCTATCATAATATCTCAGCAGATATTTGTTCCGGGTCTGGTTGTTTTTCTATGTATAATATGTATGTATTTACAAAAAAAAATATGTATCTATGTAGTATATCAGTCATCTGGTTACCATAACACAAGCATTCAATTGCTTAGCTTGGGACTAAGATGACGCCGTGTGGAATGTCCAAGGAAATGAAATGAAATGAAATGAAAATGAAATACGATCACGACTGTATCCCGGTAGCGGTAGACATTTCTTTCAGATCATTAGGCATTTTTAGATCTTCTTGAAGATGTCTAAGAGGGTAGTCAGAGGTATGTCCAAATACATACATATTTGGTACAAGCCCACTTTTTGCAGATATGTCCAAGGATATATTTATATTTATATTTATAAGCATAATATCAAGCATCTAAAATATACAATCTTTGGTTTAATCTTCCACATCCATCAGCTTTGTAAAACAACCGATTTGGCTACAAAATACGAATTTTATGAAAAACGCCATCAACTTTAGTCAACTTCTATTGTATGGAACTCATAGTGTCCGAAGCTGTCTTAAGGGTCTGACACGCTGGATTCCAAGATTAAATTCAAGCCCCGAGGTACGAATCCGACGGCATCGTCCACACTCTTTACAGATGAAAAATGGGGTATTATCTCGATTTTAGCTGTCGGATTTATGGTATAAATGCTTGGTTTCAACTTATTTTAGCTATCTCGTTGCCCTAGATAGCTTTGCCCGCGTTATTTTAGTAGAGTTTCATAAATATTATAATGTATTTCGTTTTTTTTTTCTATTGTTAGTCAGACAAAAATCTCAACTTATTATTATTATTATATTAAATAAAAAAGAAATATGATCACGACTGTATCCCATGGAGCGGTAGATATTTCATTCAGATCATTAAGTATGCATTTTTTTTAGATCCTTTTGATTTTTTTTCCTTTCCATTTCCTTATATATTTAAAATAGGAAATTCATAGATTTTTTTTATATTATGGCCTGATTTCTTAGAATAATATGTTATAAATACTAACAACCTGTTTTAGTTTTCCGCTTTTTAGTAGCTCTTTTTCCTCTTAGAAAACGAATGTTTTAAACTTTCAGGTGTTTTTAGGATAAACAGTTAAACGTCAATGTTAAGATGTGTGTTTTTTGTTTTTGTTTAATTGGTTTACAAATCGAAAACACTACATAACGTGAGTTATAAGCCTACTTATTATAAATCTATTAGGTACAGGTATTTTTTTATTTAATGTTACACAAACTTCATAAATCAATTACAGCTATCTTAGTAACCAAAATATTCATGAAGTATTATTGTAATATCCGCCGCCTCAGCAATTAAGCGGTGATATTAAAACTTAATTAAAATTTGTTTATCACGGCTCCGAGGCGATTAAAACTTTAAACGAAGCGCCGAACGTAGCGCCTTACGAAACGAGTTTATTTACGCAAATAGTGTTTCAGTTAACACTTGAGTTGAGTCGATCGAACCTCTAACTTTTGCTTTACCGGAATGAATTAAATATTAACTATTATTAACTATTAATCGATATATAAAAAACTTACAACGCACCCTTTGTTGTGTGAAAATAGTGAGCATAATTGCGTGCCACATCGCAAAACTAAATGTATAAAAAATCGCGGGTACACACATTTTTGTGATTTGTTTTTGTTTTATAAGTAGTAAACTTAAAAAACATAAAAATTAAATATAAGTGAAACAGTGCCAAAAACACCAATTTAAATCCAATAAGTAATAATTATAAGAAGTGTCGTTATTAGTTTTCTGAATAAAACTTCAACTAAAATTTACAAAATTGTAATAACTGTAAGAATGGTACCTTATTTTAACTATTGTTTGATGGAACTATTGCACGTATAGGTACATTATGCTTTGATTTTTTTTTTAAATATGGCTGTTTCTCACAGTTTTCTTTTTTTTTAACCTTTGGCTCTTTCGACGAATAAAAGTAATTCTGACAGAAAGGGATTTAATATAAGTTTTTGTTTACACAGAATAGAATAAATAATGAACAAATCTTACCTACCAAGTGAGCTAGGATACCAAATAAGTGCACTTAGTACATTTCTTCAAAAACGGCCCAATTTTTGTGTTTTAGAATTTATAAACCTTGTCTCCTGGGGCGCATTCTAAAGGGCTGTAAGTACTTATTTGGACTTCACTTGTTTGTCCAAGTTATCTCGGAATTTATGTGAGGGCTGCACGAAGCTCGCCGCGGGACGAACTAGTGAAAATTAATGAGGACATCAACATCAGTTCAATTCGGAGCCTCGTAATTTATCTAGCTGGAAAAATAGTGGCTTAGCTGGTAAAAGATTACTTTTTTTAGTCTGGCGAACTTGGTATTTAGTTGGTTGTTTGGTTATAAAGTATTTTTACAGAAACTAAACTACTACATATTTACATAACTGTACAAAATATGTTTGCAACTACAAGTACTTATATGAATCATTGATTGCTGGTCTATATTTTTATCCTAGAAAAATACCCCAGCAGCGCCGTTGGTGAATTTTTTTTTAATAGGCGGCTTCGTATACCCGTTATGGTTGACTACATAATCAATTTAGAGAGTATGCACACCACGTTATTCGAACGCGCAAACACAAATGCATATGAACCGCGCAGTGACTGCACGTTTGTATCGATACAAATGCGGGCAGCAAGCTGTGTCCATGCACACTATCCTCGCGTTTTTAAGCAATGATTGTTCGTTCGTAAAACTTAGATGAGAAGATCACGCGCCAACTGATAACTGGTGCTTTGAAATTCCGAATCTATTTTAACTTTTTTTTTATTAATATATAACTTACTTAAAATTGGCGTCATTATTTCTTTTTTACTATCGAGAAGTAGAATATTGATAAAAAAATCTCTTACTTAAAACTTCAGACCCAATGAAAAAGTTCAAAAAACCAAATTAAAAAAAATACTTTCAGCATTTCCATCGCCGCAAGGTGTGAATGAAGAGCCTTCGTACTATATTTTACAGCGTGAGTCTGTTTTCTCACGTTTTCTCTCAATTGTCTACAGACGCTGGAAGGTATTTGGTTTTAATGCTATGTCTTTGCGGCTAGCGGCTTGGTATTTATATTTCAATAGTGACCGCCATGTTTTGTGACCTAACTCAATGTTAAACATTAAACTGTGAGTTATACCAAACCGCCTGAAGGGCAGGGCGTCTTGTTTACAAACCGCCATTGTTTTACTTTAATGAACATTTCGTGGGTCTAGTTATTTGTTTGTTCAGTATATTGATCTCACAAAACAACAGCATATTCATCAACTTTTTGTTGTTATAGGCCGAATTTTTTCCAATTCATTAAACGTTGTTTATGCAACCCTTAAAACTTCGCTCTTTATTAGCTCTTTATAATATGGGTAATTTTGTCAAAACTTTACCTGCCAGTTTATTACCTTTTGATTAAATCTGAATTTGTATTCAGATTATTATATTAAATATAATACAAATTCAGATTTAATCAAAATAATGAGATCTAATAAAATGTAATCAAATACTTAGCAAGATCAATTATCTTGCGATTTGTTTGAAACTAGGTGTTCATATTTTTCATGACAAATAATAAAACCACGTAAGCGAAGCCGCAAGCATTCTGCTAGTTTTTTATAGGTAAGTTTTAAACGATCACAATATGGCCCCAATTAAGCTTCGAGTGTGCATCGATTACAAGTTTATATTTTTCTCATTAACTAGATTATTGGGTTACTTCAACGTTCCCCTATCCATGTACACAAACCTTCATTCATCAACTCACCTAAGAAATGGTGTCGTAGCTAGTAATTGATCAATAAAAGACAATCATTTCGCTAATTGGGTTCTAAAAGAGATTAAGGACGGACACACTATCAAGGTAATTTGAGGACACAGAAACACAAATGTTAGTAGGGACGCAAGATCCAAATAATTTCAACCTTACAATATACCAAATTACACATATTGCAAATTCTATTCGAATGTTTATTTTCGTAAAATAAATGAGTATAGCGTTCTTGTTTGATTACACTTTACTAAAGAACTAAGATTAGCTACGAAAGCTAGTATAAATAGCCGAATAAAATGTTTAGTAGCGGCTACACCTTCAAAACAGAAATACATTAGTGTTTCAGAGAAAAATGAAGGCACGTAGGTACAGCAAAAACAAAGGTATGCCTTCAGGCTACTGGGTAGCGTCGTAAAAACACTATGAAATGTTTACGATTGCAGCCGAGTCAGCTGGTTAATTCTTTTGAATTTTTTATATGGACCTTGGCTCTATGCAGATCCAGCGGACCAGGACAGCGCAGAAATTCCGCTCTGATAATGAAAAAAAAAATGAAATATGATCACGACTGTATCCCGGGAGCGGTAGACATTTCTTTCAGATGATTAGGAAATTTTTAGATCCTTTTTGAAGATGTCTCAGGGGGTAGTCAGAGGTATGATACGAGTAATACACTTTGTATTTCAGATAATGGTTAGTATGGTTTCTATGTTTATTAATAGATTTCCATCATGCCTCAAAATTCGCACACAACAAATTACAAATATCAGTAAGTAAATAAAGGAAAAAAGAATATAGGTAAATGCATAAGTATTAAACAAATATAAGGTTATTTATATAAGATTTCATGACTATTACCAGGCAGTATGAATCATAGTCAACGGAAAGTGGTTCATTTAAAATTAAAGTTTTTATACGATTGAAATAGTTATTTAATAAAAATATTCAAATAGGATTTAGTTAATAAAATCAGAAGTGAGGTTAGGTTAGAGAATAAACTACGCGCTTGGGAAACGAGCGTAGCGAGCGTTGAATTGGTTGTTGATAAGCAAACAGCGGCTTTCATGTCATCGACCGCTAGTCCGTTATATGACTATATACATCCAGACTATGTAATGCCTAGACGAAGCAGATTAAACCATAATATACATTTTCTTACGTATTAGAATGAATGTTTTTCTTTTTAACTTTTACACTGTCTGGGATTGGGTTTTAGAAATTATTTTAGAAATACAGAGCTAAATACAATACATCGTAGCTGAAATACATCGTAGCTATTTATGTAGTCCCATTTTTATTTAAAAATAAACTGAACCACCAGTTTTTTTTATGCACAAACTATCTAAGAACTATTAAAAAACACAAAAAAAACTTATCCAAATCGATGCAGCCATTCTCGAGTTTTTAAGTGACAACGAAATAGGATTCATTTTTATAAGTATAAGTACTTAATTTATCATATAGAAGATCTATACATACTTGTTTGTTGCTTAACTAGGTTTCAGTTCAATAAAACTATTTAAAGTAGTTATCTACAATGATTAGTCTCCTATTCGCTTATAATAATAAAAATCGTTTGAAAGAAGTGTAGAATATAAACGTTACACGTTCGTCGAGAGATAATACTTAACATTATACGGTTCGTGATTTAGCTATCCAAACCAAGTGTTTCCGACGCGATCGTAGGTTACACAAGATGAGCGATGATGTCGTGACTCATCTGCTTGCAAATTAACTGCTCTGATGAATGCGCCGCGACACGTCACCGCTTTTACTAGACCTCCAAATACGCCAGTTCTTACCCTTAAAGTAAACGTTTATACAAACAACGAGGGAGGGATGGTGGCTCTGGATACACTGGTGGTCGGTAGGTAGGTCCGCAGGCGCGGTGAGGGTGCTGTGTTGATGTATCGGTTTCATAACGTCCACGGTTAATTAGTGTCAAATTACAACGTCAATGTTTTTCCAGTTCTCCAACAAAAACATATCGTTCTCATTTGTTGTTACTCATTTAGTTTAATTTTCTTGGTAAGGAAGGCGACTACACACACACAAAGGTACAAGTGACTTCGAACATCGATACTTATTATTTAGGAACATTATTTGTACCTTTACAATCTGCTAACAAAAACCTCAAAAGCAGGTTCTTTTCAGCAGTTGCTATTACTTAAATGAGTTTTCTTCGACTTTACAGGTCTGTAATAGCGTTTGCCGTAAAGAGTTTCGAACGCGACCTTCCGTAATTCAAGTCAGGATTTAAACCTTTAAAGAAAGTAACTTTTGGTGGGACAACAAAGAGGTTCACCATTCCCTCTAGAGTAATTTATACGTGACCACGGAGAGGCGAGGGTCCTCAGGGAGGCCTTGCGTGTCCGTCCCTCTCACCTGACAGGTAAACACTGAATTGACTCTGACATTTTTAACTTTTTAGCTGTTTGCTTTCCTTTTGTTTAGATTTCTTCGGTACATTCTTTTGTATAGTATCTTGTACTTATTATTCGAGATATTTAGTAATTCCAGCAATATTCTAAATTTTAATGACATAGAAATAATTGTTATACAATTAGTACTTACTAACTTCTTTAACGTAGCAAAAACTGCCGTCGAATATACCCCATTTCGCTGTGATAACGATAATATCGTAACAGGCAATAAATGACAGTTAATAAGGAAAAATACGTTCTATCGATAAAACCACGAGGGAAATAAATGGAGTATCGACGAGTATAAAACGATTGTCACTTTTAATGACATACGTCTCTAAATGTAATCATGAATGGTCTCTTTAGGGAGTCTAGATTATTAATTTATAATCCAAAGAGAACTTTAAATAATACTGAACACGATGACTTGGTTCATCCAACCACAATAAATAATTTCCCTGCCTAATTAGTCATATCAACCACGGAAAATGATTTTCTATGTATATTTTAGTAGTAGGTATATTGCGATACACCTTTTTCTTAACTACTGCAGATATTAACTTATTTATAATTTTTGTATTGTCCATATACATGTGAATTTTTGAGACGGGACAGAAAAGGCAGGGCAAAAAGTTTTTGTGTAAAATGGTCATTGTACATTGTTCGTAGTTTTATTACTGATTGTATCTATGTCTTAGAAATTAAGGTGTGCAATATAGAATTTTCATTCATTTTTTCATTCATTCATTCATTTTACACAAAAACTTTTTTTGATGCCAATTTGTGTTTCTTTTATGCATCAAAAGTCTCTATTGGACCGACTGAGGTTTGAGTAGGTACTAGATATAGGTACACGTATATGCTTGTAAAAAAACTACCGCTGACTAAACTGTAAAATTTCTGACGATGACTTTCATTTTCCATATTAGATAGCAACACAGAACAAACTATGCGCAACCGAGATTGCACCTACAACCTCCAAGACAAGGTAGAAGAACATCTAGATAAGATTAAATAGCGAATCCATTTGAATAAAATCTTAAATCACAAAAAACTAAAATTGTTTTGCGCAACACGAACGGATTCCTACAATAAATTGTAAGCATGGTACAAAAAGACCGCAACGTCCAGCACGTAAATTACACCTGTATATTTTTCACGTGGAATTTATTCAGGTTTGTTTACGCGACGGGAGCCTCCATCAATCTTGTCTCCATCAGTGTACAAAACTGGCACACTAACTGATACACTAGTAACAAATTGTTCCTATTTGCTCGCTGTCCGACGGACATGGATGCCTGCCACACATCAGGCAGATTCTTAATTTCATGGCCCGCTTGTTTACTCCATCAGTAGGAGAGGCATTTGCATTTTTTTCGGCTAAAAGTTTCCCTGAAGTGGTCGCGGAGATGGAAGGGAAGTTTGTTCTTGTTTCTACAATATAAATTCAAATTAGTTGAAGTAGGAAAATCTGAGGGTTATCCTGATTTATTTTCAGTAGAAATAGAATCAACTAAAACTGAAAGAATATCGTATTGGATAGCAGGATTATTCATAGAATCGAAGCCTTCATTCGATACAGACATTATGATAATCGCAGGCTGGATAAAATCACAATAGAAAGGTGAATTCCCAAAGACTATAACATGCCGGGAAAAACGCTAACGTAAACCAGGAGCAATAAAGACTCGCTACAATTTATTTATATGACGCTTTGGGGAGAAGTTACCCGCAGAACCGAGGAAAGAACGAGGTGAAATCAAGTTGATGCGTAGCGGAGAAAATGGGATATGTCTAGTAGTATAATCAACGATTCCCCTCTAATAACAAATTGAACCGATTGCGGTTATAGCCTAGTTTATTAGCGGCGGTATCGATATACCACCACACTATTCTTCGACATCTCGCAAATTACCATCGGGTAATTTGCGAGATGTTGGATAAAAGTGTATCACCCAATAGTCACGAATAAACTGGAAGATTGCTTGTTGATTACAGTTACTGTTGATCAGATAGTATTTTAATAATTGAATTTAAAACACTTATAAATGTAGGTATTTGGTTTTAAAACAAAATAAAAAAAATTGAACTAAAATTCCATAATATTATTATTTTTACTAATTGTTTAAATAATTAAGCTAAGAAAGCACACAGCTTTGTCAGCTTCATCGGGTTCATCAATCCTTTTTACTTTAATGTATAGGTATAAATGACTGAGATATCCATAATTAAGGTAATGAAAGGAAGAATTTCATTTTCGATTTCATTTACATAGTAAAGGTTCGATAATATTATTTCAGAAATACTTGATCTGCAATCAAGCCTCAGGGGGATTGCTGGCAATATCTGTAGAACGATTTGCCTTCAAATTCTCTTTAAACCGTTGATCTCGAGCTCTGTGCAGGTCGATTAAACGATGTCTTGAATACCTAATAGGAATGGAGTGTATCCGAGTGCTCTTCATCTTTAGACATGTGGCATTCGATAATACCTATGACATGTACCTAAAGAAAAAGTTATATTTTGGGCTCTTCGCAGGGAGAAAGCAAAATAAACCTCAGCAGTTTCAAGATAAATTTACGGTTTAATAACTCATATGTACCTACCTAAAAAAAGAAAAAAAAAACAAAGTAACGTTAGTTTTTATTTACATAGATAAAAATTACTACCTAGTACATTGCTCAACAACTACATAATGTTGATGGCATAGTCTTTGTCAAACATTTGCGATCACAACTCATACTATTATCTGAAGACTCACCCGCGTTCTGTGTTCACGATTGTAGCAACACCGAACGGAAAACATAGAATAACGCTGTAAAATTCTGTTGATGGTAACTTGTCTAGAATGGTTAGATTCACTCGCCAGCGCATAAATTAGCAGTGCTCGCACACAACCGCCGCAGCACCGCAAAAACTCGAATCGTAGAGGAAAGTTTGGCGATTAAGCCGTGAGGCGTGGCGTGGCCAGGTCTGCTCCTGACAGTTAGTGCTGCCACTTGTTATAATCCGTTAAACTTTCGACCCTCGTCAAGGTACGCACTGAATTCATGGAAATACCTTCTTTTTCAGATTTATGACGTACTTTTTTTAACTTCCAGTCCTCTCTCAACACTCACGGTAAAAGCCTACGATGCCTGAAGCCTAGGGTTTCTGTGAAGCGGCAACCGTTATATTATGATAGTAGGAATATCTGGAGATATATACTTCGACTAGCTGTTAGGTACTGAATAGGCATTCGATAATAATAATTATGTTGTCACGAAATTGTCTTATAAAACATTGTGATTTGTGATAGGTACTGATATTTCCTCAAAGATTTTAATAGTTCGATTTTAAAACCCTCACACTTTTCTTCTTCCAAATCTAGTCTTTTCGGGGGTATAATAACAATTTGATTTACCATAATAATATCAAAACATGCATTATATCGCAGCGAATGCATTTCAGGCAAGGAAAGCATTACGTAATTACGTGAGCGCATACAGAGCACATCTTAATAGAATTAATTTGCATTCTCTCCTATGTGCAACCCTCTAAGTGGTTTGCATAAAATTTTCTTTTAAGTCAGTAAGTAGTGCTTAGAGTAGAGATTGTGTTGTTTTGATTTTATCTTTTTCTTGCTCTATACTTAGGTACCTACTTGACTTACTTTTTTGCACATAGCTTTAACTTTGAAATAACTTTGTATCTAATTAAGTATTTAGCAAATTATCGTAGAATACCGGGCATATCCGGAATATCTTTGGTACAGATCAATCTTGTAGAGCCTCCTGATAATTATAAATGTGATACCTACTAGGAGATTACAGACGTTAATTGAAACCGTGAGTCAGACAATGATTTATTTTTACTCTACATACTAAATTGGACATTTTCAAGGGATCTTGAATGAACCTACGTTTCTGCGGATAGAGTTGTGAGCCTGTTTTCGTGTTCACGTTGCTCTGTAAAACAGCTGATAATCCGCTACGAATGTTTATGAGACTGATATAATTCATTGTGTGATTCATAGCTTTCACGGGCGGTTAGTTTTGTTAGGGTGTCCATGAGAGCTGATTTTGAAGGAACATTCAACTTAACACAAGTAGGTAGTACCTACCTATTTAGTAACTTGGGACTAGATGACGCTGTGTAAATAAAGATACTTAGTTATTATTTACTATTTAATTTTCTATCAAATACCTACATGATTTCGTAATGAGTACCTACGCAAAAGTTATTTTCTGATAAATTCAATAAATTGTAAATGAAAAATACATATTTTTACGCGTCGATTGATAGGTACTTAATACATACCTACATAGATATAAAAAAAGACTTACTTAAGTACTCAAAAAAATTAAAAAAACCTTAAGTATCGAAAACTTTGAAGGTACTAAAAAAAGTTAAATTTTGAATTGTGTTAGTTTAGCATTTAACCAGCGATATACCTACATGATTTCGTAATGAGTACCTACGCAAAAGTTATTTACTGATAAATTCAATAAATTGTATTTAAAATTTTGGTAGGCGTAGGTACACGACGGAAAAAATGCTTCAATCAGCCAGTTATTTCATTAACTTATGGAAACAGTATTGTGTTCAGTCACAAACACCAACAGACTTCAACTACGGACTTTAATATCCCTGATCCACTGAAATCCATGTCGGTGCTGACAATACGCTGATGCGATGCGTATCTGAATGCAACTCGGACTGTTTAATCCGGCAACGTCCAATGCACATCATCAAACTGCCAGCGATGTTTTATGTGACTTGTATTGGAAAGGATCGGTGACGCATGGCAGTCTTGAATACGAAACGAACGGAAAAACAACAAAATCAGAGTTTGTAGTTATGTTACTAATGGCTAGTTTATTTATATTCTTTTTCTAATAACGGTATGACACTTCTGATCACAAGACTTTTTATCATCGTATTTTAACTGAACTCCTATCCTTTGTTTTAAGTTTTTTCGAAAGCAATTGTCATTATGCTATTGATAGTTTGGTAGATTGTTTTATATTGATTTTTTAATGTATCCTCATCATCATCTCAGCCGTAGGACGTCCACTACTGCTGAACATAGTCCTCCCTCATAAATCTTCAGTGGTTTCGGGAACGATTTTAAAATTTGGCAAGAAGGAAGTCTCTACAAAGCTAAGTTTCTACATTCGATGTGTGAATCAATTCCTTTCCACAGCGACCTCTAACAAATGAAGTTGAAAAGTGTTATAGGTACTTTGTTGTGGTAGAACGATGAGTACACTACGTTTGTTAGTTCCATAAGTTCCAACGTATTCACATAGGTGGGGTTAAATATTTTGTGACAGCTCCATCTATGAGACAAGCTTAGTACTATTAATAAAGCTCTCGTTACAAAAGCTCTACATTTGCCACACAAATTGGTTTTCTAAAATAAAGCTAGATGGCTCTACTTATATGTATGCACAGAGAATAAAATATTATGATGTAGATGTAATCAAAAAGTTTTAACTCATTTAAAAAAATTAGGAGGTTTTAACATCTTTGGAAATTTTTTTTAGACTTAAAGATGGCTGATGGCTGGTGTAGAAAATTCTTTTTTAAGGTTTTCTTTCCTACAGGTGGTCTCATAAAAATTTAATGAGGATCTTCATAGTGATGAACAGAAATGCACCTCGAGAGTTCAGCAAATCGCTCCTTACAAATTGAAGTCAGATTTTCTACAACTGTTAATTTTGCCACTTGATAAAAAAAATAGGTAGGTACCTACCGAAACTAATCAAAATTGAGGCTAAATACTTTCAAAATATAATCGAATACCTACTATGCATCTAATGTCCTATTCTAGGAGCTAGATTATTCTTACATTATAAAAATAATATAATAACAGCAAAATAATACCTATGCTTGATATTATTTACTTAAGTAAACAAAAAAATTCATGCTCTATGGATCAAAAACAAATAGATCGTATTTTCTTCAATCATTTTTGCATTATTCTGCATGTTCTCTATCAAAATGACACACCTTTATCCTATAATTTAAGAATTACTACGCATATCGTCACATCACTCTTCATTATCGAAGCTATCTCATAAGTAGGTATCGTATGTTAGAGCCACCAGTCGCCCCCGGCACACGCGATTTCATATGCAAACTGTTCTTCTGATAAATTACCCTATTATTTTAAGATTTTGAGCGAATGATAGGGATTTCTGTTTTTATAGAAGAGCTTTGCTGTGAGCCGGCCTGAATGAAAGACGCACGGTAGCATATTTCAGTAGATACCTACTAATTACTAATCTTCTAAGATTAATTAATATTATGTAATCTTTAGGTATGGATGAAATTTCGCATTTTTTATACAATCGAAAATGTTATATAGAGACCTCTTTGAAACTTCAAGACCTTAAAACTAAGGGATTATACTGCCTGTTCCAAACGCGACACACCAGTCAAAAAAGGTCTTCAGGACTTCCAAAAACTCATCAGAGGACGACCTCCGTGGCGCAGTGGATGAAGGCCCTCCTGTGACGCGAAGTTGCGGGTTCGATCCCCGCTGCGGAAAATGAAAGAAAGAAAGAAAGAAAGAAAAATCATTTATTCTTGTAGGACCTCAAGGATCACTTAAGTATCGTTTTACATGCTAGGTGATTCTAATGCCTGTTCCAACGCGACTCCCTACACCAGGGAAAGAATCAGGCAAGAACCTGGTGGTGTGGGCCTAGCTTTTTTTTAAAAGCGATCCCTTAACAATCTAAAATACTTAATCTAAATAGTCAAGCTTCAGTGGGAAGCCAGTCGAACAAAGTAAGGCATGTCAAAGAAAGTAAAAGTAATTGTGAAGTTAACAAGATAACACCTCAACAAAATGTTGTCTGGCATCACACGCTACACTTGGCCGACTTAAGTGGTAGGTACCTACTTATCAAGGTAGTAAAGATATTGTATACCATCAACCGCCGAGGGGCACAGCGACATCAGGCCACGCAATTTTATCATTAATAAAAGCCTCAATGGAATAATACGCTTTCTCTACAAGAATATTCTTTATGTACGTTTTAAACCTTCGAGTCGGTAGGTTAGTTACGTTGATTGAGAGTTTATTGTAAAAAAGTACAGTATTTCCCATAAAAGAACCGTTTACTTTTTCTAGTCTAAATTTAGGCACACATAATTTATTTTTATTTCTAGTGTTAATTTTGTGCACATCACTTTTTTTCTTAAAGTTGTTTATATATTTGTGAGTGTGCAATAAGTTTACATAAATATATTGCGAAAAAACAGTAAGAATATTTATTTCTTTAAAACGCTCTCTTAAAGAGTCCCGACGTTTCATTTTGTAAATGGCGCGGACAGCTCGCTTCTGTAAAACGAAAATAGTTTGAATATCTGCTGCTTTACCCCAAAGAAAAATACCATACGACATCACACTATGGAAGTAACTGAAATATACTAACTTAGCTGTTCCTTCGTCAGTAAGTTGCCTAATCGTACGCACTGCGTAAGCCGCAGAGCTAAGCCTACCTGCAAGTGTTTCAATATGCGGACCCCACTGCACTTTGGAGTCGATTGTAAGACCTAAGAAAACAGTTGAATCTACAAGATTAAGTGCTTCCCCATTTAGTTTAATTTTTGTAGGTCTCTGAACCACGTTAGGCAAAGTGAATTTAATACATTTAGTTTTTTTGGCATTAAGTAAGAGGTTATTAGCAGTGAACCAGTTTGAGACTTGGGCTAAAGAGGCATTAACATCATCATAATTATCCTTAGACCTATCAACTTTAAAAAGCAAAGATGTATCATCAGCAAAAAGAACAATGTCACACATGTCTTTTACAAAGGAAGGAAGGTCGTTTATGTACACTAGAAACAGAAAAGGGCCTAGTATCGAGCCCTGTGGCACACCCATATCAATAACTGACCCTGAAGACTTTTCACCTCCTACTTCAACTTTAAGGAGTCTCTCAGAAAGATAAGATCTAATCAGGTTAATAGCTTGGTTTACGACACCATAGTACTTTAATTTAGAAATTAGAGTCGCATGACATACGCAGTCGAAGGCTTTCGACAGATCGCAGAAAACTCCGACTACGTCTTGCGAGTTCTCAAAGGCCTCATATATGTGTTTTAGAAGCAATGTACCTGCATCGGTTGTTGATCTACCTCTCGTAAATCCAAATTGGTGCTGGTGTAAAAGTCCGTTGAGATTAAAGTGAGAGAGCAGTTGATTAAGAATTAGTTTTTCAAATATTTTACTTAACGCAGGCAGAATCGATATTGGTCTATAATTAGCGGGGTCAGTTTCATTACCAGATTTGAATAAAGGAATAACTTTACTCATCTTCATTAGATTGGGAAAAACTCCCTCGTCAACGCAATTGTTAAAGATATAAGCTAAACATGGAGCAATATCCCCAACAATAGTAGCTAATATCTTAGTCGAAATCCCCCATAAATCTTCAGTGTTTTTAATATTCAGTGTTTTAAATATTTTGACAATATTGTCTGCGTTAACATAACTAAACCTGAATTCATTATTACCCTGAACAACACTGGATTCCAAAAGGCCGTATGCTATAGTGGCGGATGAATTTAATGATTGAGTCACCACATGTGGTATATTAGAGAAAAAATTATCAAATGCGTGAGCGACCTCATCGCTTTTAGTTAATAAATGATCATTTACTTTTAGATTTATCTGTTTGTGGCCACGTTTTGTTTTACCAGTCTCATTGTTGATCAATTTCCAAGTGGCTTTAATTTTGTTAGGTGCTGTTTCAATTTTATTTTTTAAAAACATTGATTTTGCTACCTGACATACTTTAATGTTTGCATACTGTGCAGTTATTTGTTCCGGGTTTGGGTGTTTTTCTATTTAAAATAATACTAGCTGCGCCTCGCGGTGTTACCCGCGGTAGTTTCCATTCCCGTGGGAATACCGGAATCAAAAGTAGCCTATGTGTTATTCCCGGTCATAAATTATGTATATTCCAAGTTTCAGCCAAATCCGTTCAGTAGTTTTAGCGTGAAAGAGTAACAAACACACTTACACACACACAAACTTTCACCTTTATAATATTAGTAGGAAGGATGTAAGTAATTTATTATAAAAAATGAAAACTAGTCATTTGGTTACCATAACACATGCAATAAATTGCTTAGCTATGATTAGATGACGCCGGCGCCGTTTGAAATATCCTAGGATATTTATTTTATTTAGTATCATACCTATACACACACGATTTCTTTACTTTCGGTGTACCTACCTTACAGACTAAGTTCAGACAAAGCTAATTTACAAACAAAAACAAAAGTAAAACTAATTAAAATGAAAAAATCAGGCGCCCACAACCCTTCAAGCGTAACAAGCACTCGTCTGAAACTAGGGCCAATCTACACTAATGTTTTGATACGCTCCAATTATGTACATCTGCCTTATAAAGGCTTACGTTATCGCGCATCTTTCGGAGAGAGGCATGACGAACCCTCCCTGGGTGCCGGCAAACCGTTAAAATGAGTAATGACGAGGCTAGTTCAGGGGTTACCAACCTGGATTTCAACAAGAATGTCTGGGACTATTCTTATTGCGTAAAGTAGGTACCTACAAATAAACATAGGAAAAAGCTACAATACAAGATCATAGTTTAACAATTATCTTGTTAAATTATGATCTTGTATTGTAGCTTATTTTGCTCATCTTTGTCATGTTATTATGTTTCTCTGTTATGTTATTTTGTTATAGTGGTATGTCGAAGTTGTTGGATTGCATTTAAAAACTTTATTCTAACTGAATGTACGTAAAAATTGATTTTTAACCTATCGTTCCAACGCGGATAACAAATAAAACCTTTTTTTGTTTTAAAATAAAGGCTAAACATATACCTACTTAAACTAGTTTTTTATATTTTTAATTAAATACTTAACAAAACTTACGAGTACCTACCTGACTACCTAATCGTACCATATCAATCTAAAAAACACTTTTATAATGTTCAATCTAAGAAAAACTGTTGACGACCCATGATTACTCAGCCGAAATACACTTAATAAAATCCTTGTACAAATATGAAAAAAAGTCGTGATTATCATTTAATTTCATAGTTAAGAAACGCTTATTGATTCGGATAGGACGCGTGCGATGCGCGGGCACCTGCTTCCGTTGATAGGGTTAAATCAATATTTGGACTAATGTATTCAAATCCTTTGTATTTTTTAATCCCAGGTAATAAGGAAAATTAACATGTTTCTCCGTTCAAACACTAGAAATTGAAATCGGATCAGTTATTAAATTACTGATACTACTTACTACTTATAGTGCAATAGTAAAAATTCACAAAAGATTTTTAGTAAGTCATTAATCAATTTAATATGATAGAAAATACAGTGTACCTACCTACCTCACTAAATTGCACACAAGCCAAAAACCAGGAAGCTCGAACTGAGTAACAAAAATAATCCTAAGATCATTTTATCAAATCAGATGAATTATAAGTAATTACAATTCAAAGTTCCGAGACAAAAAAATCAATAAAGAGAATTTTTATCTTAGATTGATTGACTCAACCTGACCCTTTACATGCGACCGGGTTTTTGTACACTTTCATAAAAACTAAATGTATCAGTGTTTATTTGTGACAATTTGCTTTGTCGGTTTGTGCCGATTTACATTTGAAAGAAGTTTTTTTGGAGCGATGCAACCTGTAACGACACGGTGAATGATACAGGTAGGGTTGAAGGAGAGACCTTTGCCTTGCTCAAGTAGTTTTGATACTTTCATAGTCGAACACAATTTTGATTATGTACTACATCTAATCTAAAATCTAATTTAAATACATTTTTAGGAAGGATAGAAAAAATATACTTAACGTCCAAAAATATCATTATTTCAACAAGTATAAATGATAATCATATTTCAGCCCTATGTTACTTACTGCTGGAAATAGACTACCTTTCACTTACGACAAACTTTTAAAATGGATAAAATTCAATTATGATGATATTGACTGTATTCCCAAGGTTCTGTAGAAAATTGTTTTTAGATATTTTTAGTCATTTTAGATCCTTTAAAGATATCTAAAGGGTAGTCAGAGTATGTCTAAATATATAATTGGTACATACCAAAATGATATCTTTTCAATTATGTTTGTACTAGTAAAAATTCATGCATGATTTAAATATTATAAATTGTTGAATTGCGTTAAAACTTGTCTAAATGTTGACACTGAAGCAGATGATGGCGGTACTTGATGCTGTAGCGTTATCTGAGTTTAACGGACGAAACGAATATCTAAAGTATCAAAACTGTTCGATGCAAAGAACGAATACGTTGGCGCGCCTGGGAAGATTCGAGCGAGTGGGTCGAATGAAGACGAAATAATCGATCAATCTGAGCTCGTCACTGCCGAAGGACCGCACACTGCAAGTTGGCTGTCGCGGCGAGGTCGTGTCACTCTTCCAGTAGGAACACTTCATTTCTGGAAAGAGATGTTACTTTTTTCCTGATTGTGACGCAAACCTGTTTATCTGCCTATCTATATTGAATATGATCGTCATTATTGGTCTGAAGAGATATTGGGTGAATTTTTAATTAATTTTTAATTATCTTTGTATATCAAATATATAGTTCAAAATAGTTAAACATAATAAAAAAAAGCGCAAGATGTGATAAATCAAGTGTTTTCTTACTGTAATTCAAACCTGACAGCAAGATTTAGTAAAGAATACATTTGTCTAATCACATCTTTGTAATAATTTAACTCTCTTTGATTTTAAGTTGAAGTTTTAGTGTTTTACCAAGTACACAAAAATGTGCAATATATAGGGCGTCCCACATGCCACATGGAGGGAAAATACCCTAAACATTGATTATAATTTTTTCCATCACCCTGTATATGAAATATAAAAACCTAGTCACCAAAAAAACAAAGAGCAGTAGGCATTCTTTTAATCATTTTACAAAAAATCCGTGTTTATTCGAATAGTCCTAATTTCCTACTTTTCAACACTACATTTTAATTCTCAGTGCTCGAAAACCAGCGCATAAATCAAAACTCGTTGATTACTGTGTATTGTAGTCCGGGAGTGCTGAGGTCTTCGGTAGCAGTAAGCCGATTGCAAGTTTATGCATAACCACCGTATTTTATGTCTTATTGTGCCATTGATTTATCTTTATCAAGCCAATTACACTACTTGTGCGTATTTGTAAAGGATTGTAGTGTAATAATATTTCACGATTTTGTCTCAATTTCTATATAGAACATAAGGAACCTAACATGTAGGTAGGTAACAGGCAACATTTGAGAAGAAACAAGGGAGATTTTTATTTATTACGTATCTTCCCTTTCAATTTATAGCTACTTGTAGAAATATCTAAAGTAATCTAATAATAACTCACTGGATCCCATTTACATAATAACATTTCAGATAAACAATAATTAATTAAATCATGGTTTACCTATGAAATAAAAATTTACCGCTTACAAATATAATACACGGCGATAAATAAATCTATGTGTTACCATAGTAAAAAAAATGTATTATGTTATTTATTTAGTAGCTAAACGCGCTAATAAATAAATAACATAATAATTGAAGCATCAAATCAACCAACAGCATCTCTATAGATTTATAGAACAAAGACATAAGAACACAATCATTAGAAACATTGTTTAAAATGCAACCCTACAACGATAAGAGTGTTACGTCATAACTCTCTGCGTCGCGGCGCGCAGGTACAGATTGGCGCAGCGCCTCGTAAATCCTCAGATAGCGCCCACACTAGGCACCCAGCAGCTACTGTGAACGCCAGATAGCCAACGTCTTCACTATTGAACTAACTCGTAAAACTATGATTTCACTAGCATCATCATCATCGTGAGACCTACTAAGTATAAAATATTCGTTAATGCGTTCATTGCCCATGACTCACGCATGCTTTACTCGTGCACACTGTCCTGCGGCCTTCTCCTATGGAGAGCATCGCAGAGCCGGGGCAGGATAGAAATTATTAAATGTATTGTCAATAAATGGTACCTGTAGTAAAATACCTAAATATCAAATCCGATTTGGCCGATTCAAACGGCCTTTTCAATACTTCTTAAAAATTTACAATAATTTTTATGCTTTCAGTGCTCGCCTGGCCGTCTTCTATGGAGAGATCCGTCATCTGCATGGGCACATTGGGCACTGAGCGTGCTAAACTGGATGTGTACATAAGCTTATTTTAAAATTAAGTATACACGGTGATTCATAAGTGCTATGTTATTTCGAAAAGGGGTCATTCACATCAGTGTGAACAACATTTTGTTCTACGATTTTTTTAATTTCGATGTTTTTCATTGAAGAAATGACTAGCAAAGTTTCCTTCATAAATAAACACAGAGCAACCCTATAATAATCAGCTGATCCATGAACTTTGCCGGTGACCATAACCACTGGCCAGTGGCCCTTTTTTGTCTGCCTTGTGTGTTCATACCTACCTACCAATTTTCAATCTGTGCGAACCTAGTAGGAAAGGTAGTTACAATGTTGACAAACTTAGGATTGTCAAAAGATTTAACAAAAAAGTTTTTGTATGAAAAACTGAAAATTAGAATTCACGTACACAATTCATTTTCATGGTCACAAAATCTCCCTTCCGGGATAAATAACCAATTATGAATCACGTTGTATAATTACTCTATCCTTGTAATTTTGACGCCAAGCAGAAAAATATACCATAGACACATCTATATCATTGCCATCGAACAATGGTAAAAAAATATTTTTTATTATATTTATAAAAGTATTTCCGGACGGAGCTTTTTGCAAGTCAATCATAATAACAAGCTGTTTATTAACCTTTGTCAGTTTTTTTTTTCATTTACTGGTAAATTGTTCAGATTTAAAAATGACGTAGCTGCAGTAAACAGTCACATATTTATTCCTTGACTATAATTATCAAGTCAAAAAACACATCTGCTGAGTCTCGTTCCCAAAAAAAACTACATTTCAAAATAATCATATTGACAGCGTATGTTGATGTTTTAAAAAAATCGAAAGTCTTGCGGTCGTCCATGAATAAAAGTAAAATTAAATTCATGCTGCATCAAGATTCACCTCAGCAATTACAATACGAATACTCGCTTATTAGAAATGAGAGCACACCTGTTACACGCATCATCCTGATTTTTTGTGGTTACTCCTTTCATACATTTACATATCCAACTCAGAGCTAACGAGCGTTATTAGTTCGACCACAGAGTTTGAATGGAACCGCTTGATTGACAAAGGCAGAGCATAATGGATGCTTACGTTAAGTAGGTGCTCTTGCGAAACATTTAACGTCTCGTCAGCAATTGTTAACATCTAATTTGTTCGCAATCACCTAACATAATGCAATTTTGGGAGGAAGTAGCGATTTAACAAAGTAGCACAACGCCTTTATCCGGTTCTGGTTAGCAGATATTTAAACGCTTTAACGCGCAGTGCTTACACAAAGAAACAAATTAGGATATTAAAGTAATAAACATCTTAATACTTAATGATAGTAGTCTGACAGTAACGTCTTACCAGACGTATAAGATGAACTACGGCAACTAATTATTGGCTGATCTACGAAAGATGGTCGAGGTAACGATGAGCTACTATCGAATTCCTTCGTCATCCTTTATTAAGGTAATGAAACGGATTTATAACTTCTAAAGCAATTTTATGTCAAAGTGCAGTTCATTGGCACTCGACAGTGTCTCGAAGACAATGTAATTTTATGCTTAAATGAGCCTCAGCTCAAGTGGAACTTGTTCGGAAAATTTTGAATGGCAATTTTGGTGTGCCTCTGTGTCGCGAGCCTTTGTTTTGACTTGAATTGCAGTTATGCTTTATATAACAACAGGAGCGTAACCACTTTCCAATCATGCTCATTTAAATGATAAAGATGCTTGTATATGAAAAGTTTTAGTTTTAAATTGCGAGATCTGAACTTTATATATTTTGAGTTTTCAGTTCTGCACCGGTGACGCTGTTTCTCTTTCGTATTTAAATTAAGCAACGTTCTGAGCAGTAAGAATTTGGATAGGTGACCGTGAGTGGCATTAACAGCTGAGCGCTTTCGTGTTTAGGAGCGCAGGTTAAATTGTCGGTTTTCAAAGTCATGACTGAGGCTTTAAGGCGGCCTAAAAACTTCGTTACCAGAGTTAGCCACTAGCTCATACAAACTTATTTTACTTATTTTTTCCTTATTTTATATTCGCTTCTGAACCCGTACTTAGCAGAAAAAAGCTAGGTAAATTATTCCTAACCCAATTAATATTTCTATTTTTATTTTTTCGGTTAGATATGTCTCTTACACCAAATGTTTAAGTGTTTTTTTCGAATGATTTTCCTTTTTCATAAGAGCTTTATTGAAGTCACTGAATAGGTATACAAAGGCAGAGATTTGCCAAGATGGTGTATGATACCAAACACAATAAAGTGTTTATGCTCTCTATAAACTGCGGCCAAGATCTCTTATTTTATATTGAGCCGCTGAACCCAATTACAACAGAATGGTTCGTCATGATCGGAAAGTTAAAAGATTTATAAAATACGATAAAATGATTTTTTTTTATAGTTGCTACCTGTTGTAATAAAATACTCGTGGGTATATTTGGCTACTACCATACCATTACTACCATTATTTTGTACTACTGTACAAACTATCCATAGAGCAAATTCAAGCTCTGTTCATTTTGTTATTGTATATAATCCTACTAATATTATAAACGCGAAAAGTTGTACGAGTATAGATGGATGTGTGTTACTCCTTCACGCAAAAACTACAGAACGGATTTGGATATAACTTGGAATGTTACAAGTAGTAAACAACATAAGTGTTTATGGAAGCAAGTTATCTAAAATTACATTTTTTTTCTCTGTCCTTTATCATTTGGTCCAATTGCTAAGTTCCAACGCATTTTTATCCGATATATATTCCGAAATTCTTATTGGTCCTTTTCCTAAAACACAAAAAGAACTAATAAAGAAAGGTGGGATGTAAAGAACTTTATTTGTGGAGGTAATGAATTGCTTTGTAAAGGAATGGATTGCATAATTAGAAAGACATCATTAGGTCCGTGTAAGGACTAATGCCTGGGCCCGGGTTGCGAGAATTTAATCGAACTGTGCGCTTGTCAATCAATAAACCTCGATCGAATGGAGCACTTTGTGATCCACGGTGGGATAGTATGGATACGACGACTTATCAAAAATATTGAGCATCGTCTACCTCGCAATAGGCCTATCTCTCAAAAGGTCTTAATCGCGTTTTGACTAGGCGTAACGCGATATAGTCTCACTACGAACTAGGTATACAAAGATGAAGCACTCTGAAGATCAGATTTTGATTATTGATTGGGATTGTAAGTATTACATTTTATGTTTATTTCAATAGATTTTTAACGTTTTGGCTGTACGATCTATCTAAAGTTTTATGATATTTTTACAGATAATGCGTTAAATCAGAGATAAACCCATAGATACTTACTATAATAAAGATACCTATTAGCATCCGTGGAATAGTCAGTCAATGACGGTAAGTCACGTGGTCTGAAAAATTTGTTGATAGAAATAGATTTGATACAAAGCGACAGGTAAGCGGAAGAGTTCGTTTGTTTGAACGCGCTGGTCTTTGAAACACTCTTTCTCATTTCCTAATGCATGCATGCATATAAGGTATGTAATGTACGATGAAACCACCGAGCATAACTAGTGCAAATAGCTTGCGGTCGCAAGTAAATGTTTAAATCAAATCACAAATGTATTGATATCTTTTTTTTTTGTTGTTGTATGTTATTTATATGGCACCCTTACAAATTGACGTAGTAATATCACAATTCCCACAGTGCGAGAGAGCTAATAAATCCACAAAATGATAACGTCCGATAAACGTTACCATGGGCCTGTGATAAAAGTGACCAAGTTAATAATTTATTGATCATACAGCAGAAACTTCGTAAAAATAAACATGAATGGCTGCCTTATTGGGGCTTGATTTAATACGGCCAATAAAACAGTAACTAACCTTATATAAATTACTAAACAAATAAATAACATCAGTGGTCATCAAACTTTATCTCCGGAGATTGAGTTGATATACATCGATGTTTTATTTCACGTTCGTTATGGTGACTGGCGACTGCTACCAACTCCAAAAACAGCCTTAATGAGGTTAATAAATTTTAGTTACTGCTTGATTCTAATTTAATAATGATCGTAGGTACTCTACTTTTCGCAATTATAAATGAAAGATAAATAACTTAATCACAATATATTATGAAACGAGAGTGCTGAATTTATCTTGATGTGGAAGGTAATAGTTATATTTAGACTACTAAACTGAAGTCTTTCTATTCGACAGGTATTATTTATAATGGACATGAAACATGGCGTTTACTCCCACCTGTTCTGTTGAGTAGTTCTGTTGACAGAACTACTGGGTTTTTTTTTACATGGGAGTAAAGACGTCCCAGTAGATATTAAAAAAACTTTATATATATTTTTATTAAAATGTAACATGGGGGAGTAAAGTCATCCCAGTAGATATTTAAAAAACTTTATATAAATTTTTATTAAAATGTAAATTTGTATTTGGACTAAAGTGTGCATAAGTGTAATTACACTAAAGTGTAATTCAACTAACAAATTTTCATTCTACAAAAACAACGGATTCCTAAACTTAGAAGAAATTGATTGCGTAAAGCCAACAGTAATCAATCGAATCATAAAATACTCTACGAGGTAAAGTAGTAATACTCGTAAACATTATACGCCTATTTTAATGGACGATCCATACATTAGTGCTCAAGACATTTTCGTTGTTATAGCTTGTATCGTATAAAATTTATCTATTCATCTCTACTATTAGTAAGTGTAGCAGTGGATCAGGGATGACTGTTTAGCATTATATTAATTCGATACAAAATAAATGTTTCTTAACTTCTGCAAACAAAAATCAATTAGGTATAATCATATTTCAAATCAATTATTACTAATAATTTTTTGTAAGAAATATAGATAAATATTATTTTCCTTTTCAGAAATAGCGTACATAATTATTACAAAAGTTAGCATCAGTTAGTAAGACATTACAAATCAGTTTAATTGCATTGAATCTGTATAGAATACTTAATGAATGTTGATGAATGTTACACGTGGAATAACATTTAGAATTTTGGGAAAAATGCAAGCAAAATCTAATGAAAAAAAACATTTTTTTTTTAAATAGAGGAGTAATCTATCAATTTAATATCAAGACTGTAAGTATGCTATTGTTTATTTCGCACACTGATAACAACGAATAAAATCAAATGAAGCTGTCATTTTAAATTATATTAAGACACTGCTATCAGTATAGGTAACTCCAAGTTTTTATAGCTCAATAAAATAATTCAGTTTGTTTGAGCCTAGATAGATATAACAACAAATGCAGCTGCCGTTTGAGCTATATTTTATGTAGTATTTTCATTTTGAAACAGAAACAGAGTCCGTACTCTGTTTCGATTTCAAAATAAAAATACTTCTATAGTTAGACAAACCCTAAGTTAATTCTATTTTATAAAAGCCGTATAGATGGTTATAAAGCCATATAGGCACGGAACGCAATGTCTAATCACGGGGCGGTCATTAAATTGAAGTAATAACTCTTCAACATAGTAGCGGCTGCATAAAGACCCATAATTCTTTGTTAAGGTCCTTTGTAGCCGGTCACGGAGATTGATGAAGCAACTCCTTAGGTGGCCTGGTTAATAAGCTCTCAGTTATTTTGAAGGTTATAATCGATGACTTCTGTTCAAAAGTCTGCTCGCGATTCTAGATAGCTATTGTTTATTCCATCATTGCTCTTGGAATTTCATGTATTGTGATTTGATAATAACTTTTATACTTACCTTAGTATGTATTGGAGTCACTTGTTTGTGTTTTTTAGGATGTTTTTAATTTATATTTATCTTTGTTTATTGAATGGTTGTCAGTAAAGTGCTTTAAACGTATTTGCTGCTGCAAATACTGAGTGGTGACCGGTTTACGTCACTCATTACTTATAATATAACTAAAGTATATTTATTTTTATTTGTATTATGGTAACTGTCCTGTATTATATAAAACGTTGTGAGTGATGTAAATAAATATGTATTTTTTTATTTTATAAAGTCACTAAGTTATATTGTTTAATCGCCATTCCAGTTTGAAAAGTGACCAGTCGACGAACCACTCAAGTACTTATATCGAAAACACGCAAAGTATGTAGGTACCTATGATACTTATTTATAGTAACTAACGTAACAAATTCATAAAAATAAATAAATAAATAACTATTGCTATTATTGTTAATAAAGATATAAATAAAATCACAAATGGCCGGTACAGATTCAGTCGTCGTGATGGCAGCACCAATAAATAACCGAACTTAACCTTTCGTGACGAACCGACGGCTCACCACTTAGGATTTATCTTGTTCAGTATAACCACTCTATTTTTACCTACTACTTTTGTGGTAGTTGGCAATCATTTATAATTTTAAATGAACCTTCCTTAAGCAGTTTACAGTTGAATGACGTGGGAATAGTGCTGGAATTTATGGAGAATATTAAATGAGATAGATCTGGAACACAACTTCTAGTTAATTCTAAGGTGAAGTGCTTGCAATATGTCAGCTATGGTATGCTAACTTCTGCAAAATGTAAGCTTGAATGTATTTTTTTGATGTGCCCCTGACTACCCCTTGAACATCTTTATCTTGAATTTCCTAAAGTCCTGAGATAATGTCAACTGTATTTCGGGTATATTACCTATAGTATAGGTCCTATACAGTAAAGTTTTTTTTTTGAGGGCTAGTCATACTGTAACCGAAGAGTTATCGAAAACTCATGTTAGGACTTACGTGCTCGAATAGAACACTAACAAAATTAACAAAACGTTTTTTTTAAGTCAAAAGCGAACAAAAAAACTTCAACAAAAGAGGATTTAATAGCTTCGCTGGCATATTATTTGGAAGAACAATTTTCACTAAGATATACTCTATCTTTGTTTAATTTATAATTTAATTAAGTTCCTAGATTTATTAATTTAATGTCAAACAAATAAATTAATAACGCAAAAAAATATTAAAAAATCAATGTAGGTGTACATAAAAAAAACATAAATAGTGCCGCCTCACTAACTCTTACTATCTCTAAAATAACAGTTTTCAGATCTTCAAAATCAATTGCTACTTATAAGGATAGCAGACAAATACGACCTCAAATCTATCATGTCAATGAGGATTCTTGAGTCTGTCGCAACGTCCGCTGTTTGACTTAATTTATACAATGTCAGCTATTGTTTAAAAACACCTGCGACAACAAGGTGCCTTCCATTCCATCACTTCTGGAGGAAAAATCGCTGCTATTACCACCAACATCTCACCTTGCTAATTGTTTCCGATATACACAGCTTAAATAATAATTAATATGGAAAGGTACGAAATGGTAATGAATTGCTTTCGAATTATTTTTGAAAACAATATTTTACTCTGTCCTCGGCAAAAGTAAAACTACTTTTGGTTTTGTAGGTAGTAATTTACTAGTAAATTCTGAAAATAAGTATCAAATGTTAAGTAAATATGTTCTGTGGTTAATAGAGAGTGATACTGATCACATAATGTATCATTGGCTAAATAATATAATTATCTAAGTACACCGAATTTTTTTTTTTCCGTAAATCCTTTTTTGTAATTTTAGAAAAAAAAAGGACAAACATATCGTACTGGTATAGTTTGTAATTTCATAAATACGCGTTTTATTTCCTATAAATTGCATCACAGAGCGAACCGAGACATAGCGTCCCGGACATTCACAACCATAGTGTCACTTACCAGCTTCATAATAGTCAATAATAGTCATTTATTTGGTAAACACCTTTACACACCTTTTCATATTATATTAAGTAGCTTATTATCCAGATGATATTATTATGTACAAAAAATATCATCAAAATCGATCAAGCCATTAATAAATAAATAAATAAATAAATAAATATCCTTGGACATTTCACACGGCGTCATCTAGTCCCAAACTAAGCAATTTAATGCTTGTGTTATGGTAACCAGATGACTGATAAACTACATAGATACATTTTTTTTTGTAAATACATTATTTTATATTATACATAGAAAACACCCAGACACGAAACAAATATTTGCAGATCATGCAAACATTTGTCCCGCAGCGGGGATCGAACCCGCAACCTCTGCGTCTCAGGCGGGCTTTCGCCCACTGCGCCACAGAGGTCGTCATTCAGAGGAGAAGAATAAACTAGCACATCGAAATTTATTTTAAAAGACCAGTGTGAAATGATACGCATCCTAAAGTATCATTACGTTTCCAGAGGCCTATGAAATAGAATAGCCACAACAACAATACACTCATGCAATCAAAAATCGTTAGACGTGAGAAAGGAGCATACGTAACGTTAATTATGGACGATAATTTGACATGCTCTGACAGCTAATATTATGTTGAAATTGATTTGTGTTCAAATTTGAATTGATTTTGACAGAGTCAATAAGCCACCGCGTGGTTGTGAGAATAAATCATAGAACTAGGTATGTTGAATTTTATATAAAAAACCTAATCAATATCATGAATAGTTTACAACTAGAGTGACAACTAGGGTGGAGAAATCAGGTATTGACTGTGTATTTGTTCTACTTTCAGACAGTTGTTGGTTGATCCAGTCTTGAAAATTGCATATTAATTTTGAATTTCAACTGTACAGTCAAAGTTTCTTTGTTGTTTGTCAAAAGATTTGCAGTAAAGTAAGTAGTTAGCGAAACAAATTTAGCCAAATTGTGTACCGATTGACACAAATTTTCTTTGTATGTATTTATCAATGATTTTTTTATATAATAATATTATATAAAAAAATCATTGATAAATACATACAAAGAAAATTTGTGATTTTTGAATGAAATGGTGATTTGATTTTTAACCAACTTTAATCAAAGACAGGTTATATTTATCAATCGCAGTCTATGTATTTGTAACAAATATGTAATATTATTACATATTTGTTACAAATACATAGACTGCGATTGATAAATATAACCTGTCTTTGATTAAAGTTGGTTAAAAATCAAATCACCATCGGCTATATGAACAAAGGCAAGTAGATAACGAGACAGGAACCTATTTAAAATTCCTTTAACCGAATATGGCTTTTGTAGTAGTATTTAACACGATTATTATGTTTTAAGAGGCTTATGACTTGCACTTTGTGTCCGACGATCCCGCCGGAGGTGTCGAGCTGTCGAAGTCTCAGAGATGATTGATAAATGACAGGCTCGGCGAAAACAGACTGGCTACCTAATTAAATACACCCTGTATACGACGGGAGCGTATTATAGGCCATTTAGTCAGCCACAGACCATCGGCTTTGGCTTAACTGTAGAGAGTCAAGTAGATTCTAATCTTAATTTCAATATTATTGTAACTTTTTTAAATTAATTAATACATAGATTTATCTGTTCTTAAAAAATGAAAATAATATTGTTCTGTTTAAAAATTACACATCAAATAAAAATGGATTTGGAGTGAAAGGCCACTGAACACAATAAAATGCATCACACACTACGCAGATGCGGTAAGTATCTGTATCTGAGCGCATATCTGCTTTAAAAGATATTATTTATGAGTATTTATGAGCAAACACACTACGCAGATAACGTATATTTTACCGTCAAGCATCTGTATGCACTGAAAATATAAAAGCTGGTCAGGTGTTATCTGAATATAACATTTGCCGATGTGTGTAGTTTGAAGGATTTCGTGTGAATGTATCCTTTCGTATATTATCTGCGAAGTGTGTGATACTATTAGATCAGATAATTTTTACGCGCAGATAAAAAAATACCGTATTTGCTGTGTGCGATACGTATCCACGTCCCAATATCTACCATGACACTGAGCTAGACAGTTTTTTATGAAAACCTTTATTGCCTTCAAATAAATTATCAAAGAGGTATTTCATTTTGTTTTGTTTTTAATTCCACAAATTTTCTGTCAAATTGGCAGAAGATGTCAATAATTTTTTTGTCGTGTTTGTATTGTGTCATGTTTTCATTTCGTTTCTGAAATTGTATGAAAAATAGTAAACCATTTTTACAATGGTTTACTATCACACTTCAGGAAATGTTAAAATGCTTCGGAATATAATACTTGACTACAGTGCTACCAATGAAGTCTCGCCTTATGAGTATATGAGATCTTACATTGAAAAATGTCCGGACACCACAGAGGACGCCAAGATATCCTGGATAGCCGAGACCTTCCTGGGTATACAGAAACACAAAGCGTTCTTGAAAGCTATAGCTTCTCACATGTCAGAAGAACTCTCTATAGAAGATCAGGACTACTTCATGATAATATTTCATGCATTGATTTATCATATCGACCCAAAAGATATGCAGTACCTCTACAAATGCATCTTCAACCTAAGTAAGCAATTGCTAAATATTTTCACAAACTTTCTGAGCAATAATGAAGTATTGAATGTTATATCACAAGTTGCTCAATCGAGTTACGATACACAATACATCACAGATAAAATAGTGGCACCTCTTTTCACGTGGCAGCCATATATAAGTGAAATGGCACATAGCTACGCCGAGTACAACAAAAGAATTGAAAACAGGAAAGTGAAGCCACCTACAGTTCCAATACATCCAAACGTCCTCAATCGAAGAGGAAAAGAGATTGTCACTTCAGTTCCCCAAATAACAATGCCCGCAACGCCACCGAATTCATTGCGTGTAAAAAGCACGAGAAGAATGCTAACAAAAAGTACAATTGATCAAAAATTAAAGCAGAGTTATGAAAAAAATAAACAGAAGGCCGCAAATATGCTTAATGACGTTAAAACTAAAGACTTTCATTTTGCACAAGAGAAGTCAGAAAAATATTATACGACGCTTGACAATATCAGAGACGAAATGGAAAATGAATACACAAAACCTCCGCCTAAACAGAGACAGAAGTTTGTGATGAAACATCCTCAACAACCAATAAAAGAAACAGCTGCGACTGTGAAAAGAATGAATAAAAGAATACAATTAGCAGAAGAAGAAGAAGTGCTATGGCTACAAAACTTAATGTCTTGTTGTAAGAACTCTGCTAAAGCTGAAGAATTAGAAGAATATGACAGACAGGAAAGGGAAAGAGAACGATTGTACGATATTGAAAGGAAACATTTAGTCGGCCAAATATCTCACGAAGAAGCGCTTATTGCCAAGAAAAAACTTCAAGAAGAAAATAAGAAAAAATATGAAGAGTTTGTCAAAGAAAGAGAAACATGGAACGAAGAAATTGAAAAGTGGAAAAAAAAAGAAATTGAGAAAAATCGTAAACAAGTTGAAAAACTTTCCATGATTGAACTAAATTTACTTCAAGCGAAAAACGGCGTGGCTACTAGAAAAAAAGAAGCTGTTGAAAAACTTAAAAAGGAATCTGAAGAACTATTGGGAAAGGCTTTGAAAGCAAAACAAGATGAATTAGAAAGGAGGATAAATATGATAAGAGAAATAAAAATATTAGCGTTGATAGCGAAGAAAGCTAAACTTCCGAAAATCATTGACCTTACGGAATCTTCTGGCTTAGGCTTGCTGTGTGAAATGTCTATGGCAGAGTTGCAAGAACGACTGAGTGTTATGAAAATGGGTCTCAAAGAAGAGCTAGAAAGGAAAAAGAAGCTAATTAAATCTGAGAATTTAGCTGCAAAACAGGAACTAGAAAATACTAAGACTTCAATTAAAAATTATATGAATGAGCGTGCAATTTTACGCAAGCAAAATAAAAAACCAGGTGTAACTGTAGATGGTACGACAAAAGAAATCGATAATTTGAAAAAGATTTTGGAAGAGAAACGAAAGCTTCGAATAAAACTAATGAGCTGAGCTGTATTCTTCCCCGCCTTAAATGTGACTAGTATTATTCGTACATTAGTTAACATGTTATTTTTTTTTATTTATTGAATTTGTAGCAAATAAATATGTTTACTCTAACAAATTAATTTACTATGCTTTATGGAAGATGTCTTATCTGTTTAGTTAAAAATACCTATAAAATAATGGTAAGCACTAATGGCTTTATTTTAATTTACTTACGCCTGCAGTCCTGGACTTAATTCGTATTATACAATAAGGCTTCAGATGAAGATGTCTCGCAATAAATATGGTTTAGACTTAAGAACATTTAGATATTCTCAAAATAAAGAAAATTAGGAAGATATCAGTAGGTAATGCAATTAGAAAATTAATAGAACAGTCAAAACCCTTTGGAAACAATTTTGAGATTGAATATAATTATATTCTTTAGTTTCAAAAATAAAGCAATTTAATGCTATAGAGAAGATTCAATAATCATGTTTTCCAAATGGAATCACATCTTGTCAAAGAACAATTCGAAGTTTTATGTTCTAAAACACTAAAATCAGAATTTGAGAGAATCTACAATTTCTAATACCAACTTTGCTTATGCCATCTTAATCTAATCCATAATTTCTAGATGTTCAATTTTTATGTTTAAAAATAAACAGAAAGAGCCGCATAAAACAGGATAATAAAAGGAACCACTCAACTCTACTGAATCACTTAAAAGTTGTTGGAGGCAGTATAAGACTAATGGTGTCTCCAGGCGTTGCTGATCCGTGCGCATGCGTGAATTGGTGCTGAACTTAATTATTAGTGCCCGGCAAAGAGAAATATTGGTTACAGGAATTTATAGAGCCCATACTGACTGCGTTAACTGTATTACCACGAGGGCATTGATCTTCAACTCCGAATGAGATCGTAAAATAATTTTACGTAATATCACATAACCGCTAATAAAATACTAACACGAGCACAGACGATTGTACTTTATGATAATCCGATAGAGATCGGTTTCGATACAATGCTTCATATCACGTGACAACGTATAAGCCAGGTTCTATGAGTCGGATTAAGGCAATAAATAAGGCGAGTTTGCCCGTTCATTTGTATCGGCGTATAATTTAAATTCTTTAACGCCAATGTTCAAGATTACGCGGTGAGATAGTGCGCGGGCGCGGGTGTCGCAGTGGACGGCGACATCCACCAAATAAATTTATATTTCCGACCGACACGGTGACTCCTCTCTTTGTAGATAATTCGGCCGGTAACGTTGAATGGCTCTATTAACAGCTTCCCTTTTTGGGATAAATGTCGACTTTAGGCCTTCTCGCACTGCGCCGCATCTATAGATGTTTATTGAACTTTATGATATTTATTGGTTTTATACATTGTATGGATTTTACGGGATCAAAGCTTCGATCGAATCAAAGGATAACTGAGTATTATTTCATTAACAAATATACCTAAACTTAAAGATAATTTTAGCAGAAAATACGTATAGATCACACGTTTAAAGTTTTAGGGTACATATTAATTGAAAGAATAATTTGTTCTCAAATTGTAAACACCTTTTTCCACATTTACACTGGTAAAAGTTACTTTATTTTTATGACCTTTTACATTACTTTATCTACACACTTTTCATCTTGAATTTCTCCGTCCAAATTGAAACCGTAGCGACTCATGTTTACCGTGTCGTGTTTAAGGTCCATTCAAGGGCTCACTATAAATACGGCACCTCGTTTCAAGATTGACCTGATAACAGTAAAACGTCAATAATCACCTAATTGGGAGAGAACACTCTGCCCACGACACCCAAATCCTTTCCAACTGAGTGAGAAACAAATAAATATTGTAGTGCGCAACGAGATTATTTCGTCGATAACTTAATGTGCTTACATTTCTGTATCTGCTCATGATTTTATGGGAAACCGTGACGCTTCTACCTACGGTTTTTGTGTTTTATTTTTTTATGCTGATTAGTCACGAGTAAATTAATCTGTGGGTGACGTTTTTATTGAATGGCTGTTTGTTGGATTGATTTTGTGAACAATACGAGTATAATGGGATTTTTGTTAAGAAATTGTTTAAATAGTGTTGACGAAGTGTTGGCAGAAAAATTATAAGAATCATTTATTAATTGATTCTATGTTTTGATATTTTAATAGATAATCCTATCATCGTAAGCTTGCTAATTATGACGTATCAATGAAAAAAAATGTCGTAACAGATGTTCGAGGACCTGTCATTCATTTACAATAATTTACGAGTTTAAAAATACTAATCACAATAACTTATAATAATAGCACACGGGAAATTACTCACGTAAAATTATCGTCGATTTAGATACCGACAATGTTTCGATTCTTCCGGAGAATCTTCATCTGGGTACGAGTGTGGTCACTCCTCGCGGTCGCGTCTCACACTGCGTGCGAATAATAACTTATTTCACCCAATACATCTAACTTATTTTAATTACGTTGTAGTAGGTATTTTAGTGCAAAACAAGTAAATAAAGTTTCTAGTTACAATAGTCCCTCACGATATTGTTGAGCAAATCCAAGTCAGTTGGTGAGTGGGCACACTAAATAATGAATGTTATGATTGCTCACTCAATTTGCATATGAATATTATGTGGATTTTATTTTTATGTTCCAATGGTGTCATAAGCCTCCATGTTTAAAAAGAAACGTGTGAAAAAATTAACCTTAAATTTTCATGTTTGTAATATATAAAATTATATGACTTTTGTGAGTTGTTTTTGTATACCTAAACTATACGATACACTCGTATCGCGATATTGGTAAATTTGGGTCTACCCTTTCCTCTACTAATATAAAAGAAGAAAGTTTGCGATTATGTTTATTTAGGATGGAATTAAACATAAACGAAGCCTAAACTAGTTAGAAAAAGGTCGTTAGGCCACGACCTTTTTCTGGTACCGTTGATACCTTGAAATATATTTTAAGTAAGTACCTAGAATATGCATTCTTTAAAAAATATTAATCATTTATGGCAGAAAAAATTTGGTTGCCAAGAAGAGGATTGTAGGTACAAATGCTTTAAGAAGGTACACACTATGTGGGTACTTTACGAACATTACTACTTTTTGCCATATACTTTTCACACATTCGTTAGTACTTAATACTGTAATACAATAAAAGTTTTTATAGAAATATGTGAGAGAATAAGTCCATCCACACTTCTAATAAAAGATCTCAACGCGCTACTGCAGTCGCGCAAAATGAGCATAAAATGCGAACGATACTTTGAAAGTTATTGTCGTAAATAAAATTGCTTATCTTTTACTGCTAAATAAGTAGTCAGCCAAAGTCAAAATCAATATTTTAATATTTTTCACTACTTTCATTGCTAAGGAATATTTTATGTAGCGATTTTTTACCACGCGTGGTTAAGATGCTTCTAAGCGAGGTAGTTGTCACAATGAGCAGGGGGATATTTCAAATGTTTGAAATGTATTATTTCAGTTAAGCCACCGGAAGTACTGGGTGCACTGAATTCCATACATTTGAAACAGATACTTAACCGGGTATCGAAAAAGTATACTATACTTTTTGAAAAACCATTAACTGATCATAGGGTGAAAACATATATCATACATCTCTGAGTACTTGAGTAGCACTGACCAATCTTGCCATGTACTCGTATGTGTTAGCGATATACGGCAACTTAATATAAGTAGTTTAAGTGCGTCTACTGTTTTGCTTACACACGTCTTATATCCAGACAAAATTATGAAACAATTAAAATACTTTATTGCACACTTTAACTTTTATAGAAGAAATTAAATACAACAAATGATAATACTAATTAACAATGTGCAATGCATTTACATTAATTAATTTATAACTATGGTTGTACTTTCTTGTGGATAAATTAATTTACTTATTCCTAACGTAAAACCAATAAAATAAACCGAACAAGCTTTTATTTCTATACCTAATCGAAATGTGATATTTAGTCCTACTTTTATAAATCACAATCACAGCAAGGCATTGTAGTGTAATGTGGTTCGTTGGTAGAGTTCTCTGGTGGACGGGTGCAATGGTACAGAGACATGATGTTTGTTGGTGGAGTAAATAACACGACTGAGGTTGGTTCTGTACTGATGTATATTGACTGCTTTATTCAGGTAAAATAAGTGACCAAAAAACTTTGACACCCTATTTGACCCCGAGCTTTGTATGAGCTCTGTACTTGTTTAGTTCTTGATTAGGTACTTTTTACAACAAAATAGTAATAAAATAAATAGTGAAAAAAATAAGCGGTGTAAGCTGTTATATCATCCGTAGGTACAAAGTATAACCGTGTCGTAATGAGCATACATTTCCTATTGGGTAAATTACCATTCACAGGTTTCAATGGCGTTTTGTAGCATTATGTGTATAATTCGAATTAACCTTAGTATTAATAAACATGTCAGTATAAAAGCTGAATTAATCCCATTCTGTTACATTATGTAACTTTGCTAATACAGTTTCTAACCGTTGTTATAGCACATCATCACTATCATTCCATAACACGGAAAATAAATAAATCGGACCAAAACTATTTAAACACCATTAATGACAGTTTTTGTCTAACGTACTATCCATCTAATTTCCACGCTGAATAATCCAAAATCTTCAAGATTAGGCAAGCTCCATGAGCGCTTGTTACAATGAATATACAAGTCTAGGCTCTTTCAATACAGCTGAGCACTTCCGTGCTTGGGAGGGCACGTTAAACTGTCGGTACTGCCCGGCTTCTGCTGCCCGGCTTCGTTAAGCCATGACGGAGGCCTAAAAACTCCGTCACCATAGTTGGCCACTTGCTCATACAAACTTACATAATTAAGACCATTTAAGAAACTGTATTCTTTTCTACAATGACCTTGACTAGAATGTGTCACCACAAGACCCGAGGACTGCCCTGTCCGACTCGGGCGCATCAAACGAGGTACAATTTATAGTTATTGGTGCGGCGCGCGTACATGCATCCACACTCGGCACTATCTCCACTACAACTTTATCTGCCGCTCACTACGAATAAACGAAATAACTTTATTTCGATTGTAGGGCTGGCTTATGAGAAGCCGGCTTCTTCCATGCTCGTGGAGTCTCTTACTTACTGCAGCTCAGAGACATTAAATTTTCATTAAATCGTTCCTTAATTCTTAATTTGTACGGAAAATCTATGGTAAAGAGCGGTTTTAATGAACATTTAATGTCAATGAGTGCGGCTGTTTGATCTTCCTAATCGATTAAAGTTAAATGACGTTCGGAGCTGTCATAATTCGGATGCTAGTGTCATAAACAGCTGATCGCTTCCATGCTTTGAAGGGTAGGTTGTCGTCACGTGCGTTGTGTTCTAGGTCGATTCCGTTGGTCTGAAGTTATTGACACGCCAACCAAGTCACAGAGTCCGGCTAAACAGAATGAAAGTTAAAAGAGCCGGATAGCTATATCAAGTAAAAACCGGCTTTAGACGGTCACTTGGGAGCCTTACGTGGGTGATTTTACGAGCGCGATATAAATATTAAGTTTTGATTGCTGTGACACCAAATTATCTACTACTTTATTTTTGAATTGTGTTTTGGGTTATTTTAAATAAAATATTTAAGCAAGAAACTGGTGTATGTAGGTATAAATACTACAGGTGGGTTACATCGTGTAAAAATCTAAGAGCTGGTAACTATTCCTATCATTAACAGTTAAAACATATTAATTTATCAACTTACTGACCTACCAATATGTCAGTCATACACTATTGTTAAAAAAACAATATTGTAATAATTAACTAGGCCTCAGATTTTCATTTTACTCCAAATTATAGCCTATAAAATAGCAGGTTATTTTTTTGTGCTTCCGATGGCTTTCTCAAAATGATTGTTGATATCCGGGAAGAACTCTCAATGTTTTGTGTCGATGAAAACGAGTAAAAAATATAATTGAAAACCAAAACTGCGTGTCTTTAGAGACCATTTAATTACAAGAGAGAGTATTAAATCACTTATCTGATAAAAATGAGGTCACGGTTAATAAATACTTTTTGGTTAGGAGTTATATTATTATTTTTTTGAGTTACTTTATTTACCTATTCGGCGCGGTTTAATATATTACCAAACAATAGTGTTTAGTTCCTAATAAGTTAGACGGTACCTATTGTCTAGCTTGTAGTTGAGTCTAAATCAAAATTAAAAAAATATATTTTTCAGGCATACTGAGAATATATAAATTTAATTTTTTTTGTATATTTTTTTGTTCATCGAAACATACACAAAAAACGTTTTAAACGCAATTCAAAATAACTTTCTTTCTGTTGATTAAAAAAACATATTTCTCAATTGTTGGGGATTTGTGTTGTGTGTGACCACTCCCTTCAATATAAATATCTATCAACGCGGTCGTCAATAAAATTTGATGAGTTCGACGGCACGTCGAATTTAGCTGAAGTATTCATACATTCATAAAATCACGCCTTTTTCCAATATGGATAGTCTAAGACCACGGATTCCCAGTAGCTGTGATTGTGATATTATGTAGGTTGGAAATATGTCAGATCAAAGTACTTACCGTTTTTAATATTTTAGAATATTTAAGGGGTGTTCTCTTTACTGTAATTTACAATTCCATAAACTTCTCTTTCCTGATGTAGATTATACTTGTTTTTTTTAAGACTCATCAAAGTTGCCCTTTTATTAATGGATAAGCTTACAAACCTTATATTTTAAATCTAAATCAAGTAGGGATAAATTCATAGTATTCATAAATTATAAAAAAATTGAGAGCAGGCTTATGGTAGATTTACTACTGAAAACTGAAAATTATACAGCTTTTGTCTTGTGTCTGGTACGGTTATTTGAATTATATTATTTACTCAATTGTCAATGAGATTGGAAGTGTTTCCAAAGTGATGTAATTGAAACAAAATATTTTTCAGTTATTATTATTTTAATACTTATTTTTCATTTTCTATGACAGGTCATACAATTTCTAAATTACAGCAATAAATAGCTCACAAAGCTTTTTTAAGTTTTAACAATATATATTTACAAACATAACCATTACACTATTTTATTTACATAAATTATCACTAAATATTGATTTTATCCTATTAATATTCCACCACTAAGTAAGTACTATTAGAGGTTACTTGACTCATATCAAATTTGACCCTATAAATGAGTATTTCCTGCAGTATTTTCCTTACAAATCCAATATATAACGATTTCAGTTAATTAAAGTCCATGATGTTTGCATACTTTCAATTTAAAACATGTTTTTTTCTTAATTTCTAATTAGAAAACGCTATCGGCCATCATGATGGTGATGTCATAGGAATTGTCAACCAGCCTATTGTTATCAAATAATTTTGACAAAATTGAATAATGTGTGACATACATTTTTTGTTAGGCTTATTTACTATTTTGCCTTACAATTTAAATGAAAATGGCTGTACAGTTTTTTTTAAACTAGATTCTTATTATATTAGTTACAATTGAAAAATATAGGAACTTTAGTTTCCTGTTATCTTGATGTATGAATGAACAGTATTAATCCTTTGGTTAGTCAAGAGTTAACACTTTAATAATTATTTTAACAAATTGTCGGTGTCCATTTAAGCGTTTTAAAAAAAACAATTAAAGGTTCATAAATTCACAATACCTAGGTCAATTTGTCTTAAGATCAATGACTGAACACAAACATAATTTCCTATGATTCAACGAGCTGATTTATTTGTGCTAAATCAATTTAACTAATCATTCAACATTCTTATACTAATTAACAAGTCAAATATTGTACGGTACAAGTCACCGTGCATCTTCCTAGGTCAGCAGAAAGGCGTCGCGCGTGCGACCCACTTTCAGCTTTTACTTTAATTTATTTTATGACAAAATCATCAGTTCGCAATCAGCCACCAAGGGCGCGCGTGCTCATTATCATCAACATCATCTAATCTAAGTTTATTCGGACAATAGACAATTTCCTACTGATCTCAGTGGTTATCATTTTAACACTTCTAATGTATAGCTAACAAGACGCCGTACATTAAATGGTCCTTCGATAAGAGGCCTTACGCGACGTAATTACCACGTAGTGTGAACTTTGCCGTGTAAGCCAAACCAGTGACTATCAGATAAATCAGTGCATATTCAAGGATTGCAGTGACATAACAGGATTGATTGGAGGGAAGTAAACAGAAAATCTACGAGCTAACAAGTAAGATCGTTTCATTTTCTTTTTCTCCACTAACAAGCTACAATAATGGAAGACATCTTCGAGAATCAGCGTGAGCTGTACGAGGCTATTGGCAAAATAGCCATCAACTTGAAGAAGGATTCTGACTCCCGTAAGACCTCCAGCGACTATTTCAAAAGGCGTTTGGAAACTTTAGAGTCTTATTGGATGGATTACCAACATAATCATGATCGTCTTAGTATGGGGACAAGCAAATCTCATACATATTTCACCAACAAAAATTATGAACAAGCTTTTGAGGTGTACAAGACTACAAAGGCTCTCATTAATGAGCAGTACCAAGTTTTCGCAAAAGGTGGGAAGGTGAGTGTTCCTACCGTCTCTGGATTACAACAGCAGGGGTCTCAACAGGAGGAGACGGGTCGTTCGCGTGCTCCTGAACAAGCAGGAGAAGTATCCGCTCAAGAGGATACAGCGCAGGTACCAGTAGCAAGACAGGTGTCCAGAGGATCATCCAGTAAACTGGATGACATGCTCAAGCGACAAGCTAGCAACTTCCGAGCATTTCTTCGTACGATATCAGGTATCGATATTAGCTCCATCTCACAAAAATGGGAACTAGAAGACGCATTAAAAACGCTACAGTCTCGTTGGTCGATTATAGATTCCCTACACTTGGAACTAGATAGCGAGCTAGAAGGAATGGATGAAATTTATGAAAGTTCTTTCGCCAAACATGAAAGTAAGTACTTAGAAATAAAGAAAGCCATCAATTCGAAACTGTGGTCTGTATCAAACAAAGAGGTTTGGACCCCAAAAATTGATATTCCTAACTTCAGTGGTAACTATAATCAGTGGACATCGTTCAAAGACCTTTTTACTGAAGCCATACATAACAACATATCAATATCAAATGCTCAAAAAATGCAATATTTAAAGGGGAAGTTGAAAGGAGAATCCGAACGTTTAGTACAACATCTTCAAATCAGCACTGAAAATTATTCTGTGGCTTGGGAGATCTTAAACAATCGGTACAATAACATACGATTGATCTTTACAACACATGCAAATACTTTGCTCAACTTGCCAACAACTCAACAGGCTTCGGTAGGACATATCAAGAAAATTCATGACACTGCAAGGGAATGTATGAATGCCATAAAGAACCTGGGAGTAGATACGAATAGTTGGGACCCATTAATAGTGCATATTCTATTGCAAAAGTTGGACACGGAGTCTCACAACCATTACTTGGAATCTCTTAAGAAACCTAGGGATTTGCCAGCTCTTGAAGAATTTCTTCAGTTCTTAGAAATCCGTTTCACAACTTTAGAATCGTCACGTAAAAAGCAAGAGAACACTAAATCATCAATTAATGGACAAAACAATACACAGAATTCGAAATTGACAAAATTTTATAATTATTCAAAACAATCTTTGCCCGCACACAAAGCAGGTCAATCAAGTGAACCGAATAAAAGCAATTTGACAAAAGTAAGAATCTGTCCAATGTGCAAAGATACGCATGGACTGTACTTTTGCAATAAATTTCTAAATATGTCACCACAAGAAAAACTTAGATCAATAAAGAAAATGAACGTATGTGAAAACTGTCTTTTTGATCATAAGAAACAGTCTTGTTTATCAGAAAAATGTTGTCGTGAATGCCAGGGCAAGCACAATACTCTGCTACATGAAGCATACAACAACCTGTCTGTTAACATTACAATGGGCTCGAACAAAAAACAAGATAACACCACGTTGCAACAAGGCAACAGTGGCTTTGAAACTTTGTTAGCAACGGCATTGATAAGGGTTCAAGCAAAGGACGGATCTTATCATAAATTGCGCGCGCTGATAGACCAAGGCTCGCAGGTCTCTCTTATATCCGAAAAAGCCGCACAAGCTTTATCTTTAACAAGAAGAAGATGTAAGGGAGTCATAACAGGTATCGGAGCCAAGGAAAGCAGCTGCAAAGGCGTTACAACAATTTCATGCGAATCATTGTACAGTACATTTTCATTTAAAACAGAAGTCGTCATATTGAACACACTCATCAAGAATTTACCAAGTTACACATTCGACAACCCAACATGGTCCCATCTGGATGGTATACAACTTTCCGATCCAGAATTTTATGTAAGCCGCCCAGTGGACATACTTTTAGGAGCTAACGTGTACGCTCATATCATAATGGACGGGATCAGTAGATCAGAACAGGAAATGATCCCTATTGCTCAGCAAACCCGTCTGGGCTGGATTTTGAGCGGGAACGTACAAACTTATCATTGTAATTTAGTCCTTAACCAAGTAGATCAGCTACAAAAATTCTGGGAGATAGAAGACATAACTGAATCACCCAACTTATCAGAAGAAGATCAGCAATGTCTGAACTATTATAAATCCACCACAACAAGGCGGGAGGATGGTTCATACGAGGTCAGGATTCCTTTCAAAGATAATTTTGAAGAACAGTTAGGATCTTCTAAACACACAGCTGTAGCCCAATTTCTTCAATTAGAGAGAAAGTTTCAAGGTAACAAACACATTGAACAACAATACAAGTTATTTATAAACGAGTATGAGTCATTAGGACACATGAAACCATCAATGGGTAACCTAAAACCTGATTGTTTCCTACCGCATCACTGTGTACTACGAAATGAGTCATCAACTACGGCACTTCGGGTAGTATTCAATGCATCCAGGAAAACTACATCAGGGAAAAGTTTAAATGACTTAATGAAAACGGGGCCCAACCTACAACAAGACCTACAATGTTTGTTACTGAAATGGAGGCAATTTCGCTACGCATTTACTGCAGATATAGAGAAAATGTTTCGTTTCATCTGGATTAATGAACAAGATCAAAGGTTTCAAAAGATTATATGGCGAGATTCGGCAGACTCAATGTTGAAAGAGAAGCAGCTTTGCACCATAACTTATGGCACCAAGGCCGCACCATTTTTGGCTATGATGACGTTAAGGCAGTTAGCTGAGGATGAACGACTGAACTATCAAGACAGTGAGGCCATAGAAGTTTTGGAGCAATCATTCTACATGGATGACGTCTTACATGGGGCGCAAACTGTTGAATCAGCCATACAACTAAAACATGATTTAATCAGACTTTTGAAATCCGGAGGGTTTAACCTTAGGAAGTGGAAATCCAACTCACCGGACGTTTTACAAACCACCATCAGAAAATGTCAAAAACAAGAAAACTTTGACTTCAAACAACCTGAATCTACAAAAACTCTAGGACTACGGTGGGACCCTAAACAAGATCTATTTACATTCCAATCACAACTGGACTCAACAGAGAAGAAGTTAACAAAGAGATCACTGCTTTCCGACATATCCAAGCTGTATGATCCACACGGGTGGGTAACACCAATATCGACAAAACTTAAATTATTATTCCAGAGAGTATGGATATCAAAAATCCAATGGGATGATAAGTTGCCAGAGGACGTCAGTAAAGAGTGGATCCGTATTAAGGACGATATGTCGGAAATAAATGAATTCCAATTAGAACGCTGGTTGGGTACGCAGCAGGAAGGGCAACAAATAGAGCTACATGGGTTTTGTGACGCCTCTAACAAGGCGTACGCTTGCGTCATATATTGTAAGATCAAAACCAACAATAATATCAGAATATCTATGGTAGCTGGAAAATCAAGGCTTGTTCCCACAGGAAAATCAGTCACATTACCGCGGCTTGAGCTTAGTGGAGCCCTACTACTTGCTAAACTAATGGAAAAGGTTCAGGAATGCCTTAATAAGTACAATATCAAGAAATACGGCTGGATTGATTCGAGGGTAGCTCTTGCATGGCTACAAGGAGATTCAAGCCGGTGGAAACCCTTTGTCGCGAACAGGGTGCGACAAATCACACAAATAATTTCTCCAGAGCGGTGGAGGTACGTTAAGTCTGCAGAGAACCCGGCTGACTGTGCCAGCCGCGGCATTAGCGTAACTCAGCTGAAAGAACACTCCTTGTGGTGGAAAGGACCTTCTTGGCTACCGGAATACAGCAGTCAGGAGAATAAAGGTGAAATTTTCACAACTGATGAAGAGGTAAAACGGCCAACAATACTTAAACAAGTAAATCTATCGCTTATCAAGAAAAGTGAAACTAACCTAATCGGAGAGCTATTAACAAGTTATAGTTCCTTCCAAAAACTAACAAGAGTTTTAGCTTGGGTTAGAAGATTTATATACAACTTGAAACAGAAACAAACAAGTCAATTACCAATAACAAATCACCTTACTCTGCAAGAAATAAACTTAGCAAAATATGAAACAATAAAATATGTACAACAAACAGAATTCACAGAGGAAATAAAGCACTTACAGCAAAATAAACCTTTAAAGGGAAAATTGTTGTCATTAAATCCGTTCTTAGATAAATACGGACTTTTAAGAGTGGGGGGCAGGTTAAACAAGGCCAACATTGCTCCAGACATGGTGCACCCAATCATCATACCGCACAGTGGATATTTAACTGACTTAATAATTGATCACGTGCACAAACTCACTCTTCATGGCGGAGCAAGAGTAACGCTAGCAACAATCAGGCAAAAATACTGGGTTATTGGTGGAAACCGAGCTGTGAAGAAACGTTTACATACATGCGTTTCGTGCCGCAAGCATAATCCAAAGAAGATGGCACAACTTATGGGAGATCTACCAAAGGAAAGATGCAACGTTGCAAAACCATTCTACCATACAGGGACGGATTATACGGGGCATGTATTCATAAAGGCTAACAAGGGCCGGGGCATCAAGACCACAAAAGGGTACATCGCTGTTTTTATATGCATGGTGACAAAACTTGTTCACTTAGAGCTAGTCTCGGATCTAACATCATCTGCATTCATCGCCGCGCTACGTAGAATGGCCGCAAGAAAAGGATCCCCACGACATTTATACTGTGACAACGGCACAAACTTCGTTGGAGCTTGCAACACTTTGACCCAGGAACTTGAACAGATAAAACAAACTTTTGATCAAGACTTCATTGCGGAAGTAACAAACATGGAAATAGAATGGCATTTTAATGCACCATCATGGCCCTCAGCAGGTGGCTTATGGGAGGCAGCAGTCAAAAGTGTCAAATACCACCTTCGGAGAGTGATCGGTGAACAAAGGTTAACCTTCGAAGAGTATTCTACAATTCTAGCTCAAACAGAAGCAATATTGAATTCAAGGCCACTGTGCCAAATCTCTGAAGACATAGATGACCTTGAGTTTCTTACACCAGCAAGTTTTATTAACATCAATCAAGACATGACTATCCTGGAAACTGAAACAGACATGCGAACTAGGTGGTTTGTTACTCAAAAAATTGTCCAGGATATTTGGAAAAGATGGCGTTCTGAGTATCTTAGTCAGCTTACAGCAAGAAGCAAGTGGAAAGGTCAACAACCTAACATTCAAATCGATGATGTTGTAACTATCAATGATGCAGATTTACCGCCGGGCAAGTGGGCCTTAGGTCGCGTCGTTGAGGTGCATCCAGGAGCAGACGGTCACGTCAGAGTGGTCACTTTGAAGACGAAAGGTGGACTAATCAAGCGTCCAATAGTTAAATTATCAATCCTCCCGGTAAACAAACAAAAGATCGAGCAAGAGTCCAAAATAACATCAGATGATACATCCACTAAAAGGCAAGAAAAAAGATCAGGCTACAGTTTCATGTCATTAATGACGCTTCTTTTATTTTTTATGGGATTAATCGGTACATCAACAGCATATAACGTAACTCAATTAAAAGACAATCAAGGTCTTTATTTTGACAAAATTTCCGATATGCGTCTAATCAGAGATGAATGGAAAATTGTTTCATACTACGACATGAACCCATATTGGCAAGGAACGATCGCATGTAATAAATATATCAAGTACCTAAATCAAGCATGCAATCAATTAAATAAAACATCATACTGTAACATAATAACAGAACAATTACAACACGAGTTCTCCGAACTAGAATACTATAACCACCTGTTGCTAAGTCAGCACTCCAGCACGCGCCGTGACAGACGCCGGCGCCGAGGCCTTATCGACGGTGTCGGATATATTGCAAACAGTCTTTTCGGCGTACTTGATCAACGATTTGCCGAACAATACAAACATGACATATTAACAATACAAAACGATGAAAATCACCTGGCTTCACTTATAAAAAATCAAACATCGATTATTGAAGTGGAATCCAATGTTCTTCAAAGGCATGAAGACTCTATCAGAAAACAGTACAAGATTTTAAATCAATTATCAATGAGACTAAGCGACTTTGAACATGAAATTAAGAATGAAAGCCAAAGAAATATCATGAGCTCGGATTTTAGTATGGCAGCCATTGCAGCGAGCAACATAATGAGACGTTTACAAACCATGCAAACTGCACTCTTGGATACCATTACCGACATCTATCATGGCAGATTCAACCTTCATCTCATATCTCCGGAACAACTGAAAGACACTTTGAGTACCATATCAAGTCATCTCAACAAAGATCTTTCATTGCCTATAAACAACATTCAAATGGGCCTAACAAACATTTACAGTTTATTAAAAGTTAAAGCTAGAATGGCTGAAGACTATTTATTATTTGAAATACGAGTTCCATTAGTAACCCGAGATTCATTTGAAATAATGCGCATTTTATCGGTACCTAAAGGTGTGGGAAATGCTAGCATGGCACGAATCATACCTATAGCTGAGTACGTCGCAATCGATTTGAGAAAGGAATCATATTTAACCCTGTCTGAGCATGAAATAAAGGCGTGTCTACATAATGGAATTGATACCTACTTATGCAATTCGAGAAGCCCTATCTACCGACTAAAAGGAGATATGGATTTATGCGAAGTTGAACAGGACACAGGAGAATGTAAACTTACCCTAACTACATGTACCAGTGAATGGGTAGAAATAAGTAAGATCAACAAGTATTTATATTTCTGCTGCGACGTGTGCCCAATACGCCTGTTGTGCGAGAAATATGCGACTGCCGGACGACTTGAAAAAGCTGGCATTATAAGCATCGATCAAGGATGCATTATTAAAACGCAAAACTTTACGATCTACTCACACAACAATAGTACGAGCAACATACGCGCTAACGATCGGTTTTATGTACAAGAATTAGAGCCGATCAACCACATGTTAAACATTAGTCTATTAGACCCCGTGCTAAGTAACAACACCTCTTCCTTACCTTCACTCAATGAGCAACAACTTGAAGACGTCAGGAAACAGATAAAGGAGCTGAAAGCTCAAGAAAACTTGGTACAAAATATATCAGTTCACGACGTACACCATTACACTGCTATTTACGTCATCTTGGGAATTATACTGCTTGGTGCAGCAATCAGCATTATACGGTGGTACCGTAAAGCCTGCTACGAGCAGGCAGCCACCACTTCAGAGCCAACGACGGCGGTGACTGCGGCGCCGGCAAGGGTCGACCAAGCGAGCCCTCAACCAACCGTCAGAGCCCAGCGACGTGCATCGGTCGGCCTGACATCGTCGAACCCTTGCGATTACGGTGTTCGTTTTAGTGCTAGTGGATGTGATATCGGTATTAGTGAATCGCGTACAAGTGTAAACTCTGAACTTCCCTTAGTGCATAAAGTGGAGAAGTGTACGGACCCCATGCCTAGGAAAACAGATTTTGTAGAGACTTTTAAGAATTAGCATTTAATAACAAAATGAAATCATCTTGTTACACATTATCATTTTAATTTGCACGCTTTATATTTCATTTTCTCCCCTGGGAGCATGTACGGTACAAGTCACCGTGCATCTTCCTAGGTCAGCAGAAAGGCGTCGCGCGTGCGACCCACTTTCAGCTTTTACTTTAATTTATTTTATGACAAAATCATCAGTTCGCAATCAGCCACCAAGGGCGCGCGTGCTCATTATCATCAACATCATCTAATCTAAGTTTATTCGGACAATAGACAATTTCCTACTGATCTCAGTGGTTATCATTTTAACACTTCTAATGTATAGCTAACAAGACGCCGTACAAATATCTACATATTTACATTTACTAACAAGCTAACCGGAGTATTAGCGCTCCAGGTAGTTTATTTACATATTCGAAACATAGACATTCGATAAGAATGATAATCGTAATACTTTATGTAGGTAAATAAATAAATTGGGATGTCGATATCAGCGATCATGTTTAGTGAGCTGAAGTGGTAGATCGTTGGAACGCCTGGCAGACGCGGGAGTGGGTGAGGGGGGAGCTCGATCGCTATCGGCATCGCTCTCGTCGTGCACGTTGATCTCCTCATCGGAGTCGGAATGCGAGTGGTAGCCGCGCGCCAGCTGAATGGACTGCGCGGCGAGCAGTGCGGCGGCGGCCGAGTGCGGCACCAGAGCCTTGAACGCGCTGCTCTCCAAGCCAGGGTGCGGCTTAAAAGCGCTTTGCTGTGACAGCGCTTTCAGCGCGCCCGCTTCTAGTTGCGCGTGCTGCGAAAGCGCCTGCAAGGCGTGAGGGTCGTGGTGCGCGAGCGATTTAAACGCGCTATTCTCGCCGCCCATCTGCGGCGTGCGGTAGGGGGCGCGCGCGGGGGACAAAGAACGCGAACGGGAGCGGGAGGGGGAGCGCGGGAGGCGGTGCGCGGGCGAGCCGCCACCGCGCTTCAGGAGGTTCATGCGCTGGTGGCGTCTCCACTTGGCTCGTCTGTTGGAAAACCAAACCTGTCAGTAACGGTAATACCGTGATTAGTATTCGGTGTTAACAAAATATTCATGTATGTAAATTGATGTAACTAATAAGGTAGATCTGGGAGATCATTATCTTTCTATTTATAGAGACGTGTCATTGAAGTTGTACAAAATATTCAATTAAGTAGAAAATTCATGAATGTGATCTTTACCTGAACTCTTGCTTCCGATAATGAGGTTTTAGAGGCTAGTCGTTCCCGGGTAGAGACGCAGGGATAATGAGATTTTTCAAATTCCTTCTCCAACTCCTCGAGTTGGTCCGGACTGAAAGTGGTGCGGTTTCTTCTAAACTTTGGTTGCTCGCCGTCTAATGACCCGGAGTCTTCGCCGTCCACGTCTGTTACAATAATACAACATCATTAAAATACACATAAACAAGTTTAACTATTAGGTACTACTATGATATTCAGTTGAAGTCAAATGAAATCATCAGATACTTACCGATGAGTCCCCTTCCAGAGGACAAGAAGCCTTGCTGCATAGCATCGGGGTGGGGCATTCCGTGTGGTGGGCCTGATACCCCGGGGGGCAAGCTGAGGCCTCCTGGGGACCAGACACCGCCGCCGCCAGCCCAAGGAAAGGCCCCGTATGGTGGTGGAGCGGCATACAGCCCATAGCCAGCCGCCCGCGCAAACTCCGCTGCGGCACGCTCAGCTGCGCGGTTACGTAGGATCCGGTTGATAGATGACACGCTTGGTGCTGTTGCATTGGTGCACACACCTGATGAAGAAGATATACAAGTTAACGCATGGAACACAAACAAAAATAAAATAGAAGTCATACATACATTGATATGCCGAATGCCGATGTAAATAGGCGCAATAAAATAATGAGCATAAATATCAGTTTTAGACCTACTATAATTTGCTTAACATGTCATATCGAATCTTGCGCAGAAAAATAATGACCGCATTTAGGATGGCTCATCAAAAACATGTTTAGCACGTACTCACGTAGTAAGTAGGTAGGTACAATGTGCATAAGAGTGCAGTGTAGCGCGTTAAAACCGATGCGTCATTGGTAGCGTTCAGCGCTCGCCATTACTTGAATGCGTGCAGCAAGCTCGCGTGCCGAGGCAGCCTTGAGAGCCATCCCATGTAATTTTCAGGAAACACTCCGAGTGCCATAATTTAATCATAGCCTGTCCGAGCATAATTGTCGTAGGTTTCGACGTAGCTACTGAGCAACCGCGCTTATCGTAGGGTTGCCAGACTTAGTAGTCGAAAATGACACTATATTTTGCTGTCGAAGCATTTTCTTAAATTATTTCAAACTATTTTAAAGTATTATAAGACATTTCGATCCAAAAGCACGACTTTCGTTTTGTATTAAAGTTGTATTTTTTTGTTAAGATCTAACAACAAGGCAGCGAACACAGCCCTATCTTCAAACATAATTATTGTAACTTTGAACGTAGCTACTGAGCAACCGCTCCACGATTTTACTAGTGTTATTTTAAATGGCACGATTGCTCTTTCAAACAATTTTGCAATTTACTGGCCTCGAGTTATAAGGTACACCACGCAAACGCAATGGTATTTTAAAAGTAGAGTATTTAAATAATCTTGTTAAACTGTGCAGAAAAGTATTTTGAGTTTTCAGCTCAATAGATAGGTTCTATCCTACACCTCACGTCTTCTTCGATCACCCTTTACTATTGCTACTTATCATTAAATAAACTTTGTTAATTAAGTCGTTTGCTAAATCGCCCTAAGTCATTTTCTACATTCAAAGGTAATTGCTGAAAATATAATTACCTTAGTTCAAAGGTAGTGAATTTATAATAGTTTTATTTTGCTGTCATAGACGTTGTACCTAACTAACAACCTCAGTCAATTACACCTAATAAGAACGGTTGTATTTAATTGCTTAATGGTCTCTTCATAAACAAAGTAGAAGAGATATTTAGCTAAACTAGTGGTTATAGCAAATTACAAGATTACGTACAAATAAACCGCCCTCAATTGTTTGTCTTATTGAAACGCTTTGAGACTCGAACAGTAATTATAATAATGGCCATGAATACTAACGATGGGTGCTTAAAACCATCGCGATTTGTAAAGACAGATTGAACGGTGTCACCGTTGATAATGATGCCCCATTGTGCCCGACGCAGCGCGCGCTTATGCCGCGCCGATGCGAACACCACAACCTATCAAATAAAACTCAAAACGAGCCTGTTATAATTTACTCAAAACACAATACCTTTTACAGTATAATAGTAATGATCAGTTACGCGCCTCCACTCATTGTTAGCACGTCGAAAACATAAAAAGATGCCCTCTACAGATCCACACAATTTGTTTGGTCCGTAATCAGTGCGCTAAGATACCTCGTGAAACGCCTTCTGCCGGACTGCCTGTCAAGTTTGATGTGCCTGAGAATAACTCAATGGTGACTAGTCATCGCTTACCGATGAGATCTCTAATTATATTGGGAGTACGAGCAGCGTTTTTGAGAAACAAAACAAACCGTTGAAAATCTGTTAAAGTTTTGTGAGAGCTCAGCGGCGCTTGCTGCTGCTTCATTTATTTTATTTTTCGACAACCTCTGTTGCGCAGTGGGTGAAGGCCCGCCTGAGACGCGGAGGTTGCGGGTTCGATTCCTACCACGGAACAAATATTTATTTATTCTGCAGATATTTGTTTCGGGTCTGGGTGTTTTTCAATCTATGATTTATGTACCTATGTGTTTACAAAAAAATTATCTAAGTAGTACATCAGTCATCTGGTATGGTATCCATAACACAAGCAAAATGTTGCTTAGCTTGGGATTAGATGACGCCGTGTAAAATGTCCAAGAATATTCATTTTATTTTTATTTTTATTAAATAGTAAAAAACTAAGGTGAACTTTTAGTTGCGGCGTTTTTATTCCTTTCGAGCTTTTTAAGGTATCACGTTTGTTTTTTTAATCTACAAAGGCTCATTAAGCTTATTATTTTCCGTTTGAATAATACCAATGCCATGATCTTCATCAATATGAAGCAGATCTGTGATGTCTTTTATTCACCGAGTAATTACTAGCTGCCTATCAATTGCATTTTAATTTAGTATCGAGCAAACAATGAGCATCGATCAGTGGGTATGGTTTATTTGTTTAAAGAGAGATCATTATCCGTCAACAGGTTGCAGGTGGGAACGCGATATCTATAATTGTTCTTTTAATGATTTGGGATGGTCGGTACATGCCTAGTCACGGCCATGCAATTTGTCTAAACTCGTTTAATCATGATTAGTCACAATAGGGACCACTTCTATTAAAAGGTTAGTTTGGTGTCTTTAATAGAAAACATTCTTAAGCTTCACTTTTTAGTCTCGCTCGATTACATTAGGTATGTTTAAATTGTGTTTTGACATTGTCATAATAGATAAAGTAGATTCCAATTCAGGAGCCGTCTTTTTTCTCATAAAATACATTATAATACAAGAATATTAAACCTCTGATTTCTGATGATCTCAAGATGGGCCTTGCGATGATTCCACAAACAATTAATTGAATTGTAAAGACACACTAATAAATTCTACAGAATCACCAAAAAAATTGCGAAATACGATGTTAGCATTCCGTTGAATCTTCTGAGTTTTCCAGTTTGGGATCCTAATAAAAAGCAAATTGGTATAAAAATGTAAATGTTGGGAGTGTCGCTCGCTGCCTAAAAGTGTGGCGTAGAGATAAGACGCTCCGGCGCCGTCTCGTTTTCTTTAATCGGGTTAATTTATCGATAATTGTCGGGAAACCTTTTTGTTTGTCTGTTTGTACGCCGGGAAGTAACAGTAATTGTCACGCCTTTGAAGATTTACGCCCGTTTCTAAATTGAGACATTAACAGTCGAATCTCGTGCCTAATGGTTCGGAATGAATTTGTTTGTTAAACTAATACCGGTTTTCCGATGGTTTTAGTGGGCTTTGGTCAATTTGGACTTGATTTAAGCTAATTAGTCAAAGAAAATTTAAAGCGTGTGATAGTAATGGGTACCTACCTAATGTGTTTTATTTGTATTCGTTGAAATTAAAATAATTATATTCAATCGTGCGTTAGATTAATCAGTTAAGTACTATTATTTATTCTGTGGTTATAATTATTGCGATTTGGAGATACTCGCGATGAATACTCTCACCAAATAAGAGTTGTAGTTGTAAAAATTAGACATACATATTTTAAGTGATTATTTATTCAAACTACTTATACTATTCTTGAACAGAAAACGTTTTGTACGACACTCAAGCTTAACTCATAACTCTATATAAAAAAATCCTAAAATATCCTAAAATATCCTAATAAAATTAATGAATATGGAAAAAACGTGGGCGTACCCAACCCGTTGAAACCGGAACTTGATGCGAAATGTTCCAAAACTCTAACAACAATTTGAACCAGTTAACGAATGAGTGGCGTCACGTCGACTAAATGAATTATTGTTGGCTTTATGCTGGGCATAAAACGATGAGATCGGATGCAATCAGGGGGCACCCGCGGCGAAGACCGAGTAAAAAGGTGTCCGAGCCGTCGGGGGGTCGGTCGCAACCGTAACGCCATAGAACCACAGTCTATACATCACAGTAGTTCATATAAAAAGCGTTCTACCACTTAAGATGTTACGGTCTATCAACAGTTGATTTCGGTTAAGGGCTAGGCTAATAACAACACGTGCCCTTTTCTACTATATTCTTAAGATAGGCATTTATTGAGATGGAATGTTGGCTTTCACAATAAAAGCCAATGACTCAAACATAAGGCCATTAAAAAATAATATGTGGAAGCTGAGTACTGTAACACAGTACACTGTGGTAACGCTAAACGCCCACACTACTCGTCCACTTTCAATTAGTACTGAATGCCTCCTCGACAAAAGAAATGTCAGTACGCAATAAACAACCAGGAAAATCGAACTAGTAGCAATTCTGTGCGTGTAAAATATTAATATATAGGTAATTCTTACTCTCTCTGTGATATTTTCGTTCTGATAATAATTTTATAGATTACAATCCTAACATTCTCTTTTGATCTATAATAGATCGTCCTCGTTGCGAATAAATTACATGACGCGTTCATTTCACCATTATTATTTGATGCATATGCATTTTCCTTTCTATGTTACGAACGGTTTTGGAAAAGGGGGAAACAAAAGAGAGTTTTTCACAATATATGTAAAAAAATATAGTTTATTCCAACCAGTGAAACATTTTAAGCCGATTTTAGTAACTAATAAATTTAAATGTGTAATAAGTTAATTATTAAAATTTCTTAACATAAACTTTTTTCTATTCTTATAAGCTTACAACGCTACTAGCAAATTAGCAACAACAATGAGCTGCCGCCATGGAGACAAAAAGTGACGAATGTTTTTATTGGAACCAGCCACATAGCCGATTAAAAATCAAAAAACGGGCCCGAGATCATGACCGTGTCCTATCGAGGCAACATTGTGGTGATGCACTGCTGGGAACCAATTTAATGCTGTAACAAATCAATAAATGTATCGGTTTATTGGAAGCTGTTTAGATCAATTTGATTTATTCCAAGCGTACAATGTCGGCAAACGAGGGACCTTGTTAGTAAATGACAAAAAAAACCTTTTTACATAGAAGTAGTTTTTAAACCTATTTGATTTGGAGTTGTAAAGATTATGGAATTTCGGGTATACCGTGAGTACAACGCCAGAACTAAATCAAAATAAAAAGTTCTTAATTGGAATTCATACCATAAAACATCAACAGCAAAATAATAAATCACAAGGGTCTTTTCACAAGCTCTCAAAACAATTTAAAGTATAACAAGTTGGCAGTAAAATCACTCGTCATCATCGGTTTCGCTAATTAATCGGCGCCAGTCAATAATTTGAACCGAAAACTTTGTGTAAGAATGCAATTAATCAAAACGTGGTCAGTAGCTGAGCCGACCGTAACGCCTCGTAAACCGATATCGATTTAGTAGATAAGTTGCGCAACCTATTGTGAAAAATTGCCTCGTCATCGCCAACAAAGGTGGTAGTGGGCACCTTATTAAAATTTAGCCGGTTGCGATGAGCCGCTGTTTTCATAACCGCTCTTCGGGATCGTCGACAAACGCGCCGCTGAAGTGGATGCAGCGATTTTGACACATTCGATATTATAAACGACGTTCATAAACGTTCATAAATATTAGTTTTTAGTAAATTGGGCCTTTTGGAACTTACGAGTCGGACTATTGATTGACTATGAAAGTGATAAATAATAATAATAATATCAGGAATAGCTCCAATGGCCAAATTTTTTTAATTTAAACAACATCCTAGTCGCGTTCAGAGCTTAATTTAATACAGACTACGAATTAAAAAAGAATTATTATTTATAAATATTAATGTAGGTACCTATAGAAATGCTGTTGCAATGGACCGAAGAGAACGCTGAACAAAATATTGTAATCAATTTAGACATAATAGTATCGATAAAGGAGTGCGCCGCAGCGCACGTGCAAATTACAAGAGGCCAGTTATTGCCAGTGATTTGATTTAATTTTAATGGCAATCCATTCAAATTAATCAAATCTTTTTCTTGCCAGAATAAATAAAAAGTTAAACCAATTGTACTATTTTAATTTAAGAATAATTGAAAGTGTTTCGATAAAAGATCGTTAATTATGTTATGCATAATTTTTATTCAAAAACATATGAATGATCGTGTCTTGGTTTTATATTACGAGTATAAGATATTAATTGTTTTTTACTGGAATCTGACCTGAATCTGGTGTAAAAATTTAAGTAACAGCTCAAATTTTATCAGATATTTCCAAAACATCAAGTCACATCTAGTAACCTAATACTCTTGGTATTTATTAAAGTTGGTCTCGAGGTAGAGGCTCCTTCGTCAGCAGGCGGTCCGTTCCGGTCAATACACTTTGATACACCGAAACCGTCGTCAAATCTAATGGAATCAATCATAACTACATCGACGAGAATTCAAAGAACGAAATCGAACAAAGACTTTCATCTGCTATGAATGAACACGAGCTCCATCGAAGTTTTGATCAAGGTGATCAAATTTATAATAATGGACTAAATTACTATTTTCAACATGAAGTAGGTAATATATCTTCCGACAATTTATTTTCTTCTTTAATTCTTGTTTAAAAGTGTTCGTGAGTGCTACTTGATTTTTTAACCGCAAGCAATAACTGTACATTTTGAACTTTTGAAATTAAAATAAGAGGGAATTTATTTAAATGCTCCAGAATTACTACAAATATGTGAGCATTTACGCAGTGCAACCGGCGTCGTGAAATTGCGTGCAATTTTCACGAACAACGACGAAGTATGAGCGAACACTGCGCACAAGTAATTATTTTAAATACATTTCAACAAATGACGATAATGTCAGCTGACCACTAAGATAAAAAAGAACGCAGGCTTTTATGAATCTACAAAAAATACTCGTTTTACCACAATTTAACCATTTTGTTTCGAAAGTTCAGTATCAATAAGAAGATCTTACTTTATCATACTCATTTATAACATTTAAACAGTTTTATAAATGTTATTGTTTGATTGAACGATAATATTGAACACTAGCTAACTGCCATAGATTTCTCTATATATTTCTGCTTGTGCTGTATTGAATTAATGACAGACTGACGTGACGATTCACGTAGTATTCATAGATTGAACAATATTTTCCTCGAAATAGATATTGACAATTAATGTGACGACCTTACGCAGTAAAGATTTAATATTTTTCCGATACACAGGTGCGGTATTGGATTTAACTAACTGTGAGGCGTACTTTCAGTATTGATGTTAAAATCTTTCCAATAATATCCACCTTATGAAGACGTTTCCCGGATAAAGAGATATGTAGTTATAGCGCCTCCTGGGGATTTAATGATCGTGAACCAATTTAACAACCCAGTTTAGCACAGTGTTTCTCATCAAGAATGTTATCGTCTTCTAATCCGGTCTACAGTGATATCGTAAACCAGAAGTGGTCTTGTAAGCTAAACCTGTTTCACAGGCGATCGCACGCACCCTGCACTGTGCAGCCCGAACAACGCAAAGGCAACGGCATCAGCAATGTCCTTTAAAATAGCACTTTGCCGGCGTCCAATTAGCGGGAGGATTCTGTACTCTATGTCGAGAACTTTACAAATGAAGACAGATTGCGCTCAGTAAGTATATTTAAGTCGTTTTGAGCCGCGATGGTAGCGTTTAACGTCACGCATGAGCACGAGAGGTGTCGCTGGCGCAATTATCGCAATTGGCTCGTTGGCCTCTGAGCTAAAGACGCCCATTGCATTCTATAATAAATGTGCGCAAAACTAAATATTTATGGTTATGCTACAAGTATTTCACACACCGACACAACTATAAGTATATATATATTGCCATGGCATTTTGCTTTTAATTTTTTTCCAAAATTAACTAACTAAACGTCACTTTGAATCCCCACGCATATAAAGCTCTAGTCAATTGTTTTCCAAAAGTAAGCAATAAATTTTTGTAACACCTATTAAATACAAAAACTGTACAAGGAGGAGTAACCTCAAAAAACCTTGCGGTCTCTTAAAAATGGACAAGAAACAGTAGCTGACACATTGTTTTGGTGGTTGCACATAGACACCTAAATCCAATACATATTCTCATATTACAGTATCCGTTGTCTATAAGCCGGCGGCTATTACGAGCCTATTAGACCATATTCGGGGTTGCACTTCAAAGGTTTTACCTATTGACCTCCCAAAAGTATTTGACACGGTAATCTAAAGTTCATTACTCAAACCTCTTAATCCTATAAGTAATTGGATTTAAATGGACGCCCAAAATGCTTCCTATTTTGCCTTCTTCGTAAGCCTATTTTTTAGTGTTTTAACATTTTGGAGCTCTTTTTGTAGGTACTAGAAAGTGAATTGAAGAACCGAAACAAGAACAGCTTTGAATCTATGATTTTTTTTTATGAATTATATTATAATAATAAAATATAAATAAATATCCTTGGACATTTCACACAGCGTCATCTAGTCCCAAGCTAAGCAATTTAATGCTTGTGTTATGGTAACCAGATGACTGATGATAAACTACATAATTTTTTTTTGTAAATACATATATATGATACGTATATACATACATACATATATACATATACATATATTATACATAGAAAACACCCAGACTCGAGACAAATATTTGCAGATCATGCAAACATTTCTCCCGCGGCAGGAATCGAACCCGCAACCTCTGCCTGTATTATTTTTATTTATTATGAAGATCCACCAAGCACTTTTCTTACATTTCTTATTATAGCAAAATAAAAAGTGCTTCTGTTAAAAAAGTTTAGCAGTTAGTATGTGTATAACACAATTAACACAGTTCAGTTCATGTAAAACTATATCTCACATTACATGTGACTGCTGCTGTATGACTCCGCGTAGTTAGATAAATGGATAATTTGTCATCAATTATTTTAATAGCTCAACTCTTCTATAATTCGATGATCGAGCAGGAGCGAGTTATCATTGCACACGCAACCCCTGCCACAGTACATCGACAAAACAGTGTTACATATTTATATACTCTCACGCATCTTCAATCTCATTAACATCAATCATGGCATTAAGATCAAACTTTACATGTTATTTCGTTATTATGTAATTCCACATCAGTAAAACAAAAATAGGAACATTCGGATGTTAGAGTAAATTATTAAGTTAATAATATAATTAATTATTAAGAATATCATTACATTTATTCCTGTTTGTGCCAAGTCAAATAAACAGTTAAAATTATGTTATTTTTTAATGGTAACCACGACATCGCAAGGCTACGTCAAAAATGTATTGCGATACTAAACTCGGGTATACTAAGGCCCGGCTATGTAACGTGAGTCGCACACCGGTATTACGCGCCGCGCTCACCAGCGTTTTATAATAATACGCCTACGTAACATTATTATTATATTGCGTCTAGTCTCATTTTTTATTACTTTAATGGTCAAATTTTCCGTTGACTTATCTAAACTGTTTTATTGTTATAGGCGTAGCACAATTTTATGATTTAACGGAATTCAGGATCTGTACCTTTGTCTCGGAAACTGCTACTTTAAGATTACTTAAAAAGCTAATAACGGTATTTATGGGGGGCTTGTTTTGTCTTTATAAAATAAAAATTGACTTTATTCTGACAAGCAGATATTTCGGAAAGCAACTGATAAAGTCGATCACATCCTACTTTAGCGCATTTACCATCATCTGCACAACACATGACCATCACGTTAGCACGACGGATGACTAGTCACTTCAGTTATTCTAGTCGTGACCGCTGCAGGCTTTCACGGCATTTGTGATTGTTGTTACTTTATTTTGGAAAATACATACAATTTGTATTTGCTTACCTTCGGATATGAGCCGTTCTCGGATCTCCCACGCGAATATTGTTGGGTTTTCTCTCTTGTACTGCTCAATTTTAGACACGACCGCTGGCGTGGCGACTTTTGGTTTGCTTCCGCCAATTAGACCGGGCGGCCGAAGCGTACCTATGAAATACAAAATTTTATAACATCACGCGATCTATGAGTATTTCTTAAAATGGCTAGTACTATTTAGAAAAGTATCAGGAGTTCCCAGAAAAGATAATTATTTTGTAAAAAGGGGCTATCTTTAGTTACAGTCCATATCGGTCAATCAAAGTTGCATCAATAGACAAAAAGCAGATTGAGCGAACTGTCACCTGCAAGTCGGCGAAGGAAACAAAAGAAAACATAAAATCAAATTATAGGTTCAAATAAAAATGCCCGCAATAGCGACACGATACCGATTGATGCAATTTCATTGAGTGCTAAACGTGAGTAAACGCAACTCGCCTGTCGTGAATCAATTCCTTCGATTACAATCTTAAACCTCTTCACCTTCTAGTTCTTATTTCCTAAGAAGTAGAAGTCAAAATATTATTTGAAGCGGCACAATGGAAATTGTGTTTTTGTATATAAAAAAGGAAGGTGGACGTGCATTTTGTACAAAAAAAATTGATAATCGAGCACGGCGGTAAGAATAACAATGAAAGCTTCAAATTAGTATTTATAATTATAGAATCATTGACGTCCGCTAAATGAAACCCGTGTGCGAGACATGAATTTATAATTTATATTGCGCCCTTTTTGTTTTTATGGTCATTAATCGCAGAAAAGAGGAAGAGAGTCTTTCGCCGCTGCCACATCACAATTCGACTCCCATTAAGCTGCCATTTGATTGCTCTAATTATATCTACTTAAACTGTAATCATTCGCATTACCAACTGTCTTCGAAAACAATCTGATTTGGTTTCAAGTTATCCAACATGGTATGACGCAAAAAGATATTCCAAATAAAATGTCGATGAAAATTATACAGAACTTTCAGTTATGGAATATGAACAAAGCCAAGTCCTAGGTAAAAAGTTATGAATCCCATAGAGGCTAAGTTAGATAATGGATGAATGCGTGCTCGAAGACAATTACGTAAAAACGCAGCAGCGGTGTCCGCGGCATTCCTGCGGGCGGCGGACGATCGCCCTGCGTTTTTACCAGCGCCCGCTCTCCTCCATACCGATAACACGCTGAATTATTCATCACATTATTTATATTCACATTTTTGTCAACGCCATTCACAATAAATTCATAAGACTCTTTATGTCTTGATAAAACTAAAGCTCACGCCAAATACGGTACTGAAACTCGACAAGACGCCATAAGAGGCTTAATACCTATGTTAAGAAAATCGATCTAATCATAAACTTATTAAAACTTGCCTTGTATTACCGAAATAGAAAATATTATGCTGAATAGTAATTAATGTGGCGTGGAATAAAATTGGTTAGTATGGTGTATGGTCGAGGTAAAATTGTAGGTAGATACGCCATGCAATTACTGCCAATTTCAGAAATAATTTTCAGCTGAAGGTTTTATTAACCTTAGGTTGTATTGCCCCATTTTGTACATTCTTCACTTGATTGCATGTGCAATTGTGCACACATCTTAAGCATCCTATTTGAATACTTTAATTAATTGTTTTATTCTCTATTGACTAATAATAATAATATAGTTCTGAAATGTAAACAATAACAACCAATCTTTTTTTTAGATTTTCATTGTAACTACTAAACAAATAAGGAAAAGTTCAATTATCAATCATAATGCAATAATTGATTTGTTTGAAAACTACATATTTGCGTGAAAAGCATTAAAAAAGTTTATCAATTCCAATAAACTCTACCATAAACAATATTTGAACAGATCAATAGTTCAGGATTTTAAGCAGACCTACAAGAATTTGGACCACATATTACAGGGCAGGTATATAACAGTTGCCACAATCATAGCCTTTCACTGCAATTTAGCTGCAGCTATTGAAAATCCATGTTGGCCGACCGAACGCCAATAATCGAGGTTGTGAGTGATAGCTAAATTGCAGTAGGCCGGCACACTGATCATTTCGCGATAATTAAATCGACTAGAAACGTAATCGCATGACCGGAGCCAATTACATTCGTTGCCTAGGCAGAGGCGGATCGTGTGAGGTACCACTGAAATTGTTGGCAAATTAATGTTATTTGCGTGAAAAGTTAGCGCGTGCTCCTGGCGTTAGTCTAGTCGTGTATGAACGCGGTGCGTGTAGCGATTGGAAAAAAACAACTTACATAGCTGCTTGAAAGTGTTAGGCTTGAGATAGTTTTCTAAATCATAGTTTATGATTGTAATGAGGATCGCGGAAGGTGTCAGATGCACAGCGACTGCTTAGCAGAGAAGTAGTCAACAAATATTAAGAACTCACGTTCGATTTTCACACGCTATATTTGCCCAGCAATCCGCTAAATGGCATTGACGGATCTTTCACATTTATTGTTTTTATTTTGAGCCGGTTTGCAGAACAAAGGTAGGTGATCAATCATACCAATACGACGAGGAAGCAAGAGTCGGCCACAGCCAAACAGTGGGTTAATAAATTTCCAAAAGCGTTTAAGGAAGCTTGAAGTCATTACACGTACAAAGATCTTTTCAAACTCCACAGAACTTGAACCCAGTTAATTAAATTTGTATTAAGCGTATTTAAAAGAGCCTCTTTATGAGGCGTTTACAGAGTTGCAATAGTTGTGGAGTCATGCCCTTAATAGATCAGAATCTTTAGTGAAGTGGGCTGGATGGGCTGGTTTATTGAACATAATGCAATGCCTGTTAACGATGCCCTGATACGGTGATTGATCGATTTTTTTAATCAAACTTAAATTAGTTCGCGCTTGCCTTTTCAGAAGCAATTTGGTAACAAATCCAAGAATAATGTCGTATTATGATGTGCAGCTCACTTGGAAGTAGGTATGTCTTTCGCGCCGTGGGTTAAACTCTCATAAAACACAAACATTTGTGTGATACAGAGTTGATGACACAGTACAAATAAATTAACCTTTGCATACATTTACTTTGGCGACTAAGATAATGATAAGATTTAAAACAAGTAAACATTAGGCGCTTTGGAAACGCACGTTTGAAGAACCAAACGGTCCAAATACATCCACATTGAAAATTGAACCACAACGCGGTTGAGCAAAATGCGCATTTAATAAACCAAATGTGTTCAAGCTTTTAGTAATTTGCCTGAGACCTATAATACGTCATGAATGTGATTCTCTCTATAATAATAACATAGGCCTGACTAAATTACGGGATTTTTTGTGCTGATTTTCGTGCCATTTTTAGATACTTTAAATGGGTTGAAGTCAAGATTTGAAAGCACAAAGTTATAATCAAAGCTTAAATACACTCAGGCAGGTCAAATATAGTATTGCCTTTAGTGAAGGGCAATACTATATTTGAAATATTATCATCTACAAACCGATAATTCTGCTATAATACACGTTGCATTGTTTTAGTTAAGACTAAATTTAAGATTTTCAAACTCAAATGACATCTACTTCATCGCATACATATTTTATAATTGCCACCGTCTTCATAATGTAAATACTGTCCATCCAAACGTTACTTGGAAGAGATCGCTTTCAGCGATCGTTCGTTAGTGAATATGTGAGTGACTGTATATCTTAGTAGTTACTTTATTCTCATTTAATTGACTAGTTACACCCGTACACGAGATCTCAAGTACCGTATTTCAGCACAATAACGGCTCTATTGTGATGCAAATGTTGACTCATACGCCGTAGTTTTTGTAAACAACAATACAGTGGCAATGTAGCGTACTTTTCTAGTAACAAATTATTTCTAAACGATGCACCCGATGGAGTTAAGAAAACTTATAATGTTAAAAGCTAATTCAAGAACCTATAAAATAATATCACACTTGGGTGTAATAGTGGGCTCATGGGTGCTTGCTTATTTCTTTGGTCACTAAGGAATATTTTATGAGTAAAAGCCAATTAAATCTCTAATTATACGTGAAAACGACGTGACTCAAAAAATAAGCGAGATGTCATAAGTGGAATTCATTTTAAAAAGCTGTAGGTGTAAGATTAGATGACCTTCCGGGAACATACAAGATGATAAGCACTGCTTATAAATTAAACGACGCAGATTAGAACTACGGAACGATGTTCACGATACATTTTATTAATACTATAGTAGAAATGGTATTTTTAAAGGGTATAACTTTAATCTAATTTCCTTGTTTTATTCATATTTAGCCTTGACAATAATATAATCTCAAAATAATGTAAAGCATTTCCTATCATAATAAATTCGTTGTAACAAAAGCTAATATAAATCGTAGTAGAAGAATTGGAGCATAAAAAGAAAAAGTCTGTGAAGCAAGAATGTCAACCCGGATAATTCAATTTTGATTATAGGAGCAAAGCGGCTTCATTACCCGCAGCGATCCGTGGACAATCTTGAGTAGGTATCATTAGCTACCACTTAATATCCCGACAACGAAATATAAAATTGCTGGTCTAATATGAAATTACTCAGTCCATGATTTCGGTTAATTTGTTTACTCTATCTATGCCGCATCTAAACCGATCAAATTATACAAAATATACGTCGTTCTCTACCTTATCTTCGTACAGTGATGTTTAAACTGTTTGAGTACTAAAATCTTAAGAGGTCAAAAGCTGCGTAATTTATTCGTCACTCAGCTCAAATTGCACTCAACCGACAATTTAATACTCAAACTCGACCATGGAACGTTATTTATGCGTGCCCATTTCCATGCCGTCAGGTTAGAAATTGTTTAGGCTAGGTAATAAGTTTTAAGCTAAGGCTACATAGTGTATGTTAAATACGTAAGTGGTCAGACATGACAGCCCTAGGCGGCTGACGGCAGGGCTTCCGTGGGAACCCGACATGTGACGTTATGAAACCACTCTGAGCAAAAATTGATTGGTACAACTATAAACTATTGAAATATTTATACGGTGAATATGAAGCTATTTTGAAATGTGCTACAATGTATGTCTAGTTGAACATATAATTAAATATATACGTTAGTATGTAAAGATTAAATTTGTTGTTTTATTTAAATCCCAATTAAGTGGTGCAATAAATGGCATGTTCTCAAAACCAAAGGCGTAAAGTCATCATTTTGCCCGCTCTTATGGAAAGAAACGCCAAAGTTCATACTGCGTAAAGTAATACAGGGTATTAAATATCCGCTTGAGTGCATTCGAAATCGTCCGTTCACGAGTCCTGAGCAAAAACAAAGTGTCTCACGAATCCTAATTGAAGCCTTTACATATATCGAATTTAACGAATACAGTGAATACAACCAAGTGTTTGTGGAGTCATAGTCGATTCACGCTTCGCTTGAAACTTAACCGATTATTAGTGCACAATAATTGACTCCAGTCTTATTGTTTGTTTTCTTTAATTACAAAGAGACCGCCAATTCCCAGAGTTACTGCGACAGGTTTGTCTTTTCGATATTTTATAGTGTGTTCGATGTCCGTCGGCGCTCGGAGTGATCGTTTATTTGTATCGATGCATTCGATTGGAGATGCAGCTGTGATAATTGTAAGGGAAGCAGTTGAATAATCCGTTGTGGTTATGAAGTATATCTGATGCAGAGATAGTTCTCACAACTTACCAATCTTACCAATCAGCGGCAGGCAACGGGCGCTCGCGGGCCTGCGCGGGCGCATTCGTCCGCACCCCAGTGGCTTATAATTAACACGCAGCAAGTTTTATGAATCGATTATGATCTAAGCTTTCGTCAATAGCAGCTTTCGTCGGCAGCCTCCGTCCGATGCCTATCGTTGATTAATAGCGATTGAGATTTTTGCTCTGCCCGTGTTATTAGATGTGCGTTAAACACAGTCCGCGGCCGCGTCGCTTTCGACAAATTGCCCAGTTGTCAATTGATGCCTCGATATCATTCTGTATAGGTGTAATAATGGGGTTCAGAACTTACAAGTGTAATTTTTCACGAAACGTTATCATGTATGCGGAGTAACTAACGCGACAATACAGCTGTATTCAAATTTGATACATATACATACATATAATTAAGTTATAATAATAATATAACGTTCATTTTAGGCAACTATATAGTTAAGAACAAGATTGTTTATACTTGAAACTACGGCCCATAGTTTTAAATATTGAATAGGTCCATGGCTTAGTTGTATTGTATAATTTATTACGTACTAACATGGTTAATGTGTTTTTTTTGTTGTTGAGTTACTCCAATAATCTGATTGTTTCAGAAGTGATTATTTTCAGTACTTTAAAGAAATAATGTGTGTTAATGTAAGATGTAAAATGCCAATAAGAAGTAGGTTTATATATACGGCTATATAGGTTAAGTTAAGTTTCTGACAGAATCTTCCTATTCTTCTAGAAGCGCAGTAACTATCGCAAATAACTAAGTCGCTTCTGGGCAGTAAATAACGTCTGTTTAAATTAATTAATTAATTTAAAACACAAGAATTCCACTCTCTAAATAAACTATAATAATGAATACTAATTACAGTACGAGTGACCAATACCCATACCATCCTTTAACAATTATAAAACTTGGCTCTAACTTTAAACTATATTACAGTAGGCTTAAGGCATGCATAATTTAATTGAGTTCGACCACTATTAAAGTTAATCGGTTGTAATTCGAAAACTTTCATATAACATTAAGTTAATAAATTTTTAATGCGAGACAATGGATAATCTTTGTCCTGAAGTTCATTGAATTTTATATGTCCTAACTGCATTAAAGTATATATTTTCTGTGGTTAAGTTCCACTAGACTGAAGGTATAATATTTATATACGTTGATTAAGACTAACTCCGTCTGAAGCATCAACTAGATCTAGAATTAGCACTTTGTGAGTAAACCTATAATTTGAATGATTAAGCGTATTTTTTAGGTGTCTGTATTAGCACATTATAAACGCGGAAATTAGTATGGATGTATAGATGGATGTTTGTTACTTTTTCACGCAAAAACTTCTAAAAGGATTTGTCTGAAACTTGGAATATACCTACATAGTTCAATCCGGAATAGCACATAGGCTTTACCTGGGTAAGTACAACGCGAGCGAAGCCGCAGGATATCAGTTTATAATAACGACAAAAGTATACTAAATACATTGTTTTCAGTTATACTGAGGAATCCTGCGTCCAATATGTGCAAAGAAGTAGAATAAAATAATAAATAAAAATGTTTGCCCCACATCATAATAATACCAAAATGACCCTACATTACTTACAAAGAGTTTGTAAGTATTGCTTACCAAGCAACTTGGTTACAGCACCTTGCTGTGACAGCACGTGGTGCGCGATGTCATAATGGCGGAGGCCGAAGCGGGACAGCTCCAACAGCCGTTGCTGAGACAGCAGAGACGAGAGAGGGTGGGACGCCGCCCCGGGGTAGAGGGGGGTGCCTGCCCCCCCGCCCGCGCCGCCCGATGATGATGGAGATACTGGTACTGGAAAAGACACATAAATATGAATTTAATTTAACTCCTGCAACCATAGCCCAGAGAAGTTACGAAGGTCCCAATGATCAGTGAACATTAAACTCCTACCTACCTAAACATAAAAACAAACACACATCAACTACGTTTCCAAACTCTGTATGCTATTCTTTTCTATTGTATAACTGTTCGACTGGCTATTGATAATTTTCTAAAACTAGACCTTATAAGGGGGTTGCGGAAGGGTGTTCTAAACGGGTAGTTCGAGTCGTGATCATATTTAATTTTCTCTGTTTTTTTTTATATTAATGTTCAACCTGTTTCCCGCGCATTGCATGTGCCAATTTCATCAGTTTTGACTCAACTGTCATACAATTCTGTCACTAAACCCTCTAATCAAGTTCTTGCCAACAAAAGATTCAGTATTCAGTACCATCAAGTTGCATTATTCTTTAACTGTTCCGTAATGATACCGCCTAGGGGCAGCCATGCCGTGCATCCCTGTCACCTCGGGCGCAGATTAGCCCTCAGTGAGTAGGCCACTCGCTCAGTGGTCAGTTACTTAGAGAGGAACCAAGTCCCAAAGCTTGACCCTTTCCGGCTAACTTAAAAAAGTCGGATAATTGCAATTACAATGTAATATAATACCTATCGCTTAGATATATAACTACAAAAGATTAACCAAAACTAAAATAAATGAGTTTTTTGAGCAGATTATAAGTTTATATTATGGAGGTTTCAGATTCTCTATTTTAGATTGGTTAATTATTAACGCCAGCTCCACATAATTTCTGTGTTGGTAAATGCAAAATTCACTGACTGAAACTACTGAAAGCTTATTCCAGTGCCATGGCCAAAATGTATTATATAAAAATTTGCCCCATTATTCATAATGATTTGTTAATTCAACAAGGCTTTCAATAATGTTTCTTTCTTGATACTCTTATGTCATTGACAAGAGATAGCAACAGATATAACAGCCTTCATAGCTTACGTAAGCATACTAATTATCAATGACGGGGTTAATATTGAACACTACAAAAGACTGCCATTGATTTAGAAAAATAATTGTTTTCCCTTCCCTAGTCATTACGTAGACACTGGTTCGCGTCAAAGCATTATGAAGTCAACATTATTACAAGGCTTGACTAGCAAACCACTGAGTGTGTGTGAATTTTACTAAAGTTTTCAACGTATGCTATCACGGGACTAATGACAGAGAAAGATTTTACAATTTGCAGCCTGTAAAATAAAATGCTTTGATATTGTGTCAGGCTTATGATTACCTACGCTAACTTTTCTTTAGTACAAAATTGGTCTTAAGGTTCGTTCTTTAGTAAAGCAATTGGCCAACTCTGACTTAAGGTAAACCCCATGGTAACGTTACAGAGCATTACATCAGTGAGGGAGGAGAAGCGAGCGTTACAGTGCTCAACCTGTAATTATACAATCTGTTATATTTTGATACAACATGTAACATTAATGCGCACTACTTGTACTACCTAAAATGCTACATTACCAGGTGAATGCTGCGATGAGAGTATCTTTAGGATTAATCGATTAAATCGATTTCTGTAAAAGTTAGTGTACCCATAAAACCTTGAAACTTCGAATTGTGAAAATCAAGACAAGTTATTTAAAATTTCAGTTTTTTTTTAAAGTAGGTAATTATACTTTTAAATACAACTTTCTAAACAAAAATTTACTTTTCTAATAGCGAAAAAGGCTGCCTAGTTAATTAAGTATTTAACATAAACTGTCTGAGTTTTCTCAGTACATTTTCTTTTCATCCATTTGGAATTTAGTTACAAAAATCATATTTTTATTGAATTCATAAAGTATAAACTAAATATGACTTTCTAGAAGTACACAAAAATATAATTTTACATCAGATAGATGGCGTAAAAAATAAAATTTTATTGCTGCAAACTGGGTCCGCCAACTTCATAAAAAACAAAATTAAAACGTTCCTCGGTATTAAAGTTTCGATATCTCAACACTTTACATGCCTACCATTTTTATCCGCGCAATTTGTCGTAAACATCGCCCAGATATGCAAAAGGCCGATCGTAACAATGCTTTCTTATGAACACATCGTAACACATTCAATTATAAATTAAGCTATTAACTTAATATACCATAATTTGTTTATCAGGTTAAGCATCGAAATTAATGCAAGTGGCATAACTTGTCCATAACTTTACACTTTTTATTAGCGAGTCAATAAGGCGATTTCGTCAACGAAAGTGTTATTGAGCTTCCAGTTTTTCGGGCAAGGTAAACCCGTATTTTGTCTGCTAGAGATAAGAACTAATTTTGAAAGTCAGTGTTGGATCCACCGAGCACTCAGGACTGGACTTCAACGTATAATTTCTCGTGTAATCGCTTTAATAATGGGAGAAAAAAAGTGATATTATCTGCCCACGGTCAATAAATTAACACCGTTTAGAGCAAAAATGTAGATTCTTAGTGTCGCTACTATTATAAATAAATTGGAGTCACACGAGTAGAGGTTTTTAAGGAGAGCGTTCATGTTTGATATTACATGTGTGTGTTTTTATTAGGGTTCGTGAGCTGAGCAGTGAGGCCTTATTAAAATATTTCGAGTGGAAACTGGAAGGACCACTTAGTGGTGCGCGGGAGTTTCACGCCTGAGCTGATACAACATTAAGTCGACAAGATAGCTTATTTGTGCTGAGCTGAGGATTAGTGGCAATAAATCACTGATTAGAATGTATTGACTGGCGTTGACTCCGGCGCATGGTCGGCCGCTTATTTACGACCCATCACTTTTTTAAGCTTTTATGGTTTCATTTTATCTATTTGTTAATGGTTAACGATCTTAACTAGATAGTTTGTTTTATTTAATTAGCCTCATCACTAATGCAAATTGTAATGTTGATTATCTTGCTTTGATGAACGCGTCTAAACTTTCAATTATTTATGGAAATGTAGTTGTGACACGCCTTTTGAGACCAAGTTCATTGCCGGATAATTATAAAACCACACAAACCTGTTGCTGCTAAAATTACAACTTAAGATACTCATCGAATTGGCACACTACGAGTATATATTATGGAAGGCAATATTTTTGCGTTACCTACTCTAATTGTGTAAACAAAGATAAGTGAGCACACCTGCGCAGGAGTTTTAAAACACGCAGTGTAACTCAATTGTTAGAAAATCGTGTGCAGGTTCAATGTAAAAGCATTTTATGCAAAAAAATATTGTTCTGCTCGCCCGGTTGCCTCTATTAATGTCATCACACGGCGGAAAATTGCCACCTTTCGTGTAAAATTCAATGCAAGATCGAAAGTGTACTCGCTCGCCCCTTCATGATTGCTATGACTAACATGAACAAAAGCGTTCTTGGTATCGTTGTATACATTTACTAATGATGAAACCCAAAACTCTTCGGTTTAAATTGAGTTGTTTTATAATATTCCGACAGTTAGGTAGTTAGTAAAGTCATCTATAGAGCGCCAACATCAATTGTTGAAATTATGAGCGGAGTCATGACCAAACCCAATTTTAATATTTGAGTATTGCTTATCGTGCTCAATGTATTTATTTTTATTGCAGTCAGGAAACTTAATAAAGTAATACTTATTCGCGAATCCTGCTGAGAATTTTATCACGAGCAATTATTGTCAAAGAAATCGAAATACCGGGATCGCTTGGCAAACTTTTTGTCGATTCGAGTTCTTATTATGCCTACTTCGTTGCATATGCAGTGCGACGATTTACGAAGATTTAATAGTCGGTTTGGCCGGAGGTACAACAGCGGAAATGAGCATTTAATGTATGAAACAACGCTTGCCTACCGCACGGTTTGTTTTTATTAAATACTAGTGTTCATTTTAAACTTTTATTACTTGTTTTGTTATTTAAACTTTGACACCAATTTTTAAAACATCTCTTTTGTTCAGTGTTTTGTTTAAATTTCCACCTAATTTACTAAAATGAAGAGTGCAAGTACAAATTCCATAGCTGGTGTGATTTAATCATTGAAATTTATTCAATATAAAAAGGAAAGGTATCCTACCTAACAAAACTAATATTTGCACAAAGTTTGATAATTTTTTTAGGAAGTTTAAAAATGTATAATATGTTTAATAACATATCAATATATGAGTGTTTAGAACTTAACCTCAATGTGAATAAAACCTCTTAGTACCTACCTACTGCGCTTTAAAAATACACAATACCTACCTAGGTACATACTTATGATGTCATAATGGTAGATTTGAATTACAATATTTTATAAATAACAAATCAAAATCTACTATAACTACTTATTCGTTTCGAAGCTGTTTGAGTTTTTGATGTATTCTACAAACTGTGCTTTGCTTTTTTATAAAAATTACATTCTATTAAAAATTAATTTATCTAAAACATTTAGGATGCTGATGAGCCGATCATGAGCCATTGTGAGCTCACAGCTTCCAAGGAACTACAGAAAATACTAGGCTAACAAAACACAATATTATTTCAAATCTACTTGAATAGCGGGCCAAGAATAAATAAACCAAGAAAACATTTTTATGATGGTTGATATATTACAAAGAATAAAGACCATTATAAAATACTATCATCATCCTGCTTTTTTCACTACATAATAAGAAATGTTTCAAGGATACCTACACATATTATCTGTCCTTCGATCTACTAAATGCTTTATCTATCTTATCTATCTATCTAGTATAATCACTATACTTAACTAAAAAAATTATAGAAACAAAATGAAAGATAGAATATTAAGTCTGGCTTTAACTAACAGTAACTGTAACCGTGCGGAAATGGTAAGACATGATCGTCTTTTTCATCCTCATTACCTAAGACAGAGAGGAATCAAAAACGAGGAGGCTATGCCCTGAAGTGGGACAAAACTTAATCATAAATTAAAACAATTTAGTAGGTAACTGTTGCTGATGCCGAGCCCCAAATGCGGCACTTTTGGCCAGTGCGTCACCCCGCTACAGTATGAACAAGTGTACAGTGATACAATAATGCAGCGTATGTGTCAGCCGAATGTACGGCTCATTAATACATTGTTCCTATTGTATACTGATTAAGGGACAGGTTCGCAGCTTACAAAGCCACCTGATTATTATGCGTGATCATCATTTAAATGTTAATTAGATTTATATGCGCACCTGATCAAAGATGATGCAAACTCTGCTACATTTTTACAATGGCTTTAGAATAGAAACTAAAAAATGTATAAGAATTGGCATTCGATGACAAAACTCGAGCGATCAAAGAAATTGTGACGATAAACTGAGAATTGAAACGAAGTGTTTGTCACTTGGCTTCGGGCAATGATGAGACAATATTGCCTTACAATAATTATAATAAAAGTATGTGGGTTCTCTTCACTCGCCCGCGGATCGCGCGCGAAGTTGTGAACTATCCGCGAAAAGGAGAGTAAATTCCATTTGCAGATTCACGCACGGTTCGCGCGCGTTCGAACTATATTGTCCATTTTTTTTAGTGTTTATAGGTCGCGCCACTTAAAAAGAGCGCTGAGGGGAAGTAGCGGAGCTATGTTTGCGCCTGTGTTCACTCGCTTACGAACCAATAGCACTCGCAAAATCAATGTTATGAAGTGCGCCGCTTTACCTCTCCACCAATCATCGACCATTGCGCAGTTTGATAGCCAGCGGTCCGCGCGCGGATCACGGGTGAACCGCGAACGCGAGTGAGGAGAGCCCGGAACTTTATGTTTTCAGCTGTCAGTAAACATTTGTATCATGTTCGTTCCGATACAAAAGACATCAACGCGCTATGTGCTGTGTATCTTAAATATCTTCCACGAGCAGATTTGCTTTGTGAATAGTTCATTTCTTGTTTAGGAATATCCTATTCGTAATCGTTTTATTATTGAAATAAACTAACTCATCCAACCGATATTGAATCAATCAGATCTTGATAGTAATTATGGGTCAGTTTTTATTTTATTTTATTGGTTTATTAGATAAATACATAATAATGACAGGCTTTAAATAAAAAGTAAATAATAGGTATAGTACAGAGTACAGTCATAAAGGTAATTACTTAATAAAAAAAATATTTTTGCCACTTGTTATGTCTACATCATTTTTAAAAATTAAGTAGGTATGTTGTATAGATAGGGATAATTATAAATTTTGTATTATTTTAATAAACATTAACTTGTAGAAAAATTGCTGCCGCACACGAACCTAGCGGCGCCACAGAATACAGCAGCTCTCTGCTGCTGCAGCACACGCTGAGTGGCGACCTATTTTATTTTATTCTATTCTAATTGTACTTCTTCACTTTATCAAAAACAGTTACATTCTCAGTCTTTTTTAATAATAGTGTTGTAACCAATTCATGTTTGAATCTCACAAGTTTCATATTATTTTGTCGTGAGTATTTTTTAATTTGTGAAATATTTTTCACTAGGATGTTGCATTTGTCTTTTTTATAACACAAAATACTATAATGTATTATAATATAAAAAATAATAATCATAAATAAACGAAATACTATAAGGATACGCAGCACGCTATAATACAAAGCCGCCATTCTCCACTACTAAAATGATGACATCACTTAAGAAGACTGTGCAAACCAAAGTGGTAGAAAGAAGATTATGACAGAGACGTCAATATTGATAATATTATAGAAAACGAACGAATTATAGAAGAAAATAGCTCATCTGACGATTTTGGCTCATCATCATCAAAAGAAAATACAGTGTTAAAGTTTAATTTAAATTTTCTAATTAGAACTTAAATCCAATGCGCTTTACAATATAATCAAATCAATCAAATACTCATACAAATTGAATCAATTTTTCGTGAGTAACGTGTACCGAGTCTTAGGTTTACATCACTAGCTACATCACAATGACATAATGTCCAAGTGGAATTTGCGCGGAGTATACCAACTTGCAATGGACAAAAACCTACAGCCACAACATCTGTCAGTTAGTCATATAGCGACGTTTGTCCAATTATTTGATATCGTCAATCAAAACGTTTCAAATGCTCGCTGTAGGATAGTACAAACTTGTATAAAGCAGGTTATCAAACCCAGCGCGTAGTTCAGTTGAGTACTAGGTTCTTTAATATATTTTTACTAGCTGCGCCCCGCGGTGTTACCCGCGGTGAATAGTTACCGTTCCTGTGGGAATACCGGGATCAAAAGTAGCCTATTTTTAATCCAGAGTAAAAGTAATTCTGGTACCAAATTTCATTCAAATTTATCCAGCCGTTTGAGCGTGAAAGAGTAACAAACACACCTACTTACACACACACTCTTTCACCTTTATAATACTACATAGTAGGATCTGTAAATGAATTCCCGTTTGCTACACATGGTGACATCTCATTATCCTTAAGATTATTAAAAAACGTAAAAAACGTTTGTCGCCAAGAGCTTTAAAGGTCATTGCTACTTTACTAGTCTCTGATATAACACTACCTAATTTGTATTTTTTTTGTGTTAATCGCATTTAAAAAAAAGTATAACAAACTCAAATTTTAAATTGAGTTATTTATAAAAGAAGAGACAGTTTCAACAATAGAATTGTTTAGGACATTACTTGTGTAGGAAAATGAAGCACAACCGGCGCCGGTGCAACCGGTGATCATTGGCTGAAATCTGCTTTCTACGTGAATGTAACAAATCGCTGTAGGTATTTATAAGCCACTGGGTGAATATTGAGCAACCTTCACCGGAAACGCTACCGTCAATCTATCGGCCGATCTACCGATTAATTAGTTCGATCGCCGATACAATGCAAACTATGTCGTGTATAGGTGAATTTTGCTCACTCATCGCGGCAGCTGCCGTTTTGATGACAAATGACGGTACTGAAATTCCTTTCACTCAGTTCATGGCATATCATAAATTTTCCATCCTAATTGGTTAGATCCAAGGTTGTACACAACTTCTTACATAGGTACAAGTACAAGTTAAGCGTTGGCAAAACTTCCGTCATCGTTCTTCATCAGGTTATCAAAATCTCATAGAAACTACAAGGCATAGATATTTTAATAATTTGAACCTACTAACACAATTCTAGCCATCAAGTAAACTGTATTTTAATTTACCTATTTATCATCCTTCTCATTTTTGAATACATTTAAATTTTAGAGAAGTTACATACCCACTACATTTGACTGGTAGGTGTATTCAAATCGACATTATAAGTAGCCTACCCAGCCCATAGTAAAATTTTGTTTATTTTTTAAGTAACTCTAGAATATTGTTATAGCTTTATGAAATATTGATAGCCGTATAGTTTTCGCTAGATTACAAAGTATCAGGGGTTTTAAAATATTTGATTATTTCTCAAACAGTTCAATGGTTGATGGTGTGCCGCCCAATATCATTTTTTATTTCTAGCTGACTTAATAAAAATAGGAGATTCTATGTTCCACTGTTTGTAATTTTTTATGTTCACCGATTTTATTCCAATAATAATTGTACCTAGACTGTATTTTTTTTAAGAGATCTCTTGAATTTGTCCCATTAAAAAAATGTGGATCTATTAAGGATCTTTTAAGTTATGAACAGAAATGCACCTCCAAATATTTTCAAAAACGGTCTAGTAACAAAATAATCGGTGAACACAATTACATACTTTTTTTATATATACAGTGGCACATAAAATCTCCTTTTTTCAAGTTGGTTAAAAATAAACGCAGAATAATAACCCATACTAGTATGTGAAGCATTGCATATCAACTGTAATGAATGATTAATAAAACTTTAGAAATAATTAATTGTATTTAAAAGGACACTGTTGTGCCTGGGATATTTTTAAAGTAAAGTGCACCTGTCCAGCACCTACCACCGTCCATCATACATAAAGTACATACATCTTAAATGAGTCAACTCACTTAAATAGGGTATGTTAACACATCTAAATCCATCTAAATCTAATAAAACAATTTAGTTTTATATGTTATAAACACTGTAACTACTTCTTTTAAAAAAATCGAGTATGTTTTATACATCGGTGTACACTGTACATTTAACACGTATTTTTTACATTATTTGCTAAAACGTAGGTACGCGTTGAAGTCTTATATATTAGTATAAATAATATCGGTCTTCCAATCTGAATTTTCTGCCATTGAATAAGAATCAACAAAGTGTATTATCCCAATGAGACTCTAAGAGATCTAAAATTATTTAGGCTTACCATTTGGGGAAATGTTGAGTGGCTGTGTGATGGGTGCGGGCGCTGGCGGCGCCGGCTCCATCTTCCAAGGGGCGCAGCACGAGGCGGGAGAGAACTCAGGCGTGGGGCCGCTGCCCGCCGATATCAACATTGTCGAGCCACCTTCAGAGGTGATAAACAGTCCACTAAGTCCACGGTAAAAAGTTCATATGACAGGTATGCAGCACCTATGTGACGGACAGCGCTCGTCCCGCACGCGCTCGCTCGAAGCTCAGCCAGAACACTGAAGAGCGCGCTTGCCGCACCGGCGCGCCCACTCGCGCGCCTACTCCCATTTGCACGCCTTAGAAAAAATCTCTACTGCCAAACAATAACAAAAAACTAGCTCCACCGCATCAAGCCTGCAGACCTCTCTCTCTAACAGCTTTAATTCGATTTCCCAACGTGTTAAAATTACGGCAACGTTCGATTCAGTGCAACCTTCTATCCCGTTCTCGATTTTGTTTCAAACCAACTAAGGCTCTACAATGTGTATGTTTCCTATTTCGATATTTTAAAGTCCATTTTGATTGAGCAACATATTTTAACTTAGGACCTTTTGGTCGGAACCTTGAATGAAACTACTCCTACTCGCACTCGTTCGGTTCGGCTTAAGCTTGAACCGTTCGAAAGGGACAGGTGCATTACCGACAGCGGTGGTAGAATTACGGTAGTGAACACAGGTGATCTTTTATCATTTCTTCGAAGCGATGGTGTCAATTATATAGCTCTCTCTTTCGATCTTATGTACTTTGTTATATTGCGATAGAGATAGCAACATAATAGATTACATTTTTAATTAAAACTTGATTTTATTTCACTAATCTTAGTAGTCAGCACCTGTGAGGAATTACAATATGGATAACTTTTCAAATAGAAGGGTGGATATATCCTGCATTGTAAACTTTATTGTAAGTTTAGGATTTGATTATCTAGCTTTGCGGTGGAATTATTTAGCAGCTTGATGGGAGAGTGCCGGTGGCGAGCATGAAGGGTACATTTTTTATTTAACCGGCTTGTTATTTTTTTTTAGGTGATAATTTTTTCTGGGTCAATTTATTATATTTTAGGCTAAAAAATACTTTTGAACACAAAATTTAATGAATGTTTAATGACTAACTTAACTTACACTTAGTTAAAAGGTAGAAATTGAAAATACTGCAGAAAATGAGTTAAATCGTAGATGAGTATCTACTTATCTTTTCAATATAATCTCTACTCGATTTGTGGTGTCCTAACGGTGCGAAAACTTTTCTTTCAAGCGACTCTATTACGCAAACACACAGACCTTCCATTTGATCCTAAATTACCTGTAAATAAACGACGGTCAGACAGAGTCTGCAAAATAGAGCCAAGAACCGCCATTGCTAGTAGACATTTATTTTATCTCAGTCCTTTGCTGTACAATAGGGAAAACGTACTCATTACCCCAACTTAATTTATAAAGATCTTCATTATGTGTATTTGCCAGTCATACTACTACTTTACCAACATACATGCACACAGCACACGCGTACTCACCCACACACACTCACTCACACACACACACTAGACATAGTTCACAGTATTCATTCACTCACTATTTAAATTTAATTTAGTTTTAATTTTTCTCATTTTTCCTCCTTTCGTGGAACACAGTCCCTGCTCTACCCAGGAGGCGGGCGTTGCCTCTGCTACACAGTTTTAACTTTTGCGGCTGTCAACGTTTCCTATTGTTTGAACTACCTATGTACTTTTGTTCCAAATAAATTATTTTTGATTTTGATATAAAAAACAAATAAAAAGTTATTATTTTTGTTCCTAATTATGAAAAAATTAATTGCTATTACCTTATAAATCTGAAAACTTTGTGCCATGTGGTTATTAGCCTTATAGATTACACCCAGTTTCAGAAACGATCTTTGAATCTAAAGGTGACTTCAAACACTAGGTAATGTGACATTACTATTTATAATAATTGAATGTCACATTAGAGCTAAAAGTCACCTTTAATTATAAACATCTTTTGTTTCTGCATCTGGGTGTGAGTGTTATAATATAAACTATTAAATCGTAGCGGTTAAGTTATTCTTCCTTAAATGGCCAATAAACATTATTGCAATTAAAAATTCATAAAATATCATGAATAAAATATCATTGGAGTTTTAATACAAAGATGATTATTTTAATAGAATCTAATTTAAAAACTTAAACAAACAAATTATAGACTATCGGTAGTAATTTAATATTGTAATCTAAAATTAGGGGTGTATCGCAACAAGAATAGAGCCTGGTACCGAAATGACAAGTCACGGAATGTCAATTTCTAAACTTATTTTTTTTTGTCATTTCTATCCAAGCGATTGTAGATGCATCATAGTCGTAGATTGTCAATGTAATTTGGCAAGTAGGGCTGAACTCTATCTTTAAAAAAAATGGTATAGACCATTTTTTTTTTATTTGCCTGCAGATATGCGATGGTCATGTCATTGGTCAGGTACCTACATGTTTATTAAAATAAGACTGTCTGATAAAAGTCTTGTTGTTTGAAGTTCAAACTGATAAATTAGCTTGAAGTTCTCAAAACAAACGAAATAATATAAAAGTAAACTACTGTTTGTATTTCGTACCTCATTAGTTTTTTTATACAATGATGAATTCAACTTCTTCAGTATATTTTTTCTAACCTACACTTTACACGTTTTCAATAATATTATAACAATTAAAAATTAAATTCCAATAGAAGAGATGATAGAGATCGAAAACCAATGTTACAATTTCATGTCCCTTGATTTTTTTCTTTTTCTTCTACCTCTACCTGTAACGATTTCTATGATGAAAATGATTGAAGTTCTAATTATTTTATTACTTTTCTAGATTTGAGCCCGTAACTTTAATTTATCTAATACTAGCTGCGCCCCGCGGTGTTACCCACGGTGAATAGTTCTCGTTTTCGGGATCAAAAGTAGCCTTTGTGTTAATCCAGGACAGAGATGAATGTCCAGGATATAAGCTATCCTGGTACCAAATTTCATTCAAATCCGGCGGCCGTTTGAGCGTAAAGGAGTAACAAACATTCATACTTATACACACACAAACTTTCACCTTTATAATAATAATGTGATAATGTGATAAGTATAAAAAAATTATGCTTAATTGCTTACTTAATTACATATAACTTATTTAATTTTAATACGAGCTATTTCGTCGATTTCATAATATTATGAATACATACATAGAAATCTCTGGAGCAGTTTTGATGATGAGCAGCATATAAAAGTCCACATCTTTGCTTTTAAATCCTTTATTTATTCGCTAAATAAAGTGCAATTTCCCGTTTGATGTTGTACTCCACTGGTTCTCAGTAGTTTATTTTTGTTTGATGATATCTTGGTTTGTTACATTGTGAGGTTCGTGGGACTGGCTGGTTATTATCTGAGTGGGCAACGCAATACTCCAAATTGATACCTACTCTTTCAAATCTGTTGGTATGTTTGTATATTGTCCCTCACGCCTGGGGACGGATGATAAAATATTTCCCATGCTAATTCAACACAGGACTGTGACTTCATTTTTGCATTTAGAATGGGACACTCACTCTAATCCAATCTGTAAACCTAGAGTTTATCTTTTAAGAATTTAGTAGCGGTAGTTTTTTGCTGGCAACATTAGTTAGTCGTCTGTGGTCGATTTAGTCAACTCACAACTGGTGGAACTTAACCTCTGAATAATAATCGGTTTTAGGCGTCTAAAGTGCTGTTTAATTTTTTAAGAGTAGCAAAAACAGAGTTTTGTGGCCACCAAGTGCAACTTCGCTACTATACAAATAAAACTAATACAGAGGTATTAAAAAAGCTTTATGATAGGTTTCACAAACAGAACATTCAGTTTTATAAAATTCCTTTGTTCAACGTAATAATAAAATAAAATTGGCGGCGGCGCTAGTTTGACGCATACAGAAAGTCTAGACTTTTCATCAGATCTCTCTTGACCCTACTATTCAAATACCTACCTTTATTTTCTACATACCTATATAAAAATTAACCTCTATTTCTACTGGGTACGCTATAACTTGAGAACTGCTAAACTGATTTCGTTCATATATTTCTTTATATGTTTTCTCATACTTCATAGAAGGGTTTATATGGTATATGGTATTTTACTGTGGGGAAACTCGAGTAATATTCAAAGGGCTTTTGTTTGTCAGAAGAAATGTATAAGGGCAATTTGGGAAATGGAGCAGACAGAATCTTGTAGACCTATTTTTAAAAAACATAAAATTTTGACACTCCCCTCCTTATACATTTTGGAATCAGTCATGTTTGTCAGAAATCACTATAACTTGTTTGAGCAGCAAGATAATAGTAATCGAAGAGTTGCAACACAAAGGCCTCTAAAAATGCCTAGACCAAGACTAGAATTATATAAACGTAATTGCGCTTTCATGGTATGCAAAATATATAATAAGTTACCTAGCTTCTTGTTAGAAAAACACGGTAATATATTTAAAAATGCTCTTAAAGAATGGTTAATTGACAATAGTTTTTATTCGGTTCAAGAATTTATTGAATTATGACATTTGTGTAACAATAGTTTTTATTCGGTTCAGGAATTTATTTAATTATGACATTTGTGTAATTATTATTCTTAAAATGCATGCAATTTTTTTTGTAATTATTTTATATTAACTTTGATTACTAATAATTTAATTTAAAGTAGGTGTTGACTATTGATTATGAATGACCAATGATTGTGAATTAACTTACCTAACTATTTGTATGTCATGACAATGACTGAATATGCAGAACTATTTAATGTACTACCTAACATGCTTGTGACATAACCATATTCAGAACAAATAAATACATCTTTATCTTTATCTTTATCTTTAACATTAAAAAAATAAAATTTGCGCAGAAACTTAGCAAATTTACGAAAACTTAACGACTAACTCTACTATAAACTTTTTAATAACGTTGGGGCTATAATACTCTTAGCTAAGCACGTTTGAAGTAACTGTCAGTTGTTTGACAGATTAAATGACAGGACAACGACTGTCGGGTCAGCTTTAATAGGATCATAAAAGTATAAAATAATATCGTCAAACAGTTTTATTATAAAAAGAAAACCAAAGAGTTTTTAGATTTAACACAAAATAATTAATTAAAACAACAACCGATTACTACATAATTATAATAATCAATATAATCGTCCTTGGTCATCTAACAGCGTCATCTAGTCCCAAGCTAATTTGTCCCGTGGCGACGATTGAACCCACAACCTCTAGCGTCTCAAACGCGCTTTCACCCACTGCGCCACAGAGGTTGTCTCTTTGTATTATAATGTCTAAATAAATAAAATAAAATCTGAATTAATATTTAACTAACCAGGCTAAGTCCAAAATTATCTCAGCCTTCATAAGTGTAATCAAATAAAAGGGTAAATCAATATCCAATAAATAACATTTATTCCTTATTCCCATAATGTTCAAAATTAGTCTCTACCAAACCGCTATCGGTTGCGAGATAGCATTATGTCAGCGTTTACACATAGCCAAGGGCCATTTCTTTTTTTCTTGGTCCATGTTGCAGGCTCTTCAGACAGAGGCCGCGGCGAGGATTTAGGGGCGAGATAGGACGTGGGTGTCACCTAATGAATATATTTATTTATGCGCCGCTCTTGCGCCTTTATCGCACCGTCGGACAAGACCTGCGAGACAACCCTGTTCACTTACCTTCTTCACAGTACCGATTAAAGCCGAATGGCCAGTTTTGAAACCAGGATGAAGTCATTAAAATATAGCCGCAAATATTTTTTTAGTTTAGTGTTTCGTTCGGTAAACGCGTTATATTTTTTATTTTGTTTGCCTTCATTTGATAAGTTTTTTTATACGACCTTGTCAAAAGTTTTTAATTGTTTGTTCGTAATTCTTATCCGAGCTTCTTCTAAAAATGTTGAATGTATAAAGGTCTGAGGAGCTGATGTCTGTCTACCTGTGATGTGTATATTTGTGTTTTCATTTTCAAGTCGTGAGCCTGTTTAAAAATGTTTCCAACTGTTATACCTAGTTAAAAAAGGGGAAGTTCATGTACCTAGGTAGGTATTATATAAATATATGAGGAATAAGTGGATCAATTTAAAAACTTTCATAAACTTCCTGTTACAAAGTAGTTCAAACAGACAAAATATGTAAGGAAGTTGCTTCAGTAACAGGTATAAAGTAGGTGCTCTTCAATATTAAAATGATGCATGAATTTAAACCACACGTTTTTATATTGACTGAATCGTATAAAAAATAATCATGGATCCTTAGGTACCTACAATATATTGAAATATTTACTAACCATAAATATTATTATCACATACATGAACAATACAATAAACACAATGGCCGTCGAGTCACCAACAACACAAGGAATCTGGATTCAACACATAGCGTGCTTAACCGCTCACCTAAATAACCACCATTATAAAAAGACCCTCATTCTCAGTCCCCACGTGTAGTTTTCACATATGAAGGCACCCATCGAGGCCTCCATTAACTGGTGGGTTTTGTGGGCGAAGTATTTCGGATGCGCAACAGTCCATTTGTCGTGGTCGCGGCAACAATGCGCGGCGGTGGCACAGTCGTGGCACATTTCCATCATAATGTGCTCAAAATGTTTGTGTTATCTATTTCGGACCACCCAGGCCGTATGTGACACATGATCTGGCGTTACCTGAAGAACAATAGCTGTGCTATTCACATTCAGAGCGCATCGCTCCCTTTTCGACTCGATTGAATCAGGGCTCATTGGATTTCAAAGTCATTTTTTTAAAAAGTCAATGTTTTCATAATTAACTTGTTCTGGGTCTTATCTTGTATTAGCAGGTGGTATGCTAGGTTATAATAAAAATTAATTAGCATTTACTCTAAGTCATTATTACTGTAACAAACATTTGGATCAAAAGTAAAACGATAAGAATGTGAGCTACAAAAGAAAAAATGCGGAGTTGATATTTTCCCGAGTACGGCATATTCTGTGAGCATGGTAACTGGTATCAAAAGTTCATTAGCAGTAGTATTTTGTCGCGGTCGGACAATCGCGACCGCCCAATGGATGCGCTTCGAGTGGGGGCGGGGCCAAAAGCCCCACCCAGATGCAGACGCAACCTCTTCTTGCTTAGTTTTTAAGTAAAAATAATTATTTATGGTTTTCCCGATGCTTGTATTTTTATGATAATTCTGGGTAAATAAGTAACTTACTATTGTGAATGTTGGGCCAAATTCAAATCAAATCAATAAGAAAAATATTTAACAGTTTTGCTCATTACATTCCGAATAACACTAATATTCATAACTTCAAAGTTTGGGATGTTTGTATGTTAAAACTATATTATGGTTGAAGTTTGTTATTGAAAAGATTCTGGACTTAAGAAAGTACTTATAATTTTGAAAGTGTTGCTTTAAGTTTCAAAATTTTCCAATCACGATAAAAGCAAAACAAAATTGGCAATCGTGTCTACAAATTTGCCTGTATAAAATCAATATTAGGTATCAAAATAATCTCTGTATCTGACTCAAAAATCCTATAAATTATTTTCAAAGGGACTCAGAGATTAACATCTTTATAGCGACAGTGCCGTGTTGCTGTAACAAAATATACCTACTACTTCAACTCTCGATCTAATGAGTTTTTGCCTACTAACTACTAGGAAGGCGCTGTGACCATGTGAGTCTTGCTTGGTCTTTGACTCTAAGAGCTTCGATTTATCCTCGACCGATGACCGCGACCACTTCCCAGGCTTTCAAGAAAGCAAGTCTTGGGATGAGTCAGAGGCAGGTACCCCACGGACCCAGGGTCTCAACCCCAAAAGGTTCAAATATGTAAACCCTATCGAGATACAAAATGCAAAACTATTATAATATGCTATTAATAAAATGTTCTTAGACATTTCACACACGGCGTCATCCAGTCCCAAGCTAAGCAATTTAATGCTTGTGTTAATGGCAATCAGATGACTGATAAACTACATAGGTAATATATATATATTTTTGTAAATACATACTATTAAACATAGAAAACACCCAAACTTGAGACCAATATTAGCAGATCATGCTAACATTTGTCCCGCAGCGGGGATTGAACCCGCAACCTCTGCGTATCAGGCGGGCTTACGCCCACTCTGCCACAGAGGTCGTCATATTTGGTATATTGCATTTGAAATAGTAAATCGAAAAAGCAGTTGCTTTTTGTAAACTATTTTGTATAGGTATCTATTATTGTATTAGTATATCTCTGGGTAGGTGTATCATAGGTACTTCTACTTCGAGTCTCGTCTGAATCAGTTTTCATTCTAGATTTTTGTATAGTTGTATGAATCTTTAACGTCTAGTTTCAATATCCCATCTGTGCTGTGCTAGCTTAGGTACCTACCTACTTTTTAGTATGGAAGTAATAACAAATATCTCACCACAGTAGACAAAATCACACATGGAAAGAATAGGTATTGAATGTACGTGACTTTCCTAATACGACCGGCCTACGAATTAAGTGGAATCTCTGTAGTGTATTTTCTTGCAAGTAAATCTATTTAACTATCCCAGCTTAAATCTTATTTACGATCATTCCTATGCCCTCAACCTTCAAACGAACCTTTTGAAATATTTTTTTGTAGATAAACCTAAAATCTACATTGGTATTAGGTACAAGTTTAACTGAATGTTTTTTCGCCACAACAAGTTTATAGAACGTAATTAACGTCATGAAATACCATTAAAATTTACAACCCTAATTTGAAAATAGCCGAATAAAACGCTAAAGTTTATAAAACACGCTACGCTACGGCCGCCCGCCCACAGCAGATGGCGCCTGCAGAAGGGGCGCGAGGCGCACTTGCCTACTGCCTACCCCGTGTTTTAACTCGCCTAATTGTTTCCCATTTACATACATTAACAGAAAAAATCGAACAACTGACGCTCGACTCGACCCACTATGTAAATATAAATAGCGACTTATGTAGCTTACGACAAACCCTCCGGGTGGCTACCGCGCATCAACCGATTTCAAAATTACGGAAATCAATTGTCTAGCAACCAGTAATTACACAGCACTCTGCTACTCTATGGGAATGTCCGATTAGAGCGCTTTCCATTATTAAAGCACTTGTCGATAGTCGAGACTGTCACGTTATGGGGAGCACGTGATTCTGAATGTACCTACCTACTCGTATGATACGAAGGCTATCATTAAAACTTCTATCGACAATTTTGATTCAATCGCTAATTACCTTTCAAACTGTTAAGTAATTAAATGACGTGAGAACCGAATCCTGACAATGGATCGGGTTAACGAGCTGAATTATTAAAGATGATATCTGAAGGTTTCATGCTTGTCTTTATACTTTTACAATTCAAGATAATTACCCCTTTAAACATTATTAACCTCTTACTCTGAATCGTGGTACCGTTTGAATATAGGTAGGTACATAGTATGAAATTAAGGTACAATAGCTCAAGTTATCTGGGCTGCGATCAAACAAAGACTACTTAGAACAGTTCTTAATCGTCATTTCACATACGGTTTCCCGCGTAGCTATAGTAGTCCAAGCTGAAAGTACATAAACAACACAACATGCCAAGTGAAGGGTGGGCAGCCAGTACCGTTGGCAAAACTTTATTCTGATTTCTACAATAAGTTTCACTTATTAATTCCTTACCAAGAACGTTTTTTTTTTAATAAAACAGACTCCTGCCTCCTTAGACCTCAGAGTAAGTACCTACATTATACTAAGTTACTTAAAACCTCATACCTACAAAAATTGTTACGAGCGAATCGCTGCAACAAACTTTCTGCTCAGCCTTCATGTAAAAGTTGTTTTTTTTTATATTTGTTTATAAAACTTATATAAAAATTCAACAAAAAGCTTCACAAAAAGAGCACTTCGTTTTGGTTTTCGTTCTTCATTTTAATAACTTTATTAAAAAAATTGGTTGTTAAAGGAAAATGAATGATGAATCCACAACGTTGGTTATGGGAAGGAAGATGATATTGATTAGAGTAATATGAAAAATAAGCAAGACATCTTCAAAAATCTGTGAGAATGTTCCACGCTTTGGAGATGCAATCATGCACATGTTTTCATGTCCTAATGAAAGAATTTCCTAAAGTTTTTCCATCGCTACTGCATTTCGCAAATAAAGGAGGCGATTTTGCTCGCTTCGCGGTCTGCACTGGGCACAATGGGTTTCGGAACGGCGATATGCATAGATATGAGCTAAACGGTGCAGGCCATGCAAATAGCATGCTTCACACACATCTCGAGCTTTCCAATTGCTTATTGTGCTGCTTGGAAAACACTGATTCCGATCAGCTAAATACCTACTGCTTTAGGAATGAATGGTGCTTTCCTTAGATGCTATTGCTTATTATTTTTAGTACAGTTACTTGCAAGTTGATTTGAGACTCGCAATGGATTTTATTCACAAAATTGGAAAAAAATCGTTTATACATTTTTATAAAATTGGAAGAAATATTTCACCACTTGATTTTTCTTCGAATTAAAATTTGCTGTGAAACTACTAGCTGTAAATAAAAGAAACAAAACAATGTATATTTTAGGTACAGTTTTAATAATTTATCTGTGTCCATGGTGATGCTGATGACATTTGAAATTATAATCACAAAACTATTTGAAGTCAGTGAATAGTGTAAGTATTAATTATAATACGATATTGAGAGCCGTTCCTCGTTCGTGGTAAGTTTTATTTTCTGTATGTAAAATTTTCGATAACAGTGGTTTTCTAAAAAAGTGTTCGTAGATTATTTCAATACAGCAATTTGGAAATATTAAGGAATATTATCGTGCTCTAATTATATTTGGACAAATACTAACAAACAAGCATTAAGTAATAAATGATATAAAGTGATCAATGTATTTATAAGTGTGCTCATATTTACCTAAGTTTCAGTAAAACCATCGTCAATCTACATAGAGCAGATATAGTGATCTCTCAATACGATAAGGAAAAGCAGTTACGCAGGTAAATCCCTTTCTTGAATTATTCACGAACCATCATAGTACAGTTTATTTTTTAATTAGCGTAGCTTTTCATAGGCCAGCTTCAATCAAGATAGGAGTTGTTCGTGTGAATGGCCTGGCCTACCGACTACGTCTTGCCTCACGCGTCAAGTCTGACTTCCACTGAGAGTAGAGCAATTTTAATAACTCTGGCGATACTTTAATAGTACTGCAGTTTTATATGCTTTGTTGGCCATTGCATGGACAATGTACCTATGCAATCTAAGATCTTGTAGAGTCCCGAAGAACAGCAGGACAAAAACGGGAGGCCTTTACCTTATTTCCGCTCGTCTCTATTTTGAGGCACTGTGACACCAATTCTTCAAATGGACATAATTTAATAAATATAATATTGGAATAGCAGTTACATATGTGTTTAGTAGGCAATGTGAAGGATATTTAATTAGTCGCAGAAATCATGTAGATCTACAGAGTTTAGACAATGTGGGATATAAGCAAATGCGAAACATTATGATTCGTAGTTAATGACAAAAGTATGGTAGGTATCAGCTGTTATGCTTGGAAACAATTTTACCTAAAACTATTTAAGTTATATCAAATATATTTTAGTAGTTAACTGGCTTTAAAAGCCTGCCTCACCGATTATATGCAAATGAGATGTCATAACACGTGAATAATTACGGCCAACCACGAGTCGCCCACGGACGAGCCGCACAAATTGGATTTACGTGAAAAGCGAGTTTGCCCGCGACATGACGTTGATGTATGTATTTTCAGGTAAAATAGGGTGCATAAGAAATTGTTGGATAGTAAAATAAACTCGTTTTTACACATGTAATGTGAACGTTTTTAGCAATTCAAGGTAATCGTCTAGAAAGCACGAATAATCTTTTTAATCCTTCAGCCTGAGTTTACTTTACTTTATAAAAACTGATTTTACAGTGAGAGATAGAATAAGTAACCAGTCATGTAATTTTTAAGAACAAGTGCCAAAATGATTTTTTTATAAAACTTACTTCAATTTTGTAAGAAAAGAGCAATTTTCGGCACTCTCGATGTGCATTTCTTTTCATAACTCCAAAGATCCTCATCAAATCCTCAAAATGTTTTTTTTTTCTAAAATTGGTCCAGTATCAATGGAAAGAAAGAAAGAAAGAAAGAAAAATCATTTATTCTTGTAGGACCTCAAGGATCACTTAAGTATCGTTTTACATGCTAAGTGATTCTAATGCCTGTTCTCAATGGAGTAATCAATAAACATAAAGTGGAACATATAACCTCCTTCATTTTTGAAGTCGGTCATAAAGTGATTTCTAACCCAGAACTGCTAATTACAGATTGTCATCATAAGCACCGACTAGCGTAGTATAGTACCCATTCTAACTGTAAGTATATAGCTCTAATTAATGCAGGTAATTTTATGGAGCTTAAATTTTTATAATATTTAACTAAAACTTTCCAACATTGCCGACGTTAAAATCAGGGGCAGTCCCCACCTATTTTCCTTCATTTTCATATTATTAATATCTCATTAGCATACCGTCGCAGCACTTTTCACGAAAAGCCCCGCTTTGGAAATTGCGACCAACGTCGGGGGGCAGCGTGACCAAGCATGTTGCGTTAAGGGGTGCTCGAGTTGTTATGCTAATACACAACGTTCGTTCCTTGCACTAACCGAAAGAACTATCAAACTCAATCCAAACACAACTCTATTCTCAAAACTAGAAATATCAGTTTTGTGTAAACAAGTTTGTCAGTTAAGGCGATGTTGTTTGATGTGGAGGTAAAGGCCTGCGTGTCCACCACTGTAGTCGCGATAGCGGGAAAATGGACGGTTGACTACGTTTATGGGTTGCCGCTCGCTGGTCCTCCGGTTTAAGATGCTTCACATTGCAACGGAACGAGCTCGAGACGGACTTAGATCATTCTACATCATACAAAGACAATTTGCAGGACAAAATTGTATTTATCCAAGAGATGGTCATGGGCTGTTGCATGTTTTTGAGCGAAAATAGGCAATTTTTTCTTATTCTGAGACATTTCTTGTTTCATGATGTCCGCTTCGGTGTGTTGTAAAAACAACTGAAGGCATATACTGACACGTGCTCGTAAATACCCGGGACTACACGTTCAGTCGGCGTGATAAAGCGCCTTAATAAGGTTTATTTCTTTACATAGCGGCGGGTTCGTGTTGTTTCAGTAAATTAAATGACCTAAGCAATTTCAGTCCAGATAATGTCCCTCTTTTGTTCAGCTAAATGGCTGAAGTACGAGTATGTACTTAGGCACAATAAATTTGTCCACTACCAAAATGTATCTTAATGTTAGAAATCTACATAATTTTATGATTGTAGGTAAAGCTCATGTGAAATCGAAAACAATAGCTAGTTAAGAACACAGGACACAATAATCTCTGATATACGCCAATTATGGATCTATTAATTGCCATCATTATTTTAAGTATCACCTAGAGATGTATAATATAAGTAGTTTTTGAAAATATAAAGCGTGAGAAAATTATTTTCAACCAGTGAGTAACAATAAAATCCATAATTGGGTACCCGGGATTCAAACCATAAATTACTCATTGAGAAATAAGTACCTTACCATAAACAATTCGCATTTCAATACAAGAATTCAGAAAATCACAAAAAATACGGAAGTCGCTGTGGTTTGTGGTTTATTTGAAAAGGAGTAAAATAATAATGAGTACCAACGTATGAACGTGGAATGAACGCCACAAAAGATTCTGCACTGGCAAGGTCAGCTGTTCTGATAAAGCCGTTTGTTTGCACTGGCAGGCACTTGATGCCAGTTGAAACATTGATTTCTATAGACCTTTGTTTTGCGCAATTATATTTTTATGGGAAAAAACTTGCAACATAAACGATTTTTTCATCAATTATAGTTATTTAAATATCTTTATATCTTACAATGTTTTTAAAAGAAACATTGATAGCTGGTCTCGTATGCGTACATGGATTGTACAGATTGAATTAAACCAACATCGCAGAAAACGTAGACAATGTAAGTTTCTCCATTGTTCGCGGCATTTAACTGGTATTAAGCAGAACAAAATGTAATTTACAAAACCGCTAAACTACGGTTCTTACCGTGAATTTTAACGACACGAAAGAGACTTGAGAGAATTGTGGTTGCATCGTTTGATCTGTAATTAGGGTGTTAATAGCGTATAATAGCTTGTAACGGTCTCAATCCATGGCATTGTGTTTTTGTATGCCACAAGCGCCTCAGTAATTGAAACGCCGAAAACCGGAAAAAAAATCGATTGAGAGTGCGTGTGTCTCTTTCTTGTGGTGTATTAAGGTATAATTTAATGAAAGAACTATTTGGCAGCAATGTTAACCTACTCCCCAAATTATAATGTTTTTTTAATAAAAACCTATTTTTTTTATTCCTAAGCAGTCAATGGACTGACCACAGAGGAAAAATAGTTGCCTGGAAGAAATCGCCTTCACCATTAAGGTCTCCTGTTAATCTTTGTTATTTTTGTTTCAGTATGATCTAAGTTTTTAGTTTAAAATACTTAGTCTTCATCATTAATCTTGCTTCCGAATCCAACATTAATCAAAATCACAAAACATTTCGGTACTATAAGTGGACCTCCGATTCGTTTGATTCAATAAACCTTCGATTATTCAATACTGTAGGTAGGGGTGTTCAATTCGTGGGCTTTTTGCGGAATGCAAGACATTTGAGGCAGGTGCGGCGGGGCCCGCTCGACGACGCTAATGAACACAATGAAGACGTATTTCTACGACTATATCCGGCGTTGATCGATTGATTTACTCGCTGCCACCGCGCTCGAGCTTTTTGTATTCGAATGTCGCCCGTCGTTTGCATATCGGAGTCGCGGGGAACGAATTTTAAACAAGACGTACGATGGGAGCCGTGATGTGCTAGATATCGGTCTTAAGCTCTGTCTTTGTAAAAACTGCTACCGTAATAAGACGGTAGAAAGCTTTTGTGCTACGCTGATATCCAACAACAACAAAAACTACTTTGAATCAGATAACAAGAGGCTGATGTCAAAATATGCTGCCCTGCAGCCCTGAAAATATGCTGCCAAAAAACCACTTCCTCTACAAAAAATTAAGGGAGTCAGACTCAATTAGGTAATATCTCTTTATGTTTATATCTCTTTATGTATTATTTCTGCATATCGACAGATTTTTCTGTTCTTAGTAAAGAGAATAAGTACTGAGATTACGAGTGCATAATGAAACCGTTATCAGACTGCTAAAACGTTTCGCGAGCGCTAAGAGAAACATGAAAGGTTTTTGTTTTTTAGGAAACCAAGGCTTTAGCGAGGGGATATGACGATTTGCATATGACGGAGCTTTGGGGTTATTAATTTACTTTTTGCTGCGACAGGAATCTCCGATAAAGTATGGAGCGACTATGCGGCTTACCGACAGGGAACATTTCAATGCCATAAGAATTATGTAAAGCAATTATAAGTTCTTCAGATTTTAACGTAAATGATTTAAAATCCAATAAAACCTTAAATAACAAATTAATCTAATGCTGTAATACGTAAATATTAATGTTAAAATAATCTCTCACAATTTAATTGAGGGAGCTTAGCTTTTAAATTTAGTGAGAGTAGTACCAAACCAGTGTGAGTTAGGTATAAAGTTTGGATAGTCTTGAGACGGAAGAATTAGAACCTAAGACTGTTTTACGAAACGGAGGGTAGAGAAGTGCAACGGGTTTTATATGGTATGGTAGTGAAAACAAAATCAGATACGACACTACGCTTTTGGAGGGCTTCCATCTAGAAATGTTTGAGTCGCTTCTTGTAACTCCTGGTTCGGTTCGCAATTCCTGCCGTGTAAGCTAGATGGTTTAAAAAACGTTTTTGAACCCATTCGAGTCATGTAATGGGGACGCCATACTACACTTGTAGGGTTGGATTTTACTTTACGGGACGCAAGGCAAATAAATACTTTAGTTATGCATAAAACTTTCATCAAAATGTTTTTAAGTCTTTTTCGCCTGCTAATAATTGAGTGACACATTTTGACCTCTAGCGTCGAAGTCATTGAACTTTGGGGTCAATTTACCTGCGTTCCTTAAAGTACAAAAGGGACCCACTGCAGTATTCTAAAATGCTTCGTACAAGAGTGATGAATACAAAATTTTTGTATTCGTAAACTATACATGTGTGCTTTGTTGTAAACTATACATTTGTATAGTTTACAACAAAGTGCACTTCGAACAATTGACTGCACATATCTTGATGAAACACGAACATTGTTCACTCATACACGTAGGTTGTGTCTAATACTGCGTGTCTAATAATTTATGCAGGCTAACCAATTATGCGAGGTATAGACTTTAAAGGTATCACGGTATTTCATACATGTTTGTGTTCATAGTTCAAAAAGTAAAACTGTTTTATACTTTCTTTTCTTACAAATATCTAGTGATGGTTTTGTAACTAAACTTTTATCATTTTGAAAATCTTGAAATGATTATTGTAGTTTTAGTATTAAAAATACAGAAAAGAACATGTTTTATAAGTTGTGTCTATTTAATTTTCAAACGTGTGTCTCAATTAATTCTTAGAGAAATATTTAACTAAATGAAATTAACCCTTTTATAGCATTTTAATAAGTTGGTAATTATGCAGAACAATGTAAAACAGATATGTTAATGTTTGTCGGGACGATTTAGCACCCCTCGTGTATCGGAACATTTGTAGCTGCTTAGCGGAGGGTGACTCTATCGTCATCTTCTACAAATATCGCCGCGACTTTTCATCGATAAAAACTGCCATGTTTTACGACCATTTAAAATTATAAATACGTTGTTACAAGATAATACAATTGCTGTCATATACCTCCCTGTATTATGTTTTTTGGAAAAAAAAATACAAAAGACATTGATGAAATGATCGACATGCTAACACTCAGGTTTTGCACCGACGAGTGAGAAAGAAATTTGACTACAATATAAAAAGCAAGTGAAGTAACAAATTACTTACTCCTGATAAGTGTTCAACCCTTTCTTAATCTAAACATTTGAATACATTAGACCAACTCAACAACTATGGTATAATCTGTGTTCTAACTCATTTTTGACAAGCTGCTAATCATATTCAAACACCTTGCGATATCCACATCAGTTAGAATTTTAAAGTATTGGTTCCAGGGCGCATGATTATTTTGAAGGGTTAAACGACTAAAAAAAATCTGACCAAAACGATATCTATGGACAGGTGATTTCAGTTTAAAGTAGGTATAGCAAACAAATGCAAATGCATGGTTAAAGAAACTTTTACTTGTTTTGCGCATTACTTTACCGTGCTGTAGGTAACTAGAGATTGATATCCATGGTAATATGATTTTTTGAACTAATAGGTATTGTTTCATTTTTTATAGGTAAATATTATTTCATTGAAAATAAAAAACTTACCTCCGGCTTTAGACGGATAGATCAATGCGGTTTCGAATCCCATCAGTATCGAAAATTTAGATTTTTCAATTTCAATGTATTAACAGGTTTTTGGGTTGTGCATAATAATATATATTTTGTACAGATTGTGGCTTTGAACTATTACTATGACCACTGAAATCAGTTTGAATAATCTTAAGAGCTAAGTAGGTAATTCTACTCAATATTATTTCGTCACCAATTCTTTGCAACGGTATTTATTTCGACTATTTTCCTATAATTGTTAAATAATCTCATGGTCAAACAACTGAAGTCATAGAAGTGTATTGTAGGTATTTACTATATTATACATTTCTATGACTATGTTTTGTTAAAGTAAAGCTCGTCAAAATAAGGATTAAAATTCTTGACAGCTTAGATGAAGAACATAAACATTTTTTATTGCAGTGTGAAAAATGAGCTTCCTTTTTATGATTTATTTATAAACATCTAATTAAACTCAATTTCATTTAGCAATAAAAATGTACGCTTCACAATGCCGCGGAAGTCGTCAATAATTTTATTTCGTTTCAATTATAAACTTTTTCTACTTCTTATGGAGATGGGCGGAGTGTTTACACCGGTACAATTAAAAGTACATCAACCTAATTCCACAACCACCGTGACGATCACTCCTCATATCTAATACTTTATTCACTTATGTTCCGCTCAAATATTTTAACTACCCAACCAGTGTAACAAGACACTCTTCAATGCGTTCAGTATCTAAAATCTATACAATTAATAAGAAGTTAGTAGATTCGATAGTTCAAGGTATGCTGGATGATTTCGACGGAAGTGGAAATTAAAATTGTATATAACGTATTTCGAAGAGCCAAAGAAAGGCATTGATGAGCCAGATAAGCAGGAACGCGCAACTGTCGGTAGCCATTGTTTTAACATGTGAAAATATTAACGAAGATAACCATTTTAACCGTTTTTAATTTGATTTTAATTGGCTGATATTTAGAAAGATTTCGTTATCTTAGCCTAGTTAAATTGCTGCATAGTTAAGTTATTCACATAACCTACTATCTCTCCTATAATAAAAACTCATGATCTTTAAAAGTTTAGAAATTTTACTCAGATTTGAATGATGTGGGAAAAACATTTTGCACAATTATTAATTTATTTATTAAGTTTTTTTATTTTTGAGGGATCAACCTAGATTTCTCCATAATAATTGGACGAGTGCCTTGGAGATAGCGTTATTTACTAGAGGCCTTAATTTTATACATATTTACACAGTAAATGTAATGCACATAAAGAAGGAACAATGCGAGGTGTGAGCTTAAAAGCAAGTCGACCAATAACGACGGCAATAAACTGCTAATTGCGAGGGGAAGCGATGCTCACCGTGACTGCGCATTAGGGGCCGTGGCGAGACATGCCCACTGCTTCCTATAAACAGGTACATACTTAGTACATAACATTACAAAATGTTCATTTTATGTACCTATTTTACATGCAATGCCAGTGACCTTTATTTGAGAATCATTGAGTTAAATTCAGAAAATTATTTTAAACATGCAATTTGAACAAACATAATTACCGCAGTTTGATCAAAAGTGAGATTACTTTTATATGCGTTTTGGTTTTATATGCGCTAACTGACGGCTTACATATCAGGTGGATTTTGACGGCAGCCGTCCGACAAGAAACGTCTAAATTGAAAGAGCCCTTACGTGCACTACATAGATAATAAAATCACTACGTTTAGTGCACAATGTGGTATATTTCTAAAAGCAGCAGAAATGGTAGGTACTAGTTTCATATCGTACCTAAGTAGATATCTATTGCTCAGCCGGCAAAACACAAAGACAGTTTTAAACGTATGTTAATTGTTTAGCGTAGCTTATGTGCACCTCGACACAAGTTATTATGTCGCAACGACTTTGAGGATGACCATAGACTTTTTTTTTGTAAAGATGATTCGTGTTTCTTAAATATAAGCTCTCTAATAGCGTCGATGGGCTTGCAACCTGTCACGTATGGAAAGTTAACTTCTGCAAAAAGTGGGCATGTACCAAATATGTACCTATGTATTTGGACATACCTCTGAGGCTCTGACTACCCCCTTAGACATCTTCAAAATGATCTAAAAATGCCTAATGATCTGAAAGAAATGTCTACCGCTCCCGGGATACAGTCATGATCAATATCATTTCATTTCATTTTGATGTCATAATACAATGTCAACGGCTTCTTGGGGATACGGTCGCGTATTTAAAGGGAGCTCCCATGTAACAAACGTGTTTTTTGCCGTATTTTACTCAATATTAATAACGACAACATGTAGGTAGACGCTTTAAATATTCAGAAGATGAATCAATGAGAATTTATTTATAAAACAATTTCTTCAGTCTATAATAATAATAACCACTAGCCAGTACCTATTATGTTTTGATAATTTCTAGGTTCAACAATGTGCCTATCTGTGTTTATTCTATCTTCCTTCTCGCGACACGGAAGCCCGCTACTGTGTGCCTCCATTGTAAGGCTTCAGCTCTTCAATCGGTTACCACACTTATTCGTTGCGCCCCGCTCAAAGAGCCGCCGCGTCTTTGTCACCTGTCTACACTCAGCACTACAATACTCTAACGAATGTGCTCGATAGACTACTAAAATATACCGCTAAGGAACTGACCTGGAAAGGAGTGGTTATTATCGAAATGTTCAAAACATTCTTATCAGTCTTTTTGACTGGGATTAGTTATAGATTTTTCCATCTCAACAATGTCCCAGGCACTACAGTGTCCCGTTAAGAGTAGACAAATATTGCTTCCTGACGCTGTATTAATCATCTAGTAAAGATGTAAAGGCCGGAATTTTAGGTATGAAATATACAAGTGCTCGTAGATGAACACTAATACACAAAGTCAAACCATATAATACGTCCTTTACATTTGAAACCATGCATTTTTTACCAACTAAATAAAAGATTAATTTATATAACAATTTGAAATTCCAGTGATTGTCATGACTACAAGAGATACGTCACATAAATCATAACATCATGTTAATTCTAAATCACTCCATTGAATCCTCGTCAGATGCGATCACGGGGAACCTTTGACGCATTGAAAAAATAATTTACGACCTCGAAAAAATGTAAACAATAAGCAGCAATGTGTCAAAATACTTAACACAATGCGATGATGACTAAAAGGAAGGTCCTAGTGCTCACAATAAGGTAAAGAAACCACTTAAAAGAAATAACAAAAGATGTCGCAGCTATGAACTTCTGAAGCAGTTAATAGAGACCCGGTACAAAGAACCCCGAGAAGTGACCCACTAATTCACAATATTATAAACGCTATCCGCGTGAAAGGGTTCGTTTATCAAATTATTGTCTCGCATTCTGTAATCTTGTCGTCATGGAATGACGGAGGACCGTGAATTTTCTATTCACAACGTTTACGGGAATCTGATTTATAATATCTGAAATATGACCTAAACTAATCTTCAACTTAGTCAAAAGTAATTACCAATATACAATTCTTATTTTCATACAAACCCACGAACTCGAAGCCTTGTATTAATAAGTTCACAGAATACATAATAGTTTATTTACCTACTACATATTATAACAAAAGCTCAATATTACTATTTCTTCTTGAGAAAAGTCTGTAGGTACTCTATTTATATTCTTTTTGTTCATTATTCTTTTTAATTATGTGTATGGAGTTTGACATCCAATTATTATTATTATTATTTTGTATTATTTTTATTTTTTATTTTATTGAAACTTTGTTAGATTAATAAACATAAGTATTGGTTGTTTTTTACAAGTGGGGAGTTATTTCAATGGGTCTTGGGTCATCTATCAATCAACACATGAGCAGACCTGCAATGCCGAATTGAGCCCATCAATGATAAACTAATCATAAAGAAACGGTGCTAATGTAAATAAATGGTCAGCAATATTTTAATGTCTGTGATCAGGTAACTTTGTATGGACATGGCTTTTGTTGGAATAGTAGCGTAGAGATGTTTTTTAGAATACCTACCTTAAAAGAACACGAATTCAGAAAGATAAGATAAGATATGATACGTTTATTTGCCAGAACATGTAATACATTTTAATATTATGTCCAATTACATTCTACCATGCAGGCATGCAAATATTCAATAAATTAATTTTTAATTACATAGGTAATAATATGGAAAAACCATTTAATTTTCCTACAAGAATTCAATGTCCCATGTTCAAATAAGAAAAACAAATTAAAAGGTTTCCCTTTGAAGTATTATAGTGAGTGGTATAGAAGTAGGTAATGATGTATTACATTTCCTTAACACAGATCAAGTACCTCACCTCACAGATTGAATGTACACTTAACACACTAGATAACGGCTTCAGCCTTTTCAGCTTGTTCTACACTTAGCATTGGGCTATTGACGAAACTATTATATGGAGTGATGCAATAAATAAAGACAGATTGCGCTAAAATACCTAAAGTATACTGTCTTCAAACTCTCAAAATGCAAGAACTCGTAACTTTAAATCTTCTAACAATTGAATTATAAACGGCTAAAGTACTTTTAGTAGTAGATTAACTGATTTGGGACACAATCCGCGAATAGGAAAAACAATGACTTACCTAATATGGTAATAATTTTTTACTTTCTTTTTTTTATTATTAATTTGATAAGAAAGCAAAACCTTTTCCATACAACCAAACAAAATATTATGTAGTAGTGCAGAGTACAAGCGCACGCGCAACAAGTGAGCCTAACAAGCGACCGACACAAAACATCTCACTGACGCGGAGCCTGACTTATTGCAGCAGTGACTAATCGCTCATCATACATTTCACACTTCGATGGAATGCCCATAACTTAGCGCACAACAACGACTGAGCAAATGATGAAATAAGAAGCAATTTATCACTAAAAACGTGAATTGGGCCATTCAAAATGCATTCAGAACCACTTGCACTAAGAGTCAATTCAATAAACTGCTTCATAAAAATCTTGGCTAATTCGAGGTTATGTTTAGTTGAACTTGCAGCATAACTCTGACACACCAAGTTTTTCAAACGAGCAGTCAACCAGCGATTTGGTGTAGCGCGTTTAACCAAACGCGAGGATAGTGTGCGTCACAGCTTGCCGCCTGCATTTTATTCGCCACGCGTTGCAATCTCATCTCATCACTGCGTGTTTCATTTGCGTTTGTATCGATAGAAACGAAAAGTGACTGCGCGTTCGAAAAACGTGGCATAGGCTCTAAACACACAATCCCCATCAAACTAATGGGGGGTTTATATATCGTAATCTTATAATAAAACAGCAATTGTTTGCGAACAGCTGATAATGATTGTTATTGTTCCAGCCAGTTAAATACGTTGCTTGTCACAATAATTTTATTATGTGAGGTTAGCAAACTTGATTTAGGAGCTCGTTTTCTGCATCTTTGAGTCATGAACTCACCTTCTGAATGGACTGAACGATACCATGCATCTAAAATTTACCATTTTGTTATCAGTCGTATTTTATATGTTTGTTACCGTTTCTTTACGTGAACGAACAGGAATGTAAAAACTTTTAATTATGTCCTTCTGAAGCACTCGTGGCGAAGCTTGCTTAGACGTTCTTTCTTACTATTTAGATCGGAGATAAGTGACGCGATCACAACTTAGATGGGCTACCGCTTGTGGCATTATCAGTTGGGCGCTTCTGTGCTTCGGAGAGGACGTTAAAAAAAGTGTTTTGCCATGATGGATGCGCCTAAAAACTCCGTCACCAGAGTTGATTACTTGCTCGTATGAACTTACTTACTTTACTGAATAAATAATATTTGACTTTGATTTTGACAAGGGTAGAGCACAAACGAGAAACTCCTTAGCAAGATAATACCTTAGCTCAGACGATTTTACCGAAGCTTTCCTGGCTTATTAATGAGGTATCAAGCGGCAATGAAGTTTCTAACGACACGAGTAAGAAATTAAGCTTGACAGTAAATAGAGGTGTAATTCAACGATGTTCGTGCTCACGAATCGAGTATCGACAGGATAATGGACGGAGGGCCTCGATCGGCGCTCCCAGGGCCTCGCTATCGCATGCGCTTTATACATATTATCGGCAGATCTGCGAAACAAGGAGTAATTGCGTGTATGAATTTGAACATCCCAGAAACCAGAGTTATTTTTAACTTCAATAGGTACCTAACAGAATGTTCATTATTGTTCAAGACAAAGACAACAAACAAATAATTCAGTTCAACAATCAATAGTTATGAGCCGTTTTGGCCGAGTGGGATTTTGCTTGAGTTTCGAATTGGAGGTCGTGAGTTTCAATCCAGGCCGGCAGCTAAAAAATCTTTAGGAAGCTAGCGAGCTTTCTAGTAGAGGCGATGAGATTGCAACCTGTCGCGCATGGCACGCTAACTTTTGCAAAATGTGGTCTTGTACGAAAAATTTATTTTGGACGTGCCTTTGGCTACCCCTTTAGGCATCTTCTGGCTACCCTTAGGCATCTTTATAGAATATCGTATGCCTAATAAGATCTACGAAAATTATCTACCGCGCCTTTAGGATACAGTAATGATCATATTTCATTTTCAAGGTTTCCCTGTCGATGTCAGCCCTAGCAGCCGATGAAGGCTCACTCATCGAGTTCAAAAGCCAAGTGCAGCTATCTGTTACCGCGTCGTAATCTCGGGGTTACTCAACCAAATGCTACAATTTCTAGGCTGTATGGACGTAGAAAGAAGGTTGTAATCTATTTACGATTTAGTACAAAACAAATTGTATATGAACTGTTAGGTACGTTTGTTTTTAATTTTTCAATATTACACATATAATTATGTTTGGTATAATTATGGTTACTATGTAGGTAGGTATCATTGCCTATGTAGAAATTAAAAACTGTATTTACAACTGTAACAGAATCAAGCTACAAACAATAGAAATACATTATATTTGATGAAAAATAAACATAAACTTTAAACTTGATCTAGATGAAAACATTATTATCATCATCATCAATGGATTTTACCATCAGTGTCAGTATTAAGAGATTATAGGCACTAACGCTCAAGTTCATATTTGACGTCAATGAACATGTTTAGAGAATGTGATAAAAGGGTAAATAAAGTTATAGCGTTGAACTAATATTTATAAAGCACGAGTAATATGTTTGGATAACACGTATACCTACACCTGGGTGGTTGTTCGTTATGAGCCAACATAACGTAACGCGACAAAACGCGGCAATACAATACGATAACGCGGTGACGAGCCGTGTTTTGTCATAGCGTACCTTTATGCGGGCACCACATATTGGCTTCAACTTGGTTCCAACATTAGAATGGGCAATGGCAATGCTCCGTTTGTGTCGAATAACCGTAAACGGAGCATTGCCATTGGCCATTCTAATGTTGGAACCAAGTTGAAGCCCATGTGTGGTGCCGGCATTATATTAAATACCCTGTTGTAACCTTGTGGTGGCCTGTTACTACCAGCCAGCTATGTAACTGCAGCCATTTCTAACGTTCTTGTTTAAAACGCTGCGATATTTTATACGAGACACTGTAAAGAAGACATCCAGTCGTTGATTTATTTTATCACCCACTCGGTTGATGGAATTTTGTTTGGAGAATATGAAGTAATTGGGAGAATAACATTTCTTGATAGCACTTATTTCGATATCGAATTTTAAAATAGACTGTCTAATGTTTTGGATAATATATTCATGTAATGCTTCTCTAGAAGCAATTCTACCACATTGACAGAAACAAACGATTTAAGCTACTTTTTTGTACATTCAATAGAAAAATCTTTACCTAAAGTAATTGTTTTATCAAGATATTCCATTTTCATCTTTTACTAGAAAAATACTCCAGAATTACAAATTCTAGCTCTCAGATTAAGCCTAAACATAAACTTTTTACCTGACTATAATCAGATCAGACGTGGTTAATTCATGTATACAGGAATAATAGTTAAGAGTAAGTACATAGTAGTTAAGAGCTACTGCAAAAATCAATCGTCAATTTTATTCAGTCTAAATAGGATATAATATCAATTTAGAACTAATCTTTTTGCACATGACGGCTCCGAGTGATGTTTTCGGCCACCGCGCGCAGAACGGATGTGGACGTCTGTGCGCGGAGTCGCGGCGATAAATCCCAGGCTCGCCGCCGGCGCAGGTTTCGGGACCCATCAATCATTCTGCAGGAGACGTCCAGACGCTCCGTGGTAGAGTAACGTGAATGTAGAGGACGCCGGAGTAACAACTTTTGTAGGTAGTAAAACATATATATTTAAACATCTCAACTTGAAAAAAAATGAAATTATCTGGTTATTTGAAAGAATGCAAGCTAGATAAATATTTGATGTTGTATTCATTCGATCAAAATATAGTCTAATCTTAAATCTAAGAACTCGTTCAGTACCCCGCGTACACCAATGAATACAAAAAAAATCTAAAGTTTTTGGGTGTTCCAAAAACCTCGTTATATGCAGATCCTATTATTTTTAAAATCGAAAACGTAAGTCTTATCATGACTTTGCGATAACTGTCATGGTTTAAGAAAACCTTAAAAAAACTCACTTGATGAATTAAATAAAATCGTAAATCTCTGAAGCACAAAGCTACTCTACCATGAGCTAACAACTTCTTAATAAGAGGTAACCTGCCGGCCTGCCAGTTAGTATGAGGCAGTATTTGATGCATGGTAACTAGAGGCGATCGTATTACATGCTCGCACTCAGAAATAATTCACTTAATTTCACTTACATCGGCAAATTGGCGTAATACGCCCTATTAGGCCTTATAAGCATCATTCAATTCGGTCAGTGATAAATGGATTAGTCTTATTATAATCATTTCATTTCTTGTATCTTTTTGGATATTTCAAATTGCAATTATTACACCATGCAACAATGCATGCTTACAATATTTAGCACTTATAGGTATCTTTAAGGCTAAGTGCTCGACCACACTGCGAGCCTAGCGCGGTGGCTAAGGCGGCCGCGAAATATCGAACGGCCGCCGCCGGTATTAGTGTTCACACCAAAGAGCCCGAGGCGGTCGCCTAGCGCGGTGGATTTGAGCAGACACTTGACAACTTCAAGCGTCTGATAAAAATGTTCGGTTGCAATCCCTGTAAATCGTCAAAACGCTTCAACCACCCGCTCGTTCGGTGTGGCACCTACGCCTAGGCTTAGTTAGTAGGCCTAGCCACTAGTCACCGTGCATTCGGTGTGGACGAGCACTTATAGGTATTTATATACATAATAGATGTAGGTATGTACCTATATTGAACTAAAAAATATAATAAGTGAGCTTGGGAATTCGTGATGAGAGATTTGTGTTTATGAAAAATGTATTTGAATTAAACCTACGAGTAATTATCATTTTATAAGGCAATTCTACTTTTTTATTTAGCCTTACCTACTGGCAAAACATTAAAACATTCACTCAAATACAACTGATCAAATAACACAACAATACAACTGATGAATGAATGAATGAATGAATGAATGATGAACCGCCAAAAACGTAACAATCGATATCCTTTTAATAAATCACACGCCTCAAATCCTCACCCATACATTACAGCGATAATCTAAGGCTCCGCAAGTGCAGTTATTACTAAAATTTATTACATTCACTGCCATTATCTCCAAAACTGTGATATTTGAACCCTTTTGTTCGTAACTGCCGCCAGCCAAATAATAAACAGGTGAAACAGCGGCGCGCTTGGAACGGAATCAGGTCTACCTTTCCTTTGTGGTTTTTATTCAGTTTTTTGTGAACTCTCATAGACAAATGGTGTCCAGATAAAGGTCGAACTAACACCAGCAGTAATTAGCGGCGATTAATAATCGGTTATCTTGATCGGGCTCGGCTAGCGTAATAATTGTTGAATACACACATCAACAAAGTCTAGGGATACCTTAAACATAAATTATTACCGCCTTTATATTTTAAAATCCTATTAGTTTTCATATAATGTTTATATGCAGATGGAAACATATTTTATAAAATTTTTTAATTTAAAAAAAAAACTAAAAAAACAAACGAAAAAACAAAATACGGCGGCAAAAATGTTGGTAATTTGTTGCGACAAGGAAAATTAAAATCGTTTTATTGAAATTATTTAATGAAAAAGATATCGAATTGTTTTTCTTTTTTTATATAATGGGCCGATTGAGCTTTGAGAGCCATGTCACGTCGTCATTTGAGTCGAGATGAAATGCTACGAGCCGAGGGCATGTTAGAAAATAGTGCTATTCAACGCGTCGTTGCTGAGGCCGTACACACCAACCAAAACGTGATAGCAAGGTTGTGGTCACGTTATCTCAGTACTGAGGATGTTGCTGAACAGCACACGGGTAGATATCGTGTTACTACGCAGAGACAGGATCGATTTCTGCAAATGTCCGCCAGAAGACAACCGAATATCACAGTGATGTAACTAGTACAAAGGCTCCAGGGGGACCATCAGCTGCTGGTAAGCGACCAAACCGTGCGAAGGAGGTTGCATGAAGTTGGTCTTTATGCTCGAAGACCGCTACGTGTTCCAGCATTGCGACGTGGCAATCGCGGTCGGCCGCTTTCGTGGGCTCGGGAAAATTTAACATGGAGTGACGCACAATGGTCTTTGGTGTCGTTTGCCGATGAGTCCCGGTTTAGGTTTCATACGGATTCAAGAAGAACACGCGTTTGGCGAACTCCAGGAAGAGTTAGCCGTCTACGGCACCCCCAAGAGGTCCACTCATACGACAGCGGAACAAACATGATGTGGGCAGGAATTCGTCTTGGCGCACGAACCCAGCTCGTTTGGATCCAAGGCAACATGACGGCACAAAAACACTACGAGGAGGTAGTAGAGCCTGTTATTGTCCCACACAGAATCCACATGGGCCAGGAATTTCTACTCACGCACGATAATGCTCCTGCCCATACGGCGCGACTAGTGTCGGCCGCGCTCCGAGACCACGAAATTCAAGTTTTGGGTTGGCCTGCACAGTCGCCTGAGCTAAATTTTATCAAGCATGCCTGGGACATGTTACAGCGAAAAGCTATGAGAGATTTTCCTCCAAATTTAACGACGGGACTACAATTTTTCGAACATTTAGAAAGAACATGGGACCTTATCCCGCAGCAAGACATTGGCAGTTTAATTTTAAGCTTGAACAGTCGATGTCGATGTGTAATTAATGTAAGAGGTGGCAACAGTGATTACTATTAATTAGTTATTAATTTTAATCAAAATCTATAGTTTTACAAAAAAAAAAAAGTTTTTATTTCATACTCATTTTCTATGGCGATCAAAAAAATAACATTTTTAATTAAAACAATACAATCATACAATGTTTTTTTATTTTTTATTAAAGACCTTGAAATAACATATCATTTTGTCATTAACTATTTCAGAAAATACCTCATAGTTTTTCGAATATTTGATGAAATATACAATATCCCTAGACTTTGTTGATGAGTGTATGGCGCGTAAAATAATAAATTTAGATAATTACTTTGCTAACGCTTGTAAATAACATATTTCTTCTGATGTGTTATTTATTGATTTCCTAATAAATTAGGTCTTGTCATAATCAATCATTTTATTCACTGAGGTAACAATTTGATGCTACGTGTCAATTTATAAACGATAACATTGCCCCTCTGTTCGGATGTTGGAGGTAAGATCGGAATCGGCGATACGTAATGCTGGTATGTTGGAAATCAATTTGTTCGATTAAAGGCATGCTTGATGTCATAAGTGGGCTTTATCTAAGATCGGGATAAGTCAGAAGTCGGTCGATTCGCGCAGCGATCGCGCGGGAATATGAGCGGCTACGGTACTTCTTCGAAACGCACCGCTGACGCGCATCTGAATCATGCTTAGATTGACCGAGTAATGTGCAATAATTTTATCGAATTTGAACTCTATGTTATCTAAAGTACTTAAATCCTTAATTGCTGATTTGTGAATATGCATGCTAGCGAATTGAAGAACCTACTTTAAAATTAAAACCTCTTTTGATGCAGTTTGAACGAACAGAAAATGAATAAGTAAAACATCGACATCCTGCGACGGACGTAAGCGGTCCCTCCTCAAGAGTGACGGGCGGTGGCGACCCCTCGCGGCGCTCAATTGATGTATCGCTTGCTCAAACTGATTCAGATTCACTATAATTTTATTAAATGCTATTGTACAGTTTCTGAACATCAGCATGATAAAAGATCTGAGAAAATTGAAAACATGTTTTAAGCTCGAACATACCTTTAAATAAAAAAATTTAAGTACTTATTATAAATTTTACTTGACATTATACATACTTACTTATACTTCAGCCAAATGCAACGAGCCATGTTTGTAAACAAACTGTCAATACTTAACTTGAAAATAACTTTCTTTCTTCCTTCTTCTTCATTTTCCCCAATAATTGAGAAATGTGTGTAAATATCAACATATTTGTAGAAATTTCTCAATTCTTGTGGATTTGTGACCATTCCCCTCACAATATTACTAGCGACTCGATCAAGAGACAACCCTTACAAAGCAATTTAATTTTTGAGTGACAGTTTGTTTACATCATAGCACGTCGAATTTGGCTGAAGTAAAGCTAGGTACCTACTACAGGTAATGTTCATTTGTAAACAGTTTCTAGAAAGTGATTGAGTTTAAAGTTTAAACTTGTAGTTTAAAGTGTACTACTAACTGCTTGTGACATGAACATATAAATGTTTCTGTCAAGTACAAATTTTGTTTCCAATAATTATGTAGACAGTAGGTACTTCTGATTTTTTGCAGCTTATTTTTTTTTAACAGGCCGGTTAACCAAACTAACTGTAAAGGTTTGCAAACTAATGTCTTTTATGAGAGGCAACCTATCCAATTCACTTGGTTAATATTATCTCATTATAGATTAAAAGGCGACAACTTTACTGCTGGAATAAATCGGTAGATTGATTTAAAATCATTTTGTTCCTGAACTCTATTTGATGAGACCCTAAACTTGATCTACTTGACATATTTATTGGCCTACTAAAATGTTTACGAATTAATTTAGTGCGGGTTCGGGTGTTATGAAACCCTCAAAAGATGTTTAATTAAGATATTTTATACGTCACTTTCCAGATAATTAAGCAGGCAAGCCATGTGTGCCAAAGCTCTGAATGAACGAGCATAATTTGGTAAAAGTTTTTAAAGCAGTCACATGCCACGCGACACCGCTTAAAGGTATGCGGTTTTATTGTGGTCTCCGAAACTTCGCTAACAAATACCCTTTTTAATGTCAACTTTGCAAATCTATTAAGTCTTTGTTCCACCGGTTCTACCGTCACCTGCTACGTTTCCCCTTTACATGACGTTTGTCACATGCTTTATAATGAAAAAAGAAAAAGGATAATGAAGAATTTTGTGTATTGTACCGACTCTCCTTTTTACATTTTTTTACATTTACCTGACAGCCGGTTTCTCGAAAGCAGATCATCTCAAAAATTAATTAATCGACGGTCAAATCACGTGACAGTGTCGAATTTGTTCCTAATTTGACACTTGTCACGTGTTTTGACCATTGATTAGGTAATTTTGAAGATAATTTACCTTCGAGAAACCGGCTGTTAAAATATTATGTTTTACCGCTACTTCTAAAAATAGGTACCTATATTATAGATACGGTAGCTTGCAGTAGGTACCTAGGTAGTGGGATACCTGCCGGTTTGGTTAGCGAGGAGCGTTTAGGTCCACTTCGTGAATGTTCGCGGTTGTATTCGACACGCGATCCGCGCTTCACAGAAGTCACAGAACCTCAGGTAAGCAGGCGCCGTCGAAGCAAATTCTTCACTTCACGTTGGATGATTAAACAAAGGAATAAGATATAAATAAATTAAGTACATCGTAAGAAAAACCATGTCAAACTTTTGAATCAGTTTTTGGTTCCGTATCACATTTTAACTCACGATGAATTAAATAATTGTTACGTACGATTACACACACGTATTTAGTTCGAAGGAATTTAGATGCGTTAAGACAGAGCCATAGTTTTTTCTGTGGTTGAAAGCCGCGGTAGGTAAGCCAGCGAACCATCGGTAGCTGACTCCGGTCGAGATTTCATGCGCAAGTTAGTTCAAACAAATCGTACGGTGTCCGTGTGCATCATGTCAAACTTTTTACGTCACTGATCACAGTCGGACAAAAGAATAAAGAAGAAGCAAGTTAATTATTTATCAATAATTGAATATCGCCTGGACGACATTATATTTTATTGATCGTACCTAAATCGTTCAGAAAATAAAAGTTTTAACGTTGGATGATGATTTTTTTCCAGCATAACATTATTCTTAACATTTTTGAAAAACAATTAAGAAAACACTTACTTTCACACAAAAATACATTTGAAAAATCGAATTATTCATAACTCAACCATCAGATTAGGTGTCTGGCTTCCGACGATTAAAACAATTTCTTTTGGGTTTCGCTCTTGTCTTTTTATAAGACCAACACAGTATTATGTTTCCATAAAATCACCGAAGCGACTATTATTTTGTGTGTGAGCTTTGTTTTATGTGGGGTTATGGTTTCAGTGAAAAGTAAGTCGTAATTATCAATACCTAAGACTTCAATTTAAGAAAATTTTGAAAACATACGCTGTTTTAAGTCTTCAGTTAGAGATGCCCAGTAGCCTAGGTAACTCGATAATGTGGATATCTCTCTACCTTCGCTCAAGTATTCGGTATGATAAAGATTTGAATTTTTAACACTTTGTTTTGGTTGCCTTGCATAAGTTTAAACATAAAAGTTCAGTCTTCACCTTATAAGTGGGTAATATTTCGGCTACTAAGGTTGGTTATAATTTCAAACCTTATTATGATTCAATTGAGAGATGCTCGTCTTACCTTAATATTCATCAAACTTGTTAAAAATCTCTTGACGTTCGAAAATATCTTTAATTATTATAGGAACATAAATATCAGTCTGTTACCTTATTACATATTAAGGTAACAACAGGTTTTTTATGGAAATAAATTTCCAGATATGATATCTTTAAAATTTGTTAATGAGCTGGGTATACCTAACGTATAACAATTCACCGAACAATAAAATTCTAACGTTGCGATTTAAAACGGCAAAACGAAAACAAATGACCGCAGGAGCATTGGCCTTTTGTTAGGTTTTCGTAGTGTATCCAATATCGGACAGCAGTGGTGTTAGGCTTAAAGCGATGCTTTGGTTTGCGGTCTGGAAATTCGCGGTCGCAGAACTAGGCGTGACGCCTGACTTGCCTACTCTGATCAATATAACAGAGGCTAATGTAGGTATCTTTTTGTAGTGGAATTAAAAAAAACAGGCAAAGTTGGGCTTGCACACGAATGGTTCTGTACAACATTAAAAATGAAAAATTTTACAAAAATTTTCGGCTTCGTCGGGATTGGAACCCGCGATGAGACAGGCGATCTTCCTTAAGCCGGGCTGCCTTTACCACTCGGCCACGGAACCCTTAATGCTGAATTCGAAATTATCAGTAAGATAAGTGTGGTTTAACACTATAATACCTATCTTTTTTAAATAGTTCAGAAAATAAAAACAAAAGAAACACGTTGTTTGTATGGGTACCCTCCTGGAATGTTCAAGTTATAGCGCCGGTTATAGCACATACCTACTCATTACAGTTCAAAAGAAAGAGCTTTGTAACAACTAAGGATTAGTAAATATCCCGCTAGCACCCAGTACAGAATCCTCAAAAGATAAGTTACTTTTTGGCTAGATAGTTCAAAAAGGACACAAGTGATTATGTGTTACCAATACTGGCTATCCGTTACTTGATAGTAGAAATAATGCTCAGACTGGCGAGGTACCTACTCTAACCATCTCATTAAGGCGTCCGTGATGCAGTAGCCAAGCGGAGCCATCTCATTTGTTTTTTATCTCTTTTCTGACAGATCGAATTAAAATAAACGCTTAGATAAAACATCCTACAACATCATCCTCGAGATATTTAGTTACGTGAGTGACATGCAGTGGGAACTCTGTAGGTGGGAGCCCGGACTATTCGAACTTGATCTATTTTTTAGGCTTGCGATCAGAGCATTATTATCTAACTAGGTAAATGATTAGTTTTTTGTTAAAAGAGCCAAACATCTTCGATAAAATTATGATTACTCATATAAAATGTTTATGCAATAGGTACTTGTAGTACTCGTAGTAAATCTCTTAATAAATTATAATAATTTTTAAAAATAATAAAACATTAGTGGCAATTCTGAGTGTCGCAAAAGCTAAACTAAGCTAACTAAAATTGTTGCCGTCCCTTTCATAGCGATGGGAATAAAAAGGATGGCAATAGTTTTAGTTAGGTTAGTTTAGCTTTTGCGACACTCCGAATTGCCCCCATTGCATGTTTTTATGTGTTATATGTGTTCAACAATTATATTTGAAGGCGGCCGGCAGCCGGCCGATTGCTAGTTCAAAGAGAATTTAGTTAATAACAACGCGACCAGTCAAGCGATGCTGCTACTGAATTCAACGGAAAATGTTTCGCCCTTTTTTCTGGCAAACCGTTAACAAATTGCCAGATGCTCTACTTTTTGTTTCAACACATCAGTAATAATTATGGTTGACATGTATGATACACGCTTGAACGAGAATTGGGAATTCGGCGATGAAGTGCAACTTAAGAAAGGTAAACAAATTCAGGTAGATGGTCTACTTTATAACTGGTAAATTTTGAATTAAATAAGTAAAACATGCTATGTGATCATTCATTCATGTAGAAATAAGGTAACAACATATTAGTGGCAATTCTGAGTATCGCAAAAGCTAAACTTAACTAACTAAAATATTGCCGTCCCTTTCATAGCGATGGAAATAAAAAGGATGGCATAAATTTTAGTTAGTTTAGTTTAGCTTTTGCGACACTCAGAATTGCCACTATTAACCGGTTAATTTTACCTAGACATCCAATTATTATTGTTGCTTCTAGTTCTCTCTATCTGTTCAGGCAGCTCGCCTCTAGCCATTATCAAACTTCGTAGCGTACCTATAATTTATGAAATCGTCAAAAATTATATTCCAGTAGTCAGCCGCGGGTTTATCATATTTTTTGTGAGTTACACCCCCGAAACGCGGACTAAAAAAAGACATCAGCACGCGACACGCGATCCGTGGCGTCTCGAATGTTATAGATTACTTAACAGCTATAAGATCCACCATCTTAACCAACAAAAAACACAGCATCGATAATCAAATCTCTACCGAGTTCGGTAGATATTAAATGACTATAAATTATACTAATAGCTGTAAACTATTAAATTATGAGCGTGCGTTTCGAAGATACCTAATATTAGTCTTTGTCCAGTTTGTAATCGGTTTTTTGTTGGTACTTTTATGTACAGGTAGCATAAACGCTAAATTATAGGGTACAAAATTGCTTGCTGACCGCTAAAGATGAGTCAAATTGGCAGGTATTTTTTTAGGTACTGCACCGGACCATATCGACTGACATTCATAGAAGATATACAAGAGATATAAGAAGAAGCCTTGACGGATATTAAATTTTTTTTTGTTTGAAACGGTATATTTTCCAGTTGGTCTCATAACAATTTGGCCAGAATCTGACGAGGATTTTCGCAGTTACAAACAGAAATGCACCTTGAGAGTGTTGCAAAATAGAAGTCAATTTGATAATAAACATTTTTCATCTTGTTTATGTGCGTTCACAAATCTGATACTTTCTGATCAGATACTGCTTGCTTGGATCACATCAAAGCCAGCGCTAGCGCCCTCTATCTGAGAGTGTTAGAAATAATACAGGAGGTACCGTGTACCGTCCTTTATAAAGACTGGTGCTGTTCCCTATCGGATTTTTTTAGAACTTTTCTTCTTACAGCCTGCTAAAAACACAGCGTTGGTCGGTAGAGTATGTAGAGCTCTTACAACATGAAATATGTTCTAAAATATAACACTAGATGTCGTTTTTGTTATTATTATTTACAATTTCGTAGGTAAAGCATCAGTTAACTAGTTATCAGATAAATCCCTTGTTTGTGATCAAATCATTTGAGATTCGACTGTTAGGTATAGAGTATAGAAACTTTATGTTGCTGTTTATACTTACTTCAAATTATTTTTGTTCATAGACTGAACCTTGGGTGACCGTAGGTAGGTACTCTACACTAATGCCTGGATTTAATATTCAACTTACGAGTTGACCGTAGATGTCACAACGTTAACACTATTATTCGTTAAAAAAATGATAATACATTTTTTGTTTTCAAACAAAAAGTTGAAAAGTTATGAGACAACAGAATTTGGAACTGTTTATTTACTATTTACTAAATATAATAGAGTCAGTCGATGTTGGTAAGGTTTGAGACTAGATTAAGCAGACAACTAGTACGAGTATACATCATTTAAAAGGCACCAAGCTTGCTAAATGTTCAAAGTTCTAAAATATTTTGTTGCGGTTCCCAGTTGCTACAACTTTCATAAGGAAGGGTCAGGCTGGGGTCGTAATTTTTAATTCATCGTTCAGATGTTTCTAATAGCTTTCCTGACCTTTTGCCCCTTTCGGTGAAACAATAGAGCAGCCATTATATAGTACCTACAATCCATATCGTAGTAATATTTAGTATTTTGTGCCCCAAATAAAGTTCACATTCACGTGAGCTGAATATAAAGTTTAAAAAGGTATTCGTATTTTACAAAGTTGAACCCCGTGGCTACCTATACCCACACTGCCCGAACATGTTCAGCAGGGGCGTGAGTTTACAGATGACCAAAATTTCCCACGTTTTGTGAGCTACCGATTAAATTTGACCTGGTATCTGGGAACCGTATGTAAAATGTTCTAAATGTAAAATAATGCATAGGTTTAAGTCAAGTCCTGTTTTCTGAGAAGACTGAAATTGTGTTTCGTTACTTTATCAAGTACTAGCTTACTCATCAGCGGCTTCGCTCGCGTGGTACTTGATAAAATATAACCTACGTTCATTCGGAAAGTTTGCTACACATCGGTGAAAGAATTTTTGAAATCGGATGAGTAGTTTCAGACATTACCCTAAACATACAAACCAACATTACCTCTTTATAATATTAGTATAGATACAGCTAAAGTCTGCAATAACAAGTTGTCAGTTTTAGATGTGACAAAGAATTAGGAAAATATTCGTCGAAGGGACTCTACATTTGCCAAAATTATGGTCAAAGGCCTAGTTCTAGTTCTAGTTTTTAGTAGCTGACTGTGCTTTATTCTATTATTTTATTTGCGTAACCTATGAATGAGAATGAAGGTAGGTTAATATTATGCTGTAGAAAAATTTACTAGGCCCTTACCTACCAAATGTATGGAATTTACTATATATATTCAAGACTATTCACATCACCTATTTGTAATAAATGTATCTAGGCACAACAAAAAATAAATTTAATTAAGGTCAATCGTGTTACCTCAGACAAGGCCTGGGACGCGACCCTAAAAAGCCTATCTTCTTGTTATTTATTGCACCTGCCAACTGAACCGAAAAATACTTTAGCTGGGGATTTGCTGGAGGCAGATCACCGAGGTATTATTCAAATCGAGGATTTTTTTCTCTACCTAGAGAGAGTAATATACGAGTATATCTATCTTTTTAGAAATAAGTTATTTCACTTTCAAAACTATCGTGAGTTGTATTAGACATTATAATAGCACACGGGAAATTATTACTAAATCGACGATAATTTTACGTGAGTAATTTCCCGTGTGCTATTATAATGTCAAATAACTTATTGTTTAATTTTACACCTGTATACCCTTTACGTACTACAACTACAGTGTAAGCCTGTGATGAGTGGGCGTCCTATTTCAAATGATCACAAATAAACACAACAAGACGGAAAAAATATACTCATAATCGAACCTACAGATATGCTAGCACAAGTCCTTTGATAATTTTCGAAATTTAACTTTACTTTCTGCGCTTGGTATTCAATATAATTATCTACATATTGAGTATAAAATATCAGTGTATTCTGTTTTATTTATCTGCTGTTTTTCAATATTGCTGTATTGATTTTAATTCTGAAGAATCATAGGATCATAATCAACTAATAGGTACTTACTTACAGAATAATATCCTATCGGTAGGGATTTCATAAAAAAAACATCTCATAATATCACAATTTAATGGACAATAATTAGATAAAAATACATTATTTAGGATAAATACATTTTGTGGGTATTTTACCTACTCACATTATTTTGCACAATTAAGTATCAGATGACAGAATGTCAAGTTATTATAAACATCGTTCACACGAACGAGCACAGACGAGGTTGCGTCTCTATATCGCCTACCGCTACGTTCACACAGAAAAATATAATATTTATAAAAAATGACTTTTCAAGCAATCTTTTTCTCGTTAGGACATTTATAAGCTTCAAACACTAAATTACATAAAGACGATAGGTACAAAGATTTTTTGATGTAGGTAGGTTATTAACTTAAGGGGGTTCAGATAAGTTGGGGGTTGTAGGTATTGATAGAAAAGGTCTATAGATTTAGGTTAGTTAAAAAGGAAATCATTAAGATTTTAGCTTAAAAGATAAGGGGTTGCTAGATATTTAATGAGGCTTAATATAAGATTCTGTCACAGTAGGTATTTAACATCGACACTTGGTTTTCCTGTAATCATCTCCAAACGAATATGTTATAACATCCATAGGGGCACGGTCGATGCACATTAAAACCTGCCGACAACATCGTTTCATCTAAGCATTTGTTATCTTTGAATAAACCATGTACCTACCTACCTATGTAAATCCTGTGTGGTCTAGAGACCTTCTCAAGTTTACTTACATTAGAGAATAAATTACGATTAGAGTTTCACAATAAAATGGTTTAGTTGTAAATAGGTCTTAAAAATCCTATAGTACCAAAATAACGCTATAAATGCCTCAGTAGGTAATATCAATTACTATTTTAATAAGTTTTAAGCAAAATTAAATTTTGGTCCAATTTTAAGCAAAGGTTAAAAGTTAAAAGCTTCATAATTGAAACAAATACATAATTGAAATATCTATCTCCTTTCAATATATAATTTACAAAGGTAAATTCGGTAATAAAAAGTAAATGTACATAATATACAGTAAGTACCTACCAGTAATAGTTAGGGAACTTAAATTAAAGGATGAGTAATGTGATAATTTGTCATATTTTTTTACATTTCTACTGTTTTTTAATAAACAAAGGTGACAGGAGATTTTTTTTAGTTCAGCTTTTCACAAATAAAAGTCATACCTTAGTACTTACAGCTGCTGTAGTTGTAAATAAAATTCATTTTTTCTAACTAATTATAGATACTAACTAAATTGAATTCTGTAGTAAACTAGGGTGGGTAACAATTTTTTTTCTAAGTAGTATAAGTAGGTACTTATTACAATAACTAATAAAAATAGTAAAAAAAAATAAAAAAATAGTAGTTCGCCCCGAATGAAATTTCGCGCCTTAGGTGCATTAATTATACTTGCTTCTGACTACCACTTCTGACAAAATACCTACAAAATTTCACCCTGTAAACGTGAAAAAATTACCGAAAGGTTAGATGACCGTTTCGTTCCGAGGGACGTATGTAGTTTAAAATTATACCGAGCGATCAATGACTACTGTGACATTTTGTTAGAGGGTGAATGACCCATTTTCCACAAGTTTCTACACCCAGCTACGCTTTTTATACTCGTTACCTACCTTCTAAATTTAACTATCTATAATGGCATGAAATATTTAGATAGAAAAAGTGTAGTTGGAATGCTTTATAATTGAATATATAGAGATATGTATGTGAAAGAGATTAAATTACGACTAGAAAATGTGCTAATTATTCATAATACACTTTTGATAAATTCTATCCCATACGTTATAAAAAAATAAGTAAGTAATTACATTATAATGAAATAGTGTTTACGTTTGAATTCGTATTAGGTAAATCTTATAATGGAAGCAGATGTATCAGATAAAAATAACGATAGAAAAACAGCTGGTTTAAAAAAAAAAATAGTTGACATCTTTTTGTTTATCTTCATTGTTCCCCATTTGATAATTAATTTAGTTATGAATAAAATTTAAAAAGATGCAGCAAAATTGCCGATCAGTTTAATTGGCACCAATCAATAAAGTTAATCTCATAGGCACACTACTGCACAACTATAAACAGATACGGATTAGATTTTTTTTCAATGATATTTTTTCTAAAAGTTACTTAGTAGGTACCCATTAGATATAACAAGATATATTTCTGTTTAAGTTGTTGTCGCAGTGTGTATGAGAATTATCAAAGTACAAACAATTTACTAATAACTACAAGCTATTTTCGCTTTTGATCAAATATTCAATATCAAGATATAAATATATGTACCTACTTACTATCAAATTACGAGCCTAGTAAATATCAGCGTTGAGTAAGTTATAATTATTAATTTAGAGACATTGAAACACCTAAAAATTTCTTTTTATTTATTTTACAATTATTTTTGTAAGTATAGCAGAGTAAGGAATTCCTTAGTAATCGTTGAAGAAGACCCACATATCATAAACTCAAGATTTAAGCTAAGTGATTAAAATAAGGCTATCAGCGTAAAAGTTATAAATGCCAATATCGGCAGTACAGTTTAAATGTCGCTCTCCAAAAGGCCGGGCCGTCGCGGCGGCTCATCATAATCTATTAATTGGATGTCATCTGTATTTTCTGGCGCGACAGCTTCGCCCATCAGATGAGCCGGTTCATTAGCGTCGGGGTCTTGAAGCCGGATTATCTCGATGTGGACGTGTCGCTCATCTCTGTCGACCGCCGTCCGACTGGGGCGGCGGTCCAGCTCCTGTCAGGTGGCCTGCAGCTCCAGCACCTCGGCGCCGTCCTCCTGCAGACTCTTCTCTGCAAGACGGAAGCTCTCGAGGAACTCGTTCAGGTCCACCAGGCCGTCCTTGTTGATATCTATAAGTCGGCAAATGTCCACGAGCTGCTCCTGTGTCATCGGGTTCGGCATGTACTTACCTATCAGCTGGCACGCCTCCGAAAACTCTTCCAGCGTTATAAATCCTGTAAATCACCGTGAATAAAAGTTTCCATCTCTAGAAAGATTTATTAAATGAATCCTTGATTTTATACCTGAGTTATCCTTGTCGAGTATCTTGAAAATCGCCTCGAGACTTCTTTTGTTTTTATACAAAGTTTCGACGACTGTTTGAGTGTCGGATTTACGGCCGGCCTTCTGAATAGGAAATTGAAATATTAGAAGAATACATTAGTGAAGTTATAAGCGATTGACTCATTACCGGCAGATTATTACAAAGTCAGATATTTCAGCTAAGTTGTTCGAAATTATACAAAGAGGAAAGTATGATATTTTTCAAGCTTTTGGTTTTTAGTTTAGCAAATAAATCACAAATGAATTAGGTAGTTGAATGACTCACGTTAGTGACGGACAATTCAAATGTATCCATGTATCGGACGCGGCGCGTGTCCGGATCGGTACGAACGAGTTTGTCCTTGAGCATCCTCCAGGGAAGACCTAAATGTGTAGTTTCTTCCATTGCTTGGCACCATTCGCCGACCGTTATGTAACCTGGAGAAACAAATATTATTACTTACATAAATCTTAAACGATTTTTTTTTGCCTCACATTATATTGGTCTTAAAAACTAGTGAATATAGTAGGTATATATATTTACAATGACAAAGAAACGATAGATTTACCTAATACTGCAGAGACTGCAGTACCTAACATTCATGAACTCCTGCAATTATTTTTTTCATGTTTTTTTTAATAGCTAGACAACTAAGTTCACAACGATGTATGTTCTGTACTACATATAAAATGTTCATAACAACAGCGCAATCGATTTTGCAACTCCTCTAAGTATAACGTTACGTTATCTACAAAAAAAAATACTTAGCGCTGAGTTTGTTTATGGTATGATAATTTATTGCTTCGAAGCAATATCCTAATCACTGCCTTGTTCAATACAACGTTTTTACATTGAGAACTCCAACATGTCGCAATTTAATAATAAAACCTTTGAAAGTCGCAAGAAAACTTGATATATAAGCTCAACAAAGTTAGCAACGGCGACGACGAGACGCCCGAATCCTTCCCTAAGTAATTCACGTAAATCTCCGTTTCACTACGACCGTGACATTGCACGATTGTTTCGTGGATTACCGAATTACTCTCGAGGGAGACTGAGCCTACTGACTCAAACAAAGGTTGCGCAACTTGCTCCCAAATCATCCAAAGCCTAGTTTATAATTTACGAGGAGTAGTAAAAAATTTTCAGAAAGTTGCACCAAATAAGTCGGATGTTTTTCATGTCTAAGGTTTTTGTTGCATAGTTTATTAGTATATTTTTATCTAAGTGTTTTTTATTTTCTTATTCCCCCTTAGTCGGGTTCTGGCTGTGGACGATGATGTAGATGGTGGTATTCTTCACATTTTAATTCAAAATTTGTCTCATCTTCCATGTCGATATAATTTACATAAGTCGATTTTTCCTGGTACGTTTCTTTATTTTATTATTAGGTACTTACCAACATGTATGAATTAATTCAATTAGTACAATGAAATGATACAATGCTGTATCATAAATAAGTAAATAATTTCAATCAACATAACAGTTCATCAAGCCTAGGTAAGTAATTCTCTTTAGTTAATAACAAGGACGAGGACACAATGTCAACCCTTTTCACACCTTCCCAACCCACAAATGCGTAGAACATAAATTGAATACCTGTATGTATCTATTCAAGTTTTACTATACACAATTTATTTTCCTGTTTGACATAGTTCAGTTAACACACAAATAAAAACGCGCTTCAAGGCTGCCAATATCAGCTCGGAAAGTCTGTCAATAGTTACGTTTGTACGTAAAAGAACTGTTAAACAAAGGTTAACAAAAAAAGCTGTTTGAGTTCAAAGCTAACCTAAAAACAACCACGGTATTTTTATCGATAACGAAAACTGCTGTTGGATGGCATATTTTACCCACAGTATGTACATACCACCAGAGACTTTACTAGTCTCTGATACAACTATTACTGTTTATAATAATGACATCACCAGTAATGCTACGCCGAAGAATTGACGAAGCGGTATCTGGCTACGCGGTGCTACGTAGGGGCTACTTACATAAAATTATTATGCATTAGAATCACCTAGCATGTAAAACGAAACTTAAGTGATCCTTGAGGTCCTACAAGAATAAATGATTTTTCTTTCTTTCAATTAATACGTCAAGTTTAATGAGGCTTAGGTACTGGTGCGTAAGTAAATGTACTACTTAGTGATAAATAATAAATGGATCAAAAACACAACTTACTACCAACGTTATTCTAGATTTAAAATCTGTAAATTAGACAGTATTATGTAGATATTTAATTGCAATCCAGCCTGAACCAGATGTAGAGTAAATTTTTGAATGCATTTATGATGGCTACTTTAAATATAGGCAACGCACTGTCGAATAAAGATAATTGTAATAATAAAACAAAACTAGCACATACCACTTTGATCTAAATCCATGCTTCGAAATGTGGCTTCAAGATGTCTTCTTGCTACGATAATTTGATTGTGAAGCTCTCTCATCGCAGAAGACTCGACCAAGCCAACCCTCTGCCGGAAAGTGAGTCTCCTTGTTCGTGATACAGCCGCTGTGTATTGCACGAACTGCCTTTCTAGCGAATTGCCACAAAGCTTCAAGTAAGCGCCCTTATTAGACCCCAATTCATAGTAGTTGGACGCCGAGAAGATAGTAATTACCTGTCGTAAAGAAAATGGGGATCATTAGACAGACCGGAGCCTTATTATGGTATCCCTGATAAGTCAAAATAAATAATTCAGTATTTTCTTTCGAATGCCACCGTTAGTTGGATGCTTAGTAAATGTATGAAAAACAAAGCAATTAAAATCGATTTACTATTTTATGGAGCTGAGTACAAACCTATTTAGGTTTTGGCTGTACTGAAACTGCATAATCAATAATGCATTATTTTAAAAAGCAATTGAGTTAATATCAGAAAACTTCAATAACAAGATAGACGATAATCAGAATAAACATTTACAATTTAATAAGAAAATCGCTAGAAAGCTAGCATTGAAGAATAATCAGCATTTTCATGAGCGCTCGTAATCTCAGCGCGCTTCACGACTGCACTAAAATGCACGAGAGCTGAGCACATTAATATTCCTATCTGTCGTCTCTATTTTTCTTTGCCGAGATATCGTGGCTTTGTTTTTCCTTCCCCTTTTCCAAATTAACCCTTTATGTTAGTCGCTCACGTTCGCAGAGGTGCAATTTCATTTCACATCAAAACAAGATAGTTTCGAACATTAAACTCGGTGCTTTCATGAATGTATTATGGATAACAGAACAGAAAGCCAGTCCACATTGAAACTATCGCTTAACTAGATTCTAAAAAAAATTAAAAAGCTGTCGCGATATACATAATTTATACATGTTTTGTTTGCCATTCCACTTCATTAACCATCCTTTATTGCAGAATAGAATGTCAAAATCTACTTAAATTTTGACGTTCTATTCAAAGCATAAAATGGTTTTATAATCTGCTTCATGAATATTATCATGTTTAATGAGGTCATTAGCTATCACGTAATCAATATCGATATAGTAAATGCCTAGGAATTACATGATAAATCTACTTTTTCTGTTTGTTTATTATGAACTTACGTTTCCACTATGCAAAATTTCGTATCCACCAGGCTTGCACTCGTGGCTGCGTATAATGAAGCTGAGCTTGTTCTTCTGGAGGAAGGTTGCGGTGACGTCAGGCCCGAAGTATGTTCCCGCGCCGCGCAAAGCATTCGCCACACAGCCTCCCGTACATTGCGGATCCGACCACAGAATGTCAAATACCTATAAACAAATAAACGGCTAAATATTATTTGCTTTAAAAGCAACATTGATTGACTGTAATGCCTACATAGATATTACCTACATTAATCAATTGTCTAACGTAGTTAATTAGTACATTTTGTTAACAATAATCTCAAATAAAGAAACCTGTTAAGATAACTAAAAAAAACAATGGTAACAATAACTAATTATGTTATTTAGGATAAACTTATATGATAATTATGTTGATGGAAAATAAAAAAAAATCTATTCTATGTATTCTATATTTAAATTTTAAATTAAAAACAAATAAATTCTATAAATTTTACAAAAATAGGCACTACCTTATAAAATAGATCTGTCCGCCTCATGAAACCAGCGACGGGTGTCAGTCAACGCAAGATGCGTGATTTATTTTATCTGCTCAGTTTTTGGAAGTAATATTTGCTGTAGATATATTTACCTATTACTTACTCAAAATAAATAAGCTGAACTAGGGTCTCGTCGTAATTATTAGTTAAAGAGGTGGAATAAATGAAAATACCAAGTGAAATGGGCAAAAATCATTTATGTTAGTTATGCCAGACATAAAGGGGTAAACTTGGCATGAGTGTTAGGAACCTCAATATGAATAAACTGTAAAAAGTACCCATCGATCCCTTGGATCCTAAAGTTTTTATTCAGTTAAAGATGTCATGGCCTTTAAAATTTTTCAGCCACACCGTTTTTGAAAACGCCTGTGTTACGTTAACTTTAATGTAATATAGTGTTTCTTATAACATGCCTGCAACACATACACAAATCCCTTCTATAATATGATGCCTCACATCAGTATTATATTATGTATTTGGGCAACGTAATTTTTTTCCGACCCTTTTGGAACCCTAAATCTTGAAAACGCTCTGACCGCTTTAGTATAAATTTACAAGAAAATTGCTCAAACCCAAATGTCAATCAACTAAATTTCATACCAACTCAAATCAACGCTTAAAAAGTAAAAATCTATATATATAAGTACTTAGGTGCTTCTATAAATTTTAGCAATCTATCTATCTATAATTAATAAATAATAATTAATCTATCTATAAATTTTAGCGCGCTTCGCTCACTCGATCGGTATTCGCTAACTAAAGCAAAAAAAGTACGTAAACGTATTAACGAACGTAGGTATTAAGTATTTTTCGTAAACGTTCTGTGAACCCTCGTTGTCATGGCTTTTACTTAATTAACCTGACCCCGATAATTCGGTTAAAGCCATCACATCGTAGCGTAGCACATTGTCTCGTCGAATATTGGACACTGATTGAATGATGCTCTTTGACGTAGGTACAAGTTGTAAAGTTTCGTTTTGGTACAAAGAATGTTCTTCGCTCAAATTGGTTTCTCCAATTTAATTTTCCTCAAATACTAGCTGTCCCCAAAACGTTGTATGCGTTATATTGCTTTTCTAATGTAGGTACTCTATGTAGTAGGTACTCCTTTTTTTCATGGTTTGCCCCAGAAATTGTAATAATAACTACCAAATGTACCTAATTAAGTTTCTTTTAAATATCTTTCTAAAACAGACATCGTTAATTTACAATTTTATTAAATTATAGAAGATAGATAGATAATAGGTAGATTGTTTGAGTAGAAGGAAAAACAATGTTAAATAAAAGTTTAAAAAAATCTTCTCGGATTTTTTTTTCTATGTGCTATAAGAGTTTGCCTGAAAAATAAGATGAAAAGAGTACAAAAACTACGAAAATCAGATGATTTGCTGATGGAAAATCCCATGAGGCTCGTGGCTAAAGTACACTCACGGAATGAAAAGGCTTGTCAGTTTTCAAATTGATTTGTTCAACTTTTTATTATTTCAAAACATTGATATCATGAAAAAATAAAAATACCATAATAATATATCAATATCAAACGTCACACAATATTTATGCATGAACATTAGTAAAATGTCCCACTGTTTCAGGTATGTGGGAATAATTAATTTTTGCACTCCTGCAACTGCACTCGCACTAAGCAAAACCGACTCTAAGTTGACGAACCGTTTCATTCCGTGACTGTACATGGGTTTTCCCAGAGGAAGATACTTTATCTGAAATATATTTTAGAATTTTTCGTGAGAATACATTTGAATATCGGGTATCTATTCCTTCTCGAAGTTACAACTTATTACAATAAATATCTAAAGGAACCTTAACATTTCCAATCCCTTTCAACGATTGGGACTTGTGCGGCGATAAATCGACGCTGATTTTTCTTTGTGCCAAATTGTCGTTTCAACAATTTGGGATTGGGTACGTGACTGCAGGATTCTCTGTAGCAAATACCTACCTTTCTATCTTTCAAGTGGTAATGATACCGATTTGGTGGATTATATTGATAATCCACCGCAGGTCTCAGGCTAGATCACAACATGAACTCAAGTTATTGAAATTAGTGACGTAGGTACTTGTACAGTACATTTCTATATCTACATCTAATATTTAGCTAAACATCCTCCCACATACACAAAAGCTTTCATAAAGCGAGCTTCTAAAAGCGTTATTTCCGTTAGACATTACTGTGTAAATATTCGTGTAGGTAGTCTTCTCTTTCATAAACCTAAATAAAACCCGGGATAATAAATTCAGCGTTTATCCTATTATTTTGAATAAAATACTGTTGTTCGTGTACTTTTAGGTACACTTTTAGATTCACTTATAGTTTGGCCGATTTGATAACAATTTTGATCGACTAATATTACTCATTAATGGCACTGCTTTTCTTAATGTTCTACTGATTACCTTGTTGTCACTTCCATTTTTAATTTACCTTCAGACGTAAGATTTGATAAGTCAAGCAAAACTTCGTGAAAACCACTGATCTTAGTTGAAGTCTGTTCCTTACGGTACTGGCTATTGATCGTAAAGAGCAAAGGCAAAAAGTTAATACCAGTAACTTGATCCTTCCCGCTGAGCATAAACATTTACAGATATTGCTGACCTACATTTAATCTTGAGCAAACACGTTTCGTTAGACATTCAGAAAACGAAAATGATCTAATAGGTAAATTTAATTTGTAATACCCTTTCGGACACTTTTATTAATACAGGGCACCCACACATCAATCCATAAAAATACTGCCTTTATACCTACACTGTTTAATTGTACGGGAGAGCACCCACCTCGCATGAAGGAAAATTTTATAAAACTTTTTATCACCGAGTAAACATGAACGACCCCTTTAAAGATAACTCATAAAACTGTTTTTACTCACTTAACCTTTTTATTGAAAGGTATAATATAAATCTAAGGTACTCTTTTGGGTCTTTTGCGGTTGAGTTACGAAATTCTAAATAAGAAATGTTGTTAATTTTATCATTTATGAATGAATTATTTTCCTATTTTGAAAAGTAAATCGGCACTCAAGGCTATGCACGTTTATTCTCTAGTTACTATTCACGTTAGGCCTCTCATCGTACGAAATTGATTGCTTCGAACGCACTAATCCTTGTTTGAAATCAATTTGAACAGTTAATTACTAAATTATATTATGTACCTATCTGATAAATTGCAGGCAATATAATGTCCACTCAATAAACATGTCTAAAAAATAACTATAATCTGGTTTACTACACACCTTTTCAACTATTTGTACTTGTTCGTTAAAATTAAGTAGTTAAGAGCGGTCAACCCGGCTTACTTTTCATACAAACGCTCGTACGTGATTATGCCGTTGTAACAGATCTTTCTTTTAAACTTTTGGACTAATAGGTATCTTGTGCACTATATCTAGGTTTCTATCGAAACTAAAAATCAAAATTTTGAGAAACAAATTCAGTATAAGCTTCCAAAAACCTGCTTTTAGCATAAATTTTACCTGAACTTTGGCCGTTCATAATGTACTCATAAATTGTAAAAGTAAAGAAAATATTGTCATAGAAACCTTGCAAATCTTATGGAGATTCTAAATGACTAATATTTATTTTACAAACTTGTAAGGCTTACTGAAAAACACGTATTTCCTGGAACACTTTTTATGAAATTTCCGCACACTATTTTTCGAGTGAGCGAGTGAGCGGCGAAAGTACCTACTGAATGCCGAGCGCTGAGGTGCTATCTCTCTTTTTTCGCTTTGCTTCTTTTTCTAGCATTCCGCTGGATGAAACAACAAGCTTTTCAGCTATGCCCGCGTCGATGATAGACGCACCGGGAAGGCGCACGCACGTCACATCATTGCAAGGTAAGGATGGTCTCCCATGGTGATAATAAATATCATAACCAATATTACTCAAGTATCATTAATTATTTGTAATTTGAATCTCGTTTTGCAAGCGGCCGATAGGATATCATTTTTGCGAAACAAAAAAAGATTTCATTTTTTTATCACGGCATTCTAAGCTAAATCAAGTAACAATAAACAAGTGGGCTCTTCAAATAAATTGTTATTTTCCAAAACCGTTAGCCGAAAATTACGATTGGTTTCGCTCAAAGCTCATCGGGTGGCCTTTGTCTCGTTTATTAGGTGTAGGTATCAATGACGTTATCTTATTTCTTTTCGGTTCCAAGCAATTTCAGTTTCCTATCCTTGGCGTAATACAATTTTGTCGAGGCGACCACAACGAAGTGCTCTGTGAGTAGGTACACGATTCTAAAAGCGACCGCTCTATGAACTCCCACGACAGTTATATTATTTTTGCAATTCTTCGTTTACTAGACAATTCGTTTATTGCTAGACACGAATGAGTCAGCTCGTAGGTGTGTCGAGGAAAACACATGGATAATTGGACAAGTGGGTGGTGTGGTGAATCATTTGAATTACAAACAATAAAAGAGAAAGTTTTTCATACCCCATAGTCATTTCTTAATACCTCGGTAATAGTTTTATTTTGTATAGTTTAAGAAGAGTAGCGAAAACAGAGTTTGGTGGCCACTAAGTGCTACTTCACTACTCTTACTAAACTATACAAAATGAAACTATTACTTACAGAGGTAGGTATGAAAAAAAAGCTTACGATAGGTATCACAAACTAAACAATTATTTTTTTTAAATTCCTTAGTTCAACCAAAGACGATTAATATCTAGAAGACAGACAAAGGCCATACACAAAATCGTAACCCTGATCAGATAGCCTGGAAACTTAAAAACATCAATGTTATCCAAGAAATTTCAATTACTTTCTATAGTTAAAATTACCTAAAAAAAAATTTATACTGAATTTTGTTGCTACCTACTACCAAAGACGATTAATATCTATATTATGCGGTAGGGTTACGATTTTGTGTATGGCCTTTGTCTGTCTTCTAGATATTAATCGTCATTGGTTCAACGTAATAAATAAGATAAAATAGGTGGCGGCGCTAGTTTGAGACGTACAACCACCTTAGACGAGTATTCAGATATAAAACTAACGTTTTCAGAAGTAAATACTTGTTGCAGATATATCATCTAAACTGTGATGCTGTAATAAAATATCGATAAAATAACATTAATTATAAAATATTGATTAAATAGGTTAGGTTAGATACGATTTCAGATTTGATCCTAGAGTCGAACTTCCTTTGTAGTATTGACAATGTCTTGTTCCACGGAATACTGTCTAGTGCCAACTAGTTGGCTGCCAGTAAACAGATCGATGACCTTTACATTAAGTCGTGAATGATTCAGTCAGACTAACCCTAATACGAATCGTATGCTATACAAAAACACATGCTTCATATAACTAGAACACAGAACAGAGCTTTTTTACTAATTAATTGGTTAAATAATGTAATTATTAAATAAAAAGGATGTCAAACTAAAATTGAAAAGAGACGATTGAAAATATTGAAATTGTTTGAAATTGAATGATCCCCGAAATCCACAGGAGAATAGCCTATATGAGTCAATTTTAAACTTTAGCGAATGCAATGTATTTGTAATTACATTATCCACATTTAATTTAAATTTATTGTAAAATGATTAAAATAAAATTAGTAAAGTACAATTCGGACCCAAACGAAGGATTCCTTGGCCTTAGTAGTACAGTATTTTCCTATAACGGTTCTAAAGTATTATATAATATTTAACAGACACCTTGTTTTTTTATACGATATTTGTTTTTTTTATTGTGTTGTAAATATGTTTTTCTGTATTTTCCACTGCTCATCCACAATTCTCTATGATTGAATAAACTAACCTGCTTCCATTCCACTTTGTCAATCGACTCGGCACCCGCAGCGGAATCCATTACCGGCGGTCGAAGCAGGGAGACGTACTACAAACAAAACATTTATTAATTAATTCCGTTGTTATAAATTACCTACAGGCTGGAACTCCTATAGCTATAAACATAACCATCAAGCTAATTACAATTTAAGGACCCTTGTTGGGGTTCAAAAAGCAAAAATCTGCCAACTGAGAGTCGTCAGAAGGAATACGCTGTGAAAAATCAAAACATAATACACTTCTCAAGATGGAAGTCTGTGAGTGCCACCAAAACCAAACACAGCACCGCGATACTAACAATATTTTAACATAGCTGTTCATTATATTAGTGATAAAATCAAGAATTTACTGTGCAAGTTAAGTAAACAAACAAATGGCTATTTTGTGATAACTATTATAACTAAGTAAGTATTATAACTAGTAATGTTAAGATAGTAGGCTCACTGAGAACCTAAACAAAACCATCAACTCAGCTTAGTTACCTTATCCACAGGAAACATTGTCTGATATAGTCCTATAGATCTCTAAGCGATGAATTTTGATTTCCCATCGATGCTTTCTTTTACCGGTTAAAACATTACCTTTTTAAAATTCGCATATGAGAAACTGTATTAATACAGATCCCGATTGTGCATCGTGTTGTGAAATTATTAAAACATGCAAACGAAGAACCTACTTTCCATTACAATAAAGTTTAAAGCGAAACGGTCTCAAATTTCTCTCGTCTCTTTATTTTGGTGCACTTTCCAGAGAGGGAAAATAATTGCTTTGCTGCACATAAGCAAGCCATGAGTTTTATTCTATTTGTCATTAACTGCAAACCAGGTATTACATTCAAAAATGTTTTAAATAGCTTGTGATACAGAGTATACAAATATGTATGAAACGTCGTATTACCTACCTCTTAAACTTTACTACAAACGTCGCTTGTATAAAGCGGCAGTAAAAAGATTTGTTGTAATAATTCTCGGATATACCTCGTTCGTATAAACAGAGTTTCACGTGATGTGTGTGATATATAAAGACATTCCCACCGCACGTTCCCTTGCGTATATATGCGTAGAACGACGCTTGTTGAATAAATATCGTTACCTTATCTCTGTCAAGGCTGCGAATCATGTCCAAGTCCGTTGTATCAGAGATGCCTCCGTGGACCACGAACACTCTGTTATTGATGATGGTTCCCAGCGGAAGCCAGCGGTACACACCTTCGATGAGTTTTAGCAGGCGCTCGGCATTGTGCTACGATAAAAACGATGTAAGGTAAAGAATGATTGATGTTATAATAGCCTAGAGCTGGCATAACCCGGACATATAGCTTGATTTAAAGGTCATGAGTTAATATCCGTTTTCGGCTTTTAAGCCCGATTACATGTCGTTGATGAGCACGTACGTAACAAACCTCACTGTCTACTCCTTTTTACAATTTGTAGAGTTCATATTTAATAATAAAACACTAATAGTCATTAATTTAGACTTACAAAAACCAAAAATAGAAAAATCCGTTAGAACTATCGTGAACTATTTTAGGAAGGTACTTACTGAATTTTGTAGGATCATTGTTCATTGCGACATTTGCATTACAATCAAAGCGACTATTCTGTGAAACTTTCGCTATTACGATGTTCTAACTTCATCTCCATAATAATCTAATACATAACTTTATGCTAACATTGAGTTTAGTAATTAAACAGAACGACATAACATTTATGTAAATTCTTGAGCAAACCTTATCATTTTCAAACTTATTCACTTCCGCATTACAATAACGTGCAAGGACCTAAACAAATATTATTATGACATGAGTAGAAACAATAATGTAGACTTGTATTAAACATGCTGACATAGGTACCTACATGGGATAAACCCATGTTATGGGTGTAAGGAAACAGTGTAGACTGTCTGAAATTCAACAAACGAGATAAAGCTTAACATAAAAGTAACAAAAGCCAGAATAATATAAACACAATCATTTAAGGACATTTTAGTCCAAGCGGCAAAAGATATTATTCCTTAATTTTATTCAAATAGCTAGTGCCGAATCTTCTCGTATTTCACTCATGAATGCAATTTAATACGAAATTCAGAAGTACAATACCCGCAACCGTAAAAACATTGACCAACATTAACTGTTTAAAAGAGGCCTACAGTGTTTTTGAAAGGTAATTTGTTAGAAAGAGGGATGTTCAATTGCTCAGCTTTATTAATTTTGATTACTCACCATAACCTTATTAAAACAAAATTACCAAGCATTCCCTAAGATTCTGCCAAGATTAATAAAAAAGAGATGACTAACTGATTTTTTGTTTGAAGTATTTCAGAAGAGTGGTTGGTGGTTGTGGTACAAAATGACTTGAAGGAATCAAAATCACGAGTAGGTAGGTATGTACAACAGTCGCAATAAAGATTGCATAATACTCACCCGATACTTTTGTTGGACTTCCTTTATGAAACCATACCTGGAAATATAATAAATAATACATGATGTTCTCATAAAATTATTTTATCAAATTAGTTCATGTTTCCATTTTATCAATTAAGGTTTATCAAACCCCAAACATAAACCCCCTTTTGAGCATAAAAATGTGTTTAAAAATCTGGTAGGTACTAACCTCGAATTCATAATAAGATCTTCGTGGTTCCCGCGGTTCAAATACACACCACCAGGGAATGCCACCATGCAGGCCAGCAGCAGTAAGAACACTTCCAACCCCTTCTTGCCTCGATCGACAAAGTCACCATTGAATATGTATGGGTTTTCGGGAGAAGGCAACCCATTCTGTGTACGATTGGGAAAAATTTCAATACTTATTACTTGTGAATAACCTGAGACAGTCATAAACAGTAGCACAAAAAAAACAGTAATTTAAAATAAAAGTTCGCGTAGACCTCTTCTCTATCTTCGTAAAATCCTTTAAATTCTGTTAAAAATTATATAAGTGTGATATCATCTAAATAAACGTAGGTAACAACAAATTCTAACTAGGTAAACTGTTTGTGTTTGACTCAACCGTGCCGACCGCTACTGCCCGAGATCAATCAAAGGGCATTTCGTGAAACCTTACATATGCAGCAGCCATGGCGGCGCCTGAAGGCCGCTTACGCAATGTGCTGCCAACTAATCAATAGCCAGCTGCGTTATATAATCATTATCCTTACCCAGCGCTATCCCTATTCCACGAGTCATGGACAAACCAGGCACGACTCGATGCGATGGACTCTAATCGCGACAAACAGCCTATTAGCATTGATGAGGGTAAAACAAACCGTATATTGCGATCCAATAAATAAAATGAAAGCAATATAAAAATAACTCCTATAGGAGTTGATCCTTTACATTGTATTCGGTAGAGCAGTATGTTAGCAGATACATCAGACATCCACCCTCATTCTTAAGGTAATAAGTTTCATAAATAGTCAACTCCTATGTAGAAAATATTCTTCAAAATCAACCGACATGCCTAAGTCTAACATAACGAAAAATAATGGTGATGGTCGTATACGGAAATAGTGAAGAAAAACAATATGTGCGAATTAACGAGGTCGTCCGGCGTAACAGGCGGTCTATCAATCAAGTGGGCAAGTGACACGGTGACGGCAGTTTGTTGGGACTCGGCCGCGTTGGTACCAATTAGATGACGCGTGCGCCGCTCCCTACTGTTTACGTGCCGCGACCGGCGGCCATAGCGCGGCGGCGGCGGATTTCTCGCCTGACGTCAAAACCTTCTCTAATGAGGTATGTAAAAACAATTCCAGGGACTGGCACTTTCTTTCCATTATGTAGGTGAGTAAACAAGTAGGGTGCTGTACTAGATCAATAACTGCTTGCTTCATTCCACAAGTTGTGTTTAGTACCTACCTATCTCACTAGCAACCTGGTAGCCGAAGAGAAGGTGCCAAAGTTGTGTCTGGTTCGATTATTTTATTTGGTTTCGGTTGATTAAAGATGTGGTGGTTCGTTCGTATGAGCAAGTGGCCAACTCTGGAGGTATTACGTATTGATTTACAGCAAAGTATAGGAGCGATCGATGGTATATTACCTAATAATACATAGGTGTAGGTATCTGAATTGTAGTAGTTAACCTAAGTATATACTTCCATTTATGGTTAACCCAAAATGATAGGACTTCGTCGCTTTTAAGTAATTGTGTAACAAATTTTCAACCTTTATACAAACTATAGGTGAAGTAGGTACGAAATTTTTCCCTACAGGCGCGCCAATAAGTCTTCCCTAGAGAGCTCACTGATAGCCGAGTTACAAATGTACCTCTTTTGAATAGACGCGAGACACATCACGAATTGAAACTACGGAGTTTTCTAGCTCTTTGTTTGCGACTAACAAAAAGATATAAAAGTTCACTGTTGCTGCACTAGAGCTTGTCGAAAGATGAATAATTATATTCTTACCTTATGGAAAATAACCAGCAGATCATCTAGTTTTCCATGCAGGTCTCCACATACTGTAATTTGGCTTGAAATGGAGGTTGTAGCAACATTGATGTTTGGCAATCTCTTCAACATCTGAGTGGCATCTTTGAGAATTTGAGCCACGTGTTTTGCATGTAAACGGTGCTGCACAAAAAAAGTCTTAAGGAAACTAGGTTCATTAATTTATAAATCAAACTAGCATCTTAAATTGAATAGTAATAAATCGTTTGCCAACCTTCTTCTTCCTAAATGCCTCAATTAGTAAGTCAATATCCTTCCTCTGCAGTGGGAAGTCCAAGTCAAGGCCGCGCGTGGGCTTCGCGGGAGCCGTTTCGTCCACACCCCCGCCCTCGTCAGACTCCTCAGAGAATACTTGCTCCACTACAAAATTAAATAAAGGATTACTCAACGAGAATACCTATGCTACTCATTCACAGAATTATTTCGTAGAATTGACTGACCACTTTCTGGTTCGCTAACGCTTACAACGCATTGAGCTTTGGCCTAATCCACTTTGCTACAATACAACAAGGACAAGAGGCTATCAACGGAGATTATTACCAATCACAAAACAATCATAACATGAAAGATTTTTAAAAAGCAAAGCTAAGTATACTATAGGTAGGTAGGTATTTCTTTGTCTGCAATAATCAGAGGTTTTAGTTAATAATAAGAAGCTGAACGTTCTGATGTAATTTTATGTAAATATAAATGTAGTAGATTCAATTCTGTAAATAAATATAAGTAAAATAATAAATAAGCAAAGCTTAATAATTTCAAAGAAGTGTTAAGTTTGAAAGCGGTGGTACCTGCAGCTATTAGAGAGGAAACTTCTGCACAAATATCAAACTGAATCATGGATTTCATCCGAGTCGTTTGGATCCACGAATAGCCAAGACCTAGTTTTATTTGCATTAGCCGCGGCAAAGGTCACTGCAGTTAGTTGAATTATGTTGCGAGTGACATGTGAAAAGATACCGCATCGCAGTATTGCGTGCATGGAACTCTAAGGGTTCCACCCTTTCAGTTAATGGAAAATACTTTATGTTAGACAGGTAGGTACCTAAGTTACAAGGAATGTTTGTACGTATACGTAGGTACATGCTGGAAAATGTGGGAAAACACAATTGTGTAGATAATCGCGAGCCCGGAGCTTCCAAATGCGATGTTAGTAACTGCGAGTTTTATTACGAAGGGGAAAGCAATTAGTACCAGATGTATAAGATACCCATAAAATTAAACCCACACCCAGTTTGGCAAGTAGGTAATTAAGATTTTGTGTGAGTTATAGGGGAGCGGGGGTCTAGTTGTAACAATTTTTAGTTTTTTTGATGGGGAAGTCAAGATAACAAGTATTCTAATAACGAAGTTATTTTATAGTAGAGGAAATATATCCATTTATCCATAAAAATTATAACTGCGCTGGATTTCATAACGATTACTTAAAAATAATTTTTTTTGCAAACATAGTCGCTTGTTACAATATGCCCCGTGCTTGGGGCAAGTTGTAACTGGTGTGGGGCAGGTAGTAACAACATAATTATAGAGTTTTAGGCATTTATTGTTTGGTAAACAGACTTAAACCTAATTTTAATTACGCACATATCACACATAAATTATAATGTTTGATAAAACATACTAATTATAACATTATTTCTTACAAACTAATGAGGTAACAAGTCTTTCTTTATCAATATTAAGAGATCGTGGTTTTTGCTTAGTTTCTAAAAGTTTTTTAGACAAAATAACAATATTTTCCATTTTCAGGAGGTTCCATTTTTTGAAACTTCCCTTGCAGCTAGTTCGTAGACCTCTTGCGACTTAGCAGCCCTTTCCGATATTCGCTTATAATTTTTCATCCTAAAACACAGAAGAAAAAAGAGTCTATTAGTTCTGTAATATGTAGGGATTTTGCCCAGCTGTGGGATATTGTATAATTAGGTATTTAAAAAACTATTTAAAATGTAAATAACGACAAGCATAGGTACACACTTACGTTTAAAAACATGAAGGAGCAAGTTGTACCATGTTACAACGTGCCCCGAGATTTCGTTACAACTTGCCTCATAGCAATATTTTAGACATTTTTGTTTATTGAAAATAAATGGTACAATGTAGCCAAAAGAAAATACTAACTTAAGATAGCTGAATATTTTGACTACACAAACCAATGGAAACTCATTTCAAAAAGACAGTGCAAGTAACCTAGAATTAAACTTTACGAACTTAGGTTTTTTACATTACCTGGCAAAAATAGAGCACCTGCACACGACCACTCACTGCGCGCTCCTGCGCAATATTAACTGTGTTCACGTCGTAGGCCACCGTATAAGGACTTAATTAGCGCAAATTCCAAAACAAAATATTCAACACCTGCTGAGTAATTAAGCTGTTAATACTTGCCCCCGTTACAACAAGCCCCCCGCTCCCCTACCTTTAAAAACACAAGTGTTGTTACTTCAAAATAATCATCTCATTTCATCCCTACTGGAATGGATATTTTCTAGTTTATTTATGTTATAAATCCATCGCGTTTGATGAGAAATATGTGGGTGTTATTCATGAAAGTTTTAGTGCTTTTATCCTTGAAGATATAGCAAAACTTTGAGAAGTTCAGATAGGAAACTAGACACCAAATTCTTGAAGAATACAATCAACGTGGACTTCTAAGTTTACTTTAGCAAAAAAATTAAAATAAATTTTACGAGAATTAACCCCTATTAATTATATCTATCTTTTTAGATGATGATTTATTATTTGGGGTAAATAGCGATAAATACCCGTAAATAAATGTTTTATCATGTTATATTTCCATTAGCTGTAGTAGTAAGTATATTTATGATATAATAACTTCTTAAAATGGTTCTCGTTCTCTAATACTCGTGCACCTATACATTAGGAACACTCAGAAATCTTCTTCGCAAAGGCGCGTTCTTTTAGTTAGATGAAGTCGAATACCCAAATTCATGATCTCGTGTATTTTATGTTTGAGTATAATGTCAAGGACTCACGAACGGAAGCTGTCCTCGAAGTCCTTTCAGACGAGGGCCGCCCACTCGTGTCTCTCATGTGGCTCAGCAGGGCGTTGAAAAAGTTGTATAACTGTAACAAACACTCTATTTTATTCTTAATACACATACATGTAGACAACTGATTAATATTGCAAATAAAAAAAAAAATATTAGAATATCCGAAGCCTAACATTGTAGTTGGAACCAAGTCATTTGTATATTCACAATAGCTGCAGTGCACCTGCAGCGTGGATAAATAAAGCCCGGTCGATTTAGTGGAGATCTGACTAGACGCCTTGTGGACGCTTGGATAAAGTTGATTTCACCTATGTAAATTGCTGATTTTATAACATATTGTGTTAAAATGTTTTCATGTGTGAAGTTATTGTGCACGCACATGGATAGTCAATCAGTGTCATGAGGACGGCGCGTGTGGCGTACGACGATGCATCAATTAGTGCTCATGGGTACCTATACCTACCTATATACGTCGCGAGCGGCAGACCTTGCTCGACTTTGGAATAGACTATCAAACCTCACTTGAGAATAGTTTTAATAATTAATAATAATATGACCTAATAAATAGCTGACCATTATTCAAATTAACCATGACAATGGTGTCAGATTACAGTTATAATACAAATTTTAGTGTCTACCTACAGGTTGATTATGTACATCGCTTCGGTATTGAGCTTCAAGACCAATATTAATATTATTTCAAGGTAGATTTATATTGTGAGCTTAACTAGCGACTTATCAAGCAATTAATTGTTGAATAACCTTGTATTTGCGACACAGAAACTATCATATCATGCACATTGTAAGCCAAACACTTGTAGTGTGACTAGTATTCTATATCTATTTATTACCTATGTATTATGTGCTAGTAGGTAAACAATATTATATTATTTTGAATACAATTATGTACCTAACAATTTTTTGTATTATAATGTACATTACAATACAAAAAAATAAACAAACTGCAAATGGGGTGCATAACTCATAAAAATACATTGTTTTCTATCAAAAACTAAATCTTTTTAATGCTTTTGAACGATAAAGGGTTAGCTTTCGAAAGCAAATCTTAAAATGTAAATTGTACAAAATGCTTTGAGACTTACTGCTACGAATAATGGACACAAATATTTGGACATCTGCCACAAACCAGAGATGCCGATGTTAATTTCATTGAAAAATGTCGTAACCGTTTAATTGTGTTAAAATCTCATGGTAATATATTCTTACACAATCAAAGTTTGGTCGCGGGGCAGATCAAAGTACTGACAAATAAACCGCGCAGTGGGTTAGGCTCAGAATAGAGAAAAAAACAGAAGGTACAATCAACTGTCATTGCAAGACGCACGCTGAGTCCAAATACGAAACAAGCATCCCCCGCCCGCCTCACTTCCCACCCGCGTAATGTGGCTAGCTTAGACATAATTTGCCCGTTTTTGGGGTAGGTACCTAAACATTGAGAATATTGGAATTTGGAAGTGTGATATTATGATAATAATATAAAAATCTGAATTGTCCTTTTCCATATTTATGTATTTACATATACCTGATAATCTTAAGTAGGTAATAGAGAAGTTCTTTAAGTAAATGAAACACGGTTTAAGATATTGTGATTAAATGAGTAATAGACTGATTAAAATTGGACGAAATATATTTATTTAGTTACTAGAGCAGCCATTGCACTTGACACCGGAAGTACAATATTATTTCTTATAATATAAAACCTAAAAAAAAAACATTTTCTATATATTTCTATAACACGTATTTCTAACACCTTCAATGTAAATGTCTCAAAATAACAATAAGAAAAAACAACTCAACTTAACATTTCTTTAAACTAAATCAACATTGCACTTCAACCAAAAAAATAACTATATTATCTACACTCAATAAATAATAACTTATGACTCTACTAAACAACATTTCTCTAAACACTTTTTAATCAGTTTTAATGAAACTAACTAAATAGAGCTTTTGTATGAATATCTGCAGGCTGTTCACTAGTTCGGATGAGTAGTTTCGGAGATTACCCCAAACAAACAAACAAACCAACTTTATAATATTAGTATAGAATACCTATTATGAAATTCTAACATTTCTGTATAATATTAAAAAGTAGGGAAATCAAAATTCTTATACTGGCAACAATAACAAGATGGACGCATCATTCTCTATGACAATTACAAACGAAACAATTTATTCGATATTTCAATAAGATGTTAGGTAAATGCGTTACTTACACGTGAAATGTAATCCCATTCTTTCTACTGTTTTGCCCCGCTGCATTTTTGCATGTGGGAACAACACAAGACGGCATAATAAAATAAAATTGAACTATGCGGTATGACGTTCAAAACGTGACTGATCGGCTGCGCGTAAAACTACTCTCTTTTAGCTAAGTTTTTGTGGCCTCAGTATTAGGCGCAATAACTACTTCTGGTTTTTTCTCTATTCTGAGGGGTTAGGTAGTATGTTGATGTTCGCTATGAGAATAGAATAGAAACGATTTTAATTGATCGTGATCGTGGGAGATCAAACAGTGCAAATAATTCTTCATTCTGATCGCATTATAATCCCGTCAGATGCCAGCGAGCTTCAATTTTCTAGATAATCCAATGCAGTAGTATAAGCGTAACAACTCGGTTCGCCTGCGTGTCTTTGTTCAATGAAATTTAATGATCGTATTGACATGTTCAGCGAACACTGATTCAAAGGAACCGTCATCCTTTCACATCGGTTTAGGTGTATCACCTCTCTGGGATTAAGGATGTAGTAGGTATGCCATTATTAATGGCTAAGACAAATCGCCTTCAATGAAGGTAAAGATGAATAGTTTTTCTATTGCAATAACTAAAGCCAAAATGGATAAGGCACTTTAGTATTACCAAATATCAATATTGGAAAAATTACTCCTGTGCGTAAATATAATCTCAAATCGTTGTTACGATTATTCGTTTGATTAATATTAATTCTTGTATTTTTTGTATTTCAAAAACATCTACAAGATCAATAAATAAAAGTTTACTTCTTAATTGTATTTCTAGTGTGCAATAAAATACAAATATTTTCAATGATTTTATAATAGCTCAGTAGGTAAATGTCACCTTTGTAAGTGAAATTGTGATAATATCAATATACCTCATATTTTTAAACTCAGTTTTATGAATGTGTTCTATTGAAAAAGGCGCGCTGCGTAATTAGCTCATCTGAGTACGCTATGTTAACCTTTCAACACCACCTTATTAGTACCTTTTAAAAAATGACGAGGGCTACTTACTTTTACTTGGTCATGCTCTCCTGCATATTCGATGTTTTGGAATATGGTCCAGGTGTAGCGCCTTCGCACTTCCATACGAGCTAGGTATCGCCGGTACCATTGCTGGATCAAGATAGCTGCTTTCATTGCTGCAAACAATAATAGTTGATTATTCAAAAATATATTAAACCCTCTACTAATACGAAAGAATGGTTATTAATGGGTAATTAAATTATATAATATGTTGTTAACCCTGCATATAATAAAAATGTACTTTTTATCATGCAGAAATAACTCAGTCCCACCGAACGAAAGCAAATTACCTTTGGTTTATTTTTATACTCATTACATTCCTACCTATACAAACATGATTAAACGATATGAAGTAAATTGTAATGCTTCACTCAAATGGAGGTTGGCGTGTTGAGCCGTGCTGAAAATTTCACATTATTGTTGTTCCAGCTACAGCAAAAGTGACTTGTTATTTCCGTTAGCATCGCTTTAGTAATTACACCAGTATTCTTTTATCTGTGCTTACACTAACCAAACATAAATACTTAGTAGGTTACAAGTACTGTTTAATCATGGTATGGCAGTAGATACATTTGTTACAAGTACAGGACACGTACACAGTCACAGTTGAGAAAAATAGATGGCATTATTAATGACTGTTGTTATACAATACCTACTTATTATCAATAAGATTGGTTGATTCGTATTGATCACAAAAAATATCCAGTATAAAAATAACCAACCCGATATAGTAGAGTCAGTTGGGCTGGCGCCAATTAAAGTAAAAGTTTTATATCGGTGTGAGGCAAGTTAAGGCTAGTTTGTTTAATTCAATTTAGGACAAACAAAAAGCGTAAGTTGAATAACATAAAATGATTGTGTTTGTACGTCTTTGTAAAACTCTACAGTGTAGTTAACCTTTACAGTTTTTGCAAAGGCAAATTTTCGAAAATGTGTTTTCAGTATGCATACATATTGCCCTGTTTATAAATTCGAGTAGGTAAACAAAACAAAACGCTTTTCTTGAACAAACCGGACAAATTATAATGTTTAATCGTTATCGTTATCCTCAATCAGACTTAATTAAAACTCTACCAACATTTCTAATGAGAAATAACCGAAGCATTGTAAACTAATGTTGCTGCTTTCCAATGTTCAACATGTACGTACCTACATAATTATGTATAAAGTTCAAAAGTACACCTATGAAAGTGTATAATAATTATTAGTGAGTTACGTTAAAAACTGTCTACACAAATAATTATAGTTAGTACCTACCTAATAAGAAATACTTGTTGAAACTAGCCTCTCAGAAACCTTAAATTCTAAGCTGTTTCACCTGTTAATAAATGACCAGATTAATAGTGATCCAATTTGCGTAGGTAAAACCTAATCCTTCAAAATTCCGTAATACGAGTAATAGGCATTAGCACTTACTACGTTCGGCCTTGGTCATGCTGACGTCGTCTCTCTTCCAGAACTTTAACAGTGGAGCGAGAGACTTCATCGTACATTTTCCGTTGAGCAGCCTCTTGCTGAAAGTTTTGGGAACTTCCTGCTCTATTTCTGAGCTCCGACATGATGAAGAGTCGTCTGCTTGCGATCTAGCTCGTCTTCCCCCACGAAAACTGACACACCCACACCCTTCGGAAAGCGAAAACATTGTAGGACTTTTGTCCTTTCTATACTTTTTCTTATCTTTTCGTTTCCGCGCACATCTCGACGCTTGCTGTCGGGACTTTGGAATGGTGACAACAATTTATATTTTCCAGTTCCTTAGAAATTAAACCATGCTTGATTTGTAGCACAATCTGTGAACAAAAAAAACTATAAAGTAAAAAAAAACCTTATTTATACCATTATACATATAACGTGCATATAACCATAGGAGTTTGATAGCCTATTAACCTATATCGAGTTTAATAAAAGCAGTAAATTTGTAATTAATTCTGGATTAATGACAAGCATCGTATCTTTAGAAAACTAATCAAATAATGGTCACTTTATGATGGCTACGCAGGCCATAAACATTCCAAATGCAGGCCAATCACAAAAAGGCTGCTGCTCATTTTATCTGAAACCGCCAGTTTGAATGTCGGTCGTGAGACCTATTTTCTTTATTTCCCTGGAGATTTATAGAATGCGTTCCATTCCTTCATTGGGGTGGCGTTAAAAGGATACAAGATAAGTAACCTCTGAGGTCAAATATTTAACGTAGTGTCATCTCAAAAGGGGATGGGGTAATATAATTACAGTGAACTATCTTTGTGTTAATGAATTTTAGAAAGTTACCTTTCCTAACTAACAATAAAATCATTGTCTTTTTTCACGAACGTAGCTCATCGCCAGACTTGATTTGCAAACATTACTACATTTATGGAATCCTGAATAAGTCGTCTAGCATTATGAAGCTTAAGTTTATTTAATTAAAAATTGTTACGAGTATAGTATACTATCTAGAATGACAATATGAATAGGCTCTGTCTCTATAAAGGATGTGTTTGTTTTTAAAGTTTTGGCGAAAAAGTTAAAAAATTTTTTTTTTGATTTTATTGGTCTGTGTTCAATTATTAAATTGTCAATTTTAAAGATGTTTCAATAAAATGTATTCTACAAAAATTAATTTTTTTTTGACAAATTTAGTTCTGATAAACCTAATATAATTAAATTATTATTTTACGGCCACACCACTACACAATAATCCAATTTAAGCAAAATCTTTTAGAAATAAGTACCTACTTACTAAGGTAAATGTATTTTTTACAATTTGACTTAATAGGTAGGTATACAAGTAGATTGCAGTTATTATTCGCCAATATTTATCGTCAATAAAATAACTAGGACTGCAAGATTATTTAACTTTCATTTTTGCGATAAAAATATCATAACGGGGCCATAGAAACGTCACGGACAGCCATCCACAAGGAAACAAAGTGTAAATATCGTAAACGACTGCGCTTTTACGCGACTATTTTCAGAAAATGTCTAAATGTAAACACATAAAAGTGCGATCGTTAAAAGCACTTGGATGAAATAACGGAGTGCCAATTACTCGAACTGTAACTCCTGAATGTCTGTCAAAACATTAACAACTTTTGTTAATAGCAAAACTTAAAATAGATCATACGAATAGGTTTAGCTTTAAGTATATGTACCAAGTAGATGCAGTAATACAGTAGGATGTTGTGTTGGTATAAGTAGAGAATGGAAATTGTACAAAATCAGAAATCTGAACAGGACTGTAACAAGGCACGGTAGACATTCTTTCAGATGTTTTACGAGTATGCAATAAGTACTCACTTTTTATTTGGAATATATTAGCATTCTAACGGTTACGTGACTGGTGACAAACCCGTCACCTATTAGAAAGCTAAATAGTTTCCTTATGATGTTTTCCTCTACTCTATTGAGCTCATAATTAAATGTGCATTAAGTTAGCGTTTTCGAATCGTTAAAATGATCGACCGATTTGAACCCACATCCTTCGGATCAAAATCGGAGCACTATCCCTCTACACACTCTGCACACTCTACTTAACAAATTAAGGAATTTTATCTTTTACCTAAAAAAAATGTCTTACTTATAATTCGTTCGATTTATTGAACAGCGTTTCAGAATCACGCCAGCCTTACCTACCCTAATTGTACCGTAAAATGAAAGTGCCTCTCGTAAAACGAGGTAGATATAAGTACTTAACCAGAATATCATATGTGTAATTTGTGAAAAGTTACAGTCAACTCAAAAAGAATCTGATGGAATATTCTGAATGATTTGTTGTGAATTTGTGGTAGGTAGGTAATATATTTAGGCTGCTCAACTTATTTAGCAAGTTATAAATGAAAAATCTTACTAAAAGTTTATGACCCGTCGATGTCATAAACTTTTAGAAAGATTTTTAATTTATAATGAAATACCTATATAAGTGTGGTTTAACACTACAATACAAAATATATGAAACATTATTTAGCAAGACTCGGATTTACTTTTTCAGATTTAGATTTTACTTCAATTTAAAAAACTTAATCCAAGGGCATGAGTACGGTATCATATATTTTTTTAAGTAAATTACTTATGCAATACAGTTCCTCCCTATACTTGGCCAGATACTGATAAGCTCTCAGTCATCAAAGTTTTTGTATTGTAACGTTTGTTTCATCTCTTAAAGGTCTCATGCTGGTCCCCGATAACGAAGGGTTATCTACGGTCGCGCCGCTTAGTCTATAGTAAGTCATAAAGTCAAATCCACTCAAAGTGTAAGTACATTATCTTTGAAGCTTTTATAAAATAAGGTTCGTCCTTTATCCTAAAAAAGATATAAATAGGTAACAAAGGTTTACGTTTGATAAATCCTGGTCAAACCAAAATGACGCAATTTGTCATACGTTAATCCGAAAAGATTAGTATTTTTGCGTGGATAATGAATGTCGTCGCTGTTTCTCGTGTCGATAAATATTACGAGTATAAGGTAGGCTATCAACGTAGGTAGGTAATGTTGTCAATTCAGATGTCGCAAAAACTAAACGAAACCAATTTGACAGCACTAAAATTGATGCCATCCTTATAATTTCGATCGTTATGAAAGGCACGGCAACATTTTTAGCGCTGACAAATTAGTTTAGTTTAGTTTTGGCGACATCTGAATTGACACCAATAACTAACCCAAGCAAATAGTAAAACTATTTGTTTTTTGTAATACCTCTACAAATTCTTAACTGACGAATTTATCATAGAGTTCTCAGAACTACCTTTCTACAGCATTCTGAGCATAAGTTCAATCACGGGAATACCTACGATACTCAATTAAATCGATTCTGTGGCTCTAATATATCGCTTTACGCTGGTTTTTAAAAACCTTCGACCAATTAACTATGTTTTCGCGCACTCCGGGCAGTCTCTCTACTGAATTTTACTAAACGTAGCGCTATTACCGAATATATCAGATCACTGTCATAAAATTATGTTATACCTACCTAAGTACTTAGTTCTAATTTGCCACTCTCCAATATAATTATTTGATAAATTGGTATGTAGGTACTAGTGAATCGCTATTTGTATAGCGATGAGGAACGAAGCCCATGTCAATTCCTATAGGGTGACAGGTGTATCCGCAATCAATCTTCAGAGTGCCATTCTGATTGAACTTCAAACGCGTTTATCTGAGTACTCTCTGATAATTCAGCAAAACGTCGGAACTAAGTAAGTAGTTTTTTAACCGACTTCAAAAATGTAGGTTCTATGGTCACTGTACTTATACGTACCTATTTTTTTTTATGTTAGTTCACCGGTTTTTCCGCCAATAGTGGACAGATTTGTTTTTTTTTTTTTGTTTGAAAGAGTATGGTGAAGTGGCCCCATAAAAATAGTGTGGCTCTGAGACAAGGACCTTCGGAGTTATGAAATTGCACCTCGAGTCGAGAGTGCAGGAAATTGTTCTCCTTGTTTTTGTATAATTTTTTATTTTGCCATTTGTATACCTATCTTTTTGAATGATTTGTGTTTACCTACTAGTTAGGAAACATAGAACACTAACTTTTTCGACAAGAGCCGTAAAAATATAACTATAAGCACGCGAATAAAACTGGTAAACAAAACTATAGATAGAAAATAAACCTCTTACAAGAGGTCCACTATTACAAAACAAAACCTTCAGACAATCAATTTATCTTGACAATTATGTCGATAACAATGACATAATTTTGTTAACTAAATTTTCAACAAAAATTACTACGATTAAAATTTCATCCAGGCAAACAAAGGAAATTAGTACGGCAAATTCATCAAATTAGATTAGGTCTCTGCTCGTTAAAGGCCAGCCAAACAATAGGGATACCATATCAGCTTATTATTATCGAAGCTTAATTACAAATAAATATTCTTCTATCAGAGGTGCAGGATAACCTCTTTTATGAGATTTAGGGCACACAAATGGGTCACAATAATGGATTCAAATCAAGAGGTATTACGTATGCGATCCTTTTGCTCAAACTTTTCAGGGAGGTATACTCTAGTAGGCGTATCATCAGTTTTCGAGTGGTATTGTTAACTATCCTCGCTACCGGGTCAAGTATCTCAAATGTATGAAATTATTAGTTCATGCAAGTTACCGGGAGCGGCGCTGCACTGGATTCTCATACATTTGTAATACTTACTTGACTTGGTATCGAGGATTATTTAGCAAAAACGAACGACCAAGGCTAGAATTTGGAACTGGTTACTGAGAACACCGGTAAAGGTACCTACGTTCGCTTATATGTCGGGTCCAGTGGCTACTGCGTTTATGTATGAAATACTACGGTAAACTGGTGATGTACAAATACTTCTATGTAAGTAGGTAGGTATCTAATAAAAAAAATAAGCTTCGGCTTTGGATACTTTAGAGTTTAGACTTATCTGATCTGACTGGTTCCCTAAGATCATCAAAATACTTCTTATAAAATAAGTTTTCCGACGCGTATTGGTTACCCTAAAGAGACATCAAAGAGGCTATAATGAGGTAGGTATTTAACATTTCTTAAGTAATGCTGCCATTAAAATAATTGAGCCCTTGGGAATGGATTTATGGAATCCAAGTAAGAATACCTACATGATGAAAATCTCCCATTTTTTTACTATAAGCCTGTTTCTACAATTCTACATAGGTTCAACCTAACATTAAAGGTAAGTACTATTTTTAAGTTCTTTCACATTTATTGATATACATATATATATTTATATCTATATTTTTATCTCAGTTTTCCTGTTGCACTGTAGGTACCTACCTGTGTTATACGAATAATTGTAGTAATAAAAGTTTTACAGATACAGACTATATAGTATAGAGTAAGCCTGCATAGGTTTTGGAGGTTTTATGGTGAGTTAACAAGTTTACCTAAATAAGCTGCCCCGGCTTCCCACAAGTGATCTCTGATGAAGAAAAACAATCTTCTTTAGGTTCCTACAGTCCGATCATATAATTAAATGTTGGTATACTTAGATCACAGATATTTTATAGTTACATATAATCTTCGCTCAACAAACTTTTCTATAGAAAGCATTTAGATAAAATATATTTTCTCTACTTTAATTATTGCAAAAACGGTCGCCACAAGAAGTCCTTTTATTTATACGGGATAAAAATAGCGTATTTTCTCAAAGATCATTTTAAGTATTAGTAAAAAAAATTTAGAAATTGGTTTGAGTAGTTTCAGAGATAAATTTCTACAAACAAACTTTAACTCTTTATAATTATTAGTGTAAAAAAAACGATTTATCGATTATAACTTTAAATAAATATTGTGAAACCTATCATAATGTTTGAGTTAAAACCCACTGTGATCGTCTGTCCATTACGTATCTAGGCACATGTCATTTCTGTCATGTCTGTTTGGTCTGCTGCATTACAAATATAGAAAAGCTATTTGGTCATCACTCTATATTCACTCGTGACTTAGGTAGGTACTATATTTTTATGATCTTTGGGCTGGGTGGAGTGGAGGCATAAAATTATTAACTGCTTATTTAATGGCTTAAGTCTGTGATATAATAAAATATCAGTACCTACATAAAGCGATTGAAACATCAATCATAATAGATAGGTAAGTATACTACCCTTCTCAAGTTATATAATAACAATCGCATTAACGGAGATTTCTAGAGATGATAAACTGTATTAATATGTTTGTATCTAATTTTTTTTTTTTTTTTTGCTATAAGTACTTACCTACCTATATTACTTATAACAAAAATAACAAAATAGTAAGAAGCTACAAAGTCGTTCTCTCACCTGCATTTTAGACTCACACACGCACGACTGAAAAAGTACCAACAACCACCCATTCTTAAAAAACAGACAGAGATGGACAGTCAGACAAGCAGACGACAACCAAATTATCCAATAAAATATACTTATTCCCTTTGGAATCCTAAAAAGCGATGGATATAGTTCACGATAGATATGCTCAAATATCATTATCACAACACCTCTCGTAATGATATCCACGCAGATTTTTTGTCGCGCCCTACAATACGCTATTGAATGTCAAATCAACCTACGAGTAGTATAGGTATACCTAACACTTCTATCGATTTGGCCTGAGCTTGGTTCCTGCACTTATCTGTAGAATATAAAACACATCTCTTAAAGGTCAACGAAGTCACCAATCCAGCAGTTATTTTTAATTAGCATATTCATCAGGCTGATCGGATAAAGGAATGATATAAACCATGGCAAAACTTTACAAAGGATTTGCATTTCTAAATGAATTTAATTCTTGGTAGCCCTGACAATATTTTACAAAGTCGTGAATACCGAGGTGTGAGTTACCAGCATGGTGAGGAATATTATCTCACTTTCAAAACTATCGTGAGTTGTATTAGACATTATAATAGCACACGGGAAATTACTCACGTAAAATTATCGTCGATTTAGATACCGAGGAGTGACCACACTCATACCCAGATGAAGATTCTCCGGAAGAATCGAAACATTGTCGGTATCTAAATCGACGATAATTTTACGTGAGTAATTTCCCGTGTGCTATAAGGAATATTATCGTTTCAAAACAACTTAAAAAAAACTTGTACAAACTTTACAAATCACTTTTTAATTTGTTGTTGATAAGAAGTCTCGTTTTGTGTTAAGTCTAGGAATATAATGAAAAGATAATAATGTAGAGCAAATTCAGACGCTCATTCCCTATTATTAGACGAAGATCTTTGTGGCATCTTAGGGTATTTATTTCGCCTAAGTTTGTAAGTTCTCACATGTCAAACCCTTAATCACACCAAATGTATATTATAAGTTATATATTATACCTATATATTAAGTAATATTTATCTAAGTAAGTTTTTTTTTTTTTTTTCGTCAACCTATATCGTCTTACAGCTGGGCAAAGGTCTCCCCCATATCCCTCCATATCCCTCCATATCCATCTCTGTCCTTCGAGATTTCCCACCAATCTCTCTCGAAGGTGTCGAGATCGTCCCTTCAACGCTTCCTTGGCTTAAACTAAAAAAGAATTATTAGAAAAATTTGAATAAACTAAAAAAATTTTTTTTCAGGGTAAGTAGGTAGGTAATTTCATTTTCTAGTCTAGGTACTTGTGCAGGGTGTCATTGTATAGTAAGTAGTTGTCTATTGTAGTGCTATTCACATATCACTGTTTGCTATGTGAATATAAACGATTGAATAGATGATGGTAATGGTTTTGTCCTTTTCAATGTAAGTATTATGGGTTCCATTAATAAAATTCTTGCATGCGAACCTGGCGGAGCGCGAGCCATTGACAAGCTTTGCGAGGTTTTCAATTTCTGTCTATAGTATTTCATATTCACCTCTGACGTACGTATTCTTGAATATGAAATTCGTTAAATTAAACGGTACATTTGATCGGCATGCATGAGGATTATCAATGAATATCAATATTCGGCTTCCGATTCAGAAGCCACCATGTGTCATCCACCTTTAGCTTCAACTTTTGTTGAATGGTCGATGTTTTGGATTATGTATTGTAGTTCAATTAATAAAACTTACTTGCCTAAATGCCCTGAAAGTTTATTATTATAATTTACTACCTAGTTACATCCTACTGCAGCGCTTAAGGAGCAGAACAATTGCCTATATTAATTTAATTAGGTACCTACTTATATAGCTTTCAACATTGCGTTACCCGTTTGGTCACTAAAGTAGGTAGTTACACTGCTATATACCTTCCTAACTACGCCGTTTTACTTTATTGTTTATGCTATTTGGAACTCTGGAAAATATTGTCACTTTCACGGGATCTTTTATTTCGGGTGTTAGAGCGACGAGAGCGTTGACTCAGTGAGATTACGATTTAAATATAGGCGGGGGCGAGTTGCCAAATCATTGGGGAAATGCTCGGGCAGCACCGGCGTTACAGCAAGAATTCAAGCGAATTGTGATTGTTTTGAATCAACAAAACTTTTTCCTTTGTTTCAGCAACTTTAATAAAATAATACCGAATTATCTTTGTTTGCCTCCCAATGTATTCCTAATACTTACCTAACAATATGCAATATTAGCCAGAAAATTTGGTTATTCTCATTATTATGGTGACCGTGTGAATGTGAAGTGTGTGACCTAATTTACTTCGTTGTTGTGTGTAAGAAAACTCACTGAATAAATTAAAACTTCTATGTAACATACTTACAAAATTCTATTACTTAGGTATTTTCAACTAAATATTATAATAGGTTTACAAATATAAATATCACAAAAGCGCCTATCAAAATACGCACGTGAGCTTTTAAAAGCTTCGTCACAACATGATTCGTTATCGATATCACTGTCGCTTCGCGTCGAATCAAGTTGAGGTAGGTACCCTATCATCTACCATTACCTACTTATTAAATACTCAAAGACTTTAATTTTATTTTAATTATAATTTAAAACGAACGAACGAACTTTAATTTTGCAAAACCTGTTTAATCCATTCTATGTACATATAACTCTGTTAGAACTGGCTATACTGATAAAATGATGCTGCTGATGAATGCAAATTTGATTTGTTCATACACAGGCAGGTTAATGCCGTCGTATAATTAAACTGTAAAACGTTCGGGACACCAATTATTTATTTATTATATGTTGGAATAACATAAAAACGAATTATAAAGCATATCATAATTATGTACCTACTGGTATTTATCACGAAAGTTACAATAAATATAAAAACTAAAAGTGGCAAAATCAATTATCAATTTTATTAATCTGCACTCTCGAGGTGCAGTTCTGTTCATAACTTCATTTTCTTATGGAACACCTCGATAGTAGGTAGGTATACAGAATTTTCAAAATCGGTCGGAATATTGACGGAATAATCGGTGAACATACCTACATGAAAAAATAATACTTAATAACAAAATGCATAAGTACAGTGATAACCATAGAACCTTCTCCTTTTTTGAAGTTGGATAAAATAACATTTATTAGTGTGTAGTGTTTTATTTTTGGTAGTGAAATGTCCAAGAATATTTATTTATTTTACTATCAAACAAAGAAGCCAACAATGCAAAAACACACTTTTCAGAATTAAAAAAAAATATTTTCCAATTCTTTCAATTCACGGCTCTACTCGACTTACCTACTCTCAGTGGCCCTCAAAAATCTCACTTGGTTGGTATCTGGTCTCTCAGTTGGTACGTAATATTTAAGTAATTTGGTTTACATCAATTATGACTCGTTTACTCGTAAATTGCCTAGGTAGGTACCTACATACAACCCCTTCTAAGTGAGTTATAAGTACTACAAGCAACTAAGTACCTATCTACTTTATTTCTAATGGCAACGAAATATAGGTATGCCTTTAGGTACTATGAACATAAGGTGTAATCTATGAACTTTTTGCATCTGTACCTATGGGCAAGAGAAAAGCCATAGGTAGGTATCTAACAATGCAATGCCACTTTATCGCATAGTTTAATTTGAAAACTGTTCGAATTAGGTATTACATAATTTTGTATAATGAATATGATATGATAATATAATCGATCAAAAAGCGTCGAAGTCTTGCTTGTATTTTCAACGACTCCACCTGGACCGACTCTACTGGTTGTAGGTACCTAGATACTACCCGAGACTCTGGTGTGTCGTTTTCAAGTGGTAACCACGCCACCGCAATGGCGTTCTAATAAAAGGCTTTTTCAGAAATAACAGTAAGCATAGCGAATGTTTATTACCATACACAAAACTATCCAGGTCATTTAAATGACCTAAGTATTGTTTTTTAGATATGAAGTAGGTACCTTACCTACCTTAACTTGAATAGGTGAGTAGGTAAGTAGGTAGGTAGATGATAATTCTACTGGCATTTAGGCAGGAATTTAATTATTTTCTTGTAAGCATTTTCGTCATAACACCTACCGATAAGCTCCATTAAAAATGTAACTTTCATTGTTTCGATGTACAAAGACTATCAAACACTGTTTGTGACAGTTAATTAACGTAGAGAATGGTCACACGTATAAACCCGACTAAACCTAGGTTAACAAAACTTCTGTCGGTTGCAGAGTTGCGAATTGTGTGCTTAGAACGAACAAGTTCAGGGACTGAATCCCCAAGGTGTGGTAAACGTTGTAGATTACGGGGGTAGTTAGAGGCATGTCCAAGAATTTGGAACATGTCCACATTTTACAGATATTAATCATCCAAAGGTACGTTACAATATAAAACAAATCTAAAACAATTGAGGTCTAATGACAAGCCCTACGCCATTTGTTAGGTACTGTATACCTACAGATTTCCTAGTTATAGAGAGCTCAATAAATCTGAAATTAAATTCAATTTATTCATAATTTAAGTAAGATTCCTTCTTCGTATCGACAGCTAAGAAGTTACGCAGTTCAGTGCATTTATGGAGGCATAATAATTTTGGTCTTCTCCGATTGTGTTAAGTACAAGTTTCAACTAATATTTGGTCTAAAATAAACTAACCAGTAGTAACTAACTAGTAAACTAGAAGATAGGTAGGTATTCAGTAGTTTTTGTGTGAAAGTCTAAAATCCTGTAAAAGTATTTCACATTTCCTACTGATGAAGCAGATGTTTTCCTACCTAAATTGTGTTAGATTAGGTACCTATATACGTACCTATTTTTACCACTTTTTTCAGGTCAATCAGTGAATATCAACCAAAAAAAATTAAAATTATTAAATTAATGTAAAAAAACGAAAGTTGTGAAATAAAGAACACGAAGTTGCGAAAGGAAAACAACGCGCGACCGCGACTGAAAATGCACTGAAAACGACCAGCGGCGGCGGCGGAGAGTATAGACTGGCATATCGAGGCTATTCACATTCACAGTACAGTTCCGTTCCGTCTCGTCTCATTTGTTCGTCCTCCGTCCCGTGTCGTCCTGTCGTCGCCGTATAGAATACTAACCCAGGGGTTCCTAGTTCCTATCTACAGTGAGTGAGTGCAATCTATTGCGCTTACTTTACGTAGGTAGGTATACCTACCTACTTTTTCTTTAAGTATATTGAACTGCGTCTAAGAGCGGCCACTTTTGGTAGTTATCCTATCATAATAGGTATGAACAGAATAAATATAATGTTTAATTTGTAAATTGTAATAACATAACAAGTACCTACCTACCCACCAACTACCTAGCACTTGCCAAGTACCTACTTATCTACTACATAACTAGTCTGTGCTACCTATAACTTAATTCTTACAATAGATCCAAACAAAAACAGAGGGCTGATTGTAAGTAGATTAGATATCTACTTACCTAGACACACAAACTACACAGGCAAGTTTAACCCTGAGGGTTTTCTTAAAAGCTACAACAAGGTAGATAGCCAGTTTTGAGTGTGATCCACTGATGAACACTTTGACCCTAGATATGTACCTACTTATAAAAGTTTTAATGTATTTTTAGTGAAAACATATTTAAAACTATAAATTAGTATTACACAAATTGTAAAAATGTAGTTTTTGCTATTATTTAAATAATTTAATTATGTATATGTGTACGTATCTATACGTACATACATAATTTAATTATTTTAAACTCTATAGAGTCATTACATTAAATATTAAAATAGTAAATACCTATTATTATTATCATTAAAATTAACATTGTTGAACATGTTTGCAATGTCAATTTTATTTGACCTAATTTTAATTTGGATGAACTTTTCTATAAAATGTTGCTTGTGTAGAAACAACCTAATTTAATAAATGTTTTATTTATGCATTACCTGTGGACATTTGTCGTTGCGTTTGCCATGAAAGATGTCAAAGTCATTTCATTTGTTATGTCAAAGCTAAATAAATCACAAATTCACAATAGAATAGTTGCGTTGCTTTGCATCGTTAGCTATAAACAGCTTTGCCCAATTTTTTGCATTATTCAGATTTTATCTCATAAATTTCAGTGACGAAAGCAGAAAACCATCTAGGTGAAGTCTTTTCTACCCTATTTCACGCTTCCTATAATGGTTATTAACTAATTTGATCAAAGAAAATCCAGGATTACCAATCTAAGAGCACTGGACCTGCATTCCCAGAGAAACGGCAAAATAAGACGGAAACCACGGCGTCGAAAAAAGCTGAAGAAACCCCCCATCTGGAAACAGATACCCGATATAAAGTTAGTAAAAAATAAAACTTGCTGAGTTCCATTTTCATGTTTGATTCTCATCTATTGATTGTAGCTGCTACAGCTATGACTATTTATCGAAGTACCTTTATAACTACCAGCAGCTGTGGTCACACAGCAACAGTATGTGAATTTAATACCGAAATGTTTCTTCTAGATGCCAACAGCAAGTTTTGGGTCAATATCACAATTGACTGGTTCCAATGATTGTGGTATCAAAGATGTTTGGAATCACAACCTCCACGAAGAATTTCAAGTCATACGAAAGGTTTACAGTACATTTTTTGATGTCTATAATATTACTTAGAGATTTCATAATGAGTTTGACTATGCTTATTTAATTTTGATGTTTGTAGGTTGTTCTAAAGTACCACTGGGTAGCAATGGACACAGAATTTCCAGGTGTAGTAGCTCGGCCTATTGGAGAGTTTCGATCTACTGCTGATTATCAGTATCAGCTTTTAAGGTATGGTATTTTTTCCTTCTAAAAATCAAATAAACAGTTCTAATAAATATATAATACAAATAAGTAATGGTTTTCAGATGTAATGTGGATCTTTTACGGATAATTCAACTTGGCCTTACATTTATGGATGAAAACGGCAAAACACCACCGGGTTACACTACTTGGCAATTCAACTTCAAATTCAATTTACAGTAAGATTTGCTAAAGTAGTTTATTTACTTGTAAATTCAAACTAGCAACTAACTAATTCATTACACATAATTAATCAATTCATAGTAAGTAAGTAAGAACTGTCCAATGACTCAGTGTTACCAAGCCAAATAATAGGTAAGGTCAAATAATAATATCTAAAATGTTTTGTCATTTCTTTTCAATTGCTTGTCTTATCTTCATTGTCATAGCTAAATCCTATGCTTTTAATGTTACATGCACATTGTTTTTAGGGAAGATATGTATGCACAAGATTCCATTGATTTGCTACAGAACTCCGGCCTGCAATTTAGGAAACATGAGGAAGATGGCATCGAGCCTCTTGAGTTTGCAGAACTTCTCATGTCATCAGGTATTACTAATTATCTGAAAACAAAGATCAAAAAATATGTATGAATTTTATTTAAACATAGTTCAATTGAAATTTTAAACATATAACTTCATATAAACAGAACTTCCTAAAATGATTTTTGACATAGCAAACATTTGCTCAGCCAACTACAGCTAGGTACAACAATCTTTCACCCAAAGTATTCCAAACTATACCTCTTTTTTAAAATACTGAATTCTATAATTCACTTAACAAAATTATACTTTAACTTAACTTATTTTTATTTCAGGTCTTGTGCTCATGGATAACATAAAGTGGCTAAGTTTTCACTCAGGTTACGACTTTGGCTATTTACTGAAACTACTCACTGATCAAAATCTGCCCCAAGATGAGAATGATTTCTTCGAAAGTCTGCGGTTATATTTTCCTACTGTTTATGATGTCAAAGTGAGTTTCACCAATTTTGTTTGACTATCTACATATTATAGTGAATCTGTTTCTGTGTTCTAAAACCAGTTAGCTGTTTCTGGGCACGGGTGGTAGTGACTAACTATTTTTATAGCTCAAGAAACATAATGTACAATAGCTGTAGATCCTGTTTAGTAATAGAAATACATAGTTTATAAGTTGAATATAAACTAAGATCCGGCTGCAAGATCTCTACACATAAGTATCGCGATTTTACCTAAGCTTTATGTATTCATAATTATGATTATGGATTTGTTAATTTATTTATGCAACAGTGCCAATCAAAATAATATTGCCTCAAATATAATTAATTTAATGTAAGTGTCTGACCAAATTATCTGAGCAAGTGTTTTCAGTGTTTACTTCAATTTATTCCGCACTAAGTATTTGAGCTCCATAATGATTTTTTCTACATTACATACTCTATCAAGTATAAAAAGAATACATCTGTGACTGATTTGTTTGAGGCTTTAAGTGTGAACTATATGTGTTTGCCACCTACAGAAATATTATATTTTGTTATCTCAGTACCTGATGAAGCTGTGCAAGAACCTGAAGGGCGGTCTGCAGGAGGTGGCGGATCAGCTGGAGTTGCGGCGCGTCGGCCCGCAGCACCAGGCCGGCTCAGACTCCCTTCTAACCGGCATGGCATTCTTCAAAATCAAAGAGGTAAAAGTGCAAAAACTATGAAATTGTGTATACAATACATTGCTGCTTTCTGTAACAAAATAAACACAACACACAAATGTTTGTATGTTCTTCAAATGTTTGGGCTGGGTCTGGGTGTTTTTCTATCTATAATATAATATATCCTTGGACATTTTATTGGATTTGGACATCTATAAATGTACTTATGTATTTATAAAAAAAAATATCTAAGTAGTATAATTATCAGTCATCTGGTCACCATAACACAAGCATTAAGTTGCTAGCTTGGGACTAGATGACGCTGTGTGGAATGTCCAAGAATATTTATTTATTTGTCATAATATATTCTTCAACAACAGAAGTCACACTAATTTTACTAAAACTTTTAGAAAAATGGCACGTCAGTCGCGTTGACACGTACCTAAAGGTTCGCCGTCCCTAATATTCGTTCAAATTCCATTACACAAATCATACGAAGACAAGCAGAGTTGCTATTTTATTATAATTCGGTTAATATTATATTTCTTTGTGCAGATATTCTTCGACGACAACATCGAGAGCTCTAGCGGGCACCTGTACGGGCTAGGCGCTCCGTTCCCCGTCAACTCTAACAACTTCCAAGAAAGCGGGGAAAACGGAAACTCATCCTGATTAATGGAGTCCGCGTGTATTAGCCTCACGCCCAAACCACACATGTTCCATCCAAAGGAATAAATGTCACCGCCCCGTGACGTGTGCGTGCCGTGCTATACACGTTTGCAATGGACTTGAAATTAAATTAAACCGTACCCTTATTTACAATGCTGATTAATTATTGTTATAGTGTCGCCTTATTTATAAATCATGATGCATTTTTTATTCTATGTACATAATTCTTAGAATTGTCTCTTTACAACTTGTTAGTACCTATGGCTTTTTAAATGAACAAACTAGGTAGATCATATTAATTTTCATATTACCCTTTACAAAATTTAAGTACAAAATTTGTCATTACCTCGATAGTTGTCGGCAACGTAGAAAGTAAGGTATCTACGCTGATCTTATTATAAAAACTTCTAAAACATCGTCACTGCTTTAATAGCGTTCTTGTAAACTAGGTGAGTAGGTACCTAGGTACTGGTCGGGTCGGGTAGTTTTTAGAAACATTATTCACTTCCTATTTCTGACGGCGAAATAAGAAAAATAGTTAGGTAAAGCTGCATGTGCAAGTAGACATAAGTTATAATTATAAGATTTTATCAATTTAAATAAAATTAATTATTACCTTTCTGATCCATTATTATAGCAATTAGAAAATATTTTTAAGTTTTATTTCACAGTAATAAGCCTTTGAATGTAAATTCCAAGAACTGAACTTGATTTCACTACAAGACATTGCGATCAACTCGTTTAAGGTATTATTTCAAAATGAAGATATTTTCCCACAATAACATGGTGAGGAAATGAACTATGATCACGAGTTCACGACTCTAATCCCAAGGTATAATGTCTTGCCAAATACCTACAATTCTGTTGTGGGCTTACCCTTACTAAAATAATTTTTAAAAACTTAAATCTACATCCAAATGATAACTTTATAGTAGGTACCTACCAAGTTATAGAGTGGTTGCTAATTTTTTACTTGCTTCTGACTACCAATTTAGGTTACCATATTATAGTATTTTAATAATAATAAAATAATAATAATAAAAAACTTTATTGAAAATCTAAAAAGTAGCTAATTATTACATTCCATGTACAGAATACAGTAAAGAGGTAAGTAGGTATGTAATGCTATAGGTAGGTAAAATGCAAATACCTAGCCTTTTCCATTTAATTAGGTATAGTAACTTGGCTTATACAGACTAGTAGGTAAAATACAAAGGTGTGTCTACGTTTATGCTTGAAAGTGTACATGGCTGATCTCAGACTTCCAACTAGGTTACCCTGTATTTGGAATATCAGTGATCCTCCTGTAGAGTAATTGTTACGCATGCAATCATGTTTTGCTGCTAGAGAAGCTATAGGCGCGTCCTATTGTACTTCACAATTTTGTATTATTTTAGTTGGCAGTGGACTAATTCCTTAATGGGAAGAACAAGTACTCAGACTTTACTGTTGAGTAGGTAAAGATCTTCGCTAATGTAAAGATGCATCACTCTTTGTTTCCGGATCCGGATGTAAAATAATGGATGTTCTAATAACAGGCTTTTTTTATCCTTCTGCAAGGTATTAAAAAGGGAGTGAGTATTTTTTTTCTCTTCATTTTGGCTTCGCTCGGCTTGTGTATTTAGTCACTCACTATCAAGTAGGTAATATTAAAATTCAAGTTAAGAGATACAGGTAGGTACACAAATACAAATTGATACTACATATTATCCTTCCCATTCCCTTGTGCCTAAGTAAAGATGTGGGTCTTTACTGAAGCATCACACGAACTTTTTGTGAGAATTCGAAATGCAATGATATCCAGTTTTGTTTCATTTGCCCACACTTATGTACGTTCACGAACACTGAACGGTTAATAATTCACCATTATTACACATTAACATTCGCTAAAACACAAGTTTCGGAAAATAAAACAAAAAGACAACATGACTTTTCAAATTCCCGCCAAAAAGCATCCCAATTAAACTGGTAGTTAGCTGACTGACTGACTGATAGTGGCTAAATGCACAAGCCGTGCGAAGCCAAAAATTTAAAGAAAAAAAAAATTAGGGGATGTTTCCGATGTTTTCTTTTCTTGCATTTTCTTTCTTGTGAAATACAATTTGCAATTTTGCATTGATTTGATTGTGATTTTTTAGATGCACTGCAAATCAAAACGAATTAGGTATTTTTGTGCATTGCATTCGCTCTAAGTAAATTACTTAAGTACTGAGATAAATCGAATCAGTTTTCATAAATATTTGCGTGGTTCCAGTCTAGATCGATAAAACCTACAGAATAGTGAAAAATTGTACTTTGGATTGGTAATACCTTTGGTTTTCATCGGCCACGTTCAACCGCAGTCCGTAGCTTCTGAAAGGAAGCTGAAAAACAAATTCCCAAAAGTAAGCAAGACCTAGTAATTTTATGTAAGTAGTTAGGTAGGTACCGTACCTGTACCTAATGAAAATATTAATCTACATTGCTGTAGTAAGCAATAAACCATACACAACGCATGAATGTTTTGTTTTCATAGTCAGTATTATTTATTGGTCACATTGTCCTGAAATTCCTGGATTCCTTTTATTTGTCAGATGCCAGCAGCAAGCTTCGGTGCTCTTTTGGCATCAGCAGCCAAAGAAGAATGCGCCATAAAAAATGTCTGGAATCATAATCTTCATGAAGAGTTTCGTGTCATAAGACAGGTAGGCCTAGAAGATACAACATAGGTACTCGCTGGGAACAAACAAGACCCATGTGATAATTCTCAGTTATACCAGTGAAACCCATTATGTATAGCCTATCAATTCAATTCTTCATTGTCCACTCAACAAACTAGAATATAAGTAAATCAACCTTCAGTTCAACGTTTGTTCAACCTTGACTCCTCACTTTCCTTAGGTAGGTAGGTACTAACAATCCTTGACCCTATAACATTTTTTAAAGATCCAAAGCAAAATTGAAAATCACACAGAGCACACAATGGCCTCTGCTCTTACATATAAATGCTCATTGCTTTCATTTGTATGTTGTATGTAATTTTAGGTAGTGAAAAAGTTCCATTGGGTTGCAATGGACACAGAATTTCCTGGTGTGGTGGCCAGACCCATTGGGGAGTTCCGATCTACTGCAGACTACCAGTATCAACTGCTAAGGTAATTTAGTTTAATATTCATACTACTGTTAGGATAATAAATGTTATTTAAGCTGTAGGTATGATTTTATAAGCATTACAAGAGCTAAACAGTATAGGTTAGCAGCAAACCGGTTATTATTCTAAAAAGTGGTGATGATTTGCAAACTGTCTGTTAAATGCTGATTACTTGAATAAATTGGGCAAGTCCCCAATGCATAGTTTGGACATTCTTCCAATTTAAAGCTCTCAATAAATTGGTAATGATGTAATGTATGTTATGTCATCCTTAGTAATACCACCATGACATGAGCCTGTTGATGTTTTTAAAAATAATGAATTCACCATCCTATTTTTATTATGAAAGATGAGCTAAATCATGCTATTTTCATCAGATGCAATGTAGACCTCTTACGGATCATACAACTGGGCCTCACCTTCATGGACGAAAATGGCAAGACTCCTCCGGGATGCACTACCTGGCAATTTAATTTTAAATTCAACTTGCAGTAAGTAACAAGCCTTGGCGAAATGGCCTGCGTCATACTATTCCTATGCGAATGAATAACATAAAATATGCTTTATTTAAATCTTATCTAGTTATTAAGCTTTGTTAGAACAAGTTTTACTATTATTAACATGGTAGTAAAAATGTATATAGACAACAATTTCTCAAAATGTTGAATTGAACAGGGAGGATATGTATGCTCAAGATTCCATCGACTTGCTGCAGAACTCAGGTCTGCAATTCAGAGAACATGAGGAACATGGCATTGAGCCCCTGGAGTTTGCCGAGCTTTTGATGTCTTCAGGTATTAGGACTTTGATTGCTACCGTTGATAACAACTTAAACCATGTTTTAAATCGTTTTTAACAACCCCTTTAGTCATAAAGTAACTAGTTTAATGGACTACTTTAGATTTTACTACCTCTAGCGGAGTGGGTGAGGCTCGTCTGAAACGCAAGAGGTTGCGGGTTCGATCCCCGCTGCGGGACAAATGTTTACATGTTCTGCATAATATGTATATTATTTCCATTATAGTTTATCAGAGAATATAATGGCGAGTGTCGCCGATGTCCCTATATTTTCCTAAACTTTTATGAGAGAAGAAGCTAAACGCTGCCAGCTGCGTGAGGAAAAAATCTTGCCTAGCATTGCTCAACTCAGCTCTAGCATTAGTGTTATTTTTTCTCATGCACAGCCCATTATAACTTCAGTGTTGGGCAAACCTTTATAAATTACCTTTTCCAGGCATAGTACTGATGGATAACATCAACTGGCTGAGCTTCCACTCTGGCTATGACTTCGGCTACCTACTGAAGCTTCTGACCGACAAGAACTTGCCGCTGGAAGAGAATGATTTCTTTGAGTGTCTACGTCTTTACTTTCCAAAAGTGTATGACGTCAAAGTAAGTTACTTTCAGAGGTATGACCAACAAATACTTATTTGGTGCATGTCCACATATTGCAGAAGTTAGCATTTCATATGTGACAGGTAGCTAGCCTATCGCCGGCGCCGCTATTAGAAATCTAACTGGTTTTCCCACAATGTTTCCTGCACCGTTTATTGGTGTGGTAACACCCAGACCTCGCGTTAATGCGCATATTTTTTTCGATAGGAAAAATTCATTTGTGCACGGCCGGATTCGAATCCAAGACCTTCGGAACGAAAGTCGAGGTACTAACCCTTGCTCTGTTATCTCTTATGTTGATACAATAAGGCTGCATATCCACCTGAGTTCGCTTCATTTACTTGTCACGAACAATGAAGCTATTCTATTGGTTCTTGACAAACACATTCCTTGCAACGAAACCTCATATCTGGGAAAGAGATCTTAATATGGTATCATTGTTTATCTCAGTACCTGATGAAGCTGTGCAAGAACCTGAAGGGCGGTCTGCAGGAGGTGGCGGATCAGCTGGAGTTGCGGCGCGTCGGCCCGCAGCACCAGGCCGGCTCAGACTCCCTTCTAACCGGCATGGCATTCTTCAAGATAAAGGAGGTTTGTAAAAAAAATATGATCACGACCTTATTCTCAAGGTGTGGTAGACATCATTTTTTATTTTTTATACACAGACATAGCAACTACGGTTCCCGATACATGTGCCGTGTCTGCAACAAAAAGTGTCTACGTTTGCGCAGCGCCTAAAAAGTTATTTTAATCTGAGGACTAACCAACTGTTTAAATAGCAGAAATTGATTTTGACAGAATAAAACCTACAGATAATTTCCTCATAGTTCAATAACCGATCACAAATAATAATGATAAACAAAAAAGTATAATGTTATTATTCCTTTAGATTTTCTTCGACGGAAACATTGAAAGCACAAGTGGACACCTGTACGGACTGGGAGCGCCATTCCCCACCAGCGCCAACATCTTACAGGAAAACATTGAGAATGGTAACTCTTCCTGATCCCCGGAGCCCGTGTGCATCACGAGGCAGACGCCTCGGCCGCAAGTGTTCCATCTTACAGAATGAATGAGCGACTGCTCGGCCGCTTTCGCATTTCAAAGACTACGTGGAATGTTGAACATTCGTTCGTTGTAAACTGTGATAATATAATGTGTAGAACGCATGGAATTTATTAAGTTAATTTGCTTATAAAGTTATTTTGCAGTGCAATGCATAATGTTGCTGAATTATATTGATATTTTCGGATATGTAAAAAATTGCGTTTCTTGGTACCTACTGTTTTGAATCTCGTAAACTATGTCATAGGCCTTAATGTAATGAGTGCTTGAAAATGTATTCAACAAGCTTTTTATACTATAACACCTGTCGTTTTCTCAAATTCTAGTTGTAATAATCATTATGGTATGAATATAGAAGTCCGCCCAGTACAGCAGCAAGACGGTAAAAACATCCATTGGCGCGGTTTGACACAATTATAATATGGCATAACATTATAATTATTATGTCATCCTGAGATATATTATGATCATGCTTTTATCTTGTTTTCAATTCATCAGTGTTCTATTTGATGTGTCAGAATCTGATGTCTCAAAACTTGCCGATGGGTAAACCGATTTTGATGATTCTTTTATTATTTGAAATGAGGTTCTTCCCGTGTGGTCTAGTACTTAATTTTGAGGATCTGATGAAGATCTTCAAAGTTAGGAACAAAAATTCACCTCAAGAGTGCAGATAATTGCTCCCTTACCGATATTGAAATCGGTTAAATAAAAATTTTAAATTTGCCACTTGTCAGACCCCAGACATTTCTTTCTGTGCTGGATGCAATAATCATGATATCTGTTACTTTGGGGCGGAAAATTTAACTATATTTGTAGGAATTGTAGTATGTACCTAAAACTTTTGATACAATTTCTAGTGAAACAACATATTTATAAGCTGTATTAACAACACTTGATTCAATGTTATCTCCTAATATTAACAATAATAATAATATATGTGTACCATATACGACTACACCTTAAAGCTCCTTTGTACAGATGCATTATAAGACGTAACAACATCACATTATTTTATCGAGCACCAATCGAGGTCGGACTGGCCCTTTAGTCGAGGTGGCGCATGGCATTTGCCAGCAAGGCCCTAGCCCGTACCCACCTCCAGGCCCATCTACGGCCCAGACCGATCCTGAAAGCACTACATTTTTAGAAGTGTGCATAGTGCATTTTTGCGTGTTCTGCTATAGTAGGTACCTATTATGAAAACAGGAATGACATGTTACCTAAATGCATGCTTGTTAGTATCACCGATTTTACTCCTGATGAGTTGAATCGGTGATACTGAAGCCTTAATTCCTAAAATGTACCTAAGATTAGTTTACACATGAACGACAATAGTGGCAATTCTGAGTGTCGCAAAAGCTAAACTAAGCTAACTAAAATTGTTGCCGTCCCTTTCATAGCGATGGGAATAAAAAGGATGGCAATAGTTTTAATTAGGTTAGTTTAGCTTTTGCGACACTCCGAATTGCCCCCACTAGGTACCTAATGATGAAAGTTTTTGCACGTTGGCGTGTCGGTCGTTATTTTTATGATCTCAAATACCTACTTATGATATTGGTGTTCACGATTAAGATAAACAGATCATAAAGCTCACTACAGGCAGCTATTTAGAACATAAGTTTTATCTCAACCAAATCCTGACTGTACCTAGTTAGTAAACAAATTTAGGTTATTCAATAAATTTACGATGTAGCGAAAATACATTGTTTTATTAATGAAAACCTAGTAGAATTAAACGGCAGTTAAAGTAGCACCTAGAGTGCTAAGAGTGGAACGTATAATTCATATACGTAGTACGGTCGACAGATCAATTTTGTTTAAAACGATTATGGTACCTACGTAGATTTCTTTCAAATCCATCTGCTATTTTGTTTCTAACAGGAATTAACTCAAAACTTTTTAAATCAGACTCACTGTGTTTCCTCTTTAACATAAAAATAAAAAATAAATAAAAATAAAATAAAAAAGCCTTTATTGCTGATTTTTGTTTAAATTACAGAGTGTGCCTAGAACTAATTTAACAACTATTTTATTATTAACTATTAAACTTTTAACTACTTACTTATATACCTATGGTGTTATATTTCTTAATGATTATTTCTTTTAAGGGTTCTAGCATTTTTCTCCGGCAAACGGTAGTTATTCGTCAACTTGTCTTCCGACAAAGGCCTCCTCTAAAGATCTCCATTCTATCCTATTCTTTGCTATTCGAGTCCATGTTGGACCTGCTATTATCCTGAGGTCGTCCTCCCATCTCTTAGTTTGTCTACCTCTGTTTCTTTTGCTGTCTAGCGGGTACCATTCAGTTACTAGTCTTGTCCATTTTTCTTTCTTCTCTCTTGCCATGTGCCCTGTCCACCTCCACTTTAGTTGTTTGTATGTTATGTAAGCATTCTTAAATTTAGTTTTACTTTTAATGTCTTTTAATTTTTCTCTGTCTTTTCTTTTAATTCCTATTGTACTTCTCTCCATTCCGTTTTGACAAATTCTTATTTTATTTGCTAGTTGTTCTGTCAATGCCCAGGTTTGACACCCGTATAATAAGCATGGCAGAATACACATATTAAATACCTTCCTTTTTTCTCTCATTGGCATTTCTTTGTTCTTCATTACTTCGCTAAGTGACCAATAACGCTTCCAAGTGTTCGTAATTCTTCTTTCTATTTCCTTTTTCATACAGTCTGTAGTAGATATTAATTGCCCCAAGTAGATATATTCATGTACATATTCTATTTGCTCATTATTTACTTGTATGACGTCTGTTTGTAAAGAGTTTGACATGATTTTTGTTTTGGTTAGATTCATTGTTAGCCCTGCCTTGTCGCTTTCATCGGCTAGTTGTTGCAGCATTATTTCTAATGTTTTTGGGCTTTCAGAGAATACGATTAAGTCGTCTGCAAAACGTAAGTGACTCAGGTTTTCGCCGTTTATATTTAGTCCTTTATTCATCCAATCTAGGTTTCTAAATATAATTTCTAAAACGGCGGAGAATAATTTAGGCGAGATAGGGTCTCCTTGGCGTACGCCTCTCTTGATAGGAAATTCTTCACCTGTAGTTTCTAACTTCACTTGCGCAGTGCTCTTGGTGTATACATTTTTGAGTATTCGTATGTATTTTGTTTGTACTCCCTGTATTCTTAGTGCATCCCAGATAAACTCGTGTTCTAGTGTGTCGAATGCTTTGTTAAAATCAACAAACCCTAAATAATATGTCTTGTTATATTCTTTATATTTTTGTAATATTTGTCTAAGAGCGTGGATATGGTCTATTGTTGAAAAATTTCGACGAAATCCAGCTTGTTCTTTGGGCTGATTTTCTTCAAGAGTGTTGGCAATTCTCGATAGTATGATTTTTGAAAATACTTTATAAACAAAACCTCTTTAACATATCACACTAATATTATAAACGCGAAGTGTGGATTATAAATGTGCGGTTTAACACTATAATGTGCCACGGGACAAATGTTTGCATGTTCTGCAGATATTTGTTTCGGGTCTGGATGTTTTTCTATCTATAAAATGTATGTATTTACAAAAAAAAATGTATCTAAGTAGTATATCAGTCATCTGGTTACCATAACACAAGCATTAAGTTGCTATTAGCTTGGGACTAGATGACGCCGTGTAAAAATGTCCAAGGATATTTATATCACTACATAGTACAAAGTCACTTTCTCTGTCCCTATGTATGCTTAAATTTTTAAAACTACGCAACGGTTTTTGATGCGGATTTTTTTAAATAGATAGTGTTTGAAGAGGAAGGTTTATATGTATAATAAGGCTTTTAACTACCGCGGGTAACACCGCGGGGCGCAGCTAGTTTATTTTATAATAAAAATATATAAACTGCATATGGGGGTAAGTGTGTATGGATGTTGGATACTCTTTCACGCAAATCTACCGAACAGCTTTAGATGAAACTTGAAATATAGGTACTTAGTTTATGACATGGAATAACATATACTTATTAATTTTATCCAGGTAAGTACCACACAAGAGAAGCCACGGACGGATAGTAGTCAAATATAAATTCAAGTGATATTAGAATGTTTACCCTGATCTGATAGAACCGGGCAATCGATCAAGCCCCTGACAACAAAATTCTGAATCCACTTACTGGTAGATTCTATTAATTCGCTAAGAAAAATGCAGTTCTCAAAGTAAACAGTAGAACTCTGACATTACACAACACAAACACTTTAAAAAAGCAAAAATTAAAATTATAGCTGAGACCAAAGACGATTAATATCTAGAAGACAGACAAAGGCCATACACAAAATCGTAACCCGATCCCGCAGTACCAGATAGCCTGAAAACTTTAAAACATCAATTTTATCCAAGAAATTTTTATGGCTATTTTTAGGGTTACGATTTTGTGTATGGCCTTTGTCTGTCTTCTAGATATTAATCGTCTTTGGCTGAGACTAATGTTATAGAAAAATAATCACTAGATTTTGATTCAATTGTTTATTGAAAGTAGCAATCTTGATTCAATTATCGTTCATGAAACAATCGTCACACTTGTTTTCAGAGGTAATTTTCACTTCTTTTTCTTCTTTTGTTTGTTTGCAGTGTCGGGTGTGGAGTCTGCTCTACGCTTGCCCGCACTGCCGCTCTTGTTGGCATTGCCTCCTGGGGTGTTCTGGTTGGGGTTTCCACTCTTCTTCTTCTTTTCTGCCCGTTCCTTCTCTTCCAATTCTTGGTTTTCACGCTCGATCAGTGTGATGAGCGTATTACATCTGTGAATTAAAAAATTAATTCTAACTTCTGCTAAATGTAGGCATGTACCTACCTACCAATTGTATTCGGAAATACTACAACACATTTGAAATTTCTAATGATATGAAAGAATTTGTTCCGCGGCTTTTAAAAAATATTTTGCGTCCAATATCAACATTGTTTATCTCATCATAGATAATGGCATCGTACTTACACATCTAAGAAAAAATATCAAACTTAAAAAAACCTCAGGCCTAGGGCAAGGATAGCGAATGAATGGCACGCCGCGACACATTATTTTGGGCACGTCCCTAATCAATCACAATGTTCAAACTCTACAAAAAAAAAATTGTGTAGTCACACTAGGTCCTAATTTTACTTTAATTTAAATTACACGTAATTTAAACAAGCAAATTTGATGGCACGTTTACGACTTAAACTTTTCTTTAGAAAAATGGCACGTCGATACGTAAAGGTTCGCCATCCCTGGCCTAGGGTAACAAAATATTAGCAATTCATTGATAATGAAAGTAGTGAAGCGAGCCCTACCTCCGCTGCAGCTCGACCGCGGTCCGCGACTTGAGGAACCAGTCGAAGCGGAACTGCGGCGCCGCGTGCACGCCCGCTCTCAGCTCCTCGTACACATTCTCTTTGTCGAAGCCCAGCTTGTGCAGCATACATACCAGGAACCTAAGGGATTTATAGATATTTTTCACATAACAAAACTGAGGAAATACTACAATAATCTCCCTTATGGAATAAATGCAGACTTATTTGTTTTAAGAGCTGCGTCTCACTGCTGTATACATGCCTCCCTTCTTTCTTTCCAGTCTTTCAATTATATAAATTATGGTAGTTACTAGCTGCGCCCCGCGGTGAATAGTTCCCGTTCCTGTGGCAATACCGGGATCAATAGTAGCCTGTGTTAATCCAGAATATAAGCTATCCTGGTTCCAAATTTCATTCAAATCTTTCCAGCCGTTTGAACGTGAAGGAGTAACAAACATTCGCACTTACACACACACTTTTCACCTCTAAGTATAATATTAGTAGTAGCAAGGACGTTATAGATAAATATCTACGTATGTCGTCCCCATCCTATACCTATATCGTCCTTGGTAGTAATGTGATTATCAAAGGCTCAGAAGGCAGTAAGTACCTTGTTTTTTAGATAGATACTATTTTTGTAAATTTCATGCAATTCACTTACATGTTGTGAGTAATTTATAATTTATATGTTGCGAGTCATTCTCACCTGTCTTCTTCTTCTGTGTAATTTTTTCCCTTGTTTGTACCATACGCAATCCTGAGCTGATGGAAAGGTGCCCTGTAGCGACACATTTTAGCGTCCAGCGCTTTCTTGATAGAGGCTCTTCTTTGAATCTTGGCTTCCCCTCTTTCAATCTGTCCCATGATCCTGTCGATGTCTTGCAATTCGTGGCATCTTTCCCAAAATACTGCTGAGTACTCCATAACCTAAAATAAGATTATTATTCATAAATACCCCTCAAAGTTATGTATTCATTTCTCTAAGATGTGTTTGTGTTGACAGAAATAATATATTTTGTTACCTCTTCAGGAGTTTTTCCTTCAACATCCTTTGCAATATTTTCAATATCCTCTCTTCCATACTTCTCATTCGCTTTGATAAACTGATTGAAATCACGTTTCGTCCAATTTGTGAAACCTGAAAACCAAACAACTTACAGTTCTAACTCTACAGGATATGTTTACTATTCCGCAAACTAGCTAACACCTGGCCTAGCCCACTTCGCTGTTTAGGTACAAAGAATCCGGGCGGATGTTTAGTTGGTTTCTCCTGGAATTACTTTTTTTGTTTTCGCCATGGAAATGAACGCCAGCAGAAGCAACAAATTATAAATGATTTTTTTTTATGAAGATACTTGTTTGTCAATAAAAATCTATATAATTATTATAATGTACAGAATCACGAGTGAAAAGCGAAATGCTGCTAGTTCAAAAATAAAATCATAGGCCCGGTACTTTCGTGCGCGAGTGTACCTTACCTATGCGCAAACATACCCCCTCCACTTCCTCCCAGCGTTCTTTTTACGTGACGCTGACTATAGTTACCTTGGGTTAGCAGAGATTCTTTTTCCGTGACTTCCTCTTCCGAAAGTGCTTCCGCGTCGTCGATCTTCCGCTGCTCTTCTCGCTGTATCTTTGTTGCGTCCTGACCCAGCTCTGGATTACGCGGTACTTTGTATCTGCGCAAACAACATGGGGTCACTCGAGTGATACTGAACTGACAACAATACTGGAGTATAGAGATAGTAGTGGCAAAATTAAAAACTTTATTTAAACCGAATTAAATTTCGTTAGAATTTTAAGCCCAAGTAAAAGAAAAAAATATCTTTAGAGAGATACATTCAATAATATAGTGCTCACCCTAATGTTTTACGGTAGTGATAGATTTCCTGGTCCAACAGCTCAAACAAGCGCGGTGGAAAGAATTGAAAGTCTTGCACGATAGGTTGCTTCGGCGGTCGCGGTGCCTGTAAGCGAAATTAATGCGAATAAAATGGGCATCAAAAAGTTGATAAACAACGAAGTTTAAACTACTATAAAGCATTTACACTACTGTATATTTAAGAAGTAATGTTAATGTATACATGTATCGTTAGATAGATATGTATATTTATAATGTATGAAGATGGTTTCATCTAGTATAAAGAGCTAATCAAATATGCGACGACAGATAGAGGCAGCCACCACCGTTGATTGAAAAGTTGAGCTCCGACGTTAGCTCTTTACACTGTATTTACCTGTACCTTGGGCGCCTTCGGTTCGGACACGCGCAGTGCCTCGCGGAAGTACGCGTCCACCGCGTAGTTGGCCTTACGCTCTCGCTTCGGCGGCTCGATCCAGTTGCCGATGGGAATCTTCTGCTTCTCTCTGTAATCCTCACCTACATACCGAAATTACGATACAATTCATAATAAACACACATCAGACAATACAAATGTATTGACTGATGTTTTATTATTTAGTTTTTTAACTGGTCACCAATCCTCGTGTTGTGGACAAGAAATCAACAACTACATGTATTATATTCGAGGATGTGGACTAATATATTTAGAAACTTACAAATCATACAAGTTGGAGAAGAATGAAAAATGCTATAAACAAAAGTGAACCTTCAAACTGGTAGACAGAGTCTGTTGCGCCGGGGGTGTCCATAGAGAACGCTCGCAAGGAAGACTCGCCAAGGCTTTCCAATTTCTGTTTCATTTCTTCAGTCTAAAAAAAATCGCAAGTTAATCTATTCCAATTAAAACATGAAATGGTATTGATTTTAACTATAAGTCGTGTAGTACCTTGTTTTCTCCCTTAGCCAAAATAGAGTCGATATCCTCATCAGTGATATCTGAATCTTTAGACGAGAACACGTGGTTTGCTCCATGCCTGATCATATTGAGCATCTCGTCTTTATTGAGTTGACTCTTGGCGTCGATGAGCCGGCCGGACTGTATGACCAACTTGTCGAGTCGGAGTTTCACTTCTGCACGTTCTACTATTTTCTCTTCGACCGTGTTTTCTGTGATCATTCGGAACACGCGCACCTGTATAAGTTGTATCAGTCGTTAGCAAAAATCTAGTTTTTTATCATCAGTTCTGTTTTTCAGCAAACTAGTTAACGCTAGTAGTAAGCTAACGCGGTTTGAACTATTTATAACTATAAGGATAATTTAAAACTGTGTTTGTCAGCTTGCTACGATCTTGACAATCTTAATCAAACCAGTTACACCAACGAAAATGAGGTGTATGTTGTTCAAAAAACAATTTCATATTGTTTCACTGCATCTTTTTTTTTAATTTACTTGTTTCATCTGTCCAATACGATGCGCTCTGTCCATAGCCTGTAGATCCATTTGAGGATTCCAATCAGAGTCGTATATGATGACGACGTCGGCGCTCGTCAAGTTGATACCCAGACCTCCGGCACGCGTCGACAACATGAACACAAATTTCTCACTGCCCTCTGCATTGTACTCTTCTATCTGACGGTTTCTATCTTCGTGCGGCGTTTGACCGTCAAGTCGGCAATACTGTAAAGGTAAGCAATCAAAAGTTTGCACAAACACAAGGTTTTTCACGTAAGCTAGATTCACGAGTAAAGTTATACTGATTTAGTTACTCCATTACTATTTTACTACCAAAATACACCGTTTTGATGTGACTTTAAAGTTAACAGTCCATGCCTGCTGTGCACATAGCAGAAACCACTGACATTATGAATTGCACAAGTACTTCAAAATTGACACTTACTTTATACTGCCTCCACAAGCAGTAGTCCTCCAAAATGTCAAGCATTCGCGTCATCTGAGAGAATATAAGCACCCTACTGCCTTGCTCCTGCATTTTGGGTAAGAGCTTGTCAAGTATGACCAGTTTCCCGCAGTTGAAGACCAAGTGCTCGTCCGTAGTGTAGGGTGGGCCGGGCTCCGCGCCGTCGAACAGATAAGGGTGGTTGCAGCATTTGCGTAGTTGCATCAAAATGTTCTGAAGTCGCATCTTCTCAACTTTCCCGGCGCCGTTCACTGAAAAGTTAACGTAATATTATGTAACATTCAGCTAGTGTAAATAATTTCACAAACTTTATTTCTAAAGTCCCTAAACTTCAGCCAAATTCGACGTGCCCTATTTTTTTATATATTTTTTTTTCCTTGTAAGGTTTTTAGACTGAGTTTACTGTAATTTATATTGAAGGAGTCACAAATCCCCAATAATTGATAAATGTGTGTATAAATCAACAGACAGAAAGTAATATGCGGTTAAGCTTTGACAGCTTGTATAAAAACATGGCACGTCGAATTTGGTAAGTATCGTAATCGATCGAGTGAGCAAAGCGAACGAGGATCTCAGTGCTAACTTAAACATACTAGGCGATTTTGCTTTCGTTGTATGTATGTTTCACTTTTTAGTGCTCGCATAATTGTTACTATCGAACCGTTAATCCGTAATAACCGTTAAAATATATATACAATAAAATATATGACTGTAATAATGATTAAAAATTCGAAAGACATTGAAATAAAGATAAATTCACTCCAATCATACTTACCAACATCAATATCTTTCATCAGTACTTTAGTGTACCATTCTCTCTGCATTTTACTCAAGCCAACGTATACTTTGACTTCCTTTTTAGGCTTCAACTTCTTCTCCACTTCAGACTTGAGTCTTCTCAACAAGAACGGCCTGAGAACTGCATGGAGGCGGGAGACGAGCTGATTGTCTCCCAGGGCTGCATTGGTGTTAAACCAAGAGTCAAAGTCCTGAGAAATATTTTGTTGTAAGGTTATTTATAACTTATTTTATACTTTAGTGCACAAAAATAAATATTTATGAAAAGAGCTTAACTAGACAGGTAATGGCAAAGGCGAGCTTAACCCTAAAAAGAGTTCTGTTCCAGCAAACCCTATAGGGAGAGAGAGAGAGTATTCCAATATTCAATGCCTTTTCTAAAACAAATTTTGCATTGCTTACAACTCTTAAAGCTCAGAATCTAATGCTTCATCAGTAATGTGTTTTTACCATACATAAAAATATATCAGTTTTATGATTTATCACAGCAACTGGAGCTGTAAGCACACCCTAACATTTAAGCACACACACACACAACCCTCATTTAGTAACTTTTAGAAAAACCAAAAATGTTAAAATATTGATTATTAAGTAAAGCTGTTTGTTTGTAAATATTTTATACTTACATCAGAGCTGTTAAAGACATCAGGCAGGAGAAAGTTGAGAAGAGCCCAGAGCTCGTGGAGGTTATTCTGCAGTGGGGTTCCAGTAAGCAACAGCCTGTTTGTACTCTTGAACTCACGCAGCAACTCAGAGAGCTTGGACTTCTCATTCTTGATGCGATGGGCCTCATCTATCACCATGTATCGCCAGTTAAACTTCTTGAACACAGACTTCTCTCTTATTATCATTTCATAAGAGGTTATGCAGACATCCCAGTTGCCAGGCATTAGTGTCTCCCTGATGAACACGTTCTGTGGAGTTTAAAAAGTTGCCAGAATTTTGTTAGGTATAACTATTTTAAATAGTAAAACGAAAACTCACCCTAGTTTCTTGATCTCCAATTAGACACACAGCTCGGATTGAAGGGCACCATTTCTTGAACTCATTCATCCAATTTGTCAAAGTAGATTTTGGAACAATGACAATATGAGGACCAGGAACATTTCTAAAATTGATACATCTTGAGATAGAAAGAGAGAAAGAAAGAAAGAAAAACGTTTATTTGACACACAACACACAGGGAACACAAAGCAAATAACATATACCTACTTAGCAAGCACATAAATTAAACTAAGCTTAAAAACAGATTTTACATTTTATTAACAAATAAAAAGATAAATGGGTACATCAAAAAATTGGTAAAATTATGAGCCAATTAATCTCCTCTGTGTTGTGTAGTCCGGCCTCAGCACTTTGCTGCTCCACACATTTATGTGAAGCAGCACTGGTTTTCATCAAATCAACAAAAGAGATCAACAATGTTAAGAGATTTTAGAATTTTTACATACTTGTTCACTAAATTATGTACATGGACAATACAGAATTAAGTACAAAACTTACTTGAAGTTCTTCATATAACCAAGGAGAGATATAGTTTGAAGAGTTTTGCCCAAACCCATCTCATCGGCAAGAATACCATTGATACCATTTTCATACAAAGATATCATCCAATTGAGCCCTCGGACTTGGTAGTCTCTCATCACACCATTTTTAATGTAATGTGGAGATGCTTCAAAGCGAAACAGACTCTTTGTCTTCAAGTTTGTTTCTGATAGAAGCTCTTCATCTTCCTCTTGTTCAGTTTTACGGTGTCTATGACTAGAATAAACAGGGTTTATCAGATCCTTATTTTAATGAAATAGTAATAAGTTTTCACCAAACATGAATCTACAAGGTAAACAATGTTGTTAGACAATTTGAAAATAACTTACTCCCCCGCACTTCCCGAATCGCAGTCTTTTATTTTCTTCGGTCTTCCAGCTTTTGCTTTTGGCGGGCTACTTCCAGCTTTAGGAGTGTTTGTCATAAAATGAGAAAATATTTCAGTTTGTTTCAATAAAAAGTCGAATCTCTTGGATCGATCAGTTTCAATTTTACTCTCGAAGTCGCCCTCTTTACCCCTCGACGAAGTTGTGTCACTGGCACTCGACGAACCATTCTGCAACGAACATCGTAAAGATTTTCTATTTTACCGAACCAATTCCACGAATCTAACATACGCAAAATCGAGTAAAGCCATTCTCACAGAATTGTCGCCGATATCTCCAACATCCATGGATTCTTCAGCTTCGGCCATCGTAATTTGATGGAATCGTGAATCAAACTAACACAGATGTGATAAATACTGGTAAAGTTTAAATTTACATTACACGATTTAGATAAAAACAATCAACAAATCTTCAACAATCCACTTTACACAAAACAGCCGCCACTCGCCAGCCGGACGCGCGCGAGAAACATGAAATGAATGAATGAAATGAATGACTGATTGGTTGGAAGGTTATTTCACAGGGTTATGTAGTTACATGAATGAAGGAACGAAACGAAACAATCAGTCAGCCTAACGACTAACGTAAGGCGGCCCCTAGACCTACAATAACATTGTACAATATTTTTATTGTACAATAAGATTGAAAGGCGCTCTGAATCCAAACGAGCAATTTTATTGCACAATAGTACGACAACAATGTTTCGTAAGCTAATTTTTTCTTATCACGGTCATGATATTCTTTGCTCTTGACATTCCACAGAGACGGCAATTATCTGTAAAATTACATTCGCCGATAAACTCTCTTTTCTTAACTTTAGTGCCGCGTACGCGCGTACTCTTCAGGAGACCCTCGCGCGAGGCTTGTCGAGCGGAGGCGGCCGGAGCGGAGAGCAGCCATCCACACACTCCGTTCAGTGTGGCCAACGTAAGCGATTTGTCGCCATTTAGGCTACTCAGAATGAGAATCGGCGATGAAAAAATCTGAAAGGCGACTTTGAAAAATGTACAATAATCGCCCTTATGTCTTATCATGGTGACTTCAATTTTATTCAATTTTATTTTATTTTTCAATTTTATTCTAATTTAAATAGCTTGTCACTGAAGTAGCCTAATAGGCGACCAGTCGCCTTTCAGATTTTTTCATCGCCGGTTCTCATTCTGCGATAGATTTGTTGCCTACGTTGGCCACACTGGAAGAGTGTGGATGATTGTCTCGCCTCGCCCTCTCGTGTCCTTTGACTCGCGCCCGAAAAACCGACACCAAGCGGAGCGCGCGCGAGGCGACCGGAGGCGAGACGAGGGGACCGTCCTCACTCTTCGCTCGCGTAGCCTCGTGTCGCCTCCTGAAGAGTGAGGACGCGGCACAGACTACTAGGATGCTAACGCATCAGACGGGGCACTCCCATCGAGTAAAATTCGTCCAATAGAGTGCTCACAATCCCCATATGACAGATAACTTTTTTTTTCGAAATGGGGAGAGCTCAGAAGAAGGAAAGATATAGAAATGACATAACCACGAAAAAACGAAGCAGCCGGGCACGAAGATGGCGGCTTGCCGTAGAGTTGTGCGCACGCACTATTATCGATATCGATACTTGAATTGCACTTTCGAAAATTATTTCTTTTAGAATAAAACTGAAGAACGCTAAAAAAAAAAAAATTTTCGAAAGTGCAATTCAAGTTCATGAACATGAAATTAATTAATGAAAGGGGCGTGTTTCAAACAATATTCTGTCCAAAACATTGGCAGCATAAAAGGCTTAGCAACCTCTTTATTTTGTACTAGGTACTTGTACAAGTATGTCCATAATAAAAGTAATTTTACACAATTTAATCCCAGTTGCCACCGCGGGGCGTTGCAATATACCTACCTACTTGTTTTTTATTAATACATATTCTATTCTTCTACATATAAAAATTAATCCTATTTAGATGTCACTCAATAGCTCCTTTGCCCAGCAGTGGGACACAATAGGTACTTAATAAAAAAAATATCTTAGGTAGGTACTTATAATAACCATTTAAAAAAAAGCTACGGTGGTACCTACGAAGTGCGCCCAGGTCAGCTTGTTACTAATATAATACTTAATACTTAAATGTAAGGGAGACCTTTGCCCAGCAGTGGGACACAATAGGTTATTAAAAAAAATAACTTTGGTATAATTATTTATTTATGAAGCTGTGAACACTTTAAACCATTTTCTGGCAACGACACTACCAGCCGCACAACTTGTCTATTTTAGACTTACCAACAACTCACTTGAAGGCAAAGCATCATCGCGCAGCCTTGTTAACGATCTGTTAGAACATTCCTCTATAAAGTGCAGGGAACAAATAAAAATATAGGTATTTGGTTGATTTATTTAAATTTTCCAACCCAATTATATATCCAGCCACTGTTTTTTAATTTTTTTAGATGTTGGCAATCTACAATCATAAAATAGAAATGAGTTTTATAAATAATCACCTGTCGCTAAGCTATCGATATCGATATAATGAAAATGACGTCCCTACCGAAACTCTATTTACAATGACGAAATGTTTTCTTATAAAATCACATACTAATAGTAAAACAGTAGGTAAATTATTACAGAAAAGCAAAATTGACTATTTAAACTTTCGCACAAATAGCAAAATCTTTCAAAATAATAAAAATAACAAGATATTTTCAATGAACTAAGTTACTAACCTGTGTAACGTTCTAATGGGATGTTTTTTATTGTTTTGCATGCGGCAGCTCAACACACCGCATCGATGCAGTATTATGCACCTTCTAATACAACAAGGAAGCAAAATTTTCGCGTATAATATTAAATTTTCACAAAAACACTGAAAATAACAAGTCGCGATGACAACTGCCCCCTGATTGTGTAACTTGTTTCACATTGTATCCAAGTTGTATCAAAGCAAAAATCACAGTAAATCGCGAAAACAACTGTCAAGTACGACAGTAATTAATTATGTTACTTACTAATTTACTTAATCAGCGTTAAATCTGACAGTTATTTTCGCGATTTTCTGTGATTTTTGCTTTGATACAACTTGGATACAATGTGAAACAAGTTACACAATCCAGGGGCTGATGTACTCAGGTCAAAGAGCATGTAACTTGTGGTTGGCTGCAAAGAGCATGTAACTTGGCTGGGCGACGGGCTTCAGGGAGATTGTTCCTAAAGTAATGTCATAGCAAGTCCATTCTTTATATTGTCAATGGGGGAGAGGGAGGAAATAAATAGGCATAGGCTGGAAATGCATTCTACCATGCAATTTTTTACTGCTTGCTTTCAATCCTACTGATTTAATATTCTATGAGCTACATGGAAGACTATTACTAGTAATAAAACACGTAATATTCTCATTGGTTTATTGTTCAACTTGACAAATAGACAATGATTTATTTACAACAACTTGGTTATGTTTTTTAGCTGCTGGTGAAGACGAGATTTTACGCGAGGCGAAGCATGAAGCCAATTCTCAGTGTCTCCAACACATAGACTGTTTCTGAAGATCTTTGAAGCTCAGTCTTCGAAGTCTTTCACAGTTTTAACCACTTTCAGAGTCATATCTCACTTTTTGGAAACTTGTAAAAATTTATGTCCTTTCGTATAATAGCACAGCTCATAACATAGATAACACAGCACTTGTAGTACATATTGCGAGATAATATTGTAGCCTCAAAAACTGAGAGGGCAAGTTACGGAAATATATAAAACTAAAACGCAAAACTTCACTCGATCAACTTTGAAACCACGTTCACAAAGTCAATACTATTACATACAACAACAATGGCGGTTAATTAACGTAGTAAGTAAGTATCGTTCGTTACCTACCTAGATGGCGTCCGGGTCGGACAGGAAAGAAGTATGAAGGAAGGGGGAGGGAACTGTCATATAAGGAATTTGACCCACAGACTAACTATAGGCAAAAAATTTTGTTCTTAGATCACCGACCGTGGACGTGGCATTGGATTCACTTTTTCCGCCATTTTGCACGCGTCTTCTCGTGTCGACAAATTACAGACTAACTAAACAAATATTGCGCAATACTGACCCTACACGATGCAATGGATAAATTTTGTGCAATAAAAATTAAACTCTCTCAAACTTTCGTTCAATCATTGCGCAATCTTCAATATAAACCCTACACGGTCAATTATATTGCACAATTCGTTATATTGCGCAATATAATTGATCGTCTGGGGGCCGCCTAAGAAGAAGTAAAGCCGCCTCTCTAATCCTAAACGATCAATAAAATTGAATTGAATCAAAGAGAATATAACCACTACATTGTCAGGGGGAATTATTGACACCACAAATAGTTTTTATTAGGGTTTATTTTTGGCTTCAATAATCAGTTTGTTCAGATATTCCGTTTTTATTTCTATTGAACTCAGTCCTGAGTATACACCCCACAGCACCTGTAACAAACAATAGTTATATAAAATGTAGAACCTTTTATGTCCAACACCACAATGGCATACATAATAATAAACTAGGTAACTAAGTACCTATATAAATCCTCTTTGAAATAAATTGCAATATGACCTACCAAATTGGTGTGATATCCTAAATGCCGTAATTCCTTTAGCTTTACTTGAAATGGTCCAGTTGGCTCATTAGTTCCATGGAGCGTGCCATTCCTTCCAGCAACCACTAAAACTATCCATTTGTTATCATCTGGAGGTCTTCGTACAAGTCCAAATCCACTAAACTTTTCCATTGACACAGGCAAAGGTGTTCCATCTGGACTATTGCATAAAATTATATCTAAAAAAAAATATTTTGTTTTATTGCATGTTGTATATTATTAATAATAGGGATTAAAAAAATTACTTCAAAACAAAGCACATACCTCCCCTTTGATGATGGCTAAGAATATGTTCTCCAGCTAAAAAACCACAGCCTCTTGATTTTTCCAAAATTACCATTATCTCTAATATCATTTTTTCAGTATTATTATATTCTTTCACAAATTCTTTGCTTGGCATATAGTCAGTATATTTTTTTGCTAGGGTTTTAGTTTCAGTTGGAGATAGACAATTTATTTTCTGTTCCTTAAAAAATATTTCAACTACATTGTTCAGAAATAGAATTTCTTTGCCATAGTTATAGGCTGTCTTGCCATATGCCTCTCGTAAGAAATCTTTATTCAGAACTACTTTGATAAGATCAATTGGGTATTTTGGAAGGAGTCCCATATATGCTACACAGCATGCAAAAGTTCTACGATGGTTTTGGATTTCTAAAAGTCTTTCTGGCTTCCTCAACTCTTCTATGACTTCGTTGATAAATACTTCCTGTGATTGTGGCATATGATTAAGTGTACCATAAGTGAGTACTAATCTTTCTAAATCTTTGAGTCTTGCCTCAGACATCTTTTCAAGACAGACTTTTGCTATAGAATCTAAACATTCTTTGTGTACAAGGAGTTTTGAAGTACCAAGTAAAGCAATGTGAACATTACACATTACAGACAGTCTTGGAACTTCATGTTTTAGTACTCCAAGCAGTTCATAAATCAAAGCAACACAGTCATCAAATGGCATTTTCATGGAATATCTTATAACTTTTAATAACGCAGCCAAAGAAACCTCATGGATATTCTTTGAGTCATTCATAATCATATTTATTATTTTCTTTACTAAGTCAATACTTCTAATCGGGGATTTGCTTTTAAAAAATCCCATTGACATTATGGCAAGTTCATCCAAGGAAAACTGCGAGAAGTGGTGGCTTAAACAGATTTGCAAGTTGTGGATATCATGGGGTGATTGCCTCTGAATTCCAATAAAAAACATAGTTTGAACAATTTGCTCTGGTGTCAACCCCTTAGCTCTGGATGCTAGTCTGTTCAGACCTTTTCTACAAAAGTCACTTACTTTAGAAGCATTTATCATGTAAAACAATGAAATGAATGAGAGAGTTTCCTTAGGAGACCAGCTATTTACTCTTTGAAGACATGCATCATCTAAAGCAGCCCAGACTTCTATAAAATTCCTTGTTCTTATTGATTCTGTTTCTGGCCATATACTTAGAGAGTAAAATAGTGAAACCAACTCATTATCTGTCGCTTTACTTATATTGTCAGTGAGATCATCAACAAAGTTATCAAACATTGTGTTAGATATGCAAATGTTGTTTTCAGAGCAGTATGTACTTAGCTTGGTGAAGGCTTCAAATATTTCACTGGGTTGCTTTTTAGTCCAGTTTTCTTGTAAAAGCTTGCTCAAACTGTCTTTGTCCATTGAAGTTGTTTCTTTAGCAGTTTCTATGTTTAGAGCATAGCCTCTATTTCTCATAATATCGTAGGCATATCTGTTTTCGTGCTCCATGTAAATTTTATGGTATAGTCTACTGTCAATGCTAAAGCATCGAGCAGGTTTTTGTAGTGTTTTTACTGAGCCACTAACAGTTACAGGAAAACGACGCGCGAAAGTAAATAAGCTTCGCACTACATTCATTCGGAACGTCATTTTTGATTATTTATATTTTTTTTCTTGTTATGTATTTTATTAATCTTCTGTGAAAATAATTGATTCAAATCAAAAGAGAAGAGCAAAGCAAAACAAATCATTATTTTTTTAGGTTATGTTTACTTTTTCTTCTATGACTTTTTGATACAATGACTTGACATGACCACAGAGAAAGTAAACCGGTCTACTAGGATCATAGAGAAAAGATCTTCTCCTTGACTAGGATGCTAAAAAAAGTAAACATACAACGGACATTGACTGCACCAAAGAATTCATACTTTCTACACTTTGTTACCATAAAAAACTATAAAAAAGATCAGAAACATCTTCTACATTCTTTGTAGATACATCTTCCTTGTTATTTTTTAGCGAATGATGTGTAAAATCATTTGTAGGTATATCGTCACCGGAAATAGATAGATAGATTAACACTCTAGTGTACACCACATGGACATTACATCAAATAACAAACACTAAGAATAATTAAAATGAAGTAATGAAGTAAGTGAAAATATGACATATTTTGTGATGTAAGGGACATTTTTTTAAAGATATCAAAATTCTGAGTATGCCAGTCGATAGAGCGTCGAATTTTAGATCGAACTGCATATTTAACTCATTTTCGACAAAATGTCCCTTACGATGACATATCGTAATTATGACATATCGTCACTGGAAATATCACTTAACGTAAGGGACAATTATTATTAATTATTAGAATTCAAGTTATGAGATAAAGGCACACATTGTGTACCTTTATCTCATAACTTGAATTCTAATAATAGGACATGATAGTGGCTAAATGCATAAGCCGTGCGAAGCCAAAAAGAAAAAGAAAAAAAAAAGAAACTAATGCCCGTTTTCACCAACAAATCCTAAATTTTAAGTGACACCTATCTCATTTTAGGGATCACCTAAGAAAGAAATGATTTTCACCACTGCCAATCCGTCACCTAAAAGCTTTAAGTGTAACCTAAATTTAGGGGGCCGAAATTCGGGGTCTTAAAGATAGGTGACAGTTGTATAGTTTGTGAATGTTTGCTAATATTTATAATTATTAAAAATAAGTGATTTCATTGATGTTATTGAGGCTATAGAAGTGATCACAGATCGTGTATTATGGGATCGACTACGTATATTTCGTGAGAGAATTGATTTCTTCCAAAAGTTTGATGACGTGGACTTTTTTCGAAGATTTAGGTTAACTACAGAAAGTGTCCTTTTCCTGTTGACAAAAATTGAATCAAAAATGGAGTCCCAGGACAATAAAAAGTTCAAGCACACGAAATAACAATTATCATAATCTCGATGTCATATAGCAAAACCAAACTCTTTGAAACCAAAGAGCTGTAGCTGTAGCAAAACAAACATGTCAAACAAACACTATTTATTTTTAAAGCATAGACAATCAACATACAACCTACCTACATGTTGACAGTAAAAAACCAGAAATTGAATTAATGAAATTGAATCGGTAAAATACATCACTTATAGTTAGGTAGTGATTCGCTAGGGGTCACTTAGCTTGGTGAAAATGAATTTAGGTAGGAGGGGGATTTAAGGGATCACCTAGCTTAGGTAATACTTAGTAAAGAGACTGTTTAGGAGTCGTTGGTGAAAACGGGCATAAGAACTGTATAAATAAACCAAGACATAATTGGACAATGGGCGGTACTTATTATCGCTAAGAAGCGATCTCTTTCAGACAACCTTTGGATGATGATGTGATGGATGAACGAATGACACGCTTATACATCAACATTTTCAAAGAGTAAATTATTTTAATAATTTATTTTATTATAATAAGTAGGAACGCCTATTTTATTTTATTATTACCTACATTATGTATAAAAAGGGATAAAAAAAAACTGGATGTTCTGTTTGTGAGACCTATCTTAAGCTTTTTTTTAATAGGTACCTCTGTACTTATAATAGTTTTATTTTGTAAGTCTAATTTAAGAGGACTACCGAAGTTGCACTTGGTGGCCACCAAACTGTCTTTTCGCTACTCCTAAATAAGATAAAAAAACTTCTACGAGACAGACTGATGTGTTGCAAATAAATACATATAAAAAAAACAGCACAGGACCGATTAGAGTAGCGTTTGAGGGAGGAGGCTAATTTATACCCAGCAGTGGGCTATCATTTGAGCTGCCAATGATGAAGATGATGAATTTATAAATAATGCCGTTTAATTTTTGTATAAATACTTGCTTACCTATTATTATTATTATATTGGTAGTCATTAGTTTCAGGACTTTCAGGGTCGGGGGGTTTCATTGAATGTTGTTTCAAGAGCAAGCTATCTATCGTTACATTTATAAATGCTTTCACATTGCACCCAATGTTCGGATTGGTCCCAGCATCCGAAATATTGTGGCTTGAGGTAAAAAAGTTTAATATCTTCGGTACGCCCAAGGCCAGGGACAGGACTGGGACGGCTTTGGTCTTCATGTTCTCTTTTAGAACCCAAGTATAAATATTTATCATTCCAAACAAAATTTTGAGGTTTCCACTAAAATAAAATAAGTACTTAAGTAAGTAGGTAGGTACTTACAGAAAATTGTAGAATATAATATTAATTCGTTTGCATAATAAATATTGAAGTTTTATATAAGCACTTAGGTAGGCATGAAGGTGATTACCTTGTGATTAATGATATTCCAATCTAGGCTAATTGTCTGTTCAGGTGAATTTTGTAACCATTTATTTCTTGTGTTTCTGTAATGTAGTTCTGCAACTTGCTTACACCACGTCGTCCATACTATCTGCATCAAATACTTACATTTATATAATTGTTATCATAGCGGTAGTAGGTACTTACCTACCCTAGTACAGCCAGATAGGTACAGCTAAGTAGGTACCTACCTACTGAAGGTATATGAGGTTATTAAAGTCATATTATACCTACTCAACTACCCTACGTTACATATGTTAGAGCGGCTAAAGTACCTAACTCTAGTGAAGAAGTCTATCATACAAACCAATAATAAAACAACAAAGTATAATCTGAAGCACAGAAGAGCTAATACCATTTTTATACCTGAATCAATGATTGAGTAGGTACCTACCATGTAGCCAACGTGTTTACATAGGTACCTACCTGCCTAGATAAAAAAGTAGGAAGGTAGGTACATACCTAGGTAGGTACCTACGTGAATTACTGCTTATTCTAATCCACTAATTACCTTCCTTCCATATGTTTCCTCTAATTCAAAATATCTCTTTGACTCATCATTGAAACATATCTTCAGTGTTTGCCTTTGGCTTTTTTTAAACACTATCACTTTCAATGAATCTACGAGGTGTAAAGAGGGAACTTTTATGAGTTTTTCGTCGTTCTTTTGGGATTTTAATCTCTCTGTTATATGCAACACGCTAGGAGTCAGGACTGTAAAGATTAGTTTAATCATTAGAAAGCCCTGCTACGCTACATGAAGGATTTGTAGAGCTGCCAATGTGCCTACGTAAGTGTTAAATATTATGTTGTTAGAGACATGCATTAGATTTCATTACTTATTTATAAATACCTAGGTAGGTACTTACTCAAGAATACAGAACGTAGTGTATGTTTGCCATTCCTAGTAGTTTCTTTAAATAAACTTTTGATTGATTCGACGTGAAACACATCAGAGTCAATAGATCCTGGGTTCAGCAGCCTCATTTCTGTTCATACCATTATTAATAATTAATTTTCGCTCATCGGTGTGTAAAATTTCGGTCTTAAAACGATGGGCCACTCTATTTGTAGTAACAAACGGCCTTTACCTATTTATAATCAAAATAAACTACATAAAATAAAATACTATGTTCTATTGAATAACACGGGACATCATGTCAGATCTATGTCAGGTCACAGACAGAACACGTCAGGTTGATGTCTCAGCTATATTCAAAGAGAATAAAATCATGACTAACGAGAAGAAAATAAATTATACACATGGTAGTGGCTAAATGCGTGGCAAAAGCCGGCGAAGCCAAAATAAAGAAGAAGAAGAAGAATAAAATCACATTACATGCTCTTTGAAAATCACTACACGTTATTGTTGGTTTAATCCTAGTTTAATGCAAAGACATTGTAGTTAGTTAAGTGCAATGTCTTTGGTTCAATGTTCTAACTCAGGACAGATATAGATACTTATATTACAAAGCACTCTGTGGTCTTCATCAATAAACTCGATGAGTCTAAAAAAACTACTTAGGTAGGTACCTACGTTTAATCATAGCAAGTAAAAGTAGTGTAACATCCTCTTTGGATCATAGATCATAATAAGTAAGACAAAAGGACTTCTAAACAAATAATTTGAAATGTTATAAAGAATGTAGGTACTCGTAGTCCCTATTTTTAGATCCTTTGAAGATGTCTGTTGGGGTAGTCAGAGGTAGGTATGTCCATTTCGTTTAGTTCGGTTTAAAGTAACCGTCTACTAAATTATTAGTAATTTTGTGTTGTAAGTTATGTATGATTATGAACGTAATCAATACAGGATTCAAATTTATACGCCAGGATGCTACACTGCTACGGTGCTACGGATATTCGTAGGGATCTTTGTAGCCCAGGAAAGACATCAACGCGCTACGCCACACGGGGCATCCGAATTGTTTTCTTTGTCCCCCAAACTTTTTATTAATGACGCCCCTACACCATTCATATACATACATGGTCTAAGATGACGTCCTCCGAAGCACAGAGGAGCTCTGTTGCAAAGACTTAATAATGTTAAAGCGTAAATAATAATAATACCTACTTGACATTCCACACAGCGTCATCTAGTCCCAAGCTTAGCAATTTAATGCTTGTGTTGTGGTAACCAAGTGCTAACCAGATAACTGATGTATACATATTATACTACCTACTACCTAAACATTTTCATGTACAAACATATTTATTTAACTTAGGTACCTACATAGGGAACACCTAGACTCCACCAGATTAAAATGAAACGACTAAGACCATTTTATTATACATAGATTATTATTGACTTAGTTATTTTTTAAATAGACATAAAATAGATTATAAATTCTGCTCAAGAGGTGTAATAAATTGACGCTTATGGTAAATTAGTTTAAATTATAGATACAGTAAGTATACAGATTATTCGAAACTTATTATAAAGTGGCACTACCTAGTCTATACAAATATATTTCAACAAAATTACAAATAACTTCACTTGTCCATTAATTAACTAACTTTGGTTTTAATTTACGACAACTAACCAAATTTTTACTGTGTTTCTTGAAATTGAAGTGAAGTTGTATCATGTGATTCGATTTCCTATCGTGAGGTGTCGGCCTGGAAAATAAAAAATACAGTATTAATTACTTACGCTTTGATTTAACAAAAATAATAATTATTTTTAAAAATAAAGGTGTACTTTGTTAGAAGTTCAAAACAACCCTAATTCCTTAGTTAAAAATATACCCATTCGTGCATGATAGTTTCAGATTTTTTTAAGTTCCTTCACCAAATAAATAAAAATAATGTACTCGTAAGTAGGTACAGACTTGTGTAGAGCATGCAAATTCATTGTGTTGTTAATATAATATAACATAGTTCATACGTAGGTAATGCCGATCTTTGGGCACCAGTATTGATTGCATCAAAGGGGGTTTAGTTGGCGATAATTTTATTCAGCGTCTTGGAAACTTTGGGTATGTTAACGGAAGGCGGTAAAGGTAGCAGGTTGTTGCCATATCTAGCGTGGAAATTCTGATCCATGGACGAATCGCTGTCCCCGTTAAATGTAACTAATACTTTACTAGAGGTTTTTTGGTCAACTACTCTGCGATTCTGTAAAAGATGGTTTACAAAATACTAAATAAATAAAATTACATAAATATAGGGTACCTACAGTAAATAACATTGATTGTACTGATTTAATCAAAAAAGATACTTAGATGATAAAAACTTACCAATGCATCAGTCTTCTTTCGTAAATTGGATCTAGATAATGTTAGCACCAGTTCAGATTGTAGTCTATTAGTTATGGAAGTTTCTTCATTGGTTTCAAGTTGAGGGCCATCAGGTTTGTCACCGTTGAGAAATTCTAGCTTAGTGGGTTCTCGTCTGCTGGCTCCGTTACAGGCGTATTCGCCTATGGTCACTGAGACTGGTCGAGTGTGCTTCTTCATTGTAGCAGTACCATTCGGTGCTCTCACGAAGTAATTCGAAGGTGGCTTCGGCGGTGTGCTCGCAGGATTCTTTAGCTTGTAAGATTCTAAAGAATCTAATTCAGCTTTGTCCTCCTTCACCTTTTTGATAAGTGTAGAATCCAATTTATTATTGTAATCTGGTGTCGGTGTTCTTGTAAGAACGCCATTTTTACGAAGATTAGGAGCTTTTAGATCGACTTGTGCTAGATTGTTGATCTGATGAGATAATTCTGTAACTTTGCAGTTTCCGTTTTGATGGCCGTTTGCCAGGCTATTTGTGTTGGGCATCTGAAAAATAATAAGTAAACCTCTTGAAGTAAAATATTCTAGTAAGAAAACAATTCAAGTGTTAAACTAACTATACGAAGCTAGGTTCGTAACAAAGAATGTTATAACAATTTTGTATGCTTGATTAGCTCATTCGCGTAACGGAGGCGCGGCTAATGCATCATGAACTCAAGGATATGCGCATTTTATTATTCTGAAAAACATGAAGAACTTACTGGTGGTGGAGGCGGAGGGTTGTCCGTGGCTTCTCGCTTCAGGTGCTGATCATTTTTCGCCATGCCATTTGATACGTTCTTCAAGGTACCATTCGACGACACATTATTTACCACTCCACTTGAAATATTCTTTATTGCGCCATTAGGCATATTCTTTGCTGTACCATTTCCCACATTATTTTCTACACCATTTGATAAATTCTTCACTACGCCATTTGACCCATTCTTCATAACGCCATTCGACGTATTCTCAACTCTTCTCAGTGGCAGTGTTTGTTGACGATCCTGAGGGCAAACATAAGGTATTATATTGTCAGTTAAAAATAAAATATCAACAAACAAGCAACTCAATATTATACAATGTACCTACATCTATGTATTTAATTACGTGGCTCCGTAGATGAAACGTTGAGCCTATGCACACCACGTTTTTCAAACAAGCAGTCACTGCACGTTTTTGTTCAGCGCGTCACGCGTCACCTGCTCGCAGCGGTTTTTACAAACGCGAGGACAGTGTGCATGGGTCACAGCTTGCCGACTGCCTCATGTAGGTACCTACGCCGCGCGTTTGATCGCGTTTGTATGTATCCGTACAAACGCGCAGTGACTGCGCGATCAAATAACGTTGTGTGCATAGTTTCTAGGTTATGAATAAGTTAAAATTTTCATTGAACCTTGACTTTACTAGCTCATACAGATAATACCTACTTACACACCCCACACATAAATTATGTGTGTAGGTACCTATATATTCGACGTCGATTATTGTACTTTTGTAAGTACCCAGGCTTCATGCTGGGGATTAGGTTACCCGGCTTGTTTTTATTTTCCTCTGTTTTTTGTCTAGTTACCTAGTTTAATATGATTTACTTAAGTACCTGTGTGTAGTGTAGAATATCTTTACTGGTAGGTTATTAATTACCTTATCAACAAAAGAGTGGATTATGAAAAGCTCACTAATTTCCAAGTCTTTATTGACTGTCTAACAATTACGATGCCTAACTATTAATAACGACTAATGAACGGATAATTTGCATATCGGTATCTAATCGGTTGCGAAAATTATTATGTTGCCAAAATAGCATTTAAGCGACACGATTTCAAGTTTAACCTTAATTAATCTATGATTTGACCCTGCAAATGATTGTATTTAAATAAATGAAAGATATCCATGACGCGCGAGTAATCTTCGTTACTGACTGACATAACATACCTATTATAATAAATAAATAAATATAAATATCCCTGGACATTCCACACAGCGTCATCTAATCTCAAGCTAAGCATTTTAATGCTTGTGTTATGGTAACCAGATGACTGATATACTTACTACATAGATTTTTGTAAATACATACATATAATACATAGAAAACAATCAGACACGAAACAAATATTTGCAGATCATACAAACATTTGTCCCGTAGCGGGGATCGAACCCGCAACCTCTGCGTCTCAGGCGGGCTTTCGCCCACTGTGCCACAGAGGTCGTCATAATATACACGCACAGCCTAAAAGTTAAACATTTCTTTTATGATGTAGCGGTGCACTAAATAAGGAATTTAGGATATTAAAGCCCCTAACTAAAGAGATGAATAACGTTAGCATGAAAAATCTTATTCCTTGAACTTAGGCACCTACCTACAATGTGTCTATCTATGTCTATGTTTGCATAATTTATTTTGACTTCTACTTTAGGTACCATTAGGTAGGTATAACATGTTTGTTATCCATTGCTAAGTTATTTTATTGCAAACATGCTATTCAAGTCAAGGAAAACTGCACACATCGTCTTGATCTTAGATGTGGTTACGCTTAAGGACAAAGTAGGTACACATTTCAAATTAGTGCAGTCTTCTACAAAATACGTATACCAAAATATATTCAGTTTCCCGTGGCTTTGGCTAATAGTACCTAAATCTATAAGTAGGTACCTAAGTAGGAACACGAGAAATTACTTCAAATTTGAGTCGTTCTTATAAACTAGTCTAGCACTTAATTAAACCACTCTCCGGCAGGTTCCTTGGTTCCTGCCGAAGCATCACGCCGAGTAGCGATCATTTTTGTAATTTATCTTGTTTACGTGTTTATCTATTTGTACCGACATTGACAAAATAAATATTTTTCTGTTTCTATTTCATTTAATTGCCTAGTTGATTTAAACACATGAGCTTTCCAGATTAATTTGAATCTGATTAAAAACAAACTACTTAAATGATGTACCAACCTATTATGTCAGGTCAGTTTATTATGTTACAGGTGCAGACTATGCCACACGTTGATTGTGTGTCCAACATATCCCAATACCTGCACCGATTTGAAAGACCTAATGACGTGCTCTAATAATGCCGCAGGTAGATGTTTCCACCTACTTAATGGTTTAATAAATTGATCTAGAACTGTTGATAAATCGACTCGAAATAATAAGTTAAATTTGATCGAGTGAAACATGATTAAAAGCTACAAGAATAACCTTAGGTACACATACTAAAACTATTTCTTAAACTTATTTTTCAAACACCAAATATCTAGTTAATATCTCCGTCCTGTCAACGTTATCGATAACAAATATCCTGATAAAACGTAGGCATCTAAATAAAGAGTGATGACGAATTGATGCATGAGTGGTAGCTATTACCTATAGTATAGGTATTACTCGTATATGTGATGGCAGGTACATTGTGCTTGTGTCATGTCATGTAAGTACCTAATTATGTTTTTTTTTTGGCAAACCTGAGCATGTACGTAATTCAGCTCGAAGTCTGCCAAATAAAAATGCAAAATTTTGCCATTAAATAAAAGGTTCCTACAAAGCAAGCTACACTTGTTTACATTTTTTAATAAAAACACTGTGAATCTAGTCACATATTACCTATAGATAGTAGGTAGGTACATGAGACAATAAATAAACGCTTCTACTCACTTCATAGCACTGGATAATCACTAATGGTTTGTTAGTACAGTTTTTCATATTGTGGAAACTATCAGAAAAAGTCGAATTATGAGCACAATTTTACTTTTTACTATCTACTGTGCACACACGGCATCTGAAAACTAAGAAACGACAAGTCAAGGTCACCGTTTTTTCCGAGACGTGAAAAATAACAAGAATTTGAGTAATATTGTGGGGTAAGCGGTCGGAACAGTGCAACACCAACGCGACCGAGCGACTGAGCGAGCGGTGCGGTGATACGGACTGCAGACTACGGCCATCAACTATCGCTACTCTACTCATTGTCGTTATCAGTGCACAGCAGAATCAAGCGAAATCACGAGCTACTAACCGAAAACGAGGGCTGTAGAAAACGCAGAGCAAGTTTTTTTCTGAAACAACAGCACTCCCCCTTCCACTAACGAAAGTAAAACCGCAAGAAACGACATCTTTTAAATAAAATATAATAATCTTCATAACACTGCGTGAACTGTTTTTAACGTAAACAAAGGCCATTGTAATTAAAGTCAAGATTTTCTAGTTAGTTATTTATTTCGCCTTTTTATACAATGTAACTGTGGCTTTTTTACAAACATGCTAAAGATTCATTGCATTGAGAAGTTTCCTTAGATAGAACATCTAACTTTGATAGCATTAGAATACCTCGTTGTAACAGGTCGTTGTAACCTCCTATTGAACACCTAGATATAAACGAACATTATCGAAATTGACTTGCGATTTGTTGAACTTTATTTTTTTTGCTACTCGAGACGTGAAAATAATCTTCTACCAAAATGTGTAGAATTTTCAAAAGTATGATACTTAATCAGTCAGTCAGAGTCTAGTATAAAATAATAACAATTCGATCCGCACATTATTCAAATTAAATAATAATAATTTGAACAGTTAGAACTTGATACGTTTTTTCCAATTGTAGCATTTGAATAAGTAAGTACCTAATGGCAAAATTATCATTAAAAATATACTTAAGTACCTACTCAACTTGTTTTACCTACTTGTTTAAATGATCACCATGAAGTAATTTAATCATATCAATTTTGTTTTGATAAGCTATTGCATCTATGAATATTCTATGACGTGTGATCTAAAATATATTCTAACTAAATGCATAATTGAGTGGTCCACCTACTTCACAATAAGAAGTAACGCTCCAGTAATCTGTTTCGGGTTTACGTAAGCATGTAGTAACGATTCGTGTCGACGACTAGGTAGGTATATTCGTTTCGAAAGATAATTGTCTCGAATCGAAACGTTACAACCTGAATAAAAAATGCATTTGACAACATTGTATCGGCAATGGTCGTCTGAGACGCAAGAGCAACGAGTTTGATTCTTTCTCGTAGGATTGTAGATGTTATGGTCGCATGGTGCTGTTATCCATGACCCAATAATCTAAGAGTTAACAGGTGTTACAACGGAATAAAAAATAGTGTGGGTAATTATATTTTCAAGTATGGGATGAAGGTATTTTTATTTAATAGACTAGACTTATTTAATAGAACTATTTTGTATTTTTATTTAATAGACAGATAAAATAGGTTGACTAGGGCGACTAGAAGATCCTGGCATGATAATCCTTTATGTTATTAAGATTAAAGGTAGGTAAGTAAGTACATACCTAATTAGGGACCAGGTTGGTAGAAAAGTTAGCTGCTTATATTAAAAGATATAAGCGGAACCACAAGCATGAATTAGTACCTATCTCAGTAACTTTAATAACACTACTTTCTGATGTTGTAATCTTAATCTCCCTTATTGATCATCAGAGCATTGAAACACGGCTATTCAATCATCAACTCAAGTTACTTATTATTTCCAAGTAATTTGCTTGCTTTAAAGTAAGCTCGTCATTAACAGTAGTGACGGAGTTTTGGGTTGCGTAGAGGCCTCCTTCAAGCCGGGGCCGATAATTTTACGTGCCCTGGTTTTACCCTTTGGGTACAGGACCCTTAAAATAACACTTCTAAGAAGAAACCACTTTTTAATCTATCGTTAAACTACAGTCTAGTAGTGGCGTTTGATTAGAGCTTAAATACCTTAGTGTCAATTTTCAATACCAGTTAGTATTTTCAGAAAACTCACGAGATTTTATATTAACACAACGGTAAATTACTCACGCAAAGATATTGTCGCTTCAGTGTGAGACGCGACCGCGAGGAGTGACCATACTTAGACCCAGATGAAGATTCTCCGGAAGAATCGAAACATTGTCGGTAGTACATCGTCGATATTTTTACGTGAGTAATTTCCCGTTGTGTTAATTAATATAATGTCTCACGATAGTTTTGAAAGTGATATCTGTATCACTTTCAAAATTATCGTGAGTTGTAATACCTATACTAGGTATATCCAAAAAGGTAATTTTAAAGTACCTACCTACCTAATATGACATAACGACACGGATTTGTTGAGCAGGTTGCAGTTTCCGGTAAGTAATTAAAAAATATAAGTATAAAATAATAATAATAAAAGTATGATTAGGTAGGTACCTACTCTATCAGTACTACTTAAGTAAAAATCAAGAGATTGCATAATATAACAATAAAGTTACGATAACTGCTGAGCCCTTCGAAGCAATTGCGTAAACAAATAGCAAAAAACTATTTTATATACCTATATCAAGTATTTTAAAAATCTCGTAACCGTGGAGATTGTAAAGATAGACTGAATCAAAAGTTTTTAAAATGTGTCCGTACCGTATTTACTACGAAAGTATAGGTACCTATACTTAACTAAACTAAACTACTTAATTTAACAGCACTAAAAATGTTGAGCTTCCCTTTCATAATGATCCAAATGAAAAGTATGGCATCAATTTTAGTGCTGTCAAATTAGTTTGGTTTATGTTAGATTTTGCAACATCTGAATTGACACCAATATCTATCTACTTATCGGAACTATAAATAATAACTGGCCAAGTGCGTGTCTGATCACGCTCAATGTAGGGTTCCGTAGTTGCCCAATATGTGAAGGCATTTTCTCGTAGGTATTTTTATGGACATTTAATGATAATTTATAACTTTATAAACTCAATTCAAGTAGTTTTGACGATATAGGACAAGTTCTTTTTAAGTCATTTGCTTTATCTGTCCATCTCTTACTATACCCACTTCTGGTTATAACTAATAGTTTTCCTTTCAAATTCATTATAATTATGGTAAGTAATCTTACTACTTACTGTATTTTTTTACATTTCCAAATACGACGGTTTTGCTGGAAGGGAGGACACTTGACTCTAACGAAAATTAGCATTTTAAAGCTAATATTTCACATGAAAAATGTATTTTTTATGATTTTATTTTACGAGTGTGTCTATTATTGTTCTATATTTTCTAATATCAATAGTCTCTGAGCAAAGCCGCGGACAAACGGACGGACTAAGCAAAGACTATAAGGGTTCCTTGTTGAGTTCGGTACCCTAAAAATGACTTTAATACAATTGAACGAACGAACCTTCGCCAAACAGGTGTTTTCACAAATTATTGAGAGCAGTAGGCCAATTCTTGTATTTTTAATCAAAACGTTTCGATTTCGATTACGTGCACGCAGGCAGAAGTTCACGATCAACGATCTTCACTACACCGAGACGTTTGAGGAATATGTAATACGAATTCTAAATGTCTTTGCATAAAGAATTGTAATTTGGGCCTAGTTCTTGTCATTCTACTTGGTTTTATGATCGTTGCTATCGTCCCATTGATTGGTTTGGTAAAACTAAGGTGATTCTGTGTAACAACTTTTACCAAAGGTCTTGGTCATCTAAATAATCGGCAGTTTTATTTAATAATTCATTAAACAATGATTACATTGTGTTTGAATCATAAACATTATAAGTAATCTATTATTTTATTACACACATTACATTTAAAACTAACTACACAAAAAATAAATTAAAAAGTAAAATACCTAAGTGTCAATCTGTGTCTGACTGAACTCTGACCTAAATTCGTCTACGGCAGCCATACTCAAAGTGTGCTCCGCGGAGCCCTAGGGCTCCGCAAAGGCCCTGTAGGGGCTCCGCGAAAGTACGAGAAAAAAAATCCACCTCTCCTATCAACAGTTCAGTTCATCTTCTATCAAACCTGATATCAACCAGTTGATGAAAAATAAGAAACAGTTTCATACCTCCCATTAGATTAATTAATAAATAAATAATGCACATTACATAACATAGTTTTTGTTTATTTTAGGGTTCCGTCAAATATTTATCTTTCTAAAAGGGTTCCGTCACCAAAAAAGTTTGAGAACCGCTGGTCTACGGTATTAAAGCACCTTTCCAGCAAGAACTTTTTCAGCGAAGTTTTAAAAATGCTTGGACTTTCAATGCTTTTCATATCGACAGGTAAAGAGTTGTTTAATCTGACTGCTTGAAAACGACAACCATGCTTCACAACTTCTAACCTTGGACATTCAGGGGTCTCCAAATCTTTTGTTTGCCTTTTGTTTTGTTTAACTAGGTACCTACTACTGTTTGGTTCGACGCCAAGAAAGTGGGAAAAAGCCAGGATGGATTTTATAAATCTTATAAATCTTAGGTAAGTATTTATTACGCCATTTATGCCAGCACCATAACATGCCCCTGGCATTACAATGTCCCGTTGAGTGTTTTTTCTTACTATCCTATCAGAACTTCAGGCACTATTCCACTCTTCTGCTAGGAAAGCGGAGGAAAACTTTTTAAACTATCATGGTTTTGAACATTATAAACACTTAAAGCGGGATATTTAGGTACTCACCGTGATTCGTAGATTTATGAGTTTCCCGATAATCGGTTTTGAGGTCTTCACTTGTTCTGCATTTTGTAGTGTAACATATCAAACAATTTTCATCGCTATGATCTTTTTAAAATATGACTTACCATACTCTCTTCTTCGTTGTTTTCAGTATTATGTATGTCCTCGTTTTCTTGATTTAGGAACATTTTCCGGTGGACCTTCTTGAACTCATCCATTAGTGCGTCATGGACTTGCTTCTTCTTGTCTGTCTCTACTGGTTTTAGAACTGGCTTCTTTATGGTGTTCGATGGTATGCTGTTTTCCGGACACGAGTTTTTCTTCTTCTGTGAACAAGCACACACAACAAAATGTTCTTAAAAAGTCTTTAACACAATTTATGCATTGGAATACAGTTTTAAAATTAGTAAACATACTTTTAAAAGAGACGATAAATATAAGGATAAAAGACGCCCAACGGAGAGAACTGATACGCCATAGCACAGTGAATCTTAGTTTGCATAACAATTTAGTTCAAAATTAGACAATTAGCTAGTAGTTCCAAATTTAAACTGAACTTTACAAATACATGGAAAACCTGAATACATGCTGACTGATTCTTATGACGTTAAAATATTACATTTCAAAATATCTCTGGCGTCAATTTTTTGACTTGCAAGTTTAAAAGTCACAATAATTTGATCCAGAAATCAAAGAAAACAAACTAAAACTTACAAGTAGCCTCTTCTGGAACTCTTCAGCAATGGCACTAGACAAGGTGGCGGAGCTGGCCACGCTGGATGTATCTCCGAGATCTTTTAAGGGTGGTGGGGCGTTGCATCCAGTCTTCCCGCAAGCCGTAGCCGTGCTTGTGTGGTGCACTTCCACCACTATTGTCTTCTTATCGTTACTCCTAATTTATAAAGAGAAAAAATTAAAACTTTATAGACATGTTTCACTCTCCTCGAGTAGGATTCTAAGTTAGCTGAGATAAAAAATTAGGAGTGACAAAGCGTTCACCAGTTTTCACCATCGTTGAGTTGATGTCATTTGTAGGACTAACATTATAACCAATCAAAACTTGACTACGTTCGCTTAGTACCTACAGCACCTACACATTTTACAGTATGGTATTAAACTAAGTAGGTATTATAATAATAAATCTGGGTCGAAGTTTAGCGCTTCCATGTAGGTATCTGAAGCCGGTGAAACTTTGATGACCTTTGTGCGATCTATGAAATATTACCATAAAGGTAGATATATTGTTACGATTATAGATTCTACCAGAGAGGACACTCGAAACTCAACGATAAATTGTAACCAAACAACCTTTCTATTCCATTATCGATCGAGTGAGCGCAGCGAACGCAGATCTTAGTGGCAACTTACTAGGCGATTTTGCTTTCGATGTATGTATGTTTCACTTTTTTGTGCTCGCATAACTATTGAATCGTTAATCCAATCTGCACGAAACTTGGTAGGCATATAGGTAGTGCAATGGTAGTTTTCTGGTTATCTAATGAGCTTCATAAGTGTAGTGGTGGTAAAGATATTGGGTTCCAAAGGTGGTTAAAGAAAAAGTTCATCAATTATTTTTGTTCTAGGATATTTATATCGTTTTTTTAAATGTGATAAAAAAAAATTACGTGGGTTACTATTTTAGTAAATTAGTTACTTAACAGAACTAGATGTCGCTGCTAATTGTTATCCATAGCTAGTTCGCGCTATTGTTGCCTTTTGAAAAGTTTTTCTAAGCTTTAAATTTTTTCATGCAATTTTACAGGATTTTTTAAGTTTAGGTGAAATCGTACTTTTCTTTGAGTTTGTTTTCCAAAGTTCTTGCGCGTGAGATCTCAGTTCGAGTTGTATTAGTTAGTATTATGTAAGATATTATCATAATTATTCACTTAATATCCAAAACAAGGTTGTATTGTATATATACCTGAGGAGGCAAGGGGTTGTAAAGTTTTCCATTTTCTTTACAATCTTATAATATAATAATATTAAAGTATTAATATTTTAAAGAGAGAAGACTAGCTTACCTATTTGTAGTATAGTTGTTTCTGGGTGTTTGGTTATCGTAGCTGCACTGTATGGTTGCTCCGTCCTCCGTCAAGTTGATGATAGTCCTGTTCGATGGGCTTGTAATAAAGTCTCGTTGGTTTTCGGAGCTGTTTTTATTTTGTGTGTAATTTTTTGTGTTGGTGTTGTTTCTTCCATGGGTTTTATTTTCGTAGGTGTGGGGATTGTTGGGTATGCTGGGGCAATCGTAGTCTGGCTCGATATCGGAGGGCACGTCGAAGTTGTGGATGTCACTGTTCTTCCAATCGAAGTCTAAGCTATCCCATGTCCTTCGTTTCAGTTTACTCATTGTCAATCTGTAACAAAAATATAGAACCTGTTTTGCTTTGATTTTTCAACTGTACCAGAGATTAGGGAAACCTGGTCTATGACTGTACCTTAGTACCAAGAGACTTATCTGAAATACATATATCTGTACTAGGAATGATTGGCACTAGATAAATGTTTTCCACACACTATGTCGGCAAGGATAAAATATAAGTTTATTATCTTGAATCGTGATTGTCGTCATAAAAAGGAACCACAAAAAAGGTGTAATTTGATATTTAGTAATGATAATAATTATTGTTATCTGTTTCATGCATTGATTCATGTTTTTTCGATAAGTGACATGATTTTAGTATTAATCGGTCAATGGCGGGACAAGATAGGCTAACAAGGTTTTTAATGTTTTTATAATTCAAATAAATGGAAGCCTAAGCTTAAGTAGGTATACCTACCTGCAGTTCAGCTAAAGTTAAACAACAATAATATGGTAATCGGAAAGATATCGCTAAATCTGGGTCTGTGATCAAGACTTGTTTAAAAGCAATTGTTGCGGCCTTGACTCACCGGCTGAAGTGGTCAAGAAACAAACTACCTACAGGGCACCTGGACGCATCATACCTATCAGCACGATCAGCAGCTTCCTCTGCGACGCTGGCGAGACGCCTCCTCAGCGCAGCGGGCGGGGCGAGGGGGGCGAGTGGCGCGGCCGCCGCAGGACTCCTCTCGCCAGCGGCTGATGACGCGGAACTATTATACCCGGAGCTCTCCGGAGACACCAGCTCCGTACCCGCGCCCTCTCGCACAACCAGCTCGAGACGGCCCGTTGCTTTCATAGCTGTTATTGCCTAAAAACCAATATCATTATTAGAGCCGTTTTTTACCAAAGCGAAGAGGAACTAACTGCTAATATATTTGTTTTACATAACGCATAAAACATTCAATAACATAAAATTCATATTATGTATTCATATAATACTTACATACTATAAGAAATAATCTATTCCATAGTCCCATCTTTAGTAAAAGTAAGTTCGTATGAGCAACTAGTGGCCAACTTTGGTGACGGAGATTTTAGATCGCCATAAGGCCTCCGTCATGGCTTAACGACTTTAACAGCCGGGATCGACAATGTAACGTGCCCTCCGAAGCACGGAAGCGCTCAGATATTAATGCCACTTGCGGTCGCCCATCCAAGTAGTGACCGCTCACAGAACGTTGCTTAACTTCGACGATCTATCAAGAACGTCTAGCAAGCTTCGACACGAGCGCTTCAGTTATTTCCAGCCTTGTCCCTATGTATTTTCCCCCTATCAACCGTCATCACAGCACTCACCCCTTTCTTACTCATGTTATCTTTGACACGTCTTTCACATTCGTGTATCTTTAGAGAAGTAAGTTACCTCGTTGAAGGTAACATTGATGAAGTCCAGTCCGTTGCAGGAGACGATCTGGTCTCCGGGCCTCAGGCCTGCTTCCCGCGCGATGCCGCCCTCCCGGACAAACTGCACGAATATACCAGGCTTCCATTCTGGACCTTTGCAAATTCTGGAAGGGAAATTGCGTTGTTTACTCTCAGTTTTACAAATATAGGTAAGTAGTTAGTTTTGTATTGTACAAACGTAAAGAAAGTAATTATCTAACTACAGGTAGCGAAACCATTTTTTTGTAAATATAAGGTACCTACCTACCTATGCTAGAGCCGTAGAAGGACATGGCTAGAATACGGACTGTATTGGCCGGCACAAGAAAAATAAGTCATAAGGTCCAGGAGTGGGTTATATACCATTACTTCTTACCATGTTTTCTTCTTATTTTATGTACCTACCTATATACTTACCAGGTATATTTGGTGATGAAAATTGTATTCTACATTTTTACAACGAGAAAACATTTAGGTACTTAGATACATCCATAATTCTTAAGTTGATGGACATCTGTTTGTCTCAAAGTAAACTATTTCCCGTTCACAGGAATCATTACAATAAGGCCATTGAACGATACCTACAATTCTACAAAGCAACACAAAGCCCGGCTCTACAAAACAATCACTCTTATTTTTTGTGTTATGGAACTAGAATACACAGCGATAATTAGTTGCGCTACAGCTATTCAAAAGGGACCAGTGGCGTTTGTGATATTATTATGCCAGTAGGTAAGCTGTTTAGTAGCAAGTACAGTCCATACATGCAAAATTCTCTATTGTTTTGGTTTCAGATTTCGAACGAAGCTGCTCGTGTCAAGGTCGTGACCGCAGAACAAAAGGCATAATACCGGTACATGAGTAGAGCAAGATGCTCCCCAGAACAACATTACATATAAGGCTGTCTAAACTGAGAGACTAGGAAACTCACCCGCAGCCAAGCTTAGCACTCGGTGGCACCAAGATTGAAAGACGCAGATCTGTCATTCTATCTGTCTCGTGGCAAAGCGTTGGTGACGACGACACATCCGAGCATAGAGATGCTCGCTCCGATATGAACTGCCATGACATCGGCTCGTGCACTTTTCTACGATGAGAGTAATAGTTCTATTATAGACATTCATTACGATCAGATTCCTTAGACATATTGTTGCTATGTACTTACTCTTTAACAGGAAGCATGCCGACATCTGTAACAAAACGATGTTCAAATTGAAATTAGTAAATGTAACAATTTAGTCCATGTTAGCATTATAATTAACTACTAGACGTACAAAATTCAATTACAACGGTATTTCCTGCCGCCAGAAATGCCTAGCAAACTACCAGTGCTACCCAAGTATGCTGTAGGTAAATTAATGCAGCTATTTTACTAGCCCTTGCTCTAGCTAAACTAGTTAGTGAGACATTTCAATAGGTGGCGAAAATGCAACCTTCAATGCAATTGCAGTGGAGCTGGTCCAGATCTTTGTTACATTTGTCACAATTCCTTGCGCAACGTGGTAATGATAAATATTGAACCACATAGCTCGCTTTCACAACAAGCAAACAAACGGTTGCCACCATTTCATTGGACCATCATTGTGTTGTAAGAACTTCTGGATGTTTTGATTAATTAGCACACCATTCATGGCTATTAGTGATAGCTCAAGAGAAGTCTTCACAGAGTAGGGTTTGACGTGCGATCATTTATTTCTTAATTATTTGAATTGATAGATGTCTTTAATTTGGTTGATATTCATTCATAACTAATTTAAGACATTGCTAAATAGTATTCAATCTCATATAAACTATCTTTACCATCTTATTGTAGGTAGGTACCTAAGTAATTAGTTATGTGAAAATGTTACTGGCACAGGAAAGATCGTTTGAGGGAAGGGGTTACGTATTATTTGAGAGCTATTATATGAGCTGCCACTGATGATGATGATGAATAATGTATATTTGTAAAGTTAACTGACGTCTAACTTTGATCTTCAGTCTGGACTGCGACGCCAGGTAGTGGACCATCTCTGAATGCACAGCATCGTCTACTCGGTATCCGTTCACGGTCACCAACTGGTCACCGACCTGCAATGAAAGTTCACACTGTACCACCTACCACCTGTAGTTACCTACGGTATTACAATACTGAAGGATTTCGGATGTAAATGTGAATGGCAGTGAAACCAGAGAGGATGTTCAGGTATTAAATTATGTAACATGCGATAATTAAACCTATAAAAGTTTCTTTTTATGAACGGATCATTAATCAAACACATGTGAACTTATGGATGCCTTTTACCTGTTAAATTTTAGAAATTACGGAAACGGAAATGATTAAACAAAGATATTCTATAAATTATTAGCCCATGGTGCATTTTGTAAAAGTCCATCCATAAAGTTTTAATTAAATTGGAATCAACGAAATAGATTATCTGCTAGACATTTTCTTATGTAACATCCATTCATCACTACAATTTATTTATGTAGGACATGAATAAATTGATTTTATGAATTGCAGTAGGTACCTACCTACCTAATATTTATAGCAGAATTTGCATATTTATTTATTAACTTGAATATATTATGCAAATAAAATAAGCCAAAAGGGGGACAAACAATGGACTACTTTTCTTTTGTAGTCAATTATTAACTAGGTATTTGAGGTTTCTCTAGAAAACCATTGGACACTTTGATACTTAGCGTAACATTTGAGTGCCTTATTGCAGTTTTCTCTGTAAAATTTGTACTTAGAAACTTTACATGACATTCCAATAAAACATCAACTCGCCCGCAGCTACTTTCGCGTTGTACCTACCTGGATAAAAAGTAGCCAGGTCATAAATTAAATATTCATAGTTTCAGCCAAATTCTTTTAGTAGTTGCTGCGTGAAAGAGTAACAAATATCTCTACATAAATACAAACTTTCGCGTTAATAATATTAAGTGGGATTGTGTATATGTACCTAAGAGTTTAACATTAAATCTATGCTAATAGAGTTGTCACTCATATAACAATTGATTTTTCAACTACGATATAGTACTTAGTGCGTTTAATGACTCAGTCTTCTATATCTGATGCTGTAAAAGTTTTATAATAATGAGATAAGGGTATGTATAATGGTAGTGTTCAAGGTGGCAGCAATAGCCCCTTTGAACTCTGCTTAAATTCTATGGTTTGAGATAATCTTCGAAACTACTAATCCGATTTCAAAAATTATTTCACTGATGTGTAACATAGACTTTCTAAATGTACATAAGGCTATTATATTATCAAGGTAACCCCGAAAATTGTCACGAAACTTCGTTTTCGTTGATCCCGAGTAGGGCCCCAGGCCGGTATAGCCAGGTCGCCACGGCCCACATATCAGGCAACTTTCGATCACACTTTCGTTACAACTAACAACTCGTTATATTTTTCGCCAATGACTGTACCAGACAACAAGTCGCCGAGCCCTCAGAACTCACTTTCTTTATGATGATTGACGTGACTCAACTTCTGCGGTCTTGTGTTTGTGGTTGTTGCAATTATCTTGAAGCAGCGCACTTTACCACTCGATCATTCATTAATATGATTAGGTAACTACAGGCTAAACTTTAATCAACTACCCACGTGTATGTAGGTGTGTAATTTTGAAAAGTTATTGATTTATCGGCTTGTTATTAGGCCACTTACATTTGTTCATTTATATTGCTTGTCGAGCTAAGCGTGTTTTCTGTGCAAGCCTGTTGATCTCAAGTACCCCTTGTACTTGAGATTTAAAATATTTTCATCTACTTATCTTTTTAGCAATTAGATATTATTACTTTATTCAACTCAAAAGTGTTCAATGCTTGAAATACCTAGGTAAAATAAAAATGTTGACTTACAAACTTGCCTGAAACTCGGAACAATAATGTGTTTCAGGTTTAAATATTTTCACAAGGTTAGTATGACTCATGTTTCATATAACACTCATATTTCACTTCAATATCAGCTGATTGGATATGGTTTTGCCTACGGTTATCGACTGAAATTATTTAGACACCTGTGCAAATATTTTGCAGTAGGTACATTTGCACAGAAGTTATATGTAGGTATGAAGCACCTTTAACGGTGCATATGCAAGTGATATTATTCATCTCGCTGTGTCCCTTAATGTTATCAAATAAAAATTGCGAGTTATTATGTTTACAGTACCCTATATATATATATAAGATATACCTGCTGCTTCCTTTAATAAGTACCTACCTAAAATAAAGTTTTACTAAAAAGAAAAAAGAGAATGAATGAGAAGAATTAAAATTCTGTATAAAACTAACATCTTCGCATTCACTAATTATAATAATGTAAGTAGATGCCTAATTTATGGTTAGCATAGACAAGCGAACGTCGGGCAACGTTCACATACCAGTTATTGCACACGAGATTGTAAGGTATTTATGTAATCTCTCGAGATAAGAGAACAATCATGTAAACGCACACAACCGTGCCACAGTGTTCGAAGGACCGTATTAACTATTTTCTATTTTAGCAAACGTTACACAAGGCTTTTTTAAAGAGATGCGCACGCGACTGCGCAGTAGAAAGTATCCGTGAGTTGAGTGACTCACTTGCCGGACATGCTCCGCCTCGTAGAAACACCAAGTATTTCAAAATTGTCGTATAATTGCATCGTTTACCACCTTCCTGCAGTTAGCATGCTAAGGCAACTGAATATAGGGTGTCTACGTCGGTCGGAGCAATTCTGATCTCTGTAATTTTTTAAATTTCACTTCCGTCGTAGCTTTTTTAAGTAGTATTGGTATTACAGCTTAATTACTGTAACGTTAAGAGACTTGCCGTTTCCTACATCAATAAGAACTTACCTTTTTACGCTTACGTGCTACAATGTAGGTAACTCTTACCTACAGATTTTTCATGTGTACCTACTCTACTATTCATTCTACGTAAGTATAGCAAAATTGCCATTTGATCTTGCATTGCATTACACCTAAAATGTTCGTTCGTAAAATACTTTGTTCAGTTCCAACGACTTGGTTCTTATCTGACGCTATGTCATGGTGGACGAGGAACTTATTAGGATTTTATAAGCACGTTTAGCGTGCTCACGTTTTACAATGGAAATAAATTACTTAAGTATAGGTAAAGACGCACGGATAATGGTTGATTTTAATCATTGACTGGCTAAGCGGCTTGACGATTGAGTTTAACCTAACTGGTTCTTCCCAGAATTATTTACGATTTCTCAAAACATCACATTGTGCTACGTTTAATAGGAGCGGATGTATACCCGTGAATTTTTCGTAACATCATTGTTAAGGAAGTAATCGTGTGAATTTCAACAAAGCTATATAAAGCTCAATCAGCCACAGTTAGTTAATAGGTACTTACTTTATATTTTTAAAAGTGTGATAAATATAGTTCTAGTATTCAAAACATTCTAGGCGAACAGTATAATAATGCTCTTAATGACGATGGAGCTGGCCGTAAAGGAGTTTATCTACATGTTCTAATTTGTTCTTTTTTCTTCGTAATTTGGTGACCATAACATTGGGACTAGATGACTCTGTGTGTAATGTCTGTCTATGGATATTTATTTATACTTAGATACTTAACTAACTATGTACAAATATTTTTAATTTGGCACTACTTACATTGAGTGAAATGAAATTCAACTAATCAAGTCATCCTACAGGCAGGTTAGCAATTCTAAACGAGTAGAACAACTTTTTATAATATTTTTTGTCCTAGATGGTTGTTTATGATTGTAATAATTATTTCAACCTGTCGAGATTCTAAAGCCGTCGACTGGTTACGTGAGCGTCCCAAAAGAATAGAATGGTCTTGCATCAGTCATTCAACCTCGGCCATACATAATTGTACAGAAGCCGTAGGTACGAAGCAACCAGTGAGTTAATTACTATCAGAATTATTCGCACGCGCCCAGCTGTGGGATACCTACGCGGAGATCGTGGGAACTTCGCGCAACAAATGACAAACCACGATAAAAAGTGTCAAGTCAACAATAAAGATTACCTTCCTCTGGTCATGTAAGAACGACGCAAACGCCCAAACTAAACAATGAGATAATGCGCATTGCTCAACCGACGCGCAAAAACTGTATCTACACAATACATTTTGTGTGTGTTTTTAGAAGTTCAGGAATTTTGTCGGATTTGAGCAATTGCTTTTATAATCATGAACATACTGACCTATTTGTTAGTCAAATGGATAAACAACCTTGTAAACCAACAAGAAGGCAAAGTCTTGTCTTGGACCTAACAGGAAAACGCATGTAGGTATTTCCAACCGCTTTTGTCTGTATTGCTTGGCGCTCATATTTTTAACGGTGACTTACTTTCAACCCCTGCAGATGAGCTTCCGAGTTAAACTCCACTTTTGATATGAAGAAGCCAGCTCCATACTCCTTGCCTCCTCGCAGAGAGAAGCCGAAGGCGGGGGCTGCTCGTCTGGGCCGCAGTAAGCGGACCACCCGCACTCGGCGGTCCTCGGGTGCGGCGCTCAGGGCCCGCCCCGATCCTGATGTCGTTGACGCCGTCGATGTCGCGTACATCGCTGACCTAGAAAAGAAGAAAACAATTTTTAGCTTCCAGTGCTGGCAATCGAGATCACTTATTGAACGTTACTGTACTACAAAAACATTTGTTAATGACCATAATTTAAATTAACAGGTGTTAAATACTTTCTAACATGACATGAAGTTATGTATCAAATGTGTGTTTGAACGTGTCTTTAACTATCTCCTTAGACATATTGCTAAGGAACTCAACATAAAACCTTCGTTCTGGTGATCATGTCCAACCGAAGAAATGTATCGAATCGATTGTTTGTCGAGATACGGCTGCGACCAATCGATCGAGCACACGGAAATATAGCAGTGTTTGGTGAAGAACGCTACTAGCTATTGCTAGGTACATGCTAGTTGAGCTTAAAAGATTGAATATGGAGGCGCAGTGGGTGAAAGCCATAGGGAGAATGAAAATATCTATAATATTTATGTACCTACCATGTCATCTGATAACCATAACACAATATTAATTAATAATAATAATCATTTATTTTCAACCATACATGTTTCACTGATAATGTTGAGGCCCTGTCTCCTCATAATTCGGGGGTTATTTTATTTTTTAATTTATACTTGGGTGATTTTTTGTTCATGAGCTGTTAATAAAAACATCTTGAAGAAATCAGTTAGGAGGTATTTTTAAGAGTTTATTGTACTTTGAACTTGTGACGTGGCTATGTTTGCTACTTGCAAAATGTTCCAAACTAGCTACTGACTATTCCCTAGATGCATAAGTACTTATTTTCAACGAATCTTAAATTGCTACAAACCACACCCAGTGTCGAGTTTTATTAATCTTTTACTAATCACGCTAATATTATCACGCTAATATTATAAAAGTGAAAGTTTGTGTGTGTGTGTAAGTGTGTTTGTTTCTCTTTCACGCTCAAACAGCTGGATGGATTTGAATGAAATTTAGTACCAGGATTGCTTATAACCTGGATAAAAAATAGGCTACTTTTGATGCCGGTATTCCCACGGGAACGGGAACTGTTCACCGCGGGTAAAACTGCGGGGCGCAGCTAGTTTATTATATTTAGGGAGGAGTATTATACTTTACGTATTTATTTCGTAAAAACATTTCCGAATGAAGAAATTTTCGAGAAAAAAATCGGCGTAGCTCGTAGCTACTACGAGCGCGCGTTGAAGTCTTTTGTACGATTACTTTACAACCACTCCACTAGTAAAATCAAAAACTAACTGAGATTATTGACTATTTAATATCTATAGCATTAGTGTGTAAATTTCCAATAGATTGAATATAAAATATAAAAAAGTGTTCGATGGCCTTGACTAAAAATTATAGTTCTTTGTAGGTACGTAGGTAAGTACACGGGTCAACACTATACCAAAAAACGTATAACGTTTTGCACTTCCCTTGACATTATCAAATATTTTGATGAAGTCTTGGATAACAAAGGTTATAGAATGTTGTATTGTAAGTATTTGCTTCTGAACGATCAATGTTTTCTGAAATATAATCACTCTAATATTATAAAGGTGAAAGTTTGTGTGTGTGTATGTTTGTTACTCCTTCACGCTCAGACGACTTGACGGATTTGAATAAAATTTGGTAGCAGGATAGCTTATATCCTGGATTAACGCATAGGCTACTTAGGCTATATTATACTTTTGATCCCAGTATTCCCACGGGAACAGAAACTATTCACCGCGCAGGGCGCAGATAGTGTGATATGAATTGCCTATGACTATTGATCAGACAACGACATCAACACAAAAAACGTATACTAAGTCCTACCTATTTGGAATATTATCGATGTTTTCCTTCACCCTTTGGAGATCATATTAATGCGCATATATATATTTATCCAAACGTAAATCCATTGGCTACTACTTAATACTAATCCATTCAGCCAACTCTAATAACTATGCATTTATCTATAAAAAATATAAGTATCTACTTACTTTTAGAAAACCACTTTGTATTCATTCCTTTATTACTCAACAATTCAATCTGAATATAATAATATGCTGAGATCTTATCTAGCCAAGTACCTCCCTAAGCTTTGTTTATTGCGAAACAACTGCCTTAGCCAAGCCAATGCTCTATTTCTAGTACCTAGCTCTATTTTAAACGAGCTACTTAGCTAATAAAGATGTTAAGAATAAAATCCGTATTCACTATCCTCATTATTTTGTGAAGATGCAAAGGATGTGGGTCGAGTCGAGGTGAGGAGCGAGGTAAGAGAAGCTCGTGTCACCTTTATGACGCTTTTAATGCAAAATTACTCTTATTGCTTTAACTTAAGGACTAAAATGGTAATTTATCAAACGTTGGAGCTAATAGCTTGCCGCTAATAATACCAGATTTAAAGTCTAAGTTCAAGCCTATTTTTCTTCACTCATTAAATATACCTTCTCAACAATGTACCAGGCACTACAGTGTCCATTAAGGTGAAGATTGCCTTCTGACACTATATAAATCATCTTGTAAAAATGTAAGGGCCTAAATTTTTAGATATTTACCTTGTTAGATTTCGCAAAATAACTCAGTGCTTTAATTAACTGATATGTTGTCAAATTTGTTTAATGTTTTTTAAGAAGAAATTTTTTGTAATGGTAAACATCTGTTTTACGTAGATACATATCAGTGTCATTGCAGTGAAACTTCTGTATGTTAGTAGTACAGTAGTACCTGCTATAGTGTCTGTGACGAGGGCTAGAGTGCAGGCTCCTCGAGGCGGTGCAACGACCTCGTCTGCAATGCGCCGGCGCAGCCTCCCACAACTAGCTTCGTTTCGATGCAAACGGATTACCAACACTAACCTATCTCTACATAACAGAGCAGTAAGATAGGTGTACAAAGGTGTGTAACTGAGCGAGACTTTTTGCTCCGATGTAGGTATTAGTAGTTCAGGGTTCACCTTCACAGCCCCATCAGATGATTAGACTCTTAAAAGATTAGGTATTCCTGCTTTTACTTTACTTAGACGTTCTAAATAAATTAACTAAGTAAAGTGAATACTTAGTATAAAAATAGTAGCTAATAAAATTATCTAGGTAAAAGGTATTCTAAAGAGCTTAATGATGTATATTGGTGTCGCCGGATCTTATCCTATGAGACAAATCTCCTGTTAACAGGACAGCATCTCTATTTTCTCTATTCGCTAGCCTTGCCACTCTCCCCCATTGGCATAGGCAAGTACTTCGAGATCAGCCTTAATTGCCTAGCGCCATTACCTACTAGCTAGGAAATTGATTTGCTAATACTCCTGATATGTGAGTGATTTGTCCATCTAGTTTCATTAAAATATCTTTGTAGAAACTGTCATTACCCTTTTAAAAGAATCTCTGCTAAATAAAATCGTTATTTACCTTTCTATTAACGAATAGGTAGGTAGGTACTAGATACTTAAGTTCTTAATTACAAAATATGAAAGTAAAATACGTAGTACGCACATTGACAATTAAATGATGAAGGAAGTGAAAGTTTATTATTATTACCTACATAAAGTATTCAAAAACTTATATCTACCATAAATCCATAATATGCCAAGCCAAAACTTATGTAGGTAGAAGGCATGCATAATGCTGTCTATTGTTCACTAAGCTGTGGTTTTATTTAGACGGTAATTAATGTGTCCATTATTATAAAACACAAAATATCTCACGGGTATTTAAATGTTTCTGCTCTCTAAATAGCAAAAGAGACTAGGTATCTAATAAAATTCGTTAGATACCAAGGAAATGCTGGTGCGATATCACACTAGACTCGGTAATGGCAGTGTCGACGGCGCAAGCGCAGGTGGCGCGAGGTCGCTCGACCGTGAATCCTCACGCCGCCGCCGCTCGGCAACTGTTACTCTTTTTTTCTCGTCAAGATAGAAGAGCAATGCCCTCAACAAAATCGCAACCTAATGCTTGTAATGTAAAGCTTAAATAAAAATGACTCAATCCGAAGGTTGTCAAAAACTTGATTCACCTTTCCTCGAAAACATTTGAGGAGGAGATCGACTCAGCAGATAAAAGGCAACTTCTTATGTTGTAACAACTAACAAAAGATTGTTAGATGTTATAACATCGTCAACCTAAATTTAGAGTTAGTGGAAACATAACTCATTTCAGTGCGCTTCAAACCAAATCAATATTGCTAGGATACGATACAAAACTTTTAGGGAGTAGACGGTGCAAGCCGAGGGGAATTCGTATTTCCGGCTAAACAGGGGAAGCCCGATAAGAACACGCACTATCGGAGGATTGAGTTACCTACCTGTGTTAAAACACAAGATAATCTTTGTTTAAAACGTCTAAGCGAGTTTCTGAATGTACCACTTAGCAGTATAAAAGGAGCAGCGCAGTTAGAACACAGTGGTAGGAATGTCGTAAAACAGCACAGGAAACCGGCTGAGGCGACTCATCGTCAATTAAATGCCCCGACCTCTAGGCCGAATGCTTGGCCGATTATTCCGTTCGATACTCCAAGATAAGCGATGCTGATAGGTGTGTATGCAAACGGATGCAGTAGGTAGGTTCAAATAACTCCACACGTATCAATGTAAGATGAAAGTTTAATCCCTTTTAATTATATTTACTTAACGCTTTTCGCTTTAGGTAGTAGGTGGTTGTCATAGGTATAATGGAAGCCTCAGGCGAGAAATTCTCATCGATAGACACTGCGCACCAACCGCGAAGTTGGTTTAAAAGTCTAAACATTCATCAGGTTTAAAGTAACAGTGACTGAGATGAACCAAGTAGATTCGTTTGTAATGGGATAGCAATCCGAGCAGACCGCATAGCGCGGAGAGTTGCGCAATCGGACGCATCTTGCTTTACCCATAGCCTATTGCACTAGCACTTGCGCTGCAATTTGTTTCATTTACCTACCGTAATTATTTTCACATAACAGTTCATTTAGTGCACTGTACTGTAAGGTGCTCTCTCACGGAGCATTGCCTGTAATGTATAAGTAGTTACAGATTCGAGAATTACATAAATTTTAGAGGAGTTCAAAAATTTTAAGTACCTATTCAAGAAACATTTAGGTACCTGTATACCTACACAGATAAAATAATACTATATACCTACCTACCTACCAAGTTTCATGCAGATTGGATTAACGGTTCGATAGTATTTCGAGCATAAAAAAGTCAAACATACATACATAAATAGAAAGCAAAATCGCCCAAGTTGCTACTAAGATCTTCTGATTTTACTCTTTTGCACTCCAACACCTACGCTTGAGATTCACATATAGGTAGGTACATATACAGCTTGCCCGTGCCCTAAGACATGCTAAAAATTTCTACCGCTTTCTGGGATTTTTTGGTCGTGATCATATTTTATTTCATTTTCAGGTGCATATTTTATTGCACTTAGAAGTAAATACTGTAACTGTTGTTTTTTCTTTATAGGAATCTGAGCATAGGAATGGGACTACGAGAAACAGTTCTCCCTTGTGGTCCCATTAATGGGACAAAATCCTGGGACCACGAGAAAACAGCGGAATATTCGTAAGAAAATCAGGGACCAAACCTCCATGCTCAAGTACACCTACCTATTGTAATAACTGGTAAGTAAGCAGATTTCATTGCACCTATTCATTGCAGTCTTATAAACACATGACAAAACAGAAAGCAATCTCACATTACAAAAATAAACAATTATGTAATTGCAGTCAATTTTCAAATGTAACATCTAGCAACTATAGAAACTAAACAGGAAAGTTACAGTGGTCGATACGATAGAAAACAAAGAAGAAAGCTGGAAATGGAAGATAGAAATGGACGAAAGAAATCGTTGGAAAAAAGTTGGAAGCACCATGAATGGGTGGAAAGTGAGCCGCCTGACGAGACGACGCCGGAGCTTCGGTTTCTGTTCGCACGCTCCAACCGCCTCTAGGTACCTACATCATTTTATTTTCTAAATTTATATTTTTAATTACACGTGATGCCAACTCTAATCAATATTTGATCGCATGTATATAGCTAGTGGCTAGTAGCAGATTAGTTTTATGTTTCCGTTGGCCATTAGATACCTATATTCGTGATTATTGTTAGATACCTACCTTGCCGATTCGTTGCATATTTTAACCGTGCAATAAAGATCATGAAATCTACGCTTATTGCCATTCTTGAACGCTTTAGTAAATCTTAAAAAATCATAAATAACAAACCTAAAAAAGGGGGGTCCCTGTTATTGTCTTGTTATTTATGATTTCTTTGGTTTCTATACCTACTAGCAAACTTAAGATTGCATATCTTTGGTTTGTTCATTAGTGAGTTTCAGAAACGACATGTTGTAGGTAAACCAAACGTTGTACCCAGTTGTGGGAATCGACTCAGCTCTCGTTTGGACCGGAAATAGTTACGCGGAGATCGTAGATTATTGTTGCTGATTCCACACTTGAAGGTTTCACCATATCTGAGTGGTAATTATGATATCCATGAACCTAAGTATTAAGGTAAGTAGGTAAATAAGTGAGTTATAGGCCTACGTAGGTAGGTAAGTAAATACAAATTTGCATACCTACTTACCATAAATATTCAATCTTCTTGCATTCAACATAGCACAAATGAAAAGAACAACTCGCCATCAAGTAACTTTTTCTATCAAATAACTCAAACAACAATAAGTGAAACTAAAGGTTTTATGGTAGGTATCCAAGTTATTTATGCAAAACGTTGATAGATTCTAAGAACTAGATCGACAGTATCAAGCCCAGTAGATAATACCCAGTGTAAACCTTAGTGTTATCCTAATGTTTATGATATCTTTGTCATTTTTATCTAGATAAATTTATATCTCATCTCAACTTCAAAATAAGTACCTATCTAACTGGTTGGATAAACCACTGTTCTAAAGTAGGTACTATTACTACATACCTACTGCAGGGTAGATAGGTACATATACATGTAAAATAGTAGTTTAAGTATATTATTATAAGAAACTTACCAAAATCAACAAAGATGAAAGTAATTAATTCACTGTATCTTGTCAGAACTAAAACAAAACATCGTCCATTGATCAACGTCTCATTTCACTGGAATGCACGAAACTAGCGAATTTAATTTCACTTGTACCTTCACAGTTTAAAGTTCCTACACAACAAAGAGAGCGGGTAATTTACAGTTGTATAATGAATTCACGGTTGGATTGTCGGTGTTGGTCACTGATGACAGGGGCTGTTTGGGAATAAACTTGGTGTAACTGTGCACTGGGTTAGCGGCAGGGAGTCGCGCGCGCTGGCGTGCTGGCGTGCGCTCGCGACAGAGAGCCGACGCTAATGCTGGTAAAAATAAAAGCGGTGGAAGAAAGTTTCGACGTCATGCGTCACCGCGATAAAAGCCTTCGCGTGGCGGACTACCTGTTTAATTCAAAGTTGAATAACAACTAATGTTGGGATTATACCGAAGCCTAACTGTTTGACCTCATTAAACAATTGCATCCTGCGGTATTTACAGTCAATCTGATGTTTATTATGACCACATAGTAAGTAACTACTACCTTTTAATTAAGACCTTCATAGTTTATTAGGGCAATTTGTATCGTAAAATTAAACCAATAATAACCACATTTGAACATATTTTATTAATAGCACAACAACACTAAAACTAAACCTTTCATTTCGCGAGTATCACATCTTTACCGATTCTTTGGCCGTCTGTATTTCCAATCCCGATTCTTTAAATAATATTATCAAAGATATGATGCCTTCAAACCCTCCTAATATATCACCCAAAAATACAGCCTTTCTAAACAGCTAGAACATTTCACACATCATCGACTCCGATAAAGCTAATTTATTTACAATAAACATCTATGTAACATCGATTTCATCAATAATTTTCTAAAATACATCAATTTAACAACAATATCTATATTATACCATTAGGCAAATTTAATTGTCTTTTACGAACAATACGTATCTATGTTCCTTTAAGTGTTTGGCTGTGTACCTATAGTGCACGATAAAAACACGAGATCCATTGTCCTATGATGGCTGTGTAGGGTTAATGTCGGAACACGCACCGGGACTGTGGCACCCACGAGTCTATGACCAAGGACCATGACAATGTCACTGATGATCTCAAGCCTTCACTGAACTCAACATTCTACTTACAAGTGAATGCTTACATGCGTTTCAGGAATGACAAAGTTCAGCAGCATTCAGTGCTATTACGAAATGAGAGCGATCGTAAGCCGGGATAGACTTACATAGTTGGCTTCTAGTTTCAATTATTTTACAGTAAAACGGGGTGACTTTGAATCACGGGGTGTCTTTGATGATTACTAAAATTTTTAACTTATTCATTCGTATTTCACAAATTTGTGAATAAAATGTTTTTTTATTTTTTGCGTTGGATGCACTGATATTTACTCTTATCTTTTCCCTAACGCTTGTGCTCGTGCTGTTCATCACAAAAGAAAAAAATAATATTTCAGTTAGGTATAGAATTCCAACAACTTTTGACACCTGCAAAACTTCAATGCTGCACTCGTGGCTATTACTTTCTCAATATTCTATTAGTTCTTACAGGATTGTATGGTTTCCAATGATTAAGTTTTAGACTGTTTTGATGGGCAGGATCCACCATTTTATTTTCTAGAATGAGTTTTATGTGATGAGGTGACTTTGATGAATGATGAGAGGCGACATTGATAGCTATCAAAGTCCCCCCAATAAACAAGTGAAAGTTACATAGAAACTTACAGTATTGATTATGAAAGTAACCCCTTATGTTTCTTTTGTAGTCTGGAAGATGGTGCTTAAATACAAAAAAATACCGGGTAGATACGTTTATAATTATAAAATCTTATAATAACGGCGTGGTTTCAATTAAATAAACAATACTACATATAAATAAAAAAAATGATTTTTCAGGTTAAAATAATGGTCATCAAAGTCTCCCCTTAAATCAAATTCGCCCCATTTAACTTTACTAGCTCATATCTCAAAAACTAATGAGTGAACAAAAAATTTTTTTATGCAGTTTTACTCTTGTTTGGGGATACTTTAAGAATCAGTTAAAAAAACGGGGGCAATCAAAGCAACCCCGATTGCATTATAAACTTGATAGGCGACTTTTTATTTTTTTACTCAGAAAGTAAATGAGCAAATTTATTTTTTATTATGCTAAATTAAACTGCACATCAAGTCGTCACTATGGTATCAATATCATATTGTTTACTCGCAAATGAAAGAAGTTACAGGTGTTTGAATTTTAAAATTAATCAATGTAACCCCGTTTTACGGTACTGACATTTAAGAACCCTTTGTTTGGTCAGTAATAATGAAATACTCTGTGGAATTTTTGCAAAAAAAAACTGATCACATAATTAGAGAAAAGCTACACCAAAGTTTTACTTAATCTTAGTTTTTTCAGTTGTAGGACTAATTATGCAGATTTGAAGAGCCTACATTAATTATATGCATACTAGGTGGGTGCCAATGCCAATACCAAGTGCTGTGTTCCACAAACTGGCTGATCTACACTCAAATCAAAACTCTAACTTTAGTATTAACAATACAGTTCCAAATGCTTAAAACGTCTCCTAATTATCGTCAAAGAACAACACTTACAGGTTTCTATCAAAGTAATTTATAGGAAGAACTACCACTTTAAAATATAATCATACAAATTGGTAAGTTCATATACAAAATCATCAGCTAGCTAGAGGATAATATTGATGGTTATCAAAATAAGTTTATCTAAAAAAATATAACAAACTTAACTTCGATATCATAATATTTTACATCTATTAATATTAAGTAATACCTACATTATTTTATGTACCTGAAATATCTAAACCACATGTCTAGTTTTCTAAAGACTTCATACTACTTTAAGTTTTACGGTTACTATAACTACCTACCTACTTAAAATTATTTTGTAATGATTAGCTTGATTTTTCAATTGTTGTGCATGTATTCTAGACAGAATTACAGACTAATCATTTCAATTTAAACGATAACAAAAAAGCTTTAACCTTTGCAGTATTGAAGAGATGATCATGCAGGATGAGTGCAAATGAATGCGACGTCCAATTGCTAGAAATAATGTTTGTTTGCGGCTGATTTCAATTCACTCCTTTGCAAAAATTATTTATGTAAGTACTAGTGGCAATTCGGAGTATCGCAAAAGCTAAACTTAACTAACCAAAAATGTTGCCGCCCCTTTCATAGCGATTGCAATAACAAGGATGGCATTAATTTTAGTTAGTTTAGTTTAGCTTTTGCGACACTCCGAATTGCCACTATTGTATAATTATGTTGTGGTCCGATCGTAAAATTGGCCAGATCATGATATGCCTCGGCATTTTATAATGCGCCGCTTTTTCATGATTTGACCAGCTAACACCTGGCATAGCATTCGACACTCATCGTTTGAATCTGATTAAGTTTTGTAAATATAAGTTTGCCGATTTTCCCTTGATTTTCCCAGCAACACTTGGGCAGATCGATTATGTACGATGGCCTTCAAATCAAGTTTTTTTTTTTTATGAAATGAAAATCCTTTGCTATGCTATGATGGCAAGATTATGGCGGCATGTTGGACGATTTCGCATTGTTTGTACCTACCTATGTTCTCGCATAACTTCGACATGTAACTTGGTAGGTTTATAGCTAAGTTTATTTATTTATTTTTAGTTTAGTTTCTGTAAATAAATATATTCTTTGACACTTAATTTATGGCTAATTTAATCAGTATTATATTAGGCACACCACGATTTAACCGGGAAAATCAAGAAATGGTGGCGTATCATGAAATGCCGAGGCATTATAATGGCCATACTCTAATACTACTTATTATTATTTATATACCTACTCGAAAACGTAATTTCGCAGTTCAGCGTATGTGGGTGTTCTCTAACGTAGGTATCCAACATTAAGCTTAACTACAAATACCCACTAGCACGAAATTTTGTTTTTGAGTATTAGAAAGGGCCTCTCGCCAATTATACGATCGGATCACGTCATATACCTACACAGTGTGAAACTGAAGTGACGGTGCCAGTGAAACATCAGATAGGTATAATCTTATGTGAAAATTCCAAATAGTACCTAAGTAAAAGGTAAATGCTTAGGTACTTATACTAAGAAGTCTATTTCCTATTTTTCTTTCTAACATTTTGTTAGTGTTAAAGGCACCTACTGTTAAAGTAATTTATTGTAGCTTGCAAACGAACAGCCCGTTTAAGAATGTTATAACCACATAAATATAGGGTGTCCTAGAATAATATGTTATTACTTATGTACAAAAAAATAATTTAGTCTAACATTATTATTATTATTATCATATAATCATTTATTTCGTAAATATTTTTCACGTAAAATATTAAATACCGAATCGATTGAGTTTAATGTAGTTTTACACACAATATTCTGGGACATCCAGTAAAATTACCGTATAACAATTTTTATATAAATATTTAAGTGCAATTTATTATTTTTGAGCGAAGTGCAAAGTCATTATTTTGTGCTTAATCGAGAGACGGATTAATCGTGCGTGTAGGAAAAATACATTGGACGTAACTATGGCGGTAGGTACTTACTACATCATTGCACATCAGTTAATTCGTGTAGGTACCTACACCAATTACGCTATACCTACTCTTAAAGGTGGGTACGCTACCTGCACTATATACACCAGTTGTGGATAGATATAAAAAATTTCAGAATATCTAGTACCTACTCCTCCGCTAATTTAATCGGCTTATTCCCAGAGGTCCACGACTTCATTGTTTTCAAAAACAGTAAGTCTATACTTTAATTTCCAACGGGTCCACGACATTGTAATTTTAAAAATATTTCCATTTCCGACGGGTCCATGAAATTGTTTGGTACAGTCAGCAATAAATGTTTCGATAATGATAATTATGTAGGGCAAATATTTGTTTAATAAAAGTTAATGGTTGCATAAATCAGGACTCTTCTTTTGATCATAAAAAATATCAACCTTATGCTAAAAAACCCTAAGGCATTTTTCTTATATTTTATTATAATTCTGTAGTATTTTTTTTTATTAACAAGAGTGACAAAAAATACCTAGATCTTTGTTAAAAATACTGGCATTTAAATGTTTAAGGAATAATAAGTTGGCAGATTATTAACTCTTATATCCTACTAATATTATACATGCGAAAGTTTGTGAGTATGAATGTTTGCAACTCTTTCACGTGAAAACTACCTACTGAACGGATTTGAATGAAATTTGGTACCAGGATAGTTTATTATAAATCCTATCCCTTAATATATCCTGGATTAACACATAGGCTACTTTTGATCCCGGTATTGGCACTGAACCGGGAAGTACTTCTAAGTTCGCACCGTAACAAGCATAAGAAAAGTCATTTTTGAAGTGACTAAAATAATGATGATGGTTGTGAATTTTATTTGGTAATAAAAATATAAATATCTATCTCTCTCAAATCTGTAGTCGGTTTCGCCGTGATTGATACTCGCTAGCTAGTGAAATACTCGCTTGTATTCTCTAACTGACTGTACATTAGTGAAATCTCATGGACCTGTTGGGAACTAATGTAAGAATATTTCAAATTCTATAAATATTTTTCATGGACCCGGTGGGAAATGAAAGACAATAGAACCATGGACCTCTGGGAATAAGCCATTTAATCTAAAGTCTAAACCAACAAGGTTTCCTCACGATGTTTTCACAAAGGCCACCCAAATTGTGGAGGCGAGACACGTGTTGAAGACCAGTAGGTTTCTTCTCGAGTTTGAACTAGTGCTGCTCCCGGATTTGTCCTGCCTAGCCTGGCATAGTAAGGCTTGACTGTTGGCAGGGGGTGGTTGGGTGGCCTTTGTGATAACATCGTGAGGAAACCTTTTTGGTTTAGTTAGATTAAATTAGCGGAGCGAGAGCAGAGATTCCGAAATTTTCAATATTTGTGATGGACTTCCGCAAAGTCATTGAATAGCCTGAATAAATGAATAAATTAACTAGGTACCAGTGGAAACTACTCGTGGAACGGTAGGTAAAAACATACTCGTAATTATATTCAAAGTACCTATTCAAACCCCAGCATATAGGTTTATTAATAGTGTGCCAACTTCAACATAATATTTTTCGAATTAGAACTGTTTCACAGAATTTCATATTTGTTCCTAATAATTTTTTCGTAATTTGACACTTGTCACGTGATTTGACCATTGATTAGTTTGATTTGGAGAATGATCTGCGATCGAGAAACCGGCGGTTAGTCTGGCGGTAATAAATAAACCTAAAATATGCGGCGCTGTAACGATTTCTAAAATCGTTTCTTTTTTTAATTTATTTTTAAAACAATGTTGATAAATCCGTTGTGCACGTATCTTAGGACATAGTAGGTATTATATTTTATCTTATTAAAATAAGCATCAAATTGATTTTTTTATCTTTAAAATATTAAGTCACCTTTAAGGTATGTTTTACATTTATAAATTGATTCTATATTATCTGAAGCTACCCTGCGTCTTTAATATTTTTCTCTCGATACCAATCAATTAGTACAAGACCACATCTGAGTTCTGTGTACAAAACTTATAAGAATATCAGATATTTCAAGGACATTTTGATACAATAAAACGACATTGAAATTGACAACGACAAATGATGAAACTAGTCATCTCTAATCTAAATTACATCGAAAATATAACATAATTAGGAAATATTGTCTATGAAAAATATAGATAAACATATTTTAGCACCGCTATCCTATCTACAAACATATTGACACATATATTGCCATTTTTCACGTAGCCAGCTATACAATTATTTTAAAGATCTTTTTATGATTGTTTTTTAAAAGCCATAAATAACAATAATCACATTTCGGTAAATATAATTTTCTATAAAATTATTATGTAAAAATCATTTTTTCTAGTATTATAATTATCATGAATACTTGCAAGATACAAATTACCAAATTACAAGATTATAGGTACCACATTTACTTAAAGATTAGGTATTACTTCCTCATTATGCTTTCACATATTGTTAATTTGTTGCAAAATATTACAATGCATTTTCACCAAATATGGGATAAATATTACAAACAGGCAAGTTTTGTAACCGTTGTATCCGTACATATTGTGGGACACCCTGTATTCGTGCGGAATCACTCGACGGGGCGAGTAAAACCAATGCTAGTAGGAGTGTTATTCAGTTCATCAATTCCATTTTCAAGTAAGAATTCAAATGAATACCTACTGACAATATAAAATATATAGGTACCTAGGTTTATTTGTTAATAATAATAACAATTATGAATTTATTTCAGGCTTCACTGAAATTAAAAGAGCAAACAAAACTGTTTATAATTTATTTCTAATGAGTAGTGGACACCAATCATCGGTCATCTTTCTACATTATGTTTAGTTTTATTTCGATTCATTACTAGTCTATTGTCATAAGTACTTTTATAACCTAAAATAAACAAAATACTTTTATGGAAACATTTATATCAACGAGTTAAATAAAAATCATAGTGTTTACTACGAAGCTCTAAGAAATTCAAGAAAAGCAAGCAATCCGTGAATTAAATCAAGTGTGAAGTGAACACTAGGTTATAGGTTATATTATTGCATGAGAAAATTTAAATTAAGAGGATATCTGAATTAATCACACATGAGTTTGCCTAGAAAGTGGTACGTCGGCGTAGTTCGTATATCATTAGGTAGGTATAGGTAAGTAAAATTAAGTACCAACCACACAACACAGCATAATAAAACTATCACTGGATTGAGCTTGGGCAGAATACAATAATGTTGCTTTAAATACAATAACTTACAATAAATTAAGCTTTGGATACTTTAATATCTTTCTTATGACCGCTAGGTTTTGACCCAATTTTTTTGTTTGATTCAGGTGCTTTTGCTTTAATAGAAGAATCGCCTGATGTTAAAGATGACGGCAGAGTTGGTGATGAGACATTTTTTTGTCTTGCACTTGTGCTTACTTGTGCTACTTTGCTTACCGCTGACTTTGCAATAGGTGCGGTGTCAACAAGGCTGCTGGTGTTTACTTGCGGTGTTTTCGTGGACGCAAGTGGTGGTTTAACGGAAGCAGTTTTAGCAGTAACAGTTGATTGTTTCGCCGCACTTGTTGGTGTTGAAATTTGAGGCGACTTTGTTGGGCTTGACTTTATAGATGTAGCAGAAGCTTTTGTAGAAGATTTGGCAGTTGTTACTGAGGTAGGCTTTGGGTTCACAGTTGTAGTCGCTGCTTTTGAACTTGTAGATTGAGCTTTTACTGAACTTGCCGATACATTGGTTGTAGTACTGGTGACTGAACTTGAACTTTGCGTTATACTAGAGATAACGTTTGAAAGACTAACATTCGGAGCAGGTTTAACTATTGAAGCAGAAGTAGGGATCTTGTTAGTCGACGGTGAGGCAGTATTATTTAGAGATATTTTAGAAGTAGGTTTTGTAATTTCATTGGCACTTGGTTTTGGTGACTTATCTATTTCTTTACTTAATTTATTATCAATAACTTTGGACTGCGTTGGAATTTTCGTAGATGACGATAAAGTCTTGGCACTTGGGTCATTTAAATTTTCTGAAATTTTTGAAGTAGATTTTTCTGTTAGGGTGTTTTTTTGTTGTAAAGGTTTGGAAGTGACTGTATTTGGTTTGGTAACATGATCTTTATTAACTGGCGACTTTAAGTTTTTAATTTGTAAAGGTTGTGATCCAATGATTTCCGTACTTTTTACGTTTTTGTCTTGCTTTAAACTAGATTTATTCTTCTCAGAATTTGTCGTATCGGTTTTGTTAGATTGAATAGATAGCGGCAGTTTTGGAAATGGTTCTACAGCTTTCATTGGTTCTTGAGGTGGCTTTGTAGTCGTAACTGAAGCAATTGGTTTTGCATTTTCTGAAACTATTGATTTCAACTTTGATTCACTCATCAATATACGAGGTTCATCAACAAGTTTTTTAGTTTCTTCAACGTCTTTTGTTACATCTAGTTTGTTTTTTACGTTAATGGAAGTGGATGTGGATGCTTCCGATGGTAAACTTGATTTCATGGGATGATTCGAAAGGGAAGTAACAGATTGACTAGAATTAGCAGCGTCACTGATCACTTTTTTACTTTGTGCAACTGGTGTCATATTGTTTGGTTTTGAAATATTTGCAGTGCCATCTATTGTTTTTTCGATACTAAGTGTACCAACTTCTGCTTGGGTTTTTTCTTTGGCAGGTAAACACGTAGTTGGATTTGAATTATTATCAGTCAAAACAAGATCTTTGCTTTGTTTGAATTTTGAACCCGAAAGATTAACAGTATTTTCCTTTGCTTTTTCATTGACATGAGGCTGTGTTAAAACTGTGTTTATAACAGAAGTGCCATTGCTTGTTTTTTTCTCATTTGTTATAATATTACCACATTTGGAAACGCTAACCTCAATAGTTGATAAAATAGGTGCAGGCGTCATTTGAACTGGTTCCATGTGCTTAGATTTTCCATCTGTATGAATTTTGGCTGTTGTAAATATTAAAGGACTAGGATTATAACCACTCTGCTTACTTGCATCTATTTCAACGAGGACTTGGGTTTTCGTAGTACCGTTTGCCTTAGAATTTTCATGACTGTGAAACACATTAGTATTCATATAGTTATGAAGAGGCCCGCTAGTGCTTACAGTTGGTTTAGATATCGCTTGGTCTTTCTCAGATATTAGACTTTCTGTTGTACCAAAGCCAGAAGTGGAAGCAGATTGAGTCTTTTTGTCGTTAAAAAGTTTACTTATTTCTTTGACAGTATCAGCCTTTGCTTTTGCAAAATATTTGGCACTTTGTATGGCTTTATCCGTGGTTTTTTGCAATAGCGGTTCAACAACCGCATCATCAGATTCTTCTGATAGATTCGGTGCCGTTCTTTTGCCTACTTTCTTTGACTTAAATTCTAATAATAAACCTGATTTTGGTTTTTTAATTTCGTTTTCTACTCCACTCGTAGCAGAAGTTGCATCTCCTCCATCTTGAGACGTCTGCAAAGACAAAAGTATGACTCTTATTTCCTTAAATACTGTTCGTTCGTACGTATGGGAAAGTGGCCAACAAGTTTTTAGGCCGCCTTAAAGCCTCCGTCATGGCTTAACGACTTTAAAAGCTGGGACCGACAATTAAACGTGCCCTCTAAAGCACGGAAGCGCTCAGCTGATAATGGCACTTGCGGTCACCCATCCAAGTTGTGACCGCTCTGAACGTTGCTTAACTTCGAAGATCTATCAAGAACGTCTTGGCTTCGCCACGAGTGCTTTAATACTGTGAAGTTGTTTTAAATGCAAATTAATCTTGGTGTCGTGTCGATATGTATACGATAATAATTCGGGTGAAAATAATTAAACCTGCCTTATGGAGGCAGGTTTATTATGAGTGATGATCTTAGTGGCATTCAGGCGATTTAGTTTTAAGATTAATAAAAATATATTGTATGAAAATTAGATAGATAGATAAATAATTAAATTCTTTATTGATTTCTAAAAACTACAAAGCGCATAAAAACTTTATAAAATACATACTAGTGTAACCACTAAAATAGTATCAGAGCGTACCTTTCGCATGGCAATGAGTGGATGCGCGTGCGGGGGTCATGCGCCGCGCTCGCGCAGCACCGGCCGGCCGTGCAGCAGCAGCACGGGCGGCGACAGCTCGGGCTCAGTGCGCAGCGCCAGCACGCTCGCCACGCCCCCCGCGTGCTGGCCCCACTCCTCCGTCGGACGGGCAAGCACGCGCGCTTTCTGCGCAAAACTCGTACTAAGTAGGTAATAGTGGCAATTCGGAGCGTCGCAAGAGCTAAACTAAACTAACTAAATTTAATGCCATCCTTTTTATTCCTATCGCTATGAAAGGAACGGCAACATTTTTAGTTAGTTAAGTGTAGCTTTTGCGATACTCCGAATTGCTACTAATACATAATTATTTATAAAAAATACATGGACACGGGGTTTTATCGCGTTATTTACCTTATTTCTTTACGTCCCGACGTTTCGGCTATGTTGCAATAGCCATGGTCGCGGGTGGACTCAACGTCGGGATGTAAAGAAATAAGGTAGGTAAGTAAATAACGCGATAAAACCCCGTGTCCATTGTACTTTTAAATATGAATTGCGATCGCGAAAGCTTAAGAAAAACTAAGTAATAGGTACATGTTTTTCATTTCACTTTCAAAACTATCGTGAGTTGTATTAGACATTATAATAGCACACGGGAAATTACTAACGTAAAGTTCGAACATCTGAATTGATGTGGTACAAACAGAATGGTAGAACAAATAAAGAGCCTATGTGCACGACGTTTTTCGAACTAGCAGTAAAAGCGCGTTTTTGCTGTGATACGTGGCACCTGCTAGTCGCAGCGCGTTTTAGAAACGCAAGGATTGTATCTTGTGCATGGGTCATAGCTTACCGACTGATATTTAATCGCTGCGCGTTTGTATCGATACAAACGTGCCGCAAAAATAATCCGTGTGCATAGGTTCCATGTCATAAAACAAACCTCCATGATGGTGAGTTCATCTGGCCCGCTGCAGATCTGGTCGACAGCCATCAGTACGACGACCACAACTGGAAGAACGCCGAGGGTCCATCCCACAGCATCCGCCCACATCGGGTACACATAGTGACCATAAGACGCGGGTTTGTACTCGATCCAATTGAACACCAGGATAAACTGTAGATAACGTTTATAAAGAAAGACAACGCTCTCAGTGTTTTCAGTGCATAATAAGTAAGCATCTGGATAAATAAACCAAAAATTTATCATGTAGGTAGGTAGATATGTAAGAGTAGTATTTGAATATGTACCTACTTTCCTACAAACATACACAGAGGTACATTAGTAAACTAAATTATGACTTTATTTTAAAATTTCATACAAAAGACTTCAACGCGCACGAGGTAACTTCCATTAGTTCTTTGTATTCATATATGGTATTTCCAGAACATGTACTAAAAAGCCTACTACAATGTTATAATGGTTATGTAATAGGTACCTACAATAAAAAATCAAACCGGCTAAGTGCGTGTCGGCCACGCTTAATTATTACAATTAATTATTACAATTAATGTAGGGTTCCGTAGTTGCAAAGGTTTCCAATATGCAAAGGTTTACTCGTATTTAGATGTAAATTCAATAATGTTTCACATGATGACAACTACAGTAAAACATTTTATTGAAGTCATTTTTAATATTTTATTTTTATTAGTTAATCTACTCGTCAATCGGAAGGTAAAGAAAGCCTACTTAGCTATGATAGTTTTCCTATTAAATTCAATGTGCACTGACAGAAGAAGCTTATTTTTTTATATGTAGGTAGGTACTGGAATTAAAGATGAGTTATGTAATACTTTTAGGAACAAACGAACATCTTACCACCAAAGCAGAAGGTGTGATCACGCGCCACATAGCGCTCCAGAAGAATACCCACAGTTTGGACTGTTTTCCGATCATGCTCTGAATGTCTCTACAAAACTTCTCAGCGCCGTAGATCCATGCAATGAGGATACACTCTCCGATAGCTATGATCAAGACGGACCAGTTCGCAGCGTACTTATCCATTAGCTGCAGCCAGTACATTCCACTCTGGAAATTCGAATCAATACAATACAACTAAACTTTAAAACTATGTTTATGCATGGAGTTGCTATTCACTATTTTCTCATTTGCCTTTGCGCTGTAATAAATACCTTCATAATCTTTATTTGTTCATCAATTTCAAGTTTTTTATAGACATTATGTAAAGTTATTTGTTTGTATTGTTACATTAAAGTTATTTATAGGTAGTATTATGTGATATTATAAAAAAAGTATTCTTTCTCTGTTTTTGCCAAAGAGCTTTGACGATCTAATAAACTTTCACTGTTTAACAGATCAAACATGATATTGAATGACACATGATTTTCTGAACTAGAAGCATAATAATTTTGCAGAATAGGTACAATACATATTCATAGAAAATCCAGCAACAACTATTTAATATTCATATAAACACCTATATGACGTAATATGGCCCTTCTCTTTCACCTTTATCGTCGTGTTTATTGGTTTATTTTGCTAATTTGTTATCTGAAGCGGTGCCTTATAATCAAGAGAAGTAGGGTAGGCACTCTATTATTCTAGTTATAGAAGTTTTTCTCACTGTTAGCATATAAATAACTGAAATATAGAGTTAAAATGTATTAAACTAAGTTGATTTTTGTTATATATATCATTAGACTTACATTAGTGGTGAAGATAAGCCCACCCAAGTATCCAAACACAGCAACTGTTAGAACAACCCACACTTTCTTTTGGCGGAAATTAGGGAATCTATCCAGAATAGCCGTAGTCACCGTTTCCATAAGAGCAAACTGAAATATATCACATAGTAAGTAAATAGGTACATTCTTTAAAATACTAAAAGAATAAAATGTCATCCCTGTTTGAACTACCTGTGAGTCAAGTCCAAGAGTTAACAGCATAACGAAGAAGAGGATAGACCAGAGAGGTGACACCGGTAATCTGGTTACCACTTCAGGGTACACAATGAAGGCAAGTCCAGCCCCCTGGTCAACCACACGGTCCACACTAACATCTAGTTCATGAGCCAGAAATCCGATCACCGAGAATATTACCAGCCCAGCGAAGAAGGACGTTGCTATGTTCGAGGCAGCAACGATCAATGAATCCCTGCAAATAACAACATTACGTGTCCATGTAGGTAATTCACTCATGGTGTACATTATACATAGAGAACAGTGTTTTTAATGTAAATTAAACTTACAAATAACAGTTGTTGGTGAATTTATTATACGAAGACAGCGTTATCAAGCCTCCCCAAGCCGGGCTCAAAGCGAAAAATATTTGTACGGCAGCATCTCCCCAAACCTGCGAAACAATAGCTTTAGTCAACAACTCACAGATTATCTACAAAGCCCACAAGATTGTTGATTACCTGAGCATTCAGAAGCTGGCTGAAATCTGGCGTCAGGTAGAAAAGTATACCGGTAGATGCTCCAGGTAGCGTCACCCCGCGGAAGAATAGTATCACTAGCACCACGTATGGAAATAGTGCTGTGAAGTAGACCACCTGTATAAGAGGCAAAACATATTTAAAATAAAATCATGAAAGTAGGTACCTATATACTTTATTTTAATTTAAGAGATAAAATAAGTTTCAGCTTACCTTCCCCGAAGACTGAACTCCCTTGCAAAGACAAAGGAACACAATCATCCAAGCTGCCAACAAACAGATCGCCATACCGAGCCGAATCTGCCCCGTTTCTTCGATCCCAGAAGAAAGGCCCAGTACTTGGTTACTGCAATTTGTAATTCAAAGTCGAGACATCATTCATTTACATGTAAATATCATTATACGAAATTATGCACTAACATTTTGGGATAATAAATTATTTATAAGGCAAAGATGGGAAAGTGGAAACTTACGTAAAGTATTCCTCAGCAGGGGGACGTCTTAGAACGGTTTCCGCGAGGGCCGTGAGGTTGTGGGACACGGTGTAACTCTGATTAAAGCATTGCCTCAGGTAATATGTTCCATTGATGGCTTCACAGGCGTCTGCCTCCTCATAAGAGTAACAATCTAAAACCGCGTGTATAGAAAGTCAAGTACCTATCTAATTTTAGACTATCTATAAATTTTCACTTAAACTCGTATTCACTGACTCACTTTTTGTACTCCAATCCGCATCGCAGTTCTGCCAAGGCAATTGATAGAAGATGCTCATAAAAGAGACGGTCATGTAATAAATAGTCCAGGCAATAATGAGATTGTAATACAGCATCACAATGCTTGAGACTATGACCATGCCATACCCCAGGCCTCTGAAGAGGGGACAGAACTTGTTGTAGACGGCGACGGGACCCAGCGCGGCATATTGCCCAAACGATAGTTCCATGAACATGAGCGGTAATCCCGCTATTATGAGCATCACAGTGAATGGAATAAGGAACGCCCCTGAAAAAGATAAGTCGGATTAGGCAAGATTTTATATGAACGTGCGATTGGGTTTTATATCGTAGCATTCATGGAATGATTGATAGGTACCTACAAAGAGTTTTACAAAAAAAATATCTTCGAAGAAGTCGTAAAATCGTCGAAAATCAATAAAAGTAACGGACACACATCATTTAAGTACTAACTTTTCGAGAAAACCCTTTAGCAAAGACCTTTGATGCTCAGCTAAAAGAAAAGTTCGTCAAAAAGAACTTTATTGGCTGATGCCTCTAATGGGCTGGCACATTTGAAGTAAAAATGATGGATATATACCTAAGCCTGAAGTTGTTCTCTCGTAGAATCGGAAAAATCTAATTAGGTGAGTAGACACCAATAAATACCGATCTCCTAATGTCTTTCTCGGGGTCATTAAGTTGCATAAGCTATTTTATAACCTCAATCAAATCAATCTAAATATTTTATGATTTTGGAAAAGCGGAAGTTGTGATTTATTAAATGGCATTATGCAACTTTTCTTTTATGGATGAACCAAAATTATGAGAACATCCGATCCGATATCAAACCAAAAAATCAGGAAATTTTATTTGCTTTAATTCCTTCATACATTTATTTTCCTAATAGTTTTTAGATTTTTACATCATATACTTAATTATATCAGATGATAACCTAGGTACAGTGATAGGAGTCAATTTTTTCCTACATTTATCGAGACGCTGGTGCCTGGGACATTGTTGAACCTTGAAACAAAAATCCATTGATGTACGACTGACATTCGAATCCACTACCTTTTGGATCGAAAGTCGAGGTAGGTACTATCCCACTTGGCCAACACGGCTAATCTATACCAATAGACTTACCTTTATGCAGAGCAAATAGTTTGTTTGTTTGAACGCGCTTTATTACAAGGAACTAGAAAGTCGGATTTGAAACAATAATTGTGATTTGTAGGAAGGCTATAACTAATAATAAATAAATAATAATAAATATCCTTGGACATTCCACACGGCGTCATCTAGTCCCAAGCTAAGCAATTTAATGCTTGTGTTATGGTCACCAGATATGACTGATAAACAACATAGATACATTTTTTTTGTAAATACATACATATTATACATAGAAAACACCCAGAAACGAAACAAATATTTGCAGATCATGCAAACATTTGTCCCGCAGCGGGGATCGAACCCGCAACCTCTGCGTCTCAGGCGGGCTTTCGCCCACTGCGCCACAGAGGTCGTCAAACTAGACTAGGTACTCTTCGTCGTTAATATCACCACCATAAACCAACACTTCGTGGGAATCGCCGCGATGATGCAGCTAGTATACAATGATAAATGTAACTTACGAGATTCGAACCCGATACTTCCGTAAAGACCGGAAGTAGCGCTACGGGGTCATCCGTTAAGCCTATCGATCCGTGTAGGTAGGTAGAGTAACAGTATGAAACTAGGCGTATTTCAAAATATATAGGTGAAAAATACAAAAGAAGTGTGCTTGCTGTGTAGGTATTTAGTTTTATTATCCACTAGTAGACCCGCGCGGCTTCGCTTGCGTATTTGCAACTCTTCAAAGGGGTAAAATGGTGCCTATTATTTAAGTTAGACCTTTGGCAACACATAGGTGAAAACTGCATTCAATTCCATGCAGAAGTTTTTGCGTGAAGCTGGAATAAACATATACCTACATACAGACAAAAATTTTAAAAACCATTTTTTGGTCTTCTGTTGCTCTAATAAAGACCCCCTAAATTAGTTTTTCATTAATATCTCAAACCCCTCGAAGGCCCATTGACTTTCCATTCTGTATACCTACCTACAACGTTATTCATAATAATTGGTATGTTATCCCGGAAGGGGGATTTTGTGACCATAAAAATGAACAGTTGTGTAGGTGCAAATCTTGTGAATTACAATTTTCAGTTTTTCATACAAAAACATTTTTGTTAAATCTTTTGACAAAAAAGTTTGAATATTTTAATCGCCCGCCCCCCTCATACGTCACACGGGCCACTGGCCAGTGGATAGGGTCACCGGCAAAGTTCAGGGATTGCTCTGTGTTTATTTCTAAAGGAAATTTTGCTAGTCATATCTTTAATGAAAAACATCGAAATTTAAAAAGTCGTAGAACAAATGTTGTTCACACTGATGAGGTTTTCGGGATAACATACCAATTATGAATAACGTTGTATTATATATGTTCCTACCTAGGTCTTAGCAAAAATTTACTCAACAAGATGCTTAGCTTGGGACAAGATAACGCTGTGAGAATGTCCAACGGTAGGTATTTCGTTTAGTTTACTTACCCTGCTAAATGAAACCTAGGTACGTAGGTAGCATTTTTTATAACGTGAGTAAAATCCGTGTTTGTTGACATGTGGTAGGTACATACCACATTTCAACAAAATTATATTATTATGATACAACATTATGTATTAGGTACCTCCTCCATTATTGTAGCAGAGGTAAGGGAAACGCCACACATTCCCGAGCCCCACGCTGTAGCCCAGCAGCGAGAGTAAGAAGTCGAACCGGCCTGTCCAGTTGCCTCGCTCCGGCTCCTCCGCAGTCGTCTCCTTCTCCGTATCATCTTCACACTAAACAGTCAACACACAGTCAACCAAGGTGTTTATAGAATAATAAGACACCACGAAATGATTTGTCAGTTTTGAGAAGCAATCATCAGTCTCTGCACTATCACACGCTAATTGGAGTCTGTAGGTACCACATGATTTTCTCTTGCACTCACCTCCATCATTCGTCAACAATAGTATTGAGAAGCAATATAAATTCTCAGAATAGAGAAATTCTGAGTAAGTACTTAGGTACTTATAAATTAAAAGATTCATAAACTAACGCTCTAAGCGCTTCCATGCTTCGGAGGGCACGTTAACCTAAATGTCGATCACGGCTTTTATATTAAGTAAGACCTAGTAATTTATTCAGTAGGACCTCTGGAATCACATTGAAGAGGTAGGTGACTACTGCTATTCCTTCGCATCCAACATCATAAAAAACCAGGGCAACAGTCAGGTAGTGTTCTCAGTAGGTACTTATGTTATATTCGTAAAAGTAAAATGGAGATATAAAAGTTTTATTTATTTTATATCAGCGGGGGTGGTCCTGCTGAGGTGGTAGGTACATAGTATTTAGTCAAAAATAATACAATACCTCGTTTAAATAGCTGTGCCTACTCGACAGAATTTCAATGCAAAACGATTAGAGCAGCAAACAGCTGAAGATCACATGGCCATGCCTCAATCGATAACTGTGTGATGTAGGTAACGTAACGAACGTGTGACCTATTTCCCCAACAAAACGATTTCCGGTAACACTTTTTAATTTGATAAGATGAACTTATTAATATGACATCACTTGACTCTTCCGCTTCTTAAATAATGTAGGCCGCGGAAATACTCACTTCAGAAAATTTTACGTCCATTGTGGGTATATCCTTCGCCACCGCGGATATTTGAGCCTTGTCTTTATTATCCATTATAATTGTGCAAAAAATTATGCTACATCAGCACAATTTCGGGGTGAGCATTTGACATGAGAAACGCACGGTCAGCACAGCCTCAGAGCGAGCACCTCCGCACATCTCGCGACACAATCCATCACTATCCCGGAGAACACACGCGAACCAAAGATATAATATCAATCTTGGAACCGTCAATTGAGCCCGTTAATTACAGCGATTTAACTAAAAGTATTTAATATAAATAATATATGGTTAAGACGATATGATTGTACATTAAATCGAAAAATACAAAACGCAGAAACGCGCAGATGTCAAGTTTCGCATCGACCGAACTCTGAATGAACATCTAGGTCAATATCAAGCCTCAGCCTCCTCCCCCGCCGCACCCCCGCGCGCACCCTTTACGCCCTCGGGAAATTTTCTTCTCGAGCCCATTATGACAATAAGAAAATCCTTTCAGCCTATAAAACAATACCATACCCTACCAAGGTTATGTTATGTGTTACGTCGATGTTATAAATTTATATCATAGTTTCGCTAAAACGTTTGTTTTTTTTCTCACATTATTACTAACGAGTTAGATAGAATAAGCAACTAACTAGAGAATCTTCGAGTCTAAACATTAAATTACGTAGGTAATAGCCCGTTGGAACTTCTCTTTTGGATAAATCTTCATAGCTTTCAGCCAATTCCGTTCAGTAGTTTTGTGTGGAGTGACAAACATCCATACCTACAACCATACAAACTTTGCAATTATAAGGATATTGGTAGGTACAGTCAGTAATAATTATCTTATATCAATATTTTCTTTCACCTAGTAAGTATGTACTTAATTGAAGTATTTATTGCACCCTAGCTAGTAAGGTTGTGCTACATTATGCAATGAAGCTTATCCTGACGCTTTATTAGGGAGGGTCAGTTCATTTTTTTTTTAAAGGGTTTACCTACCGTATCTTGCATACATTTACAAATGATGAAGATATGGCATGCTATGTTGAATTGAAAGTAAGTATAAAGTAGGAACATTTACTCGAAAGGTGCATTTTAAAAACATTTAACATTACCTATTTATGTATTTACACCACTCACCACCCCTAGACATCTATAAAGGATCTAAAAAATGACTAAAAAGATCTGAAAGAATTTGTTTACCGCACCTACGGAATACAGTCGTGATTATTTATTTTTTAATATGTATTTATACATTTCCACGAGGAAGAGTCTGAAGCCTTTCTCACGTTAAAAATTAGGATAAGTACTTCTTAATCTCAATTTTTAGTGTGACGCTGGTTCTGGCAGAAGAGTAGCGCAACATGTATAGTGATCTTTGTAACATTTAGCTAAGTAAACATTACCAGCTTGGTTTCTTCAGTTATTGTTTTTAAGTGTGTTTGTGTTACAAATAAATCATTTATCAATCACTTCCCAAACCATTCTCTTATAATAGTTCTTCTGCTCTTATAATAGTTCGTTAGCCAGGATTTTTGGGTTTTGTAACTCTATCCAGTGATTAGGTCCTGAGTCTACTATGATCAGGATTTACATAGGAAATTCAGACAAATATTGCAATATCAAAAAAACGTGATTTATTATACCTCTACCCAGTAACAAAAACCATAATAGTTACAGATTCAATAGCTTTCAACCTTTAGATTCAATACATAAATACATAAATATAATATAAATACTAAAAAGTGGTCCCACTATTTTTCAAATAATTTAGATTATTCAAATAATATAAAATATATATTTACATCTGATAGAAAAAGATACTTACATTTAAAGGATTCACATTCAAAAATATTTTAACTTACTGGTTATTTTAAAAAGAAAATCTGGTAAGTATTCTAAAACAGGAATGTATACAATTTCACTTATTCATACTGGAAGACGCCAAGAAGTTGGTGTTTTTTTTCAACATAAAAGTAAATAAAGAAGTAACTAACCGACATTTCATTTTGTATTTGTGCCCTTATATCCAAATTTTCATTTCATTATGTCCATCACTTTTTAGCGAGAAGAGTTTTGATGAGAGACTCGAGTTTCCTTGTGTCAGCGGCAAACTTTCTGATGCCTTCCGAGAGTTTGTCGGTTGCCATTTGGTCCTCGTTGAGATGCCAGCGGAACTGAGCCTCGGATAGAGATATCTTCTCGATCTCAGCCTGGGCAGCCAGTTTCGGGTCAAGCACCTGTTAAATGAGTTGTAAATATTATAGACTAGTTGCGCCCGCGGTGTTATCCGCGGTGAATAGTTCCCGTTCCCGTGGGGATACCGGGATCAAAAGTAGCCTATTCTTTAATCGAGGGTATAAGCAATTCTGGTACCAAATTTCATTCAAATCCGTCCAGCCGTTTGAGCGTGAAAGAGTAACAAACACACTTAGACATAAACTTTCACCTTTATAATATTAGTGTGACTAGCTGCACCGCGCCGTGTTACCCGCGATAGTTCCCGATCCCGTAGGAATACCGGTATCTAATGTAGCTTATTTTTGAATCCAGGGTATCAGCAATCTTGTTACCAAATTTCATTCAAATCCGTCCATCCGTTTGAGCGTGAATGAGTAACAAACACACTTACACACAAACTTTCACTATATAATATTAGTGTGATTAGTTACATGAATTAGCAAACGTAGCATGTACTGTACTGACCCTCTTCAAAGGCACGTCGCTATCAGCCAGCTCCTGCAGCAGCTTGGGGCTGATGGTGAGCAGGTCGCTTCCCGCTAGCTCTCTGATCTCGCCCGTGTTGCGGAACGAAGCGCCCATCACCTGAGTCTTGTAGCCGAACTTCTTGTAGTAGTTGTACACGCGAGTCACTGACAACACGCCGGGGTCTTCTTTAGCTTCGTAGCTCTTCTTTGTGTGCTCGACGTACCTGAAAATAAATTATTTACATTACAATTATTATGACATGAAGTCGAACATGATGTCAAACAATTGAATAAATAAAATAAAAAAATGTTGCTCATTTTATGACTCGCAATAGTCGCGTCGCAATCGCAATCAATTTTTTTATGATTACATTTTTATTATTTACCTTTGACATAACAATCACTGACATTATTATTATTTTTTAAATTGTGGCTATACTTGGGATAAGGGCAGGAAGAAGAAGAAGACTTGTACTATTATTATTTGTCATTTTATGCATGTTAAACATTACATTATTAAAAATCAAATTACAGCGCCCAACAGGGAGTACCTTTATCTAATGAGACCTAAGCTATACATTTATTATGTACATACTAGCAATTAATAAATAAATATGAATATAAGGCAAACAGCAAGAATTTTGCTAAACACATTATGCCTCAACATTAATTATTGTACAAAGTAAGTTAATGTAAATATGATGTAACCTTTGAATAATCTTGAAATAGAACAATTATAAGCATGAAAAAAACTGATTACTATATATTTATCAGTTAGGTAACCACAAAAACAGCCATTCATTAAAAATAGGTTCAAACGGGCAAATATTATCATGAAATAATCTAGTTCTGTGGTTCTTAACCGGTGGTCCGCGGACCACTGGTGGTCCCTGGAAGCATCCCAAGTGGTCCGCGGAGCCATCCCAATAATTAAAATAATAGTGACAACAAGTCCACACAACGCGACCCGCGCTCGGCGCGTGACCGAAGACGCGAGGTGCACGAGTGCGGCGGCAAAAACAAGCACCGAAATCGGTTGGATGCCACTGCCGATATGCTTTTGGCTTTGAGTAGCACTGAACCAAGAATTCAGAAGTTAGCAGTGCCATATTAAACCTAAGGCAAACTAGACACGTGCCTAAGGTATCAAGAGGGGCGCCGCGCCCGGAATTTTAAACATAAAAAAAATAGTTTATAAAAGTCTTATAAGTATGCACTTTAGCAAAAGGACACACAGAAAAGTGTCTCTTCCGCGTACCTTTCATACAAAAAATATAGAGGCGTCGCGACGCAAAACTTATTTTATTATATTATTTCTCATCGCAGATAAAGAACCGACCGTAAACCAAAAGTAAGAGCTACGTTGCTTTTATCTTAAAAAAAATGTTGCTCGCTCCGCTCGCATCGTTTCACACAGGAACGGAATAAGGACCGACCGTAAGCAAAATAAAGTGCTAAGTACGATGCTTTTAACTTAAAAAAAAATTTTGCTCGCTCCGCTCGCATCGTTTCACACAGAATAACAACCGACCGTAAACAAAATCAAGTGCGATACTTTTATTTAAAAAAAAATTTTGCTCGCTTAGCTCGCTTCGTTCACACGGAAAAAGAACCGACCGTAAGCAAAATCAAGTGCTACGATGCTTTTATCTTAAAAAAAATTTTGCTCGCTTCGCTCGCATTCTTTCACACAGAATATAAACCGACCGTAAGCTGAATCAGTGTTACGTTGCTTTTATCTTAAAAAAAATTTTGCTCGCTACGCTTGCGTCGGTCGTTTCACACTGAATAAAAACCGACCGTAAGCAAAATCATGTGCTACATGGATTTTTCTTTAAAAAATTTTGCTCGCTTCGCTCGCGGTTGGCGTACGAGAGGTGCCGATGAGGTGCTTACCTAGGGCGCTCTCGACATTTAGAAGAGTACCTTTACATTTACTACAAACTTGGTGGTCCACGGCAAGACATTAATTTTGTCAAATGGTCCCTCCCTCACGACTAAAAGGTTAAGAACCACTGATCTAGTTAGACATTTTAAATAACCTTGGCTAAACTCATAGTAGGAACAGTACAGTAAAAAACTAAAACTTATATTGTAGCCGTGTACACGTCTAGAAAGGTTAAACGGCTTTTGTTGCTATCTTTATAGTGACTATTAAAACCTCAATTATCCATTTAAGTCCCCTAACTCATGTTTATAAATACAATTGAATTAATAGTATTTACCAATCCAAGATTCTTCCCACGAAAGGTGAAATAAGTGTGACATTGGCCTCGGCGCAGGCAATGGCTTGGTACATAGAGAAGAGTAACGTCAGATTGCAGTGGATACCATGTTTCTTTTCAAGCTCCCTGAAAAAAAATAGGCTATCAGTAACAATCTCTAACTAGTTAGATAATATTATGTTGTTAAAAGAAAGGAAGTTCGTATGAGCATGTGGCTAACTCTGGTGACGGAGTCTTTAGGCCGCCATAAGGCCTCCGTTATGGCCTAACGACTTTAAAAGTTTTTAACGTGCCCTCCGAATCACGGAAGTGCTCAGCTGTTAATGCCACTTGCTGTCACTCATCCAAGTTGTGACCCCACAAAATGTTGCTTAACTTCAGGGTTCCATTAAAAAAACGAATAACACACAGTAAGTAAAGAAAAAGATAGAAAAGTTATTTTGAAGCTTCAACACTTCTGTTGACCTCTTTCAAAAGTGAAATTAAAAATTTTGAAAATTTTTATTTAAAATGTTTAAATATAAATTAATAAATTAATGTTGTTGGTTAAATGTTGGTTAAAATAATTGATGCATTCTCATCTTGATTTTCGAAACTTCAGCAATTAAAATCATAAATATTCATCATTTAAATATTACTTTCCCCTTTCACCTTTTTAAATGACTAGTATAGATCGCGCCATGTAAAAAGAGCGCTGGCTGACAGGTTGCGCAGTTGGCAATTTATTTTGAACATAATGTAAATAATATTTATAAATAATGATATAAATAATATTTATGATGTAAGTACCTACCTATATTTTTTTAGGAAGCGACTCATTGTAATGTAGTTGATAATTAAAAACAATTATGAACAACAGAAGCAACAAAATATAAATGATTAAGTACTTTTTTAAATAAAGATACTTATCAAAGTTATCAATAAACATCTTTATACTTAATATAATCTACAAAGCCGCGAGTGTAAAGCTAAATGCTAGTTCAAAAATAAAATGATAGGCCTGGTACTTTCGTGCGCGAGTGTACCCATGCGCAAACATACCCCCTCCACTTTCTCCCAACGCTCTTTTTACGTGGCGCGGACTATAAATCCATGCTACTTTCAAGTAATTTAATGAGGTGAGGTCATCTAAATTTTATTCCTGTATAAACCCTGCCCTACAGGTAAAAAGCGTTTGAATATCATTTGCCAAATCTGTAATAGTTTTTCTTAAACTTTCGCGATCACAATTCATATTTATAAATACATGTACACGGGATTTTATCGCGTTATTTACCTTATTTCTTTTCTTCCCGACGTTTCGGCTATGTTATGTCGGGAAGAAAAGAAATAAGGTAAATAACGCGATAAAATCCCGTGTACATGTATTTATAAATACAAATCTGTAATATTTAATTAAAATTAATCTATTGAAGCTATTCATCAAAGCAGCCTGATCAGACACATATAATAAGGAAAAATACTAGGTTCTTATGTTTTATGATATAAAATTATTGTAAGGATCTTGAACATATAAATAAATATCCTTCATTCCATGTCACTAGGCCAGGTGTTATTGCTGATAGTTTCCTTATTAAGTAAAATGTCCTTACTTAGCTGCTTGGATTCCCTCCCAAGTTGATGCAAGCTTGATCAGAATACGCTCCTTTTTGATTCCAAACTCCGCAAACATACTTATGAGTTTGATAGCCTTGGATATGCTTGCATCCTTGTCAAAAGACAATCTGTAAACACATTATTTAAATATTGAGATGAACTAGGAACTGAATCTTATGGATTTAATAGAAGATGTTTGAGGTTAATAAACTGCTGTAATTAAATACAGACAAAAATAACTTGTTTATTAAAGCAAAAATAAATTATAAACTTGGCTCACAAAATAAGTAATAGTTTTAAAAGTCTATCCCATGATGGTCTTAAAAGGTAAATAGATTAAATGGCTGCTATTTCATATAAATATCATACCTGCAATGCGTTGGCTTGCAGGGGGTGGCAGTAATAGTTTTATTAAGTTATTTAGGACATACAAACCTTGCATCAACTTCAACTGAGACCCTCCCAGGAATGATTTTGAGGATCTCACAACCAAAGAGTACACTCAGCATATCCAGGGTCTCAGCCAGCTGTTCATCAATAGTACTAAAAAAGAAAAATAATATTTTGCAATAAAAATATAAGTATAATTAAACAAACATACAAGGTCATTGATAGCCTAATGCACAGCTTGTTATTTTGGATGTCTTTTAATGTTTTGAGAGCTAATAATGTAATGAGGTAGATTTTTATTTTTAATTCAACTTTTATTTAGGGACTTTGAGTCTTACAATAAAAACTATGTCAGTAGTGACAGTATTCAGTTATGGAGAATCTTGTATGTGGACTTATAGAGCATGATAGCTGCATCAGATGTGGGTGCAGCCAGCATACTCTGAAATAAGCCCACATCAAGCACATTAATACAGAACTTATTTATGAGCTCCTGCCTCATAGGTCTGCTCCGGGCACACTCCACTAAGAAGTGGTATGAGTCTTCAACAACACCACATGTTTCACACATGGGACAACTCTTTTTATCATGAATGTTTTGGCTCTAGCAAGCTAAACTTACAGCAAACAATCAGCAAAAAAAAACATAGAGAGACAGGCAAGAACCTGGTGGTGTGGGCCTAGCTTTTTTTTAAAGCGATCCCTTTAACAATCTAAAATTTAGATTCTAAATAGTCAAGCTTCAGTGGGAAGCCAGTCAAACAACAAGCTTCAGTGGGAAGCCAGTCAAACAAAGTAAGGCATGTCAAAGCAAGTAAAAGTAATTGTACCTTATAAAAAACCTAAGTAAAACTAGAAAGAAATAGCTATGACCTAGATCAGCATATACCTTCCATTGTCCTTTCCATATTTGATAGCCTTGTCTAGAATGTGCTGATATTGTTCCATTGCCGCCGCAAGCAGAATAAGACTAGGATTGGTGGTGGCATCAGTGGGCTTGTACTCCTTCATTGCTATAAATATTAATAAAAGTTATTTACATTTTAAATATAGGAAAAATTATTGTAAAAGTTGTGGTCAAATACACTAATTAATTCTCGCATAGTAACTGACCTTACTAAGGTCATGATTACTGAGCTTTGCTATATGATAACTATGGCAGTCATGGATACAACATGTGTACTAACTATTATTCAACTGCTTAGTAGGCAGCAGTAAAAAAAGTTTCTTAATACTTTGTAACTAATACATAAACTGAAAGTTTCAAGTTGTACTTAGCACCAAGGACTAAAATGTTCCATGAAACATAATGTAAAAGCGTACCTACACAAAATCTTCAGATAGGTACACTTTAATACAAGAATGAATTTTTGCTCAATCTTACCTTGAAAATCCCCTGTATCAGCCACCACTACGGAGTATTGTTTAAGCTGTTCCAACGCACTCATTTTGGATCTTTTCACTTGCGGTTCACCACTCATACTGACTGATTGATTACGTTGCCTGCAATAAGTAGTTAAATCAGTGCACCGTATCAAGTAGGTATATAGAGCATGAACATTCAAAATATCACGTCATGAGCCGGTTGAAGGTGACCTTCTCTTCTCCAAGCCGCGTACGACCAAGATAACCTCAACCAAATCTTACAACACAATTTTAAAAAACATAGGTAAGTATTTATTTTATGTTGGATTACAAAAAGTAGATTTTTTATGTGTTTTACAAAAGAGGAAAGAGTACTGAAAGAAAAGAATTACTGCAAAAATTCTTAATTCCCGCAAGCAATCCCGCAAGTAGAAAACTAGGTAAACAAGAATTCAAGAAAGAAACGAACGAAACGTCACGCGTCACGCGTCATACATGAGTTAATGTCAATCTTTTCTGTCAAATCATCATGATGAGAAGGTTAAGGCCTATGCCAGACATTGTGCAAAATTCGGGCTTGTTTTTCGGACGCCTTTACGCTTTGTGCTCAAAACCCAGACCAGACTGGAAAGATAGTTTAACTAGAGATAACCCTAGAGATAACCATAATTAATATTATAACCAAAGAGCATTATTTTAACCTTCTTTTTAAATACGCTCGTGGTTTTTTTTTAAACATAGACAATCGAAGGCAAATAATGCAATATAAAGTAACAAAATTACCCTGACAAGATTAGATACATATACGTACCACACTTAATTCAGCCATGCAAACTAGGTAGGTATAATACACTGTCAATATTAAGCCTTGTTTCTATTGAAAAATAACTTGCTTCCTATTTTATTTATTTACATTCTTGGAGATTTGTGACCAATCCTTTCATTAAACCTACGATCAATCAACTCTGTCAATAAACCAACCCAGTTTGATAGAGGCAGAGTAAAATTAGAGGTGTAGGTAATTCTCACTATTATTAGTACATGGGCCGTGGGCCTCAATGTTTTTGGTGTTTGGCTCTAAGTTAAATAGTACCGCTTTTTATAAAATACAATCTGACCCGACGCACTTCGTACCTACCACTAGTTTTTTTCTTTTCTTTTAATGCACGAACTAATAAAAAACTTGTAAAAAATATTATCCAAATCGGTCCAGCCATTCTAGATTTATTAAGTGACAACGAAATAGGATTCATTTTTATTTATTAGGATATAGATTAATTAATTTTAATATTAATTGTAATGATTATTAAATCAATATAGGTATTGCTAAAACATAGACAGATAGTGCAGCTACATTTTGAAATTAAACCATAAATATATAAATAAAAATTAAAAAATACGTTTTTTGCTCTCCTGTAAATACAAAAAGCACTTTGACCCATTATGCTTCCTAAAACTAGAATAAAAATTGTTAATATTATCTTCTTCACCGTCTGTATCACCCCTAATTATATTATACTAGCTCAAATATATTTTACGATTTGGAAAACAAGATAAAGACAATATTCAGTAAATATTCATTTATTCAAACCATAGTGTTACATCGCATAACATGATTGCCATGTCAAAAAATTTTATAATAGAAGTCATACCTAATTAATAAATTATAATAAAAATTAATAAATAATAACAATAATTAAATATTAATTGTTTACCTACAACACTAACCAACTCTACTACTATTATATACCTACCTACTTATCTAATCTAAGGTAATGTCAGAAAAAGAGGAACATAAAAATTAATTGATAATAATAAAAAGGATGAGATTCAAGAAATGATTTTAATTTAATTTTAAACGCATTTAGCAAAAGTCGTGTTATTTGTAGTGGCAGCTTATTATACATATCTATCTTTAGGCCGGTCCCTTGTCGAGAAGTTTTCTTAATTCTATTTTTTGGTAGGTAGTATACCTACCTACATAGTTTTTCTTTATTTCGTGTACCTATGTATTGTAATTGTGTAGGTATATTCATTTTCATTGGTAATTTATCTCTATTTTTGTGTATTTCTAAAAGGGAATTGAATATCAAATAATTATATTAGATAATATAATTATAATTATAAGTAAATAATTATATTAGATAATATAATTATAAGTAATTATAGTAGATTCATATTATTATAGATTATGATTAATGATTATTAAATAGTGCTGTGCATGCCTGTAATGGGTACACAATATCATAGTATTTTTATATGAATGTTTTTTACAATGTGTAATTATGTGTACCTACTGTTGGCGTTGCCTTAATAAATAAATATAAATAATGATACAACAGCTAAAATATGTGTTTTTTTAAAATAAGCTCTTACTGATGTCAGATTGGCAAACCATGTATAATTTATTTATTTATTATGGCAACGCCAACAGTACACATAAGTAATTACACATTGTAAAAAACATTCATATAAAAATACTATGCTATGTGTACGTAAATTACAATTTTAATTTTTATAATACGTACCTAGTGATCTTTTTTGGCAGATAAGAACTTTTGGCATAATGGCATAATTGATAATAGAATGACAACAGTGGCAATTCTGAGTGTCGCTAAAGCTAAACTAAGCTAACTAAAATTGTTGCCGTCCCTTTCATAGCGATGGGAATAAAAAGGATGGCAATAATTTTACTTTGTTTAGTTTAGCTTTTGCGACACTCCGAATTGCCCCCAGTACCTACCTAAGCGTAAAAGTTTACAATTTATGTGTTTTTTTGTCTACTATTTGTTTTAGTTTGAAAAGGGCGTAGTTAGACAGTAGAAGTAATGCAATGATGTAGGTACAATTACAAATTTACAATAACATAGCCAAAGATACAAATTTTTATAATAAGCTTGAAAAAGGTGATACGCATTGAATCTTGCATTGCAATAAGTCAGGTAGTTAACTCAAAACTGGTAACATTATTTTTAACTTCTAGAAAATTCGGGTACAACAAGCGGGGAGCGAGCACACTGACTGCGGCACGGCAAGGCAAGGAAATTAGGGTTTGAGCGAGAGCGACCATCATTGCGGAAAGGTTTGATTTGAGTGATTGTCAGTTTCAAACAACGTGTTTCTATTTCGTGAGATTCCTTACAGTGATTCTATCGCAGTTTAATTTTCCAGTTTTATTAGAAAAGCTAATACTTCACAATGGCTGCTATGTCTGTCATTGGTATTGATTTCGGTAATGAATCATGTTATGTTGCCGTCGCTAAAGCAGGTGGCATCGAAACGATAGCCAACGACTACAGTCTCCGTGGTACTCCGTAAGTATCATTCAGCTATTCTTTGTCTCATAAGTTCCTATTCTCTTCTTTTTTCATTGAAACTTTACAATACTCCTTCAGCTTGCACGTTCAGTCATTTCGATTGACCTTACCTATCTACTATTTGCTTGTCATGTTCGGCGCCGTATTTAGGGCGTAGGAACAGTAAGTAATGCTGTATACTATTTTTTCTATTTTGCTAGCATTTAGGTGGAGCAATGCAAATTACATTCAATTAGACTTTTGAAACCTCAAAGTTGGTGCCAAGATAAGTGGGTACTTACGGCAATAAATGCTAGCATTATGTACTTCACTCCAGTACTTACTTTCGTTTTGATGAGTAACTTTTGAGGCGAGCCTGCAATACTAAAGTACAGTAATTGAAATCTTTAATTTCAGATCATGTGTTGCATTCTCACAAAAAAACAGAATCCTTGGTGTGGCTGCCAAGAACCAGATGGTTACAAACATGAAAAATACTGTATTTGGATTCAAGAGACTGTTAGGTAGAAAATTCTCAGACCCATATGTACAGAAAGAGCTGAAACATCTCCCATTCAAAGTGGAAGCACGGCCAAATGATAGAATTGGCATCAGAGTCAAGTACCTTGGTGAAGATAATGTCTACAGCCCTGAACAGGTAAATAAGTTCTCTAAGGTTTACCTAATCATTTGTTGTCTCACAAGTTGCTAAATAAGATTACTTTTTCTCGCTCTTATTATGATTTTATCTTGTTTCAGTTAACGGCCATGCTGTTCACAAAATTAACGGAAAGTGCTGTGAATGCTCTGCAGACTCCCATTAATGATTGTGTTATATCCGTTCCTAGCTATTTCACAAATGCCGAGCGAATGGCCTTGCTAGATGCTGCTTCTATTGCTGGTAAGAAATCATCCTGCTTCCTTTAATTTTAGCTACTGATAAATTTCACTAACAAAATATAAAATAACTGTCAACAAAATTTTCTAACCCAATAAATTATTTTTTCTACATAAATATGATTTATCAGTGGTTGAATTTGTGGTTGATTGTTGTTACTACAGTTTATTGCACAACTTTCAGGACTGAATGTGTTGCGCCTTATGAATGAAACCACCGCCACTGCTCTAGCGTATGGCATTTATAAACAGGACCTACCAGCTCCTGAAGATAAACCTCGGAACGTTGTGTTTGTTGATTTTGGACACAGCTCATTGCAGGTATGTACAGTCAGCTTCAGATGGATATGAGTGTCTAGCTAGAGTAGTCAAAGTGATCTGAAAAACATATATATGTGTGATATATGCAGTTTGAATCATCATATTGTTGTGTTCAAATTATCTTACTACTCATTGTTTTAAATATTTATATGAGCAGGCATGGTGTCTAAAATTATCTTAGCAAACAAAGCTCTCAAAGTTATCCGTGCATAAAATGTATCTTCAATAAAAATACAGACATTCAAATAAAAATAATGACAGAATAGCTTATTTTTAATCAAATTTATTTTAAAAACTTTGTTAATGTAAATTGTTATAATTTCTAGGTATCAGCATGTGCATTCAACAAAAGCAAGTTGCGTGTCCTAGCTACAGCTACAGACCCACAGTGTGGCGGTAGAGATATTGATTTTGCTCTGGCTCAATACTTCTCCCAGGACTTTAATTCTAGGCTCAAGTTAGACGCTTCTAAAAATCAGAGGTAGGTAACTTATTTTTCATTTTGTTCCTTGAACTGTCACATTCAAGAGACAGATAAGTAACTTAAATAAATAGAGATAAATAGCATGATAAGTTCCTGAGTGTTTGTATTTCTAAATTAGATTAGTAGTTTTAGGTTAAGTTGCAACAGATTTTTTTTTTGTTAAAAAAATCAAATAATTACAGAGCATTCCTCCGCCTCATGCAAGAGGTAGAAAAGATAAAGAAGCAGATGTCAGCTAACAGCACGCGCCTGCCGCTCAATATTGAATGTTTCATGGAGGAGCGTGACGTGACCAGTGACTTGCAACGCTCAGAGATGGAACAGATCTGTGCTGAAACATTCGCACGATTTGAGAAAACTTTGAAGGCTATCCTTCCTAATGCTAGTAAGTATTGCATCTTAGTAATGTATTTTGCACAGACTCAAATAACATCTAACACAATGATCTAAGTAAGATTTTGTAAGAGATAGTATTAAAATGTTGTAAAATACAAAGAGTTTGTTCGTTCGTTCGTAGTTCGAGCAAGTGGCCAACTCTGGTGACGGAGTTTTTAGGCCGCCTTAAGGCCTCCGTCATGGCTTAACGACTTTAAAAGTCGGGACCGACAATTTAACGTGCCCTCCGAAGCACGGAAGCGCTTAGATATTAATGCCACAATGTTATTACAAAGAGATAATCTGATGTTAAAACAATTTAGCTAACATAAAAATATCTAAAATTATTATCTCACCAAGCATCATTATCATTATATTATACATAAACATTGAATTTAATTTCAAATAATTAATTTCATTTTGTATTGCAGAGCTGAGGCCAGAGGACATTCACTCTGTTGAGATTGTTGGCGGGTCCACTAGGATTCCTCTGGTGAAAACATTTATTGAACAAGTATTTGGGAAAACACCATCCACAACACTGAACCAGGTTAGTCATATTAGATTACATACCAAAATAAAATAAATACTTTATTTTTATACATTTCATATTGTACATCTGTCTTTGTTTTATGGTAAAGCGTTTTAGAAGGTATTAATAAGATTTTCTAACATTATGTGTTCTGAATAGTATTATGTCAAGGTCACTTGAATGAAATCAATGATTAGTGTGTAGTGAAGGTATCGATTCTATCTAATTAATTGAATGTATGTACGTACGTACATAGGAAATCAGAGTGTAACAATGAACAAATCAGTTAGGTTGATTTTGATTTAAAACTACTATGCCTGTCTTGCTAATATTAGAAACAGTTCGTATCGCGTCATTTACGTTCGTCAGACGTAAATGACGCGATAAAATCCTGATTATTTATATCAAAGTATTAGAAAGAGATACCTGAAGTGTGGAGCTAAGCATTTTTATTTAAAATTAATCTTATTTATATCAAGTGCTTTGTTGCCTGATTCTTTTCTTGGTGCGTTGCGTTGGAACAGGCGTTCGAGAAACCGGCTGTAAGTGGTACAAGTGGTATAATTATGATCCTATTGAATAAAGAAAAAAAAAATTGAATTCTCCCTACAACCGGGTTCCTCAAGCATTAGATAAGATCAAAACAGGGTTGATTGTAATGCTTCAAGAAAGTCTGCTTAGCTGTCACCAGCACTCCGCTTGTTGATGGGGTATATCGGAGTTATTCATAAAATGTTGAATGTAATAGTGATAATTTGTTGGTCAGGACGAGGCAGTGTCCCGCGGCTGCGCGCTGCAGTGCGCCATGCTGAGCCCCGCGGTGCGCGTGCGCGAGTTCAGCGTCACCGACGTGCAGCCCTACGCCGTGCGCCTCGCCTGGGACGCCGCCAGGGACGAGGACGGCGAGATGGAGGTATACTTGCATTATTTATTTATTTACCTAGTGTCTGCCCGCTGGACTAGGCCGTGAGCCCGTGACCAAATGGTGGCGAAGTAAGAGCAATAGAGGTAGGGTCAGACCATCACCCAGGTGGGTGGAAGATGTGGCCATAGAGCGAAATACATGAATGAGGACAGCGCAGGGCCGATTAGAGTAGCGTTTATTTTGATTACCAATTGATGCAATTACTCAGCAGTGCCTATGCTATTATTTCAGCTTCCGCCTGCGGATTCGCTAAAAATTATTTTATGCGGTGTTCCAAGTTTCAGGAAATTTCGATTATTAGTTTTCGCGAGAAAAAGTAACACACCGCCATCCATGCTCACAAACTTGCCAAATTTTCAGGTGAAAGAGTAACAAAAATACAACTGGACCTACATCCTTAAACTTTCATATTTACAATATTAGTAGGATTATAGACAACAACAAATAACATTCAGGACTTATCAATGGGTTGTATGGCTAATTAGCACTTAGGTTCCACCAATAATTATTCAAATATGGGAAAAAAACTTTAAAAGGAAACCCATGGCTACATTATTGACAATGTCTTCCTTTAGATAAAAGCGATCTATTAAATATAAAATATCTAGTAGTTGTACAAAGATACGTTTTTTAAAATAATAAATTCTGAAAGCAAATTGGTGCACACAAACCAAGTTCAAAAGCCATTGCCAACACGCGATTATGTTGTAATTATTTTTTTTTTTAACATTACAGGTGTTCTCAGCTTTCCATGCAGCACCATTCTCAAAGATGCTTACATTCTACAGAAAAGAACCCTTCTCTGTTAGAGCATACTACACAGATGAGATTCCCTACCCAGACAGATTAATTGGTAAGTGGCATAGTATACAAGTAATATTAAACTAAGTTGATCTTTTTAAAATCTACTACTCAGCTGATCAACAACCACCTTTGTGCTAATTTCATCAGCTATTGTTCACAAGCATTATCATTTATCAGTCATGAAACTAAGCTCAGTCATCGCTTTAGGTCAGTGGAACATCAAGGACGTTCAACCGACGCCAGAAGGCGAGTCGCAGAAGGTGAAACTGAAAGTGAGGGTGAATCTAAACGGCATTATAACGGTGGCCTCTGCATCGCTAGTAGAAAAGAAACAAGACAGTTCCCAGAACGAGAACGTTGAGATGGAGAACTCTAGTGAGAACCAGGGGCCTCAGGAGCCCATGGAAACGAACGGTGCCTCGCAAGAGCCACAGAATGGGCCCGAAAACCAAGAGGTGAGAGACGACGATATGACGGGCGAGCCGCAACAGAGACAATCGTGGTCACAGAGACTAGGCCAGTGGTTCACCGGGGTACGTGTCCCTACGCGTGTGTCCAGTGATCATGTGATGTTTGTTGCCGAACACTAGCGCAACGAGAATATTGTAGAGGCAACAAACATCACATTTTGCATCTTCCCCATCCTCATAAAGAGGCCCCATTTGCACAGCTTCACAAAGGGCTAGCATTGCCGCCATTGAAGATTTTCTCTTGTGTTTTGTGCCTTGTCTCTGTGTCCACGCATGTTATCACACTTGGATCGAAGTATTTTACGCTATTTTATTTATTTTTGTATTTTAGGTATAATTTAGTACCAACTAGTTAATGTAAACTATATCGTTTTGTTTTGTGTTAGGAATGTAGGTGCAAATGGGACATCGCATAGCTTCAAAAGTTTTTCCTATACGATTTTAGTGACTTGCAAGCTTTGCGATGGTGGGGACATGTTTTTATCAAAAGTTATGAACTTTTCGCTTTTATTTCAGGAGAATGGTGATGACAAAAAGGATAAGTCGAAGGACAAGAAGAAGGTGGTCGTGAAAACTATCGAATTGCCCATCGACGCCCAGACCCATGGTTTCGGTCACACTGAACTCCATTCTTACGTGGAACAAGAGGTCAGTTTTACTCGACCTTTACCGAATCCCCTGACGAAGACCGATTTCGTTATTTCTTAATTTATTCTGTTTTAGGGTAAAATGCAAGCTCAAGACAGACAAGAGAAGGAGCGCGCTGATGCACGTAACGCCTTAGAGGAGTATGTGTACGAGCTGCGCGGCAAGTTGTCTGAAGGGGAAGCGCTGCACGAGTTCGTCGCGGAGGAACAGCGCGCGCGCCTCGTGAGCCAGCTCGACGCGCTGGAGCAGTGGCTCTACGACGAGGGAGAGGACCAAAACAGACAGGTAATCATGCTGTCCATATCTGCTTTTTCTACCATGGATTTTTATTCTTTCGTTTTTTTATTTATTTTATAGAGTAATAAATAACGCCAACTAACCATATTAAAAGATATAAATGAAAAGTCTTACTAAATGTCGACCACGGAACCCCTGATACTTAATTAAGGATTCCGTAGCCGAGTGGTAAAGGCAGTCCGGCTAAAGAACGATCACTTGTATCATCGCGGATTCGAACCCCGTCGCCATCGTAACTTTTAGTAAGATTTTTCATCTCTCAAGTTTAACACTGTATAACACAATTCAACATAATCTGAATGTTTTATTAGTTATTATTGGCCGTGTATTTTCGCTAAAAAACATGATCTTTATAGTAGATTAGCTTACTCGGTTTTCTTCTTGCGTCATACCTACCTTGATAAAAATACCTATGTTCATTCAGAAAGTACAGGCTAAAGAATTTTAGAAATCGGATGAGTAGTTTCGGACTTTTCGGAGATTACCCCAAACAAAAAAATAAACCAACTTTACCTCTATAATATTAGTATTATTATTATATAGTATAAATAGATATGTGTTGTGTTTGTGTCCAGGTGTACAGCGACAAGCTGTCGGAGCTCCGCGCCGAGGGCGAGCCCATCAAGCAGCGGCGCCTGGAGTCCGAGCTGCGCCCCGGCGCGCTCGACGACTACGCCAGAGCCATACAACTCACACAAAAAGCACTTGATTTGTACAAGTAAGCTACTTTACAATGAACTTTACAACTGTGAAAGAAAGAAAGAAAAGTCATTAATTTTGGTAGGACCTCAAGGATCACATGCTAGGTGATTCTAATGCCTTTATGAATTTTGTGATTATTATACCACTACAATATACTCTTACATTTAATAAATAAATCGGTCATGTACCTATGGAAACTGATTTAACATGTCGGCGTATTTATCATAATTAGCTTTCGCACGCAACTTTGCTCGCTTTTTTTCATCGAAATCAATTCATTCACTTTATTACATAAAAACTTGATCACTATTACTGCCTTTTGATAATGTCTACGGGGATAGTCAGATGCAATGCATATCAACATAATATTATTTTAACACAAGCTGACATTGACACCCCGTTTTCCTCTCCATTCAAATAAAAAAGGTAATTGATAGTGCTTGACTCCGTCATGCATGGCTCAAGACAGGACCGACAATTTACGTTCCCACTAGATGTCACCTATCCATGTGGTTCCTAGCGTCGTCGCTTCAAGTCAACTATCTTATCAACAACATCTATTCGAACGCACGCTTTACGATAAGACATTACGTTCAAAAGATTATTTCAAGTTTTTTTATTCACGGCTGCTTTTTTATTTAGACTTGTCATTAATTAACAGACCTAAACTGGTAGACTGTAATATGTACCTACTTCCGAGCGACATGGAAACGACAGTCTAAATTTTAATTTGGTTATATTTCTTAGGACTGGCGATGCGAAATACGAGCATCTGGCGGAGGCTGACATCCAGAAGGTGTCTGACGCCGCCAAGAACGCGCTGAGCTGGCTGGAGGGCGCGCGCCAGGCTCTCGCCCGCACGCCGCGGCACCAGCCTCCGCCGCACACCACGCACCAGATCCGGCAGGAGCGACAGGTCACCACCATGCATTATAGCCTATCTTTATATACTAGTATCCGGCCGCAACTTCGTTCGCGTGGTATACTTACTACTAGTAGCTCATAATTCGTGCGTATTTTTGACGGAATATATCTGAAGTTTTCAAGTAAACTCGAAAACTGTTTTCGGTTCGTCTTGACGCGTGCAATTACCCTAAACATTTTCAAAAGTGTACTGCATACATGCGGTATTGAGTAATTTTACTAAAACTCAAAGCAACGATTAAATACCACAACTTTGAGCTCATGGCTTTTTTAACTACAAAATCAAATAAACTGATTTTAAAATAACTTTGTCAACTTTTGTAAATTAAACAGACATTCGAGAGCACGGTGAATTCGACCCTGAACAAGCCCAAGCCTAAAGAGAAGACGCCGCCGCCCGCCAACCCCACGGCTGGAGACGGCCAGCCCGCAAATGCCGCGCCGGATTCACAGAACACCGATCAAATGGATGTCGAGTAAAACCGCACCCTCTGCCTCTTCGTACCACTGAATAATAACCACGTCTGTTTCATTCACTCCTCTCATCGGCTTGCGTTTCTGCAATCAACAGACAAGGTCAAATTGACAGTATTGATTGCAAACACAGCCAGTTTAATAGCATTTTTGTACACTTAAAAGAACATTATCTTACTCTTGGTTATTATTTAGTCATACTATAAAATTGTGCAGTCGTATTCTAGGGTACCTTTAGGAACACTTGATTAAATTAAAGTGATATTTATTTTTATTCAAGTGATGGATTATGTAGTCAATTTATTTTGTTGCGCTCCATTACTGAAGTAATATTGAAGTACCAATATTTTTGTGTCCTCGCCAACACGCATTTTATAAGAAAGATAATCTGAATAGTATTAATGTAATAGATTTTGATAACATTTTGCATTTTAAGTTATTTCATTAACTTACTTAAAAAAAATACACTAACAAGTAGGTATGTATGTCGCGCATCCAGTTATAAAATAAGAATATTTCGGTTATATATTGTCCTATACATCCACTGCTAAGTGTGTAGCTCTCAATTTTATTGATGATCATCACTAATTATGGAATGCACTATAGTTATTATTTCTGGATAAATAATAATGAAATGGTTTGTCACTCAGGTTGCGTTTAAATTCGATGATATAAATACAGGCTATAGTTAGATAAATATAATATGAATAATAAGGACCATACTTAATTTTATTTATATTTCTGGTATATATTTATTCAAAATTCTAACAAAAACACGAACAACTATTGCCCATATTAAATTACCAACCAAGGACATACATCACGTTTCTGTGAAAGGTCCAGAAAAAAAAATCTAAATTTATTTGTTGTGATAATTATATATGCCTTTAAATCTAGATGTTTGTTTCTTACTAAAAGTTAGCAGTTATTACTCTAAAATCCTAAATTATAGTCGCGCGTGATGCTTTATTCGGTTTAGTAATATTTTTAAAAAAAGGGGCCATGTTCATTTCTCTTGTGAAGACAAAGTCAGATTAGGTTAATCCAATAGCGTTTATTTGTTAAATTTGGATACATTTTAAAATTAGCAACTTTAGAACATTTCGTGAATTTCATCAGGCCCCTGTAATTCTAAACATTTGATTGTAATGCAACCGCAGATGGGTATTTGGCCTATGATGTACATTTTGCTAAAGGACCATTGTATGATAATTTGTGCATTTTTTATGTTAAAGCTTAGTAAATGAATTACTAAACCTTACACTTCTTTTTTCTTTCCCGACTATTTTGACATAGGGTAGGTAGGTATAGTCGATCGAGTGAGCGAAGCGAACTAAGATCTTAGTGGTAACTTGGGCGATTTTGCGTTGTATGTCGCGGCATAACTGTCGAACCGTAACCAATCTTCATGATACTTGGTAAGTTTATAGGTAGTGACTAGTGATACAGTGGCTTCGGGTAATGCCGATAGTCGGGATATTCCGATAATTAAGATCTACACCCAAACACGGCACTATTTTCCGCACTGGCAACATTCATTTAGCCGCCAAGTTCATCGCTCCCCGCATTAGTTACTATTGTCAGTGACAACTAATGCGGGCTAATGTAGATCTTAATTATCGGAATTACCCGAAGCCACCTTACGGGATTTCCCGGCTCACCTAATGAGCATGATCGGTCAGGGGGTTGTAAAGATAAGAGGATCACAAGGGGGTGAAAAAAAATAAAAGTTATCCATAGACTTTGAGGGGGGTGTCATATGAAAGGGTTCTGTTTGTACATTCTAAAATGGTATTACTTTTCATTCAAAGATGTAAAGTTTTTAAAATACATCGATAAATGTAAAATCTATTATTTTTCAGTGCTTCCAACCTAAAGTGTTTCATTTCGACAAATCTAGCGAATTTTTAAACGAAAAGAGACGTTTCTGAATTTTATAAAATACATGCCTGCGCAGTATTTTCGCCTCTCACACACAGCGGCAGCGAATACAGGGTACCTAGGTCTGAATAGGCCTTAAATTAAGGCTTATTCTGACCTACCCTGTATTCGCTGTCTGTACCTACCTATAGTTTTTGCGTGACGCCTTATTATATATAGGCCCCTAAATACACTCGAGAGCATAGAAATCGCACACTGGGGAGGCATTTCACTGGGAGCGAAAACCGAACTTGTCTTCATCACAGGGCCCGATACCGACCGTCGATCGGGTGGATTGACTTCCCAACGTTACATCGAGGAGATCCTGGAAGAACATGTTGGGCCCTTTTTGGGATTTATCGGCGAAAATTTCGTTTTTATGCAGGATAATGCTAGACCACATACCGCTGCTATAGTACCTACGCCAGTACTTGGAGGAGGTTGAAGTACCCGTTATGGCGTGGCCTGCTCGAAGCCCAGATCTCAATCCCATTGAGTACTTATGGGACGAACCAAAGAAACGAGTTAGAGCCAGAAACACAGCGCCTACGAGTCTCAGAGAGCTACAAACCGCGATGGAAGAATGGGACAGCATACCTCTAGATTTCGTTAAAAAAATGATTACTACCTCTATGAAACATCGAATGGAAGCTGTTATTCAGGCTAGGGGAGGCAATACCTCGTAATAATAAATCGTTACTATTTGTTTTATAAACCTTTTATACCTGCTCAACGTCCAACTAATGGCGCTACCTGAAACAAGCTAATTTAGGCCATTCTATTGTTAAGTTGCCACTGTTATGATTTCCAAGGTCAAAGCTAGACATTATGGGTTTTTAGGAAGCTAAGTGTGTAGGTACTTTAATTTAATTTAATTTAAATTTGCCACCGAACTTTAATTTATAAAAAAACAAGGGTCAAAATGAAAATGTAGGGGGTGTGCGATTTCTATGCTCTCGAATGTAATAAGGCGTCACGCAAAAACTACTCCATGGCGATGTGCTGCCAGAGGTCTAACGCCATTTTACCGCAGGTTTACCCAAAAAAACGTAGTGTTTTAATTATCTTTGGGTTAGTTTATTCTTTATTCTTTTCCCTTTACAGAGTTTTAAACATGCAAGCACAGACTAATAGGATGCTGCATGCGAAGCCGCGCGGGTCTACTAGTTTGTAAATACAACTTAATACAAGTCAATGTACTCATGGCAAATGCACAACTAGTGCGAAGCCATAAATAAAAAAATAGTTGACGTTGGTTGACAGCAGAAAAAATCTGTGAGATAGGCATGGGCATAGAATAGACCGTAGTTTTGACCGTAGTGTTTTTATTCTCTTTGTTTGGCTTGGACCTTGCTTTGCTTGCCTCGTGATGTGTGTGATAGTATAGTATCCAGTTATACAATAGTACTCTGTGGCTTGGACCTTGCTTTGCTTGCCTCGTGATGTGATAGTTTATTATCTCCTTTGGTATCTCTACATCAAAGAGTAAAATAATACTATCTACCTACATAATAGTGGCAATTCTGAATGTCGCAAAAGCTAAACTAAGCTAACTAAAATTGTTGCCGTCCCTTTTATAGCGATGGATATAAAAAGGATGGCAATAGTTTTAGTTAGGTTAGTTTAGCTTTTGCGACACTCCGAATTGCCCCCAATGTGTGCTCGTGATTGCATGTCGTGCGTGATTCGTGTTATTTCGTGATTGTAATAAACTACAATATTACTTTTTTATGAACGTTCTGCATGCTTATAGCGAAATTTAGTTCTGTTTTTCAATTAAAGACTAGGTAATCATTAGTTATCTCACCACTGTACAAAGTTATTTATTTACCTGCTATACTGAGTATACTGGCTGACTGTTGATCTCACCATACAAAATCTTCTGTTTTTTTCACTCATTTCTTTATCTGTTTTTTATCACATATCTACTACATAATTTCATTTGTTCGTCTTATATACTCATACAATACGTAGTATCTCTACCTAATCTGTGCTCATACACTATTCATCTATCCATCGTAGCGTAGTACTGCAATGTCTTCGGTTTGCCTCCATGCTCGGGATGTGTTTGTTCCCATTAAAATTGAAGAGAATGATTTATATACTGGTATCAAAAAAGTATTGGAAGTTTTAAGACCTACATGGTCTCCAGAAAACATAAAGTTCAAGGTATGTTTAAACTTAGACTCCTTAGTTTTTGCTTGTTAATTTATTTCAGTTACTAGGTAATAACAATATAAACATAATAAAATTGTTATTTACCCTGACACAGTTACTATAAAAGTGACTAGCTTTAAGTTGAAAACAATATGATTAATTTTACAGTTATTTACTGATGGTATAACAAATAAATTAGTGGCATGCCAACCCAACACAACCAGTGACAATGCTGATGATGAGATGGTGTTGGTTCGAATTTATGGGAACAAAACTGATTTGATCATTGATAGAAATGCTGAGATCAGGTATAATTTATAAACCAAGTGGGATTCAACTGCTTTTAAATCCTAATATGATTATGCTACCTATTTATATTGTTCTTTAAAGCTAAAAACAATCCTGCTCTTCATATATTTCTGTATGTGTATTTATTAATCTGTCAGTAGGACAGGGTAATAAATAATTAGCAGTTAAAGAATAAGAGCTACCAACGCTTCAACTTTTCATAATAATTTGTTACAATTAACAGGTTCTCTCTTTCAGGAACATCAAAACATTAAATGTTCTGGGACTGGCACCAAAAGTGTATGGCATCTTTGAAAATGGACTAGCCTACCAGTATTATCCTGGAGTGACTCTTAATGGTGATACAGTTTTAGATGATAAAGTATGGCCCCTGGTAGCTAAAAATATGGCAAAAATGCACAAAGTGGACCTTGGAAAAGAAGTAAGTGAAACCTTAGAAATAAAATAGAATCAAACACATTTCAAAGAAAGCAAGAAATGTTTCATGCCATGATTTATTTAAAACCATAGGTGTACCAATGTTGCCAACTTGTTTTAAATTAAAACATCTCTTGCTTTCTTTGAATAAGGTATTAAAATGGAGAAAAGATACATGTTGTGCTGACCCCACTTAGTGGGATAAGGGCAGGGATGATGATGATTACTTAGTTGTTTTAAACAAGATTATTATCTTATCACTCAAGGTCATGATTGCTTGCACACATTACATGTAGTTTTTTATTGAAGTGGTGGACTATTGAACTTCTTATTGCATGTTTTCAGAAAATGATGAAAATCTTTGTTATTAGCACATAAACTTTTTTCCAAAAACCAGTTACATACATAGGTATAAAAAAAAAAATATTGCACATAGTTAATGAAAATTGTTTTAATATTTTACAGGTACCAAAAGAACCATTTATTTGGGATAAAATAGAGCAATTATTATGCTTGCTTCCTGAATTTTTCAACACTGAAAAAAGCAAGCAAAACAGGTACTTAAGCTAATTTATTTTTATTTTATGGCTTAGATAATTTGAAGTAGATGCCTACTCACCAGAGTTTCATTGTGATGTTATCTAATACTGTTTTTGCTCTACTCTAACAATTAAAAAATTTTGCACCAAATTGTTATTAGGCCTATCAAATTAGGTATTTTTAATTATTTTTCATGTGTGTTTGTAGTCTATATTTTTTAACAAAATACTCTTGTACATCTCTGTTGTAGATTTGTGAATAGCTTTGGGTCGATAACAAAACTAAGGATAGAGTTTGAACGCCTAAAATCGCATCTAACAAAAACAATGAGCCCGATCGTATTTGCTCACAATGATTTGCTTCTAGGAAACGTAATCTACAACCAAGATGAAGACTCAATATCTTTCATTGATTATGAATACGCCAGTTATAATTACCAAGCGTATGATATAGCAAATCATTTCAATGAATTTGTTGGTGAGTATCTGAGGGTAATAAAATAAATAAGTAGCAGGGGCTCACACAGGCAAACACAGGCTATCACAACTTCATCGGATTTCATGTTTTTGCGCGGAATCCTAATTATTTAGTCTGGAATTACAGTAATTTATATTACATTATATTCGCTTTCTAAACGTGTGTGAGACTCAAGTAGTATTATTAATGTAGGTAGGTACCTACCTAAACATAATTATTCAAAGTTAGTACCAAGGTACATTATTGCTACATCCAAAGGCGCAAGGGGGCGAGATTACATTGAATTGATTGACATAAATTGCTGTTCAACTGAGTACGACGGGAATCGGACCATAAGGAAATGCCAATTAAGGCAATGGTTCGTTTGTATGTTCGCGCGTTTTGTCATAAGCTACTTTAGTGTTGCCACCAATATTATAGCATCGTTATAAATATGTAGGTAGTTATTGTATAAAGTCTAAACTTTCTGTGCTAAACATTTGTTGCTATCTACTATCTACATATACTATCTACATTAAACTGTCTATTATTGTGTTTCAGGTATATCGATCGATGATATTGACTACTGTAAATACCCAACGAAAAACTTCCAAGTATCGTGGATAAGAGCATACCTAAAAGAGTACAGAAGCTTCGAGCCTTCAGAAAATGATATCGAAAGTGTTTACAATGAGGTGCAACTCCTCTCGCTGGTTTCTCATTTCTTTTGGGGAACTTGGTCTCTAGTTCAACTTGAACATTCTGATATCAACTTTGATTTTGGAAGGTGAGCTTTTGCACATGTTGGCATAATACCTAATATTTTGCTGAGTTAGTTCAGTCTTGTCTTGTGGTACTATTTAATCATAATCCAGTTGTGCAATTTATATTTTCTGTTACAGATATGCAGAGATAAGATTGAACAGATATTACGAATTGAAAGACGAGGTTCTTAAGGTTTAGAGTTTAGTTGTTTAACTTAATTCGTGCCGCATAATTTCTAATTCTGCTTGTAGGTACATTATTTGTACATTCTATTTCATAAGATTCAGAAATTATCTTATTTTATATCTATGTATTTGATTTTTTATCAATGTTTTTGTACAAATACCTTTAAAAGGAAGAACGGGATCATCTGGGATAGCATAATTACCCTTGTTTGTTGGGACAGTCATGCCAGCACTACACATTGGCTTCAACTTGGTTTACGGTATTTTACGGTTATTCGACACAAACGGAGCATTGCCATTGGCCATTTTAATGTTGGAACAAAGTTGAAGCCCATGTGCCGGCATCAGGTGTAACTGTCATGCAATACCGAAGAATATCAGTTAGCAGTGTCTACAACAATCATTACTACTTAAAAAAAAAATTACACCAACTTATTTATTTTTATTATCTTACTAGGTAGGTAAGTATTATAGAACTACCCATTTAAAGATTGTAACTATTTTGTTCTATTTACTTAAATATAATTTTATTGGCGAATGGCATTCACGAAGGGAGGCCTATGCCCAGCAGTGGGTTAAAAGTGGCTGATGATGATGATGATGATAATTTTATTATTGTTACTAAATTATAACATTTGATTTTTCCCTACCCTTGTAAAAAATAATAATTATGTAGGTGAGTCTTTTATTATCAATTTATCATACAGGTAGCATAATACTATTTATTTATATTATTAAAAATACCTACTGGAGGGCTGTGGCTAGGGCTACCAATAAAATAGCTAGAGGAAAATTTAATAATACAGTACTTTTGTACATTATGTTTGTTTCATATTTTATTTTTACAACACTTAACTTGACATGTAGGTAGGTAGTAGATAAATTTAATAAAGCATAATCAGTATGTAACTAGGTAATAGTGGCAATTCGGAGTGTCGCAAAAGCTAAACTAAGCTAACTAAAATTGTTGCCGTCCCTATCATAGCGATAGAAATTAAAAGGATGGCAATAATTTTAGTTAGTTTAGTTTAGCTTTTGCGACACTCCGAATTACCCCCAATACTACAGTAAGATTTTTACTTATTTAGGTAGGTACTAAATATGAATAGTATAGAATAGAGAATTTACGGATGTGCCTGATATGATGAGCAATCCAATAGCACGGATCCTATTGGATTGCTCATCACATCAGGCCATGTTTTTCTGGACGTAAGTAGGTACATACACTTAGGCACGAGAGTTAGGTATTAGATCTATATCCCTTGGTATTATGTTAACTAGGTAGGTATTAAGTTAACGTAGTTCCGGAAAGGACAATATTTTGTATGAAATATCATCATTTATTAACTATCTAGGTACTTACTAAATAGATATAGGTACATACAGCCTTCATAGGTACTATTTTAGAATATGCTAATTGCTACAGCTAATGATCTATGTAGATGAGTACTGATATAATTTATGTTATTTCTATGGCATGATAATGATAGGTTGGTACAGCAGACGCCAATGAATACCTACTGCTCGTAGGTGCCATCAAAGAGCATGTATGGTGCCATCACAGACTGATAATATAATACTATACTTACATGCACGTTAGTAGGTAGGTACCTACACATTTCTCGGATTATCATAAAATGGGTACCTACCAGCTTAAAGCAGAGAACATTATCTGGTTTGTACCTATTTTGTATGGTAAGACAACCATGAGGATAGCACGAGCACAATAGTAGGGAATCAAATTAAAAGGAAATACTGGTAATTTTTCGCGATTTGCCAATTAGACGTCCAGCAGTGCGATGGGTAGACGATATTATCAGCGTCGTGGGCCGGCAGGGAATCAGGCAAGCGCAGGGCCGAAAGAAATGGCAAAAACGAAATGCCTATTATTTATTTATTACTTACTTAATTTTTATTTATTTATTTATCTATGTAGCTTCGCGTACACCTAGCGCAGGCAGGCAGGCAGGACACATCTGGACATGGCACGGCCGGCATTCAAATTTCATACAATATGCATGGAAATAAATAACACGGGAGGTAGGTATGTCCCAAATTGTGCTTTATTTCCATCAAATTTGAATGCCGGCCGTGCCATGTCCGCGCCTCTGACCGATGCCATTTAGGTATTGGCATGTGCAGTGCACCGTTAAGCGTATCTACCTACTAGGGTAGTCGGACCAAAAGATGACCACCCCCCAGTAGATGACCGAAACGCACATTTTCTCGAATTATAAGAATTGAGTGGTACTCCCTGTAGTGGCGTATTTTTTCTTTAGAAGCGGAAACATTGTTCCCTCTTTTAAAAATTAATACATCGTCATTGGACCCTCAGTCATGCTCCAGGACCTCATTTAGTGCGGACGTGTTTCGGCCATCGCCATTTTGTATGGACAACGAGCTAAGGTGAGTAAACCAGTTTCTTAAGCTTATGAGTGGATTGCCGATTTCTTGATATAATTAGGCCCCATTTATGAGTTCCCCTGCATTTATGACTATTATCTCAAGTAGAAAATCAAAGAAAATAAGTAATTTTTAATAAGGTTTTCGAGAAATTTGCTGTTCAATTACTGGTCTAAAAAATATACATAAATCCTATTTGTGACCGAGCGGTCAGAATTAGCTCCGACCTGCAAATTTTGTTTTGATATTGTAGATTGTATCTTTGATTTTTTATAGATTTTTTACGTTTATCTTAATGGTTTTGGATACATAATTCTATAAACCAAAACATGACCGGAGGTTAATTACAGAAAAATCGTTGTTTTGGGCTGTAGGTATTATATGCAGACAAAATTATGTATACGGAACCCCACTTCTTTCAAATAAAGTCTCCTGTTATGAAGAATTTCGCCTTTTATTTCGTCGGTCATAAATAGGGCCGATTTCGGTCAGAATTAGTTCCAAACCGGTCACAATTAGGGCCAAAGTCATTTTTTTGATATTTTTGCAATTTTAACTTATTTACAAATAGTTCAGAGTAAAAACAGTTTATCTAGTTGATGCACCAAATATCTACCTACGTATACAACCAAAAACATAAAATATTCCTTGAATAGGAGTTGAGATAAAAAATAAAATAACTTGAATTCCGCTTAATCAGTCATCTATTGGTCCAACCACTCTTAAGCGGGCACCACACATTGCAGGTTGGAACGTATTGATTCCAATGTGGGGATTGATCTTGGACGATTATTCGACACAATAAACGGAGCATTGCCATTGCCCATTCTATTCGTATCGTAGCCAATGTGTGGTCGCGCAGGTAGTTAGGATCAACCATGGAACTAGGTACCTAGTAAGTATCTTTTCTTTTTTTTCACTTTCTATAATGCTTGAATAGATACCTACATTTACAGTCGCGAGACAGTAAAAGAGCTCTAGGCAGAGTCGCCGAACCGAGTCAATTTCACACTATGAACGAAACTTAAGTGGCGAGTCAGTTCACTTTTATTCACGTTTTGATACTGTACGTCTGCAATAAATCGCGGAAAAAAAGATTTAAAAACAGTTTTTAACCGGCTGTTACCTACCGAGTAACGAATTGTAGGATTCATGAAGACCGAAGAAGCGGGAAGGGAAGCGGCGGCGAGCAGTTTTAGTTTTAGTGTCATACAATTTTATACATTACTATAATATGTACACGCTTATTCGTTCATGGTACCTATACCTATAGTACCTATCGCTTGAGAAACTTGAAACGCAAGAGGGGGGGCCTAGTCCCGCCGAGAGCACTTTTCAGAGCTTTTTTATTATTATCATTATAGTAAAGATACTTAAAGTTTAAAATTACATGACACTGAAACTACAGCAACTTAAAAGTGAAAGGGATTCTGGTGAACTGATGAGTTCACTGGGATCCCCAGGGCAGGGGGATCGGGTTAGGTATCGGATCCTGGCGACCGAACTCGATTTCATAGAGCCTTAGTTTAAAGAAAAATGCTGAAGGATGTCCAATCAGCAAATTTGATTGATTGACGAATTCAAGGGCGCGTGCGTGAATAAAAATTACCTATTGACTAAATTTAATAATGTTGTCAACTAACTATTAACGAGTTTTGTGTAGGTATTATTATAGATAGGTAAGTACACCTACCCTACTTGCAACTTTACTTGATTCTTTTCACTTGTTTTACCATGTGTAGGTACCTACCATTATTAATGACAGTGTGGTAGGTAGGTGCGGTAGGTGCCTACCTACTACAACAATTACTGAAAACTCCGTCACCAGAGTTTGCCGCATGCTCATACAAAGGAACGAACAATTATTGAGCATGTTTCGGGTCTATTATTAAACTTAATTTACCTACTTCTTGTTTTTATATACTGGTTGTTTGCCTTTTTCTAAAGTAAACAAATGGCCATATTTGTAACCTTTGCTGATGGACCTCGTTTTGTGGCACTTGATAAAAACTCACCTGTGTATGTACCTACATAACAAATCTGAAAGAAACAAGCTTTTATACCTAATATTCAACAATATCTAATACAACATAACCATCTTAATGCCACCAAATAATTTGTGATTAAAATATTGAAAGTGAATTGTCTCATGCTAATTCTTTTCTTATTTATTGTCAAAACCATATAATTTAGTTAGATAGCATGTTATAATGCTGAATTCATTGTTTTAATTAGTTATAGTCAATCCCATATATAAAATAAAGCAAAATATTAATTATTTTACAAAAAACATAACCAAGTTGTTATTTTAAAAGAGTATGTAAACAAGAGTATGTTTTCAAAGGGAATATATCGCTCGCCTTTCCAGGGTTCATCAATAAAACATAATGCAGTTCAAGATACTTCTATGACATTCTGCTTCAAAGTCATGTAACAATTCATCAATATCATTATCCAAGTCATCACTCTGTGCCATCTTAGTTATCATGTCACTGATCAGAAATGCACCAATAGTGGCTTCTTCATGGTTGTCCTGAATGTCTATGTTAACCACATGCACTGGCTGGTTATAAATAGATCTTCTTGAGCCAAACCATTCAATCACTTGGTCATACACTCTCTCTTCACATGTAACTATAACATCAAAACGTTCATTGCATTTCTGGAACTTCTCAGGGAATGGTTTTATTCTTCTATTCCTGTCTAACATGTGCAGAATGCCATTCTGTGTATAGTATGCTTTATCTTTCTCAAGCAAGTCGTTGTAGATATCATCGTACGGAACCCCAAACTCGTAACAGTTGGGACGATCAGCAGAGGCTCCAGGTAATTTAACTTTTTCTCCTGTTCCAAATGACTTAACTTTAAATCCCTTTTTAACTAAGAATGCATGAGCTTCCATGCTGCGATTCATGTTAGAAGAACAGACTACGGAAACGTAGAGGTCCATTTTCGATCGAGTTTCTCTCGCTTTACCGTCGATTCGTAGTTTTTAACTGTCTTATCATTTATGGGCAGTGGTACACAAAACTTATACAAACAATCGTCGCCACGAAATACTTTTTTTTCAATTAATTGAGCTCACTCAGCCACTGCTTCTGTCTTCTGAAAAATATTAAAGGATAGGAAAAATCTAATAAATAACGCCAACAAAACACGTTTCGTTTCGTTTCATCCCTCGATATGTCTTGTCAAGTTAAGTTACTGTCATATCTTCTTCTTCTTTATTTGGCTTCGCCGGCTTTTGCCACGCATTTAGCCACTACCATGTCAAAATAATTCAATTTATTAAAGTCAAGTCAAAGTCATGTCATAGTCAACGTCAGTAAAGATGTGGATTTTTTACTGAAGCAATCTACGGAGTACGGACTTTTTGAGAGAACTCGAAATACAATGATATTCGGTTTTGTTTCATTTGCCCACACTTATGTATGTATGTTCACGAACACTTAACAGTTAATAATCCACCATTATTAGGTACACATTAACATTCGCTAAAACACAAGTTTTGGAAAATAAAAGAAAAAGACATCTTGACATCTCGAATTCCCGTCAAAAATCCAATAACTTAACATAATTGATAATGTGACGCTGACAGACTAAAGCAAAAAAGAAAAACGCCGTAATTTTCAATTTTTGCTAGGATGTCATAAGTGTCAACTGCCAAGCCAACCAATGTCATAACCACTTGAACGCCCAGCGCTCGTGGCCGCGGGGGGGAACTTACGCCCGAGCGCAACCGACGGCCAAGGTCATCAACACGCCGCGCGACTTACCGATAAAAACGTTTGCCAAAACAAAAGTATTAAAGTTATTCCAAAACGAAAAATTACATTGTTTACGTTAATATCTGTAGAATAAACTTGAATAATCATCTAATCATTAAACCTACACCTTGATAATTAAAAATAATGTTAAAAATTATAAGGAGACATTTTCGACCGGTTTTTCGGCGATAGTTTTTAAAAATTTTATAAAACTTTAGAGGAGTAATAAGTATGATGTTTATATACCATTAAAATGAGTGTTTTTTCTAGAAAAAATACATATAAAACAATCATAGAAATATACAATACAACAAAGGTAGTTACGACATGATTGAACAAAGAACACTTCAGGTACACAGCACAAATCACACCCTGTTTTATAAACAAAAGTTTTTATGTCATTATGTCATTATGTCATTTGACAATTGGTTCAGTTCGTTCGATGAATGATTTCTGCTTCGTGTCTAGCATAGATTAGGCCCACAAGAGCCACAGATCAAATATAAAATCATTTTTTCGCTAGGGTGACCCTCTTGGTACTGTAGTACCCGGGGCGTAAGTTGCCGAAATTTTTTTGGTAACTGCAGTACCTGTGGGCGTTCAAGTGGTTAATAGAGAATTAGTAAAAAACGGAAAGTTTTGAGGTTAAATCTTGGGAAAATAAAATAATTTGTTTTCGTAGAGTTTGTGGAGAAAACTCTAAAAAGCTATCATCATATTTTATGTCTGATGCACTAACTACTATCACGAATCACATTCGATTACTGGTACTGGGTAGGTAATCGAAGCAAGCTAGTAAGAACTAGGTCCGACATTGGGAAGACAACAAAATGAATTATCTTTTTCGTGTAATTGCTAATGGACTAAAACAACAACAACATGGTTTTCATACATGTTCTACAAATTTGGCCTGGGCCAAACCGAATAATCCTAAATCATTCATAGCAAATAACAAAAAAGTTTACCCACCCCAAGAGAGCGGCGAAGAGCCTCGGCCTGCTGTAAGTAAATTTTTTTAATATCCGTTTTCGTAATAAAATATTTAAAAGTATCCATCCTCTATAGGCATCTCTGACATGGCATACATATGGAGGCCTTGATGCTGATGATCATGATGATAAAGTCAAAACGGTTAATCTCAATCTATCTACTACCATTATCTGCTACTGATGTTTTATAAACTGAATATTATGAAAAGAATAGGTTAGGTATGTTGTTCACCTAGAGAACTTTTTGGTTTACTTACTAAAACTAATAGGTCTTTAATCTACTAATTATAATTATGTAGTACTTACTTATATTTACTTTGCAGTTTGTTTGTCATCAAAAAACAAATTTTAAATACAGCCCTGAAAAGCTATGGTATATTGCCTCATTTGTGAGAGGTATGACTGTAGATGAAGCTGTCAAACAATTGAGTTTTGTTAACAAAAAAGGAGCTGGATTTGTAAAAGAAGCAATCTTAGAAGCACAGGAAATAGCATTGAAAAATCATAATGTTGAATTTAGAAGCAATTTGTGGGTTGGTGAGTTCAGCGTCAAGTTGCTTAGTAGTAATAAAACTTTAGTATCCTCCAAGCCTCTTTTTAGCCCCTGACCATAAAGAGTTAAGTTTGTAGTGCATCTATGAGTCTGAGGCAACATAGGTCCTGAACCAGATTAACCTATTTAGTTTTTTTTCTTGTTGAGTCAAGCCAGACACTTTAGCATGTTAACCTCAGATTCAGTCACCCATGTTACATCCAGAAACATTAATACTGTAGGAATGTTTACAACTAGTAGTTTTCCCCAAACAAGATCTTGTGCACCGATAGTTAGTGGTTTATTGTACCTACCTACATTCTTCTGACTACCTACCATTTTCGTCACTGTTGAGTTGATTAAATAGGTTTACAAAATCTGGCTGCTAGATCTCTACGTTAATTGAGTTTTTAAAAGTTCAATCTCAATTGTTAAATAAAAAATACCAGCGGTCATATTTTGACACGCAACCATGCAAAAATATGATGTATTTCACCTTTATAATATTAGTGGGATTACTAGCTGCACCCCACGGTGTTACCCGCGGTGAATAGTTCTTGTGGGAATACCGGGATCAAAAGTAGCCTAGTAATTAATCAGGGCATAAGCAATTTTCTGGTACCAAATTTTATACAAATCCGTCCAGCCGTTTGAGCGTGAAAGTAATAAACGCATATACACACACGAATCTTCACTCGCTTCGCTCGCTCAATCAGTTAATGAGTTTACCTATTTTGTGTTAATCTTTGCTTACCTTTACCTGTTACAGCGGAATCTTTTGGTGGCAAGGGAATGTGCATGAAAGGTATGAGAAGGCATGCAAGAGGTAGAATGGGAAAAGTAAGATACCAGTATTGCCATTATTTCGTAAGACTTGAAGAAGGTGAACCACCTAAAGACTACTACAAACACAACCTACCTGGACCTGAGAAACAGTTAGACCTGTGGCTCGAACAAATGAGGAAGCGAAAAATTATAAACTCTTACTAGTTCTGTGCATTAATTATATAAGTACTTACCTAGATTAGAATAAATATTTGTGTTATTATTTTTAAATTTTATTTAAATAGCTTCCTCTTGCAGCTTCATTCATGTAGCGGCTAATACAAACATACCTACTAACTTGCTGGTTGATGTGATGATAGTTAGTTGTTAATTACGTTTACTTAGTTTTAACTATTTTGCGGGACTTTATGGCGTAATTACTCACCCTATTTTATTATTATTGTATTTCGTTTAAGTACTTTATGTTACTAATCGGTGAACATATTTCTGTTAATAACTTCGGAGTTCTTTAAATTTTTTAATGCCTCGTGAGTAAAAATAATTTTTAAAATCGGTCCAAAAAAAATCGGTGAACATACCTACATAAAAAAAACATACAGTGGAACATAGACCCTCAAAGATGACTGTTTATAACCGACTTTAATAAAAGTGATTTTATGTCTGTTAAAAACAGTTATAGAATAACATATCCCTTAGAACCCAACCTGTAAGGGCTAGATACTTCATCGAAGTGGCTGCGCGGCGTTTGCCAGTTGGGGCCTCAGTCTGCGCGAGCCTGGCTATCAGGGCGGAGATAAATCTTCAGGTACTTATTATAAAATGTATGAAAATGAAAAAGGAGATAGGTAAATATACGAACAAACGTTTCTTTAAATATTCATTAAAATACCTAATTGTTACAAGTCATTGATATATTTAGAGCGCCAGCGCACTGGGGCTTGGTGGCCAGTGATTTCTAAGATATGAAAGCAATCGCTTGTTATCACTCGCACTAAGCGGCCTATTATCCCTGGCCGCCACGCCGCCACCAGTGCATTGGCGCTCGCTCCTACCACATATATTGATTATTTACGTTTTACCTAAGTATATAAAAATGTACTTCAGAGTTCGAGTTTTGATAACTTAGCTCCTATGATAAAAATCTTATCGCTTATGTTAGTAATTTAGGCGCAGCAGATTATAAAGAATTGAAATAGCTGCCGAGCCGAACACATTTTGAGCGGTAAAAATGTAACATCTCATTGCAATTAATAACATTAAAATATTTTATCATCAATAATGTAGGTATCTAGATAATCCTTTGCTTTTATAGTGCCTTTAGGTCTTTTATCTTTTAGTATGTAACAAATTCTAACTATGTACTTACTTACATAGTTAGAATTTGTTTTTTTTTATAAAATAAAACTCAATTGTTATAAGAAGTAAAAATAAATAAACTACTAGTAATTGCATTCTCAAGAGTAGGTAGGTATGTTTTCTAATCAAACAATGTTGCATTTGCACATGATTCCTTCCTATTACTTACGTATGTACCTACTTGAATTAAGGCGGTTAAAGCACCAAAAATAATATTTTTTTTATATGTGGAAATGAAATGAAAATTCCTTGTCGGACCACTGGTAGTACAAGCCGGTGGCACGACGAGGAGCAAGAGGATTCTCGTCCAAGAATAGGGTGCATGGATTTGTAATTAATTTTGATAAATTTATCACTAGAATACCTTGTAATGAACATGAATATTATCGAGCCTTACTTCGAGCGCCTAGGCTAGGCTACCCACAACTTAAACCTATCAGCTATTCCTTAAAATATTACTTATGACAATATTATGCATGGCATTGAGATGAGAACTTTAAATAAAATACTTTTGCATGTTTCAGTAAAACAAATTCTCTAAAAGCTACAATGAGGAAGCTCTGTGATTTTTCAGGGTAATTGCCTCCTTATACCTACAATAAAAAATAAAAAATAAAATATTTTCGTCTTACGTCTAATATGAAGTATAAATTAGTTAAGTACTTGATCGTAAATAATTTCTGCTTACCGTGAAGCTTATTAAATTAATATGAATGACTATCTACAAACAAATTATACACCTAAAGAACTTCGGGGCTCTGGTTTTTTTGGAACATAACCATATAAAAATATAGAGCCTATTACTAACAATGTTCCCATTGCGAACTGTACAGTTAATACAAAGTCAAAAATGTACATGGAGACGACACATGATATCACAATCGCGACAGATGTTGCGAAACCTTTCAGTATATTATCTGCGTATTTTACCACAACAGCAACGATAAGTCCGCCAGCAGCTTGGAGCACCACCAAGTACCACACAAAACCATCAAATCCTTTCAGTAGGTTATTGCTGACTCCTTCCTTCACAAGATATGTGCCCGCACCGAATGGCAGTGATAGTAAACTCAGCTGAACATTCCTCATCCACACCTGGGGATTTAAAAAAAAATGTAATCTAACAAACATTTAATTTCATCTAATTCAAACTGTGTTCAGGATCTATTACATATTGGCCTATTGTAAGGATGTGATAAGTATATTGCCTTCAAATCAAACCACAAAATGCAACTAGCAACTTTATAGAAACAACATTGGTTACGCCTTCTGTATCTATTTCCTAAAGACGAAATTTGGATGTAGAAAATTGTGACTTTACATATAACTTTGTTTTTATTGCTTTGACAATGCTTAAAAGTACCTAGAAAATAATATCCATAAAATTATTTATGTAATTGAATCATCATCAAGCATTTTTCCAGTCTGAATGTTGTGTTACTATTATTAATTGCTTTTTAATGATGTAATTAATCAAGTTTATCATCACCCACTGCTGGGTATAGGCCTCCCTAAGTTTGTGCCATCCATCACAATCCTATGCCATTCTCATCCATTCGATGCTCGTAAAAAACAATGATTATAAAAAGAAATACGTACTGATATGTCAGATTCTTTTAGTACTTTTTCAAAGTATATTCCAGCAAAGCCTGATATGAAGCAAGCAGTCAATGCTGCACTAAATCCTATTAATTTTGATTGTTCAGGCAAATTACTACTCTTAGCCGAGCTTGTTTTTTCAGTGGATGATAACTGGACCAATGCTACTCCGGACGCCAGTAGAGCTAATGCACACCACTGCCACTTCTTTAGATGCCTCTTTAATACAACTACAGCAAAAAATGCTGTAGTAAGAATTTTCAACTGATATGTAACCTGTAGTCACAAAAGGAATAATATTATATTTCTATTTTAGCATTTCAAATATTATGTTTAAAGAAACAAAATGAAATAAACTTGCCTGATAAGTAGCTGCATCCAAATTAGATGCTGATACATATAGTAAATTATTTTGAAGGATATAGAGAAATGATGGCACACAAACTCGTAATGTATCCCTCACATTTAATATTACTGTATTGTACATTGATCTGGCCCCTTTCTCTACACCTCCTGACTCTTGCATGACCAATCCAATACATATTATTAGTTTGAAAAATTCTGCCATCAAAACAGCTGAAAAATAAAAAAATATTACTTTCTAGTACAGGAATTACTGGTTCAAAAGGTTTTAAGAAATTTTCAATAATTACCTGCAGCTGGAGAAAACATTTCTATATCTCTTGTTCTGGCATAGCGCATACTAAGACCTAGTGCTGCATTTTGCACAGTCAAGATCACCAAACTCACATATTTTATGTAACCTGCAAAAACAAAATAAGATCATTATTTTAAGTTTACTCTCTGTTTGAATATGATAGATGATTTATTATTCAAATTGCTTGAGCGTTAATTCTATCTAATACACCTGAACAAACAATATAATGAAATTCTGTAGATACAATTGACAGTTAACTAATTTATTATACCGTAAAACGGGGTTACATTGATTAATTTTGAAATTCAAACACCTGTAACTTCTTCAATTTGCAAATAAACAATATGATATTGATACCATAGTGACGACTTGATGTGCAGTTTAATTTAGCATAATAAAAAATAAATTTGCTCATTTACTTTCTGAGTAAAAAAATAAAAAGTCGCCTATCAAGTTTATAATGCAATCGGGGTTGCTTTGATTGCCCCCGTTTTTTTAACTGATTCTTAAAGTATCCCCAAACAAGAGTAAAACTGCGTAAAAATTTTTTTTCTTCACTCATTACTTTTTGAGATATGAGCTAGTAAAGTTAAATGGGGCGAATTTGATTTAAGGGGACACTTTGATGACCATTATTTTAACCTAAAAAACCATTTTTTTTATTTTTAAAGAGTATTGTTTATTTAAATGAAACCACGCCGTTATTATAAAATTTTATAATTATTAACGTATCTACCCGGTATTTTTTTGTATTTGAGCACCATCTTCCACACTACAAAAGAAACATAAGGGGTTACTTTCATAATCAATACTGTAAGTTTCTATGTAACTTTCACTTGTTTATTGGGGGGACTTTGATAGCTATCAATGTCGCCTCTCATCATTCATCAAAGTCACCTCATCACATAAAACTCATTCTAGAAAATAAAATGGTGGATCCTGCCCATCAAAACAGTCTAAAACTTAATCATTGGAAACCATACAATCCTGTAAGAACTAATAGAATATTGAGAAAGTAATAGCCACGAGTGCAGCATTGAAGTTTTGCAGGTGTCAAAAGTTGTTGGAATTCTATACCTAACTGAAATATATTTTTTTTCTTTTGTGATGAACAGCACGAGCACAAGCGTTAGGGAAAAGATAAGAGTAAATATCAGTGCATCCAACGCAAAAAAAAAAAAAAACATTTTATTCACAAATTTGTGAAATACGAATGAATAAGTTAAAAATTTTAGTAATCATCAAAGACACCCCGTGATTCAAAGTCACCCCGTTTTACGGTACTGTTTTGTAATAGTAACAATATGTAAGTGCTTATTATGATAGTAAACATGTTCATACATAACATGTAGGTACTTGGTACACAGGTCATTGCCCTCTGTAGAACTTACGGTATCCCGAGCGTCGGTTTGGTGCATGAGTTTTCTTGGTATCACTATCCATGATCTCAGAGTTCAGCTGCGTGGCGGCTGTTACTGAATCTTCAGGTTCTGGGGTTGTTAAATTGACTGGCTCACTGCTAATGCCAGACTCATCAACTTCGGTCTTCATAGGAAATAAAACGACCTGATTAATGTGATAAAGTAATCAGATTAAAATAAAAACATTCACCACACTAAATTTAATTTGCGATTTCCGACTGGCTCAACCTACCTTTACACCTTTACACTTTATCTAGCAAACAACTACACTACAACATTTTTTTTTTTTTTTTTTTTTTTTTTTTTTGGCTTCGCACTATTTGTGCATTTGCCATGTACAATTGGCTTGACTTGTAGTTAAAAAATTAGGGAAACAAAATAATATACAAAATGGATCGCGAACTACGAGGACGCGGATAGGATCAGGAAAGTTGGGAAAGGTAGGATAAAGTAGATACTTACAATACGCTTTAAAATGTAAAATATTTATAAATTAATATTGTTAATGGAAATAAAGTTAGATAAACATACATATATATTAGGATCTAGGGAAGAGAGAAGAATATACATACTTGTGGGAAGAGGAACATTATAAGAGACAAGATCATCAATGAAAGAGGCATGGTCATGTTGGGGACAGGCAAAAAAGATGTGATTCATGTCACCAAAAACATCTCCACAGGCGCAGGTCGGATCTGGTACTATTTTCATTCTTGATAAATGCGCTGGGGTACACGAATGTCCCAGACGCATACGTATTATAACAGTTGTGGCACGTTTACTTAGTTTTATTTTAGAAAACCATGGTTTTAGGGGGATACTTCCTTGTATTTTTTTGTGAAATTTACCTTTATAATTACAAGATTCATCCCAGGCTTTCTCCCACGAACTTTTAAGACACGTCTTAGAAATGGTAGGTAGATCGTGAGCGTAAATTTTAAATGGGAAAATGTCTCCAGACTCCACTGCTTGATTTGCTAACTTGTCTGCGTGGCTGTTACCTAGAATCCCGCAATGACTGGGTATCCAGGCAAAAGCGACAGACAAGTCATTTAGTTGACATTTTAGAAGCTTAGTTCTAGCTTGCGTTATTAATGGATAAGATGACTTGGACCGAAATGGAAATTTAACCAGAGATTGTAAAGAACTTTTTGAATCGCAAAATATGATCGTATTTTTTAGTTTCATCAATAAAACATATTCCAGTGCCTTCATGATACCAAAACATTCTCCAGTAAAAACCGAAGTTTCAGAGGGTAGTTTAATTTTTTGTACTATGTTATACTGTTTGTGATAGACACCTACACCTACTACACCTGCCTGCGAGTGTTTGGATGCATCAGTAAATATCTGATGCCATCCATTCCATCGTTCATCAACAATTGATTTAAAATAGAAGTTAGCATGAGTATCGTTACGGTCAATATTTAAATCAAAATAAACTTTAGGGGGTAATATTAATGCTTTATAATTGCAATGGTATATTGAAAGAAGCAGAGACTGATCCAGGGGTGCTGATAAAGACCTATACTTATTATAACTATTTATAAGATGAGGATGCATTTTATGGTTCCAGTACGAAGAATTAATTAGTTCTGATAGTGTCTGAAGTCTAGGATGAAGCTGATGATTTGAAAACTGTAACGTACGGAAGAAAAATCGATCGCACAAATATTGGCGTCTTATGAGTAAGGGTGGTTCGCAACATTCTACTTGAAGAGCATTAATGGGACTAGATTTCATTGCTCCCATTACTATACGCATTGCACGTGCCTGAATGGCATCCAACCTCTTGAAAGCCTCCACTCTACCAGGCTCCAACAAGCAAGTGCCATAATCTAATGTGCTTCTAATTAAAGCATTGTAAACTAGTTTTAAAGATGAAGGGTGGGCACCCCACCATACTCCTGTAAGACATCGTATTAAATTTAACTGCTTTTCACATTTTTCCACAACATATTCACAGTGAGGACGACCGGTGAGTTTAGAATCTAACAATACGCCTAGAAATCTTGCGTGACTCTTCACAGGTATGATTACACTATTATATACAATGTTAATAGATGGTATATTTATTTTTCGTGTGAAAGGAACAATAATGCTTTTAGTAGGCGATAGTTCCAAACCATGATTGTCTAACCATGATTTTAAACATTTTAAAGCAAATGACATATTAATAACAGCAGAGTCAATACAGGAGTTGGTAGAATATAGTAGGAGATCATCAGCATATTGTAAAATACTAACAGAGTTGTTCAAAGATACTTCCAGGTCATAAGTATAAATATTATAGAGAAGGGGACTTAGAACAGATCCCTGCGGTAAACCCTTCCACAAGACTCTTGAGATGCCTGAAGAGTTCAATAAAATTATTCGACCAACTAACATGTTCTGAATAAAGTTTATAAACATAACAGGAACTTTTAAAAATTTTAGTTTCCTCACTAATACTTCAATGAGGACATTGTCGTAAGCTGATTTTATGTCTAGGAACGTTGCTACAACAGATTTATTTTGTGAAAAAGCTATACGAATGTCAGTTATAAAAACACTTAAACTATCTAAAGAGCTTCTACTTTTTCTAAATCCATATTGACTATTAGGTAAAATATTTTGGCTTTCAATGAGCCATTCTAATCTATTTTTAATCAAATGTTCCGCAATTTTTATTATAACTGGTGATAGAGCTATAGGCCGATAGGACGTTGAATCTGCAGGATTTTTTGATGGCTTTAAAATTGGAAGCACTATTTGCGTTTTCCAATTAGTTGGAATGTCACCTGTCATGATGACAGAATTGATAATATCAAGGAGATATTGCATGGCGCTATCGCCAAGATGTGAATAGAATGAATAGGGAATACCATCCATTCCAGGCGAAGTATCGGTCCTATCCATCAAAACACCCTTCAGTTCGTAAATTGAAAAGGGTAAATCAAGACCATAGGGACAAGTGGGCAAAGTGTTAGGCACTTGTGTTATCAACTCTTTTTTATGTGCAGTTGGTGGAGCCAATAGGTCTAAGAAACTGTCGTTCAGAGAAGGCGGCATAATTGTAATATTAGAAGAGCTAACTCCAATTCTGTACCGTCTGATATTCCTCCAGACTTCTGATGATTTTGTATTGGGAGATATAGTTTGACAAAACTTCTTCCAACCTTGGGCTTTTTTATCTTTCAATAACTTTTTGGTCTTGGCTATTATTTCAGTTAATTTATCAAAATGGTAGTCAGTCATATTCAAACTATAGTCTCTCTCTGCCTCCTTTCTCTGAGCAACAGCCATACTACATTCACTATCCCACCAGGGTGGAGATGATATTTTACCAGAAGCTATGTTTTTCAATGGGAAGGTAGAATCAGCTGCATCTAACAAAGTTTTAGCCAAACCATCTGCACAGCAGGAAATATCTTGGAAATTTAAAGGCAAGTTATCAATATTGTTCTCAACATGTAATCTAAAGTCAGCCCATTTATCATTTATTATTTTATATCTCATTCTGGGTGGAGATTTAGGAATTTCAGAAACTCTATAATTAGGAAACTTTAAAACTATAGGGAAATGATCACTACCATACGTGTATGGCTGTGTTTCCCAAGAAACTGAAGAAGCTAAGCTAGGAGAAGTTATAGTTAAATCAACTGCACTGTTATTTTCTGAAGGTTTGGTTCTGCGGGTTTGAGACCCATCATTAAGTATACAAAGATTTTGTCTGTCAATTATTTCCAAGAGATCTCTGCCATAGCTGTTAGTTATAGAACTACCCCATGAAGAGTGATGTGCATTAAAATCACCCATGACTACACATGGCTTGGGAAGATGAGAAAGTAAGTTTTCTATATCATTAAAGATTTGTAGGGAAGGATGAGGTACATAAATAGATACAAAGCATATTTTATCAATAAGGCAGGCAACAGCAGTAAAATTATCACTACTGTGATTAGGTAGGGGTAATTGTGAAAAATAAAAAGATTTTTTTATAAGAAGAGCGGCTCCTCCATATCCATCAGGTCTATCTTCCCTGATGCAAGAGAAGCCACTCAATTTAAACACAGAGTCTGGCTTAAGCCAAGACTCTGTAATAGAGAAAATGAATGGGTTAAATTTATTAGATAAGCTTATAATTTCATGTTTTTTACTTACTACACTCCTGCAGTTCCATTGAACTGCGGATCTGGTGTGATCCATTGTGGTTGTGTAGAATACTAATTGTGTCAATTATTTTTGCAGCGTTGGACGGTTCTATGATATTAGACTGTAATAAAGTTTTTAAAAGAGAAATAATATCGTTTATATTAAGTTGACTACCTTTTTCACCCTGTACCAAAGCACTACCGTTAGGAAGGGTTGGTGAGGGTTGGCCAGCAATGTCAAAATGTGCTGCCTTATCGTAGCCTTTAGCTACACTGGGGCGAGACTTTGGTTTCAAGAATACAGTTTTTTTAAATGAGTGCACAGATGAATTTACATTACGAGTATTTACTTTTTGAGAATTTTGAGTGGGAATTGTGTGATCTTTCGGAGTAGCTAGAATGTCAGCATAGGATTTAGATAATGGTGGATGAATCTTGGATGCCTCTGCATAAGAGATACACCTTTCTGCCATGGAAAACTTGATTTTTTGTTGTCTAACAAACTCAGGACAAGATTTACTCGTGGCAAAGTGTATGCCTCCGCACGAGCAACAGGAAATGCAATCTTCATCAATGTTACATGAATCTCCAGAGTGTTCCTGGCCACACTTGAAACAGCGGGGCTTAGACCTACACTGCATCTTTGTGTGTCCAAAGCGACAGCAGTTGTAGCATTGGATGGTTGGGTAAGTGTAAAGGTGGACTACTAGTGCATTGTAACACATGAATATACGGCTCGGCAAGACCTGACCATCAAATGTCACAACCACCGTCTGAGTAGGCTTCCAAACTGCAGTACCATTAATCATTTCCTTATAATTCATGCGACGAAGTTTTAAAATTTTTCCACACCCATGTGGAACCTCAGCACATTCCATCATCTCCTCTGGGGAGAGATCTGTAGGTACTCCGCGGACAACACCCATACGGGAAACATTATATGTTGGTATAAATGCCTTTAATTTATTTTTATTCAATTCATCATTATTTAAAAATGTGTTGGCATCATTCTGGCTATGGAATGCCAACGACACCCTATTCCGACCAATCTTTTTAAGACTACCATTTACTATATTAAATATACCATTTCGTCTCAAAAATTTGCCTAACATAATGGGGTGGAGTGTGGAGCCATCGTTTTCTGAGTCTACTGTTCTTTGGATGTGTACAACAAATGGACCATTGTCTGTTGACTCATATTGAGTTCTTGCTACAGACACTGGTGGAGAAGGATTTGGAGGTGAAGCTGTGGGTGGAGTATTTGGTTTGTCGACTGGTTCTGGAGCGGGACTGGGTAAAGAAGGACAAGTGATGATATTGTCAGATGATGCTGGTGATTCGGCGCAGTGACAACCCTTGGAGTCATTTGATCCATGCCTCTTTCTTTTGTTGCAATTCTTGCACACTTTGTGCAAGCGTGTGCGTTTTCGTTTTTTAGACACGGATGTATCCGTGTCCATTGCAGAGTCGTTTGACATTAATTTTTCAAAACTGTTACCTATTGTAACATTACAGGCCACCGGAGGGACTGGGTCCCCCGGATCGGGGGGCTCCTCCTCCATGGAAGAATATAAAAAAAAACTTACCAAATCCTTAAAAGTCTAACACTACTACTAAATATAATAAATATAAATTAAATGGATACAAAATAATAATAACTTTCCTGATCTATATCAAGAAAAATTAAATTCAAAATTTATCAAAGAAAAAACGCGGCCGCCCTTTTCGAGTTTCCCGCCTTTTTCCACTACAACATTATGTGTAAATTTAGATGTGGTACAGTGGTACAAGAAATTGGTAGCTAATACAACACACTACAGGTAAATTAATACGTACACGTCAATTGTTTATACATAATTATTTAATATTTTAAAACGAAAATGAAAGTAATTGCAGTTGATTTGTTGACGTCGGCAATGCTCTTTGACGTCGGCAACAAAACTATTACATTTACATGCTCTTTGGCAAAGAGCAATAAATACAGCAAAGTACTCATTGGCAACAAAGAGCAAAGAGCATGTAAGAGCAAGAGCATGTATCTAGAGTTGTCTGTCACTGTCAAAAATAACAAGCAATACTTGAATGAAGCATCTAGCTAAGAATACAATAGACTTTTGACGGGAATTTGAAATGTCAAGTTGTCTTTTTCTTTTATTTTCCAAAACTTGTGTTTTTAGCGAATGTTAATGTGTAATAATGGTGGATTATTATCTGATAAGTGTTCGTGAACGTACATAAGTGTGGGCAAATGAAACAAAACTGGATATAATTGCATTTCAAGTTCTCTCAAAAGTCCAAGTAATGCTTCATTAACACGTTGACTGTCCCGTCTATTTTCCGAAATTTTCTAGTACGTCCATTTGTTTTTTTTCTATAAACTACTTTATTTTATGATCAAAAGAAGGTCTGATGTGTTGATCACTGCGTAATTATACAGCAGGCCTGAATTTCAGTGTGAATTACATGTAATGCATGGACGTCTCAAGTAAATTATTGATAAAATGTCTTAAAGAAGTCACTTAATTAGACTGGGAAACTAGTGAAAACATCTTCTTGTCAAACCCTAGTTCAACTAGTTCTCTGTGGCAAGCATGTCTGCCACAAAATGACACGCATAGCCAGAAAACCCAATGGGAAGATTTGCCAGTAACGGTGCGCAAGTTGTTACAAAAAACTAAAAGAAATTGGATCCACTGCAAGAAGCAAGAAAAAAGAAACTTGTGATGCAAGAAAAAAGGCCACACAAGTAATTAAGGAGTGTCTTCCTTGTAAAAAAAGCATTTTGCCTAAACTTTTTCAATGAAGTTCATTAGAGACTTTTTTTGTGATTTCAAACGTCCATAAAAAATTACAATATGAAAAAAATCGATGGGACATTTTAGTTTTATTTTCACCAATTCATTGTTCATACGTCCCTAGAAAATCAAAGTTCTAACTCTCACGTCCAGTCCAGGAAACACGATTCAGTTTTCTTTGGCAAATGCATTACATGTAATGCACAAACGTCACAGCTAGACCAAAAATGCATTACATGTAATGCACGGACAGTCAACGTGTTAAGGCCTTCACCTTCCCGGTGCGTCTATCATCGACGCGGGCATAGCTGAAAAGCTTGTTGTTTCATCCAGCGCAATGCTAGAAAAAAAAGCAAAGCGAAAAGAGAGAAATAGCGCCTCAGCGCTCGGCATTCAGTAGGTACTTTCGCCGCTAACTCACTCACTCAAAAAATAATGTGCAGAAATTTCATAAAAAGTGTTCCAGGAAATACGTGTTTTTCAGTAAGCCTTACAAGTTTGTAAAATAAATACCTACTTATTTGTTAATTTAGAATCCCCATAACATTTGCAAGGTTTCTATCACAATATTTTCTTTACTTTTACAATTAATGAGTACCTACATTACGAAACGTACGGCCAAAGTTCAGGTAAAATTTATGCTAAAAGCAGGTTTTTGGAAGCTTATAAATACTGATTTTTTTTTTAATTTTGATTTTTAGATTCGATAGAAACCTAGTTATAGTGCACAAGATATCTATTAGTCCAAAAGTTTAAAAGAAAGATCTGTTACAACGGCATAATCACGTACGAGAGCGTTTGTATGAAAAGTAAGCCGGGTTGGCTGCTCTTAGAAGCACATCTTTACTGACGCTGACTCTGACTGTAGTGACTGTGACTAACTTGAATTTTAAATTACATGGTAGTGGCTAAATGCGTGGCAAAAGCCAAAATAAAGAAAAGAAGAATATAATACATAATTTCTACTAGCTACTAGGAAAATGGATGATCTGTGGTTCCGAGAGAAAGCAAAGACGATTAATATCTAGAAGACAGACAAAGGCCATACACAAAATCGTAACACGTACCAGATAGCCTGGAAGCTTTAAAACATCAATTTTATCCACCAAAATTTCAATACCTACTTGATAGTAGGTAGCAACAATATTCAATATAAAAAAAAATGAAGGTAATTTTAACTAGAAAGTGGGGCTGAGTGTCGCAAAAGCTAAACTAAACTACCGTGAACGTACCGGTAATGGACAAAGACCCAATCATGGACACATGAAATTTCAATGGCATAAAAATAATGCTAAAAATAGTTTTACGGAAATGACAACCCCACAATTTGAAAGCAGAAACTTCGATTTTACATATTGACAAATAACATTCAGTATTAGTCTCATCAATTAAAAATGGCGAAGTAAAATAACTTGTGCGGCGTTATTTTTCAAGTTTTTCGTGATTTATTGTGCTAATCGTTAAGGAGGTAAGTGTACATTTTTATTTATTAAAAGTATTTCTCAAGATTTATTATGTTTTAGTATGATTTTACGGAAATAAACTGAAATTTAACAGATAGTTTTAAAGAAAGATGAAAGCTAGAATTTGTTGGAACCATTTTAGAAGGGGTGTACATCACTGGTACGTATATTTTACTGTAAATCAGTGATGGACATATGTCCAAACTAATGTGATTAAGTCAATGTTGAGTTTTTTGATAAAATTGTCTTCGAATCATTTACTGATAGGTATTGTTTGTTTATATAAATAAAAAAATTACCAATAATGTACTTACCTACACTATGTCCATAATTGGGGGTCCATAACTGGTTTTCTTATTTTGTTTAGATGGCGTCCAAAAAAAAGTATTCCTAAGCAAATGGGAGATATGCCTTTGAGGTGGTACGAGGTGGAGAATCTGTAGAGGCTGCAGCAAAGAGCTTTAGGGTTCCGCGGATCATTTTATACAACAAAATATCAGGTGAAATCCCCATGCAATGATCTCAAATAATATTGATCTCTCTCCTAACTTGCGGACTGTGTTTAGTTCATAAATAGTTTTATTTTTTAACCTATATTATCCCACTGCTGGGCAAAGGTCTCCCCCAATGGTTTCCATCTTTCTCGGTCTTTTGCCATGTCCCACCAACCTTCCTGAAAGGTGTCAAGGTCATCTTGCCAGCGTCTTCTCGGCCTGCCCCGGCTTCGTCGCCCATCTGCAGGGACCCATGGCGTGACAATCCCCGCCCACCTTTCACCATCCATACGGCTTACATGGCCCGCCCAGTTCCACTTTAACTTGGCAGTTTTTTCGCCGACGTCTTCGATCTCGGTCTTTGCGCGAAGAGTAGTATTACTGACTCTGTCCGTTCTCTTTACCCCTAGCACGCTGCGTTCCATGGCTCTTTGGCAGATCTTGAGTTTGGACTTGTGAGCCTCGGATAAAGACCATGTTTGGGCACCATAGGTAAGAATGGGCAGAATACGCATGTCAATGAGTTTTCGCTTTAGAGACAGTGGAAGGTTTTCCTTCATTAGCGGTTTCATAGACCAGAAGTTCCTCCAGGCATTTTCAACGCGACGATCGACTTCTTTGTCCTGCCTGTTATTGAAGAAGACTATCTGGCCTAAGTAAGTGTAGGTACTCATCGACATAGTGTAATTCTTGCCCATCAACCTCGATCTTATGTTTGGTGCCGTTAGTCATGATTTGTGTCTTTAACCGATTCATCATCAGTCCAACCTCCAGGCCTGCAGTGCTCAGTTCTCGAGCATATTCTGAAGTTCTGCAGCGGTCGAGGCAAAGAGAATAATGTCATCGGCAAACCGCAAGTTTGTAAGTTTCTTGTTTCCGATTGTGATACCCTTTGATTCCCAAGATCGTGTTAGTGTTTTAAAAATGCCTTCTAGGGTGCTTGTGAATAATTTGGGAGAGAGCGGGTCACCTTGTTTCACTCCTTTATCAATTGTGAAATGAGGTCCTGATGGTGTTAATTTTATGTTCGCTGTACTGTTACTGTAAATAAGCTTGATGAGGTCTATGTAAGTTTTATTAATATTTTGTTTTTCAAGGGCTTCAAAAATTGCGGAATGTTTAATGCTATCGAATCGAAAGCTTTAGTGTAGTCTACGAAGGCAAGATATTTAATTTTTAAAAAATAAAAAGAACTACATACCTACCTATCTATACTATATTGATTTTATTTAAGTAATATTATTATTACCTATAGCACCCTACTGAGTACCTACTTATCTTAGAACGGAAATAATCATAACTATTATGCCAGAAAAACGTTGCATTCATAGCTAATTAGGTACCCACACGATGTCCATCATTAGGTGTCCATTACTGGAGAGGTGTCCATTATTGGTTGTCGAGCACTGGTGTTTGGGTGTCCATCACTGGTGTTTTTGTAGGTATTTTAGAAAAACTTAAATTAAAATGACACGGTAAATGATGATTTATGTTTTACGTACCTATGTATTAAGTAGAGTAAATATCCTGCTATTGTATAATGTTTACCTCAACATTGGGGGCGATTCTGAGTGTCGCAAAAGCTAAACTAAGCTTACTAAAATTATTGCCATCCTTTTTTTTCCCATCGCTATGAAAGGGACGGCAAAAATTTTAGTTAGCTTAGTTTAGCTTTTGCGACACTCAGAATTGCCACTATTGTCACTTGAACAATAAAAAAGTTATAGTCAAAATATTACAACTAAATCCTTAAAGTGTCCATGATTGGGGCCTTCACGGTAACTAAAATTATTGCCGTCCTTTTTATTCCCATCGCTATGAAAGGGACGGCAATAATTATAGTTAGCTTAGTTTAGCTTTTGCGACACTCAGAATTGCCACTAATAATTGTAATTTCTTGGATAAAATTGATGTTTTAAAGTTTCCAGGCTATCTGATACTGCGGGATAGGGTTACGATTTTGTGTATGGCCTTTGTCTGTCTTCTAGATATTCATCGTCTTGGGGAAAGTAAGAAATAGAGCGCTGTCTGTAGGTATATTTATTTCTCAGAGAAAGATTTGGGTCCGAACTCCGAGGAAGCAAAGCACTCTGCACGAATTGAAATGATGTAGGTAATATTTTTTTCTACATCCCAGGAACAGCTTTATTTTTAACCAACTTAAAAAAAGTTCTATGTGCCACTGTATGTAGGTAGGTACTTTTTTTTATTCCGTTTACCGATTATTCCGTAATTTATCATTGTTTTTTTATGTAATTATTTTTTGTTTGAAAAAGTAATGTAGGTACTTACCTATTCCAGAGGTGGTCCCGACCCCCACCTACCTAAATTTTATGAATCTTTAAGAACTGATAATAATACTTACATTTTGAGAGTGCAGAAATAGGTCCCTTACGAAATTGAAATCAGTTTTATAATATTTTAATTTTGCTACTTGTCATTATTATTACCTTTGAGCCTTTGCTATGTCTTAGTGACGGATTCCTATGAATTTACTTTATTAGGGACCGTTCAAGTTTTACGTAAGCACTTTATGGGGTCAATAGTGGCAATTCTGAGTGTCGCAAAAGCTAAACTAAGCTAACTAAAATTGTTGCCGTCCCTTTCATAGCGATGGGAATAAAAAGGATGGCAATAATTTTAGTTAGCTTAGTTTAGCTTTTGCGACACTCAGAATCGCCCCCATTGTTTTGCTAATTTTGGACAAAGAGCATTTTGGATTACATGGGGGATGGTTAAGGGAGTCTAGATGATGATTACGTCATCGGTAGTTATTTACTTTTCTACAGATTATAATATTTTTATCCCTTACTCTATGTTGAATAATGTACCTATCTATTTTTATTCTCTTTGACTGATTCAGTAAAATCTTATCTCCTTCTTATTTTTTAAATTATAATTTTAACATTAAGGGGAGACCTTTTCCCAGCAGTGTGACGATAAAATTTTTCGAAAAAAACATTATACTTACTTACTTAATTTTTTTTAATTAGCCCATCGTTTCCCCACTGCTGGGCAAAGGCCTCCCCTTGATCTTTCCAACTATCACGGTTTTGTGAGATCGTCGCGCCATCACACAACATAGCAAAGGCTCAAAGATTTCACTATAAATTAAAATATAAAAAAGTACATCCCTCTAATTGAAAAATAAATGTTTACGTAAGGGGGGGTAAGAGCTTTGCTACTTTTGCTGACAAGGGGGATGGGGGGGTAAATATTGTAAATTGTAGAAAATAACTACATTATTTACAGTACCTACTTACATTCTCTGTATTTCAATATTTTCAAAGTTATTGACTACCTACTATAAAATATTCTTGACATTCTTTTCTATTTCACTGTAGGGCAAATAGTCTCTCATTTTTTCCTCGCAATCACCATAATGGATCATGATGTCTGTTCATGCATTCAGAAACATTATATATTTCAAGGGATTTAATGTTATTTTAATTTTATGGTAAATCCTACAAAGCATATTATTACGAGATGACAAAATTGTCATAAATATAGATTTTTTTGTGAATAAATTAAAATATAATCATTCTTCTAATACAATGGGATAATATTCTATTTCAAATAGTGAATTTTCTTAAGAATCATTTTCAAAATCAGCAGGATTCTTGCGAGAGAGTCTATGGTGTTCCCTTTCCACACCCTCGTATACAAGGAATCCGACAATAAAAGCTGAAACAATAATTTAAACATAATTTTTCATATTCAAGTGCCAAACTTTATCAGAACAGAATTTTTTTAAACTACAAAAGTATTTCAGAAACTAAACTACTACATAATTACATAATTGTACAAAATAGAATTAAAACCAGTAGAGCCACCTAAGGACCGTTACAACCGATCTATAGGTAGCTCAACTGATCAATTTTTGATACCAAAACTTTGATAGCGAAAACAGAGTTTTGGCCACCAAGTGCAACTTTACACAAACAGTAGGTAGGTACAAAATTTTTTTTTCAAATTTCTTTGATAAAATAGATGGTGGCGCTAGTTTGACGCATACAACCGAAAATGATTGTTGGATTTCACTATGTAGTTTTTTTCCACAAATTTTAATAGTCCATGAGATGAGCACATGAAAAGTGTTATGGAGCAAAGTGAGTTTTAGGGGGAAACAAAATATTACCACAGTATTCAAAGGTATTATGAACATTCCTCAATAATAAGTTCCTGAAGTTATTATATCTTTAGGAGTACTTACGAGGTGCTACTCGGAACACACTCTCACGAAATCTGCGGAAAATGTTGGGGATTCCATTGGAAATTGCTCCAGCGTAAGCCCGCTGTTCATGAGGTGAGAGCTTATACGTGATAAGCCCACGGATTTTAGCTAGTTCTCCAAAATGCTTTCCCATTTTATTTGATTTTCCCGAAGGTGATGTGATGAGAAATTATGTAATGCAATGCAGTGCAGATGGGGAGGAGACTGGAGAGAGACTTGACTGTTGCTTGCTTGACTGACTGGAGACAATCACAGTGACAGTGACGTCATGTCACTGTCACTGTGATGACAGATTGTTTGACAGTATGTAGTGTGGTGCACCTAGCATGGTTTCGATTTAATTTAATAAATGAATTATAATTCATGTCATGACCGATTTTAATGACTCAACTCAATATAATAAAATACATAGGTAATAATGGTGGATTATTAACTGTTAAGTGTTCGTGAACGTACATAAGTGTGGGCAAATTGAAACAAAACAGAATATCATTGCATTTCGAGTTCTCTCAAAAAGTCCGTAGATTGCTTCAGTAAAGAATCCACATCTTTACTGACGTTGACTATGAAATGACTTTGACTTGACTTTAATAACTTGAATTATTTTGACATGCTAGTGGCTAAATGCGTGGCAAAAGCCGGCGAAGCCAAAATAAAGAAGAAGAAGAAGAAGACTTAATAGGTCGTCTGTTGAATGGAGGTATCTCTACCTAATTAATCTGTGGTGCTGAGTGTCATACATACATACAATAGTACTCTGTGGTCATACATTGTGTTCACAGAGTACTATTGTGTTCAAATGTGGTTCAAATTGTGTTGATTGGATTGAAATGGTACTATTCACCCGCCGATGCCTGCATTCGTTTATTTAACTAATAGGTATAATACTTACCGTACCCCCCTAGTCCCTAGGTCACTAGCACTAAATTAAATACAATTCGAAATTGATTTCGAAAATGGAGGAGGTGGATTCTATAATTCTACACTTCTTGCGCCAGTTGAATGTGTAAGTTTGCTCGTATCACTAAATTTACTAGATCTGTAAATATTAGAAGTTCTTTATTTACTATTATAACAATGTATAAAAACAGTCATTATTAATAATTTGATAATTTTGCATTCATATCATACCTAAAATTATTTTTAAACTAGCTGTACCCGCAGCAATGTTGTATGTTAAATTGCTTTTCTATGTGCCTATGTAGTACTCCATTGTTCAAAATGTCTCAAATTAATTTATGCTATAAGTAATTCCTGCATTTGATGATGTTGTCAAGTGAGTATACTTAGCTAGGTATAATCAGACGGCCTAAGGCTGCCTACCCTGTAAACTTTGACAGCATATTTCATCCCTTTGTATGGTTTTTTTTAATACTTATACCCGTGTCTATTTATTATGGTTTAAAATAGTACTTATTCAAACCCAGTTTCAACCTATGGTGTGATTAGGTTGAAAAAAAAAATTAAAATTTCCCATATAGACTTTGACACACCCCATTTCAGCCTTTTTGAGAGTAAATTTAAAAACCATATAATATAATAGTAAGTCTGCTGTAACACATACATAGGCCCTATAAGTTACAGCAGGCTTACCACAATACTATGTTGAAAGTTGCATCCAAATCAGATTAGCCGTTTCTGAGAAACATACAAACTTAGGCCTTTACATCTTTACTAGATGATTTATACAGAGTCAGGAGGCAAGCTTTGCCTACACTTAACGGGACATTAGTGTCTGGGACGTTGTTGTGATGGAATAGGCTTGCCCATCTTCTCAGCTTAGCCGGCCATATCCACAGGAAAGACAGTGGTCAATACGTGTGGGGCTGACTAGCCGTGGGTTTCCTTACAATGTTTTCCTTCACCGTTTAAAGCTCGTGTTGAAGTGCATTTAAATTTTTCAACACGAAAAGTCCATTGATGCACGGCCGGATTCAAACTAACGACCTTCGGATCGAAGTCGTTCAGACAACCAGATAACCATATTTTTAAGGTCTACTGTGTTAAAATATGCCCCTTCCAAAAACAAACATGATCAATTAGTGTAGAAGATAGATAGATTGTTGTTAACATCTTACATCATTTTTTTTTTTTATTCCAGAAATATTGATGAAAATATCAAGAACATATGTGATTTGACTGTGGAAACTATCATTGAATCTGCTTCCACTTGCCTAAGAGCTATAGACCCATCTTTAAAAGTCCCTACTAAGTTACCATCAGGCATTTCACATAGAATTGAAGTTGCAGCGCTCTTATCATCCTTTTGCAAGGTAATTGATGAAAAATACTAGAAGTAGGTATGTGTCAGTTTTCATGACTTTTATACTATTTATCAATTTTTATTTCGTAGGATTTAGGGTACAAAAATGATGTGGGCTACCAAACATTTTTATACTACAATGAAAGTGAATTGCGTCAAGTTTTCATGTTCCTGATTGAAACTCTGCCAACTGAAGGTAAAAAGACAGCCTCTGTTGCAACAACAGTCAGACAAAAGTCTTTGCTGATGCAAGATATTAGCAACAAAATAGGTGAAGAACTAAAATCTATATGGATTCCACCATGTTGTGCACAAAACACTCAGAAAATTGGAGATTATGATTCTTCAGATTTTCCTAACCATCATCTTTTAGATGAAAAACAATTGATTGAAAGACTTCTAAAAATTAAAGAAACTCAAGCAGAGACAGATGTTAAAGCAAACTACAGTTTGGAGGAAATTGAAACTAAATATGAAACAGATAAAAGTCTCAAGGAGCTTAAAGAAATGGCTATTGTTTTAAGACAAAAAGTGGATACTCTTGAAAGTGAGAAAAACATGATGCAAGTTGAATATTCTCAGGTACTTTGATATAAAGTATAGGTACTACTTATATCTGTGGTCAATCAAGATTAACCACAGAAGTAGTAATAATTCATAATTATATTAATAAACATAGTGGTTATATTCTCTTTGAGTAAGTATAGGTCTTTTGCAAGCGAAAGACCTCAGGAACCAATTATTCTTTTGCTTTCAGGCACAGAAATCATGTGAAAAAGTTGAAGCTGATTTGAAAAATGTTGAACAAATATTAGAAAGTATTGGAATATCAGGTGTTGAGTCAGAATCTCTAAAAGACAATTCACTTCTTGATAATGTTCAAAAAAATATAAACACACTTTACAGAAAAAGTGAGGAATTAACATCAAAAAATTTGACCCTTAAAGTGGAGATAGATAGTATAAAAAACTCTGTGAATTTATCTGAGGTAAGTATGCACTCTTTCATTCATGCAATCTATCCTAAAGTACCCACAGAGTGTATCATAAAAATCGTAATTTACTCATATCTATTTATTTATTGATCTAGCTAGCTAGAGTATATAAGACATAAGTACATACTCTTAAGGTTTATATTTTTTTTTACTTTTTACAGTCGGAAAGAGCAAAGTGTAGAAAATCTCTGACCACATTAAAAGATAATGCAAAATCATTAAAAGATGAATTTGATAAGAAAGAGATATTTAGAAATCAGATGAAGGAAAATTATGAAAATTTGAGAAGAGGAAACAAACGGTTTGTATTTTCTTTGTAATTCCATCATGCAAGCTCAGAGTCAATAACATAATTTAAAAGGTAATCATTTACCTAAGTATTTATTTATTTATTTATTTACACATACACACATAGAATATAACATTACAGCAGTTGTACTAATTCGATAAATCTATTTAGCAACCAACAGAATATAAAATTAAAGGTAGGTATGGCAAGGCACATAATCAATGAAAAAACAACAATCTATTAACATATCAATATTACATAGTTTAAATAAATATAGGTACCTAGGTATCATATATTTGTATGGGCTGGTAGTAGCCAAATCAATGATTCTCAAGGAAAACTATGGCCTGAGTACCTAGATATTAGTCTAGCTAGAAGTTTTAACTTTATGGTGAACATCTAGTTGAGTTTTACAAAAAGATAACAATGCAAATTTCAGATCTGTTTACACAAAACGTATTTTGGAAATAATAAGTAATGTAGACAAGCAAAACATGGAAATAAAAAAGATATTAGAAGACACCAGAGAGATTCAAAAGGAAATCAATGCACTTGAAGGGCAGCTGGACAGATGTTTCTCAATTGCAGATGAAACATTATTCAGGGTATGTTTTGATATTTGCGGTGATCGGACGGGTTCGCCTAACTGATTTGGCTACAAAGCATATCCTCATGGCCGAACTTAAACAAAATTGCATAACATAAGCAATAAGCATTCATAACAATAACAGAAGCTTCGCTGCCGCGGCACGCTCGCTCGCCTCGCGCGTTAGTGGTCACTGTTCAAGCATAACCTAACCTAACTGATTTGGATCTGGGTGGATGTAATTTTTGATAAGAAATTACTGATGTCCGTAATTTCTTATCTTATTTCATAGCCTTTGTTAATGTTGCTTGTCTTTAACTGACTCTAACTTTTAGTTTCCAGTTAATGACACTGAACACTTTTTGATTGTCAATTAGTAGGTATGTGTTAAGTCGGAGCAACTGGACACAAAAAATGATAATGTATGCGCGGGGAGAGGATAATTTTATATTGGTTCTATAGAAATCAAAATATTCATTGGTAGCTTGTCTCTGACACAAGACACAAAAGTGTCCAAAGCCACTGTGATCTTTGTGCTTGACATCCCTAGCTTTGCTATCAAAAGTAAGCTACAATGCTACATTTTTTCAAGATAAACAAATAGTTACTTACTAGGTACTTATGTCATGTAAAAACTTTTGTTTCAGGATGCCAAGAAAGATGATCAAGCCAAAAAAGCATACAAACTGCTTGCTCTATTGCACTCTGAATGTAACACAATAGTTGCTCTTGTCAATGACATGGGTGTGATCTCAAGAGAAGTTGTTGATTTGGAAGAGAATATCAAAACTGAAACTGCTAAGAGGACTGAAGACACTCTGAAGAAAATACAATTGGATTTGGCTAGAATGCAACAGGAGTGTTAGTTTTTAGCATTAGTATTACTTTATTAGGCATTTGCCTTACATTGTAAATACGGAATAAATCTAATGCATATTATTACAATTGTCTTATTTACGTTTTGGTAAAATTTCTGGAGGTATGTAATTTTCATCGTTTGTGACAGTAGTCTCCTTGGTGTTGGTGATTTCAACCATTTGCTCTTTTTCTTCAATTTGGAGGTCAATTTTTTCCTCATTCTCAAAGAACCAAAGTTTCTGTTCTTCAACCTTCATCTGTTTTTGTTTCTCTTGAATTTGTTGCATTCTCTGTGCTCTGTCTAAACGCTTGGTTTGATCTTCTAGTCTTTCTTCTCGGATGGTGACCCATGATTTGAATAGCTAAAACAACATTAGTGGCTCAATAAAACAGTTGTTTGCAATAAAGCCTATTTAATTTCGTTTTCGTACTAGGTTATAGGCCTTGTTGAGTTACTGCTACTGTTACTAAGCATCTTAACAAAGCATTTTTGAATGTGTAATGGCTCTCTACCATTCTTTAAGGGTTATAGTTGCGAGCTAATTTATCCAATAATCTAAATACATAACCAATGAGCTATAATGATAATAGTTGTAACTTACATACCTGTTTCTGCATTTTAATATCTTCATTTTGTACTTTGTTGATGGCATTTTCAATCTTAAATTTAAGGGACTCTTCAAAGTTCACCTGATCTGAATTCTGTTCTACTTTGCTCAAAACATCAAAGCACTCTTCTAATATTTCAGTATTCTCTAAATTAATGCTCTTTTCTTTCTCTAGAAAATGTATGACTTCAGGGTAAATTTTTGTTTGTGAGGCTGACACTTCTTTACACAAGTCCAGTAGTGTTTCGTACTTTTTATAAAACATCCAACCAACTATTTGCATGTTGTTATTCAAATTGTCATTCTGTTGTTCTGATACCCAGGCCAATGTTTTACCAGCTAAAAGAAGTGAATCTTTAATATCAAAATGATCATCAAAGTATGGATTGCGCAAATACTTTATTCTGATTTTGATTTCCTCAACTTTCTTTTTCTTGGGGTCTTCAATAGGAGCAGGTTCTGGTGAAGTATAATTTGTAATATATTTGAAACAAGCATATTGACATAAACTGCAAGTAAGCTCATTGGTGAATTCTTCTTGAAGCATTACTAATGATGAAACATTTGCAGCCAACTCAAATTTTTGCAACTTCAGTAATTCATTCAAAAGTATGTTTGCAGTGTAGTTATCAAGGAATACTCCAAAATTTATAGGATCCTTTAATATTTCAACCAGCTCTTCAATATATCCAAATTTAATGAAGTTCCTTATTGTTGCATGGTGTGTGGATTCCAGCATGTTACCAGTTTCAGATGAAAGCCTTAATTTATGTAATAAATCTTTGAGTTCCTCTAAATTATCAGTTTCTTTTACAGCATGGGCAAAGATATCCACATCAATAGCACTGATTAACCCCTTCGATGAGTATTTTATGTCCAGTTGATTATAAAAATCATTGAGGTTGATTTTATTTATTATCGGTGAAGAATTAATGGTCTCCCATGAGTCTGAACACTTGTAATCATTAGTAAGAAAGTTTCTGTTGCAGACCAGAACTGGGACTGCATTTTTTTTCTGGTAAACTTTGCGAAAATGTCTTATCATTTTGATAGTAGTGACCAATCCAATGCACCTAAAATAATTTTAGTATATAATTTTAATCCTTCTTCACAAACACAATCCACAAAATAGTGAATGTGAGTGAAATGAGTGAAATGTGATGTGATGTTTACATATTTGATTGACTTTAATTTTTAAGGTTAAGTAAGAGAATGAATATCCACCAAATGTCTGTCAGTCAATCATGTCAAATTGTCAAGCAAGAATTAATATTGGCCGATGATATTTATCGTTTGTAATAACGAACGCATTTTGATACCATAAGTTATGTCATTACTTTTCACTCTCTCGTATTTTCTAAAGCATAGCACACATTATCATATTTATTTATATTAATTAGTAGGTACCTACAAGTCAATAAAAAAGCAGCAAATTGCATTAGTTTTTAGATAATCAAAGTAAAATTTAGTTATTCAACAACCTCAATGTTCAACAGTATTAATACACTCAAAGATAATATTTAAGGTCCACTATGTTGGGCTTACTTACAGGAAAATGGTCTTAAGGTGGCCCTTCCCGGTGCGTCTATCATCGACGCGGGCATAGCTGAAAAGCTTGTTGTTTCATCCAGCGCAATGCTAGAAAAAGAAGCAAAGCGAAAAGAGAGAGATAGCGCCTCAGCGCTCGGCATTCACTTTCGCCGCTCACTCGCTCACTCGAAAAATAGTGTGCGGAAATTTAATAAAAAGTGTTCCAGGAAATACGTGTTTTTAGTAAGCCTTACAAGTTTGTAAAATAAATGCTTGTCATTTAGAATCTCCATAACATTTGCAAGGTTTCTATCACAATATTTTCTTTACTTTTACAATTTATGAGTACATTATGAACGGCCAAAGTTCAGGTAGAATTTATGCAAAAAGCAGGTTTTTGGAGGCTTATACTGAATCTGTTTCTCAAAATTTTGTTTTTTAGTTTGGATAGAAACCTAGATATAGTGCACAAGATACCTATTAGTTCAAAAGTTTAAAAGAAAGATCAACTGCATAATCACGTACGAGCGTTTGTATGAAAAGTAAGCCGGGTTGACCGCTCTTAAGTAGGTAGATACAAATAGCATCGGCCAAAACAAGAAGACAATGACACTCAATTTTCCTCAATGGATCTTCTTCTGTGATCTTCCTAGCAATTACATATTGCTAGGAAGATTAATATTGTTGCTACCTTACTTTTATTTATGCCAACTTCCAATCTCTGACCTCGCCATCTATTGATAATCATATGCAACTAACAACAAACTATGTGAAATATTATCATTAAATATTGTATTTTGAAAAATATTAAATATAAAAAAAATTGTAGGTAGGTACTTAATTTTAACTAGAAAGTACTTAATTGAAATTTCTTATTTATGTTTTGAAGTTTCCAGGCTATTCTTGTGCTGCCACCTACTTTAAACTCCCGTTTTGGGCCATTTTCCAAACGGTCTGTCTTCTTGATACTAACTAATTTAGCATCCTTCCTAGTAGTCTGTGATACTAATCGTCTTTGGTAAGAGAGGTAAGTGGACAACACAACAAAACCAACAACAACAAATTATAAAACAAGCTAAGGAGGAATAGCGCCAAATTATGCATGAGCGCGTATAATTTTTGCAGCGGTTTCTTTTGTATTGTTCTGGCCAGTCTCTTCCTTTTCAGAGTTTATTTTTTCTACGAAACATCTACTTTTTGTGTAAGTAGACCTAGTGCCTAGTTTATAAACTCACAAAACTGTTTTTGTGCTTGTAAATATGCTTTATTTATATTTTTCGCATGTACATCTACTGAAGTGTGGTGTATTGTTCCTGATTAATCGTAGTAAATGCAACTTTCTTTTCCTAATACTTATTTATTTTACTAGGTAGGTATAGGCCTAATGGTTATTGTGTCATCATCATAACCTTAATCTTACTGGATTCTCAAAAGTTTTCGAATTTAAAATCAAAGACAAATGTTATTGCTTTCAGGCAAAAAATGGCGAACCAATGGGGTCAAAAAGCAGAAGAATTGGAAATTTCAAATAAAGTTGCTGGACTTGGACTGAACAAAAAGATTCATAATCAAACAACAGATTCTGATGAACCAGAACCTGTCAATCCGGCAGATACTTCACTCTTGATGAAAATTATAAGACAAGGCTTGGTTGAATCTAAGTTAGACATAGAAATTCAACGGAAGGATCCTAACTCTCCTTTGTATTCAGTAAAGACATTTGAAGCTCTTCATTTAAAGCCTAATTTGCTAAAGGGTGTCTATGCAATGGGTTTCAATGCCCCATCAAAAATTCAAGAGACTGCTTTGCCAACATTGCTGGCTGATCCTCCACAAAATATGATTGCTCAGTCTCAATCAGGAACAGGAAAAACAGCAGCTTTTGTGTTGGCCATGTTGAGTAGAGTTGACACTTCCAAAAATTATCCACAAGTACTTTGTCTGAGCCCTACTTATGAACTTGCTATTCAGACAGGAGAGGTTGCTGCTAAAATGGCAAAATTCTGCCCTGAGATTAAACTGAAATATGCTGTGCGTGGTGAAGAAGTTCCCAAAGGAACAAAGATAAGTGACCACATCATTATTGGAACTCCAGGAAAGATGCTGGATTGGGGAGTGAAGTTTGGCATGTTTGATTTGAGCAAAATCAGAGTGTTTGTGCTAGATGAAGCTGATGTTATGATCGACCGCCAAGGACACCAGGACCAGTGTATCCGCATCCACAAGTGCCTCCCCTCAACCTGCCAGATGATGTTCTTTTCCGCCACATATGATACCGCTGTCATGGAATTTGCAGAGATAATTGTTCCAAACCCAATTATCATAAGATTGCTGAGGGAAGAGGAATCATTGGACAACATCAAGCAATACTATGTTAAATGTAAGAGTGCTGATGATAAATATAGAGCAATTTGCAACATTTATGGTGTGATTACTATTGGTCAAGCTATTATCTTTTGTCACACAAGGAAGACTGCAGCATGGTTGTCAGAAAAGATGTCAAAAGATGGACATTCTGTGGCTGTCCTATCTGGAGAACTTACGGTTGAGCAAAGGATTGCTGTTCTTGATCGTTTTAGAGCTGGATTAGAAAAAGTATTGATTACTACAAATGTCCTGTCTCGGGGCATTGATGTGGAGCAAGTAACACTGGTTGTTAACTTTGACATGCCTATGGACATGAATAGAAAAGCAGATTGTGAAACATACTTGCACAGAATAGGAAGAACAGGGAGATTTGGTAAGGCAGGTATTGCCATCAACTTAGTGGATTCTCCTCTTGCAATGGAAATTTGTCTAGAAGTTGAAGCACATTTTGGAAAGAAGATAATGTTGCTGGATATTGAAGATGCTGAGGAGATTGAGAAAATTGGTGCTTAACATTATTTTTTCATTACCTGGTAAATTCAAAGATATATGCTAGCTGTTGCAGTTGTTTAAGATTAATAAATGATACATTCTCTTTTTTTCAAATCAATAACCTTTTATTTCATCATAAGTTACTACTGTTAAACAAATATAAATACTACTTTGGTAATTGTTTAACCACTATTTACTGCCGAGCTGGTTGTCCTCCAGCATCTGGGTTTGTAGCTCCGGATATCATCACAAAGATAGCCACAGGCACAATGTACATCCACTGCAAATAAAATATTATTCACAATCATTACAAACATACAAGGAAACTAAATAATAATACAGTCTATAAGATAAGTAATTCAGTTGGGTGAGCTATACTAATTGCTAGTTCACAGTCAGTATAAAAGGAAAAACCAGTTAAATGTTTAATTTGTTTTTGCGAATACATATCGTCACTCCAGTGGTCAAGTCGCCAATCTAGCATTTTGGCGTTTTTGACTTTTTGATGGGCAAAGTATAGCTTAGGTCAAGAGCACAATGTGGCAAAGTTTCACATAAGTATCTATAAAAATGACTAAGATATCACCGATTTCTTTTTCAGCTATCTGCATAAAAATGACTTTTTACTATTGTCAACTGTTCTATGTGCCTGATTGATCAGTTTACCACGGCCGAATACTATAAAAACATTATAACCACCTAGGTCAATTGGCCAATGTGACAGTTTGGCTTCTCTATCTTGGTCTAGTTTAATGGTATAGATCAGGGATCCCTAAACTATTTTGGACAAGTGACCCCTTTTCCAAAATGAACTGTTACCTTAGACCCCCATGGCCAAATTACCTACTTTTAAGATCAACCCCCTTATTCATAATGGTCCGATGACTTAAAACAGCTGCTACAGAGTGTTATTTTTCATTCTGACTTAGGTTAATAGAAGAAGACAGAGTGAGAATTGTTAGCAGACTTTAATTTTTTCCTATTGATACAAAATACCTAGGTACTAAGGTACCAATTGGAAAACTTTGCACTTGGTTAAGTGAGTAAAGTTGACTTCATTTTCTCATCAAAATTTAACAAAGTAAAAAGATATACGTGCCCCGCGGTGTTACCCGCGGTGAATAAGTTAATAAATTTTTAACGACTTCAAAAAAGGAGGAGGTTCTCAATTCGTCGACTGGGTGAACCGATTTTGATGATTCTTTTTTTGATCTGATGAGAACCGTCAGAGATATGAATATAAATGCACCTCAAGAGTGCAGAGCGCAGAGTCTTTTATTGTAATTGAAAAAGTTCTCATTAAATTTTTAATTTTGCCACTTGTTTAAGACCAAGTTATGTAACACTTGATTTTGGTGCTCATAGAAAAGGATGACTGCTGGTCGGTTACTATTATATTATGGTCTGACACAGTTTATTTTGCTTGCAAAATATTCAAAAAGCTACCTTGCGAGCGAAGCGAGCTTTGAGGCAAGCAAGCGCAGCAAGCCGAAATTTTTAAGACAAATTCCTCACATGACACTTGATTTGATGCTCATAGAAAAGGCTGACTGTTGGTCGGTCCCTATTTTATGGTCTGACATAGGTAGATCAATTTGCTAGTAAAATATTCAAGAAGTTACCGTGCGAGCAAAGCGAGCTTCGAACCAAGCGAGCGCAGCGAGCCGGAATTTTTAAGAAAAATTCGTCATGTGACACTTGGTTTTGCTTATGGTGCTCATAGTAAAGGCTGACTGTTGGTCGGTCCCTATTCTATGGTCTGACATAGATCAATTTGCTAGCAAAATATTAAAGAAGCTACCGTGCGAGCGAAGCGAGCTTCGAACCAAGCGAGCGCAGCAAGCCGGAATTTTTAAGAAAAATTCGTCGTGTGACACTTGATTTTGCTTATGGTGCTCATAGTAAAGGCTGACTGTTGGTCGGTCCCTATTCTATGGTCCGACATAGACTAATTTGCTAGCAAAAAATTAAGAAGCTACCGTGCGAGCGAAGCGAGCGCAGCGAGCCGAAGTTTTTAAGACAAATACGTCATGTGACACTTGATTTTGTATTGATACTTGATTTTGTAGCGCTCATAGAATAGGCTGACTGCTGGTCGGTTCTCATTCTATGGCCTGACATAGTTAAATTTGCTCCACCACTGACTTGCCGAGTTTTTCATCTTGTACGAACTTGAGACTTTACATTACTACAACAATGCAATTTCCTACAAAAATATTAATTATTCTTAGTACACGTGATGACGTGACACAACATAAATAATACAGTACCTACCTATCTTTAAAGTTTTAAATAAGAACTTGTGTTAATTTAATAGGGGTCGATTTTTAGACCTCGTCGACCCCCAAAATCAGTTTTCGTTTATGTCGACCCCTAGGAAACCGATATCGACCCCAAGGACTTGGGAATCCCTGGTTTACACCTACATTATGGCTAGTTTACAATGAATTAATGCATTTTATTGATGTATCACACCACAGTATACTCGTCTAATTACCACATTGGCTATTTTACCTGAGAACATTTAAATAACTACCTATTATAACTAACCATGATAAACTCGCCAATCTGCGATAACTTCATTTTTAAAAACATTTCAGCAATTCGTTATATACTGGCATAAAGACCTTTACCTAAAATTAATATATAGCCTTGGTTTCAATACCTATGAATAACCCCTGATTAACGGCAACTAATTGAACTTTGTTTTCGCTCTCCTGAACATTCAGGAATTTTCAGTTTGACGACTTGACCACTGTACCCACGATATTACATACTTACTACCTGTTTTATTTTGTGCTATTGTACTTACATATTTGGACAAAAAGGATCTGTTATCTTTCACTTCTCCTTTTTCCCTTGCTTCTCTTTCTCTTTCAAGTTTTTGAATGTATGATGCAGTGTCCGGGCTGAAAGTAAAGTAAGCTATATATATTGAATATATTTATATTATGCATTGAAGATAGTTTCTAACACCCGAATACTGAAACGCAACTTAAATATTTGAAAGTGTTTTCTTTTAACCATATATGAAGTTCTTGTCAGATTTGTATGGACAAATGTCAAAGATATGCACCACTTACAATAAGTAGCGTCAATATTCGGGTGTCAGTGTACCAAATTTCAGCGCAAGTGGTTGAGGTTAACTTAATTAGTTTTAAAAATTCCGTTGCAATATGTATGTATACCAACATTGTAAGTCAAATAAAAAGTAAAATAGTTGTTTTCTCTAATAGTTATATTATAGTTATTATTTCAAATAATAGTTCTTTCAGTTTTCTCCTACTTTTAAAAGAACTATAAGTACTATAAAAATTCAACAATGCATATAAAATTTGAATATGATACTTACACAGGTGCTTGTTCAACATAACGGAGGTAGAAATTGGAATTAATCTTGTATCCAGTAGCTTTCTGGCTTAATGGTTGAGTGGCATTCGTCACTTGGAAGTTCACAGCTATAACTTCTCCAGTGGGTAAAATCCAAGCATTGATTATATCAGAGAGTCCACTGTCCAGAAATGATTTGGCTTTCACAGATGACAGGAATTCTGTTCCTTTGCTGTTGTCTGCTGTTGTGACCGTTGTTTTAATTGTGTAGAACCCATCATTCTCAGAGAGTTTCTGAAAATAATAAAAAATAGGGAATGTATATTATTAAGGCTTCTGAGCTGTACGAGTTACCCATACAAACGTAATACCATAACCATTTGAAATTTGCGCATATCTTCAGCATAGTATGGTATTATTTGTATTAGGATAGCATTTATCTAGGTCTCTGCCAGAAGCTTTTTTCAAAATACTTAGCTAAAGTGAAATTAAACCGAATCGCATTTTGCATATTTTTACATCATAGAAGACATGTTTTCTTTACATTTATTTAGTATTAAACACTAGAATATTTTAAGTTTCCTTCTGTTAGAAACATAGCTTATATGGTCTAGTAACAGAAAAACAACACTGTGTGAAGAATAAAAACAATTTTCAGTCATAATTTTTGGGACTACGGGAGACAAGCAAATTTCTTGCAAAATAGCTATGACAACTATACTAGTGCCAACTTTGAACGAAAACACGATTGTAAGAAATTTGCTTTCTTTTTTATGGCCGTTCCGTAACCCGTTCAAATAACGAAGAGCACTAGAAACTCTATAGAGCTATACTAAAGTAGGACACTCCGACATAGACGGAATATAATATGAACGAACGAACGAACATAAGAACGAAGAAGTACACCGTCATCAATCATTTTAATCTGTGTCAATTCAAAAACTTCACAAAGTCTTGTTTGTTTCGTACATACATTTTTGTTATAAAATCGCTAATGAGGGCAATTCGGAGTGTCGCAAAAGCTAAACTAAACTAACTAAAATTATTGTCATCCTTTTTATTCCCATCGCTATGAAAGGGACGGCAACAATTTTAGTTAGCTTAGTTTAGCTTTTGCGACACTCAGAATTGCCACTTATAGTTCACTAAATACTGTCTAAAACTTTAATTTATCTTGTAGGCTGTTATAGTGTTTGATCGTGGAAGTAAAATGACTAAAATAACATGTGAAATGTGTGGTGTAAGAACATGCCGTCTAGATGACAATAAACTTATTTTATGTCTAAATTTCCATTAGATATAGATTGGTAAGCAATTTTATGCCATTTAATATCAAAATTAAGTAAACTTATGATACAATTCGTAAAGGTTTCAGTGTTTTTTGCAAGAAAATTATCCTCATAACGCATGTAAACAATACATAGTGCTTGACACACATCAACCTAGATTTATCGATATCGATATTTGGTTTTACGAAACTGAAATGATTCGTTCTAATTAATTTGTTTGATTGCTATGTTTTGTAAAGTTTTTTTTTTGTTTAGATACATAAACCATAATTTACGCAACTTAGACATTATTTTATAGGTACCTAGTAGGTTTTGCATTAGATCATGTTATTTTTTTATCAAAACATTCTGATATGGAATAGGTGTCCTAACCAGTATTCACGTGATGCTAGAACGATGAAGACTAGAATGACGTGACCGACACGATGGTCGCATCGCTTACTTACGCGATAATGGCGTAATCGCGTTCTATTAGGACGGATGCATAAGGCTCAACTCACACTAAAAGAGCGGCGAAGCGAAGCGCGGTTTCAGTGTCATATGAATTTTAACTTTATTTTCTTATTATCGCATGAGAAACTCGACCGAGTCCGAGACCGAACGAATTCGAATACGCGCGCCTTCTCTGCGATAATAAGTACTTACCTATTATAGTAATTAGTAATGAAAATAAAGTCAAAATTCATATGACACTGAAACCACGCTCCGCTTCGCTGCGCTTCGCCGCTCTTTTGGTGTGAGTTGAGCCTAAGTGTTTTATCATTGAAATATTATCTTTATCTTTGATGCTTTTTAATATATTAATACAACAAATTTTGTTGCAGATAACCTATAAACCTATACAAAAAAATCGAAGCAGCATGGCGAAGCATAAACAAAAGCTTAATGATCATCGTCACTATAATGAAAGTACCTGGATGACAATCATTGCCTGAAAACACGGATAAAACGTCGTTTTCTAAAAATGAATCCTAGCTAGATCGATTTATCGCCACCGAAATAACTTATGTTCAAATAAATTAATAGATAAATTTCATTCTTTTATTTGTAAGAAATACAAAAAATCATGAATAAGAATTATGGAATCCAGAAATCCCACCTAGAGCCGATATCGATAAATTATCGATAGTCACTAAGGTACATCTCTAGTTATAATGCTTTGTTTTTACTATGTTGGCAGTATGGCGTAGTTTGGTTTTGTAACGTTGAAAGCAAATTCCTTTTTTTCATAGATCTTTTTTTTATATGGCAGTTCCGTCTCTTACTATTACACGCTCTTTAGAACGCGCGTCACATTGACTTTGCCGAGCCACGTCACCGAACTCTTAAGTGTCATTAGTAGTAGGTATGCTTATCATTATAGAACTTATTAAATTTTTAATTATGATGAATCAAATTAAAGAGATTTTTAATAGGTGTTTAGTGATGTAAAATTACTTACATTAAGCTCTTCAATGTGCTTTTTGTCGAATTGTATTTGGTCAGCAACAGAAGTTCCAGCTCTGATACTTTTCAAGGAAACACTACCCCTTTTGCAGTATTTTTCATTATTACAGTTTAAAGTATGTTGGATTTCTATATTTAGCCACCCATCGTAGTCAATACAAGCCTGAAAAAATAAGGTAGTTTTAAAATACTTAATGTAAATTACAACAGTAAGTATTAAACCTAAAAATTAGCATTTTAGTAGGTAAGTATACCCACTGTCGAAAGGTTTGTTAGTATTGTCTAAAATACATTCATTGCAGTAAAATATAGTAGGTTCGTATAAATTGTGTAAACTCACCGCATAATGTAGGGAAAGAAAGAAACAAGAGAGTGAAATAATTGTGATAAATCGATTCATTTTAACCTGCAGATTTTTGTAGCGAGTTTATTTTATTATTTACCTCAATATTTTTTTCAAAGAGAAACTATCTATTCATCACGTTTTCTTCTTCTTCTTTTTTATTTTGGCTTCGCACTCGCACGGCTTGTGCCACACATTTAGCCACTACCATGTCATTAAAATTAAATTTTAAAGTCAAGGCAAATTCAGAGTCAGAGTCAGTAAAGATGTGTGTCTTTAGCTTTACTGAAGCATTACATGGACTTTTTGAGAGAACTCAAAATGCAATGATATCCAGTTTTGTTTCATTTGCCCACACTTATGTACGTTCACGAACACTCAACAGTTAATAATCCACCATTATTACACATTAACATTCGCTAAAACACAAGTTTTGGAAAATAAAACAAAAAGACAACATGACATCTCAAATTCCCGTCAAAAAGTCTGCACTACGTTTTCAATTCAATTTTAATTTTGACATTGACAGCTGGTATGATAAATCTGAAATCTGGATTTTACGGATCATGGACCTAGGTACTTTAGACTAGATGCTGGAGTGATGACACTATTTATTTGTCACACACAGTCATGGACCTACCTGGACGAACAGTGAGCCGCTTACTCACGCTCATTGTGAGCGTGCCGCCGGGAGGGACAAACATTGCAGTGAATCCATAGTTTCGTAGTACAAAATTCGGAGCATCAAATTTCCGGCAACGCGATGGGGGACATAAGATCTAATGCTTTGTCTCTTTTACTCGCAAGAATGTTGTATAATTTCTTCTTTGTTTTTGTGTGACTGAGGAAGAAATATACAGCGCTCTATTTCTTACTTTCTCGAAGTTCACAGTAGACCTAATTTAGACCTAATTATTTTGTATTTTCGGTATTTTAGAGCGAATTTAAATTTTTTACTTTTTTTTGGGTAATGAACTCCTGAAGATCTAGGAGATAATCACTACCAAAGAGAATAAAATCACTACGTAAAACGTAGTGTTTATTTATATTATCTTTGTCACTACGTATAAATTTCCTAGAAGGTGCTGTATGGGTAAAACTACCGCCCCCGCCTATTTTATTTTATTATTAGGTACGTAAAAAAAATTATAAAGTTATTTATGTATTATTATTAGTAAGTTATTTATATATTATTATAACATGTTTAAAGAGTTTTGTTTTGTTGCTCTTAATTAAATTTTATTTTTTATTTTTGATTATACGTAGGTAGGTTCATAACAATTAGTGCTTTGCATGCCAGATAATGGGTACTACCTACAGTGTAGGTAGTACCCATTATCTGGCAACATTCATATAAAAATACTATGATAATTATGTGTAGGTCCTACACATATCATAGTATTTTTATATGAATGTTTTTTTGACATCTTCAAAAGGATCTAAAGTTTCCTAATGATCTGAAAGAAATGTCTACCGCTCCCGGGATACAGTCGTGATCATATTTCATTTTTTTTTTTTCATGTTTTTTTGTTTACCAATGTGTAATTATGTGTACCTAGGTACTATTGGCGTTGCCTTAATAAATAAATAATAAAATAAAATAAAACAAAGGAATTTTAAAAAACTGAATGTAGGGTGAACTCATCTAATTCTGTGACTCGCCTAATTCGGTGATAATGGGTTTGAGCGCTATTACCGGGCTGTACGAGTAAAATCAAGGACTTTAAATACAACCTTTTGCCTCTGTAATAAAGCTCAAATTCGTCTGTAAAGTTTGGGGACGCTCGAGTGAGCGAGAAAACAACAATTAACGGTTTTGTCAGATCGCGCGCAAATCTCGCCGGTTTCGGCTGTGTTTGTGAAATGGTGGCGAATTTTGCTGTATTTATGTAAGTATTTAACAGATTTCTTAGCTTCTTTCTAATAAAGTGAATTGTAATTGATATTCCCTTGATGTGGCAGTAAAAAGTTCGTCATAATTCTGCGTCGTTTTAGTGTTAGAGCTTATTTTGTTCATCATAAATATTAGCGTTTTAGCGGTTGAGTGGTTTCTGTGCTATCACAGAATTATAGTAGATACTAGATGAAAACCCGGCTTCGCTCGGGTAAAATGTGACTCATACATAGGTAGGTACCTAATACCTGAGCCTAATACACATCTAGGTACAAAATATAGGTAGGTAAGTATAATGTTTCTGTAGTCATCGGTTCTCAAGGAATATTAAAGGTAAGCAAGGCATCAAAAATCTCTCTCCCTCTCCCTCTCCCTTGGCATTCGGCCAATCTCAGGTTTTAAGAAAAAATACATATAAACGCATTCTAAAAAAATGACCAAAACAATAGCTTTGCGAAACGACTGAAAAATAATATTGTTTTATTCGCCTAATGTTTATGGTACCTATTCAACGTTTACACAATCAAAGAGTCTTCTTCTTCTTCTTTATTTGGCTTCGCCGACCTTTGCCACGCATTTAGCCACTACCATGTCATTATAATTCAAGTTAGTAAAGTCAAGTCAAAGTCATAGTCAGTCAGCGTCAGTAAAGATGTGGGAGGGACTTTTTGACGGTTATTTGAGATGTCATGTTGTTTTTTTTGTTTTATTTTCCTAAACTTGTGTTTTAGCGAATGTTAATGTGTAATAATGGTGGATTATTAACTGTTGAGTGTTCGTGAACGTACATAAGTGTGGGCAAATGAAACAAAACTGGATATCATTGCATTTCGAGTTCTCTCAAAAAGTCCATGTAAGTAATGCTTCATTATAGAGCCCACACACATCTTTACTGACGCTGACTATGACTTTGACTTGACTTTACTAACTTGAATTTGATTATAATGACATGGTAGTGGCTAAATGCGTGGCAAAAGCCAGCGAAGCCAAAATAAAGAAGAAGATGTGGGATCTTTACTGAAGCATTACATGGACTTTTTGAGAGAACTTGAAATGCAATGATATCCAGTTTTGTTTCATTTGCCCACACTTATGTACGTTCACGAACACTCAACGGTTAATAATCTACCATTATTATCTTTGCAAAACGACTGAAAAATACTTAATCTTTTTTATTCGCCTCATGTTTATGGTATTCAACGTTTCGTTTTACACAATCAAAGAGCCAGCGAAGCCAAAATAAAGAAGAAGAAGAAGATGTGGGATCTTTACTGAAGCATTACATGGACTTTTTGAGAGAACTTGAAATGCAATGATATCCAGTTTTGTTTCATTTGCCCACACTTATGTACGTTCTCGAACACACAACAGTTAATAATCTACCATTATTATCTTTGCAAAACGACTGAAAAATATTTTTTTTTATTCGCCTCATGTTTATGGTATTCAACGTTTCGTTTTACACAATCAAAGAGTCAGTTCTTTGTAATGGACACTTTTTTTTTCTTTTTTTTTGGCTTCGTAGCCACTATCATGTCATAATTATATTTCAAGTTATGATATAAAGGTACTTACACAAATACAAATTATATACTATGATACATACGTATACATAATATCCCACCCATTCCCTTGTGCCTCAGTAAAGATGTGGGTCTTTCTTTACTGAAGCATCACACGGACTTTTTGTGAGAACTCGAAATGCAACTTGCTAACCAGTTTTGTTTCATTTGCCCACACTTATGTACGTTCACGGACACTCAACGGTTAATAATCTACCATTAATACACAATGTAAACATTCGCTAAAACACAAGTTTCGGAAAATCAAACAAAAAGACATGACTTCTCAAATTCCCGTCAAAAAGCCAATGGACACTTTAAAAATGAATGGCGCGATAGCATTTTATTCTCTTTGGGCGCGCGACGTCTACCTACTCAAGATGTCAATGTCATAATATATCCGGTGTCGTGTCAGTGACGTTTGCTCGAGTGTCCAGTGTTCAATGGCGACTGCGATTTGTCATAATCATTAGAATTTAACAAAATACTCGACAATCCGAATTTTGCGGATAATGTTGTCGATTCGAAATCAATGTTTTTTTATGTTTTATTATTCTGTTATAGTTTCAATCGAGTCTACCGTACCCCTTGACGAAACTATTAGATAGAAGATTCTCTAAGCGCGATAGTGATTTTATTCTCTTTGGGCGCGCGACGTCTACCTACTCAAGATGTCAATGTCAGTCATCCGGTGTCAGTGACGTTTGCTCTTGTCAATGCGTTTGCTCGGAGAGTGTCCAGTGTTCAATGGCGACCAAAATGGCGACTGCGATTTGTCATAATCATTAGAATTTAACAAAATACTCGACAATCCGAATTTTGCGGATATATGTTGTCGATTCGAAATCAATGTTTTTCTATGTTTTATTATTCTTTTATGGTTTCAATCGAGTCTACCGTACCCCTGCACGAAATTATTAATATAGATGTACAATTATTTGTGGTTTTAACTGAAATAATTGACTTATTTTGAGTTAAGTAGACAAGATTGATGTTATTTTATTAGTTTTATCTTGTCTTAATTAAAATGACGACTTTGAGCCAATATTATATATTTTGCTATCACGGAATTGAGTGACACTTTTTAGTACTTGTCACGTAATTACGTGAGTAGTTTGATAACCAAATAACGCAGAATTTGTTTTATTAATACGAGCTGCAAATTTAAACAGACGCTAAAATCTAAGCAGGAAAGATGTATTTATCATTATTATTTGCTTGTTTACTTTCAGATATTATGGATGACCCCAACAAGAAGAACAGAAAATACTCGGAGTTCTATCTTGGAGCCGAAGAATAATTCTAAAAGATATTATCTTAATTTTATGATATTAACTTTGTAAAACTTAAATAAAGTTAACTTGTCTAATTCCGTTATATCAGAATTAAAGTAGTAGCTATCACGGACTTAAAGAGGTCACCACGGAATTAGGCAAGTTGACTTGCTTTGGTAAATTTGGTATAACTCTTAGGTTTCTAGAAAAAAATGTGATTAATTGTGCCTATATTCCTCATAAAATACTGATTAAAACTCAGGCTAAGTCTGAATTAAAGTAATTAATAAATTTATTGGTATTTTATTAATCTATTGCTTTTGTCACGAAATTAGATGAGATGACCCTACAGTTTGTGAAACATAATCCTATGCTTTTTTTTAATACCGTACCTAATAGTTTCTTTTTATATAGTTTAGGAAGAGTTAAGTAGCGAAAACAGAGTTTGCTGGCCACCAAGTGCAACTTCGCTAAAAAAAAGCTTTATGATAGGTTTCACAAACTGTATTTTTTTGAAATTCCTTTGTTCAACGTATTAAAATAAAATAGGCGGCGGCGCTAGTTTGACGGATAGGTACAGACACCGGGTACCTATGCGTCACAGCCTATGGGACAGTTTAATTAATCACAGCTACGAGTAGGATTCAAACCCGCTACTCGGCCACTGGGTCGAAATCGGAGTGTAGTAAGTAGGTACCTACCTACGCAACGTGCGACTTGCGAATGCGAAGCGTTGGTTATTTTACAATAAGTATGCCGATAGGATAGGGTGTGTCTAATATGTAGGCTGCTTTCGGAGTTTGCTTTGCATCGTCATCATCGCCAATAAAGGTATTTTCAAAGAAATCGGGTTTTCAGTCTCTGAAATGATGATCTAGTGCACGTTCCTTCGATTCCGTCGCAGTGGCCTTTGGCAGTGGCCGCGTCACCTTAGGACATGCTTGAACGAATTAGCCTTATTATGCGGGCACCACACCCGCATTAGGATTAGGAGATTCGGTAAGTAAGAGTACTAGTATTCTTTTATCTGTGGTAAGAGTCAGAGAATACTTAGGTAGGCAGTTTAGAGATACATACCTACTTACTTACCTATTTCTAATTAGGTACCTACATCAATACCTACTTATTACCTACGTTGATAATGACTGACCATCAATTTTATCTATTTATGAACAGTTAATTCACCTAGAGTTTTGTATTTCAGATACTTACCTTGTTTTGTTCGATGTCTTGTCTTGACCCCGACATGGAGTAGGTATTTTAAAGATGACGTGGGATGTGTAGGTATTACTTATCAATATTTTATTTTTCAATAAGATAATTATGATGTTTATGATCCTGCTATCAAATTCAGATAATTATCTATATTTACTGGTGGTGTTAGTTAATTAGGTTAGTAGGTATAAATGCTATAAGTAGTATAGTTTGCCATGTATCGCGTATAAATTACTTATATTAGCGCAAAATGCTCAGTTGCCTTGCCAGTAAGACTTGCAGAGCAGCGTAGACGGTCTCTTGGGTAAGCGACGTTAAGTTCTTATTTAAGTATATACCTACCTACCAGCAATATAATATAATGCAGTAGGTAGGTACCTACCTAGCATAGTTTGCCCTGCATAGTTTGTAAATAAATAGCCCATGTATCAACATGTTGACTAACTTCAACTTCAAAAGTGTAGAGCTCTTGCTTGACGGTGTAACAATGCGATCTCGTTTACTTCTTGATACGACATGACAGCGACCTTCCCTATTTGATCTGACTCATCTAATTCCTGCTCCTATCACACTGTGTGGGGTCGGCACAACATGTGTTCTTCTTCCATTTCCTCTATCAGACAGACGTCATCTCAGCACTCACTCCTCTCCTACTCATGTCATCCCTTACAAGACCTGCCCTATAGGTACCTACATGTTATGGTGTAGACTCTACCTACACCATAGCACATAGGTCTACACTGTAGAGGTAGGTCAAAGAAATGATGGATGGACTGTGTAAGTTACACAGTCCATCCATCATTTCTTTGACCTACCTCTACAGTGTAGACCTATGTGCTATGGTGTAGGTAGAGTCTACACCATAACATGTAGGTACCTATAGGGCAGGTCTCTAAATAGTTAAATAAACTCAATGTTCACCTCACGTTCCTTCTCCATTATTGTGCGCACGCGCAATAGGTAGATTAGTAGGTTAAGGTAGCTTATTAGGTAGGCGTCTGCGCTGCGCTCGGTGCGTGCAGCAGCGCGACTCTGGTAGGCATGGTTTTAAACAGGTGACAGGGTATTCAACAGTCAATCACCGCTTCTGCCAGTGATTTCCCGGGCACGCCTGTGTACCAAGGGCGTTTAAATGTCATGCAAAATTTGATATTATAGGTAGGTACCTACCCCTGTCTACACGTAGAACATCAGTTTCTACCAAGGTGACCTTGGTAGAAACTGATGTTTGAACCGTGTAGCGCATGCTTTAGAGATGATATTTCAGTACCTAGGTGGTGAACAACTTTCTTTTGGTTACCTGTGTTTTTAACTATCCGATATTTTCTTAATTTTCTAGGATAAAATAAACCACAAATATGGCTACCAAGAAATTTGCAGGACCTTCTCCTTACACCTTCCCGGACACTTATCCCAAGGACGACTACCTGCACACCGAGTAAGGATCTACCTACCTACTTACTTTTTTAACTTACCTACCTACTCAATAGGTAGTAGGTACCTATCTAATGTTCTCATTTATAAGAGCTGATAAAAACCTAGAGATTTCTAGAGTTAGATAAGTAGGTACTTACCTACCTACGAACTAAAACTTGTCAAGAAAAAATAAATAAATAAATATCCTTGGACATTCCACACGGCGTCATCTAGTCCCAAGCTAAGCAAAAATATTTACAGTAGGTTACATCCCACTCAACCAACATTTTAATAAAAACCGAGTTATTTTTCATTCTGAGAAGTAAACAAGTAAAATTAGAATACAAGCATATTGAGATGGCGATGTTAAAAGGCTGTATGTAGAAATATAAATTATCTACGAGTACCTAATGGCTCACAAGCTAAATTGTTCAAGAAATTAAAATACGTAGAAAATGTGGAAGTGATAATGTATCTGTCTATGGGCAAACTCTGTGGCGATGTGGATGAAAGGCGCCTGTGACGGACGCAAAAGCAAGTTCGATTCCCGCCGCAGGACAAATGTTTGTATGATCTGCAATTATTTGTCTCGAGTCTGGGTGTTTTCTATGTAGGTATAACTTAACAAAAGTTAAATATAAATTGATAAGTACATCAGTTGGTTGGTTGGTTGGTCATCAGGCAAGTAACTACCTAGGTGTTGTTCACACCTATTCATAGGTATTTGTGATCATAGGACTTCTGACCTGTGGTGACATTAGGTACTTTTTGATCCAGGATAATATTTTATTCATCAATTTACTAGGTACTCAACTAATTAAAACGTTTTCCGCAGGTACTTGAACAATGTCAACACTAACAAGAAAGCAAAGTCGCAGGCGAAGCCCGTGGTTGGAGCAATCTTCGGCCTCGGTCGCGCCGGTTCCATCCATTTGAGCAGCATCATCGGCAACCCTCGTGTTATCCTGAAGTACATCATCGATGACCGCTCTGAGCGCTTTGCTGATCTCAAGTCCTACTGGAACTTCGATGACAGTGTCACCTTCCTCACCTCCAAGGATTCTGACAAAGTCTACAAAGACATAACGTGAGTAACCTTCTATATTACCTCTAATAAAACACTTGACTCTTAGCTCTCATTGAATCAATTGGCACAATTGTTCTATGAAGTATTTCTTGCAAGTAAAGTGATTGCCATGTTATTATAAATGATGTTTTTAAAATACTTAGATTTGTATTTGCCTATTTATCTACTGGTACCTATCAACGTCGCATAAAAATTTGTTGAACCTACCTATGAAAGAGAAAGAAAGTAAGAAAGAAAGAAAAAACATTGATTCTGGTAGGACCTCAAGGATCACTTCAGTTTCGTTTTACATGCTAGGTGATTCTAATGCCAGTTCCAACGCGATTTCCTACACCAGGGAAAGAATCAGGCAAGAACCTGGTGGTGTGGCCCACACCACCAGGTTCTTGCCTGTGGGCCTAGCTTTTTTAAAGCGTTGCTTTATTGCAATTTTTCATCGCTATGCCTCTATCACTGCCTGTATTTTGTTTCTTAAATACCTACTACCTAGGAACCACATTTAAGAAATTGGTTGGTAAAACAAAAAATTTGAGTTGTAGAAATTTGGATATGGGTGATATGGTATAAAGAAGAAGAATAATTTGTACTTAACTCATAAACTTTGCAAATTTTTAAACATTGTTAAATTTTTTTTTACAAGATAGGTAAGTAAATAATATAATTATCAATGCATCTACCTACCTACTTATTCTGTAGATAAGTTGTTTTCATAATAGGCTGACTGGATAACTGGACTGTGGTTATGGGTCTTGCGCTGATAACGTAGAAAAATCCTAAAAATATTTTTAATAATTGGAATAGAAATATAAATATTTATTTTTTGTAACGTTTAATAATGTTCTAATATCACTTGACAAAATGTCATCTTACATTTTTTGTGTCGCATATGCATTCGAATGAGAGAGTACCTAGTGGTGGATACATAACAATACAAAGGTCGCTTTATCAGAGTAGAAGTGGTGTTCATCGGCTCACCCACGTGGACTCACGAGGACATCGTCGTCAACTCGCTGAACAACAACAAGCACGTCTACTGCGAGAAGCCCATCGCTGAGAACATTGAAGACACCAAGAAATGCTACGAGACCGCTAAAGCTAAGGTACCTTACCTAATTCGGTACCTACTGATTATGCCTATACCTACATATTGCTCCACTGCAGACTAGAAATGTTCCTTTCCTTCTTCCACTTTTCATTTTATTATAAGTACTTTTCACCTCAAGATGAATAATAAAAAGTCTAATAAGTAAGGAAGGGTAACATAATAGGTAATTAGGTAAGTATACATTGTGTGATGTGTTGATAATAAGTGCAGTAAGATGGCCACTAGAAATTGATATAGGAAAGCCTCAGAATAGAGAAAATGACAGAAGGTGCCATCAACTGTCATTGCAAGACGCACGCTGAGTCCAAATACGAAACAAGCATCCCCCGCCCGCCTCACTTCCCACCCGCGTAATGTGGCTAGCTTAGACAAAATGCCCGTTTTTGGGGTAAACATTGAGAATATTGGAATTTGGAAGTGTGATATTATGATAATAATATTAAAATCTAAATTGTATTTTCAAACCGCATTTTGTCTCATAAATATATTTCTCCGCAAAATGCATTGAACAAACTACGCTTCGCTTTGAAGGTTTCTAGCCGTGCTCTTTGTATAATTTTTGTCCACTCCGTTTTCCTTTCTTCATCAGCAGGGAAGCTACAGTTTTAACATAATTTCATACACCCCTCCCTGTTCCACTCTCACACACACCACAAATATATAGACTACAAGCCTTCTCGCCCGCGATTTTTCTCGCGTGGCATCTACCTTGGTAAAATGTAGCCTATGTTCATTCGGAAAGTCCATGCCATATGCATCTCGCTGTAGCAAATCGGTGTCAAATCGATCAGTGAAAGAATTTTTGAAATCGGATGAGTAGTTTCGGAGATTACCCCAAACATACAAACAAACAAACAAAAAAACCAACTTTACCTCTATAATATTAGTATAGAATACCTATTATGAAATTCTAACATTTCTGTATAATAAAAAGTAGGGAAAATCAAAATTCTTATACTGGCAACATTAACAAGATGGACGCATCATTCTCTATGAAAATTACAAACGAAAATATTTCAATAAGATGTTAGGTAAATGCGTTACTTACACGTGAAATGTAATCCCATTCTTTCTACTGTTTTGCCCCGCTGCATTTTTGCATGTGGGAACAACACAAGACGGCATAATAAAATAAAATTGAAAACGTGACTGATCGGCTGCGCGTAAAACTACTCTCTTTTAGCTAAGTTTTTGTGGCCTCAGTATTAGGCGCAATAACTACTTCTGGTTTTTTCTCTATTCTGAGAGGAAAGCATTCAGAGATATGGCACAGGTCAAGTCTTGGTTCAAGATATACCTAGGTAATCGTAAAAATAAGGAAGGCCTTATCTCAGCAGTGGATAATGAGATTTATCTTGAATGGCAGTCTCTTAAGTAAAAATTTATATCTTTTGTACTCGTATGTGAAGGGTAATCCTCTGAACCACTGTCAAACTCGTTGACCTTGGACATTTATTTTTATATGGTGTAAGTATTATTATATCCATCGATTGTGTTGTAGGGCCGCACTCTGTTCGCCGCATTCAACCGTCGCTTCGACCCCGCATACAACGGTCTGTGGCACCGCGTCAGGAAAGGAGACGTCGGCCAGGTTCAGATTCTCAAGGTCACAGCCAGAGACTCGCCTCTGCCTTCCATCCCTTACCTGAAGACGTCAGGTAAGAAATGATGCTAAGTTGGAATTACATCGTTTACTAATTATATACTAGGTATACTAATAGGATATTGACATATCTAGGTATCACTAGAGTTTACCCCCTAGCTCTGTCCCTCGCCTTTTCATTCCAATGAAATTTCTTGAAGATCACGGCGCTTCAAAAATTTACTGAGTAGGTACCTACCTATCTTTTATGCCTTTTTTTTGTTCGGTTAGATGCTATGTTTCTTATTATATTAAGTACCTAGATTAGCTAGACTCGCATTTGTAAAACTAGATTACGTAGGTACCTACTTAGGTATCTGTTTATATTTCTAATCCTGCAATACGCTACATCTCAAAATATAGTCGATCGATTGGACACTACATTATTTGTCACAGCATACAAATGGTGGAGAAGTTTTCATTTGTATTCAAGCGTTTAGAAACTATTCGCACTGTAGGTACATTTTCGGTCGTAATCAGGAAAGTTTTGAGTCAACGAAAACTGCTTGAAATGTATCAGGTGGTGTGTTCCACGACTGCTTGGTCCATGACTTTGACATGGCGTGCTGGGTGCTCGGCGAGCTGCCTTGCCGCGTCCAAGCTAGCGCTTCTGCACTCATCCCCGAAATTAAGGTAAGTTTGTTTTGATGCTAGCTAGGTATATAAAAAAATCTATCTTCTTCAGCTTGAGTTTGTCTTATTTTATACCTAATAAAATTATGGCGGTGATTGCTTTCTAATAGGCATTGTAGGTTCTTTAAAATAATGAATATTACTCTTTAATTCTTTTTGAATGATTTGAACACCAACATTTCGAACCGTTGCGTTGATCATACCTAATATTTTAATTGCCAGGTTTCAGTTCAGTTTGCTAGTCAAGTAGGAAACACTTTATTTTCATTACTTATATTTTTGACCCGAAATCATTATCTTAGTGAGATAAAAGATTTCGCGAATACTTTTGACTAGCCCCTAGGTACAGTAAAAAATCTCTTCTCTTCTCTTCACTATTTCTATCTTTTCTCTTCTCTACATATACTTAATAAAACTGTACCTAACACGTCGATATCTGTACATTTAAGATATTAATGATAAACTAAGTAAATGAGGGGTCAAAGTTTTTATGGAAAGTATCGTGTAGGTACAACGCAAACGAAATTAATAGATAGGTACCTGGTCTGAGGATTTTCCAAAATAACCCTTAAAAAGTTGTGTAATAGAGTGTCAAAGTTTTTATGGAAAGCAGCGTGTAGGTTACGAAAGTAGCGTGTAGGTTACGCAAGCGAAGCCGCGGGTTTGCTAGCTATAGAATAATAAGATAATGTTTATGGACAGGCCATCGATGACTTCGACACCATCGCTTTCCTAATGACGTTCCCATCGGGAGCAGTTGCACTCGGAGACAACAGCCGCTATTCTGCCTACGGCTACGACCAGAGGCTGGAGGTATTCGGAAACAAGGGTAAGAAAGAGTCTTCGCATAAGATGTACTTTTCAGAACGTAGAAACCGTTTCGAACTAAACAGCGAGTAACTGAAGAAGTCAATCGCACAGTCCTACAATGTAGTTGGAGTTCTACAAGTGAGGGGAGCCATCCGCTCAGTGCAATAACAATTAAGATCTTTTACTTCAATGCTAAACTAACTCCAGCTTACTTATCAGCTTTGATCAGTATTTTAAATTAGATGTTACTAGACTTACCGTAATGCCAATAGAGCAGAACTCTGTCATAGTTTTGTATGGTAGATAAGGAAGAGTCTTTTTTAAATCAATCAAATCGTACTGTGACCAGCCTTACACGTCTTAAAGTTATTGGAGTTTGATAAACTTGAAATAATCGTTCGTTTTGGATGCTTCATCTTATCGTGTCGATGCCTCATACAAATAATTTTGACTTTTGTGGTCGCTACGCTATATACCTACGTTTTATCTCTACACAAAACTTAAATCTTGCAAACGTCAAAGACGTAAGAAATTCTTACTCTTTTGTTGATATGATTTGTGTTGTGTTAGGTATGATAAAGGTGGAGAACGAGCGTCCCTGTCACTCGAGCGAGGCGCTGCTGGGCCACTCCGGCCTGCAGCAGTCCAACATCTACTACTCCTTCCCCTCGCGCTACAGGCTCGCCTACAAGTACGAGCTCGAACACTTCTTGGATGTTGTTCAGCGTAAGTTCATTCATTATTATTTTTCTATAAAGAATAAATTATTCTTTATCGCATAAATACCTACCCTATATTACTATGAAACAAATACTTACTACAAATAAAAATTCAGAAAGAAAATGAAGAAACAGAATTTTGGCTCTACCAAACCATCTAATACCATTGCCTAATGGTTAAACACATGGAAGACATTACATACTCGTACATTTATTAGATACTAGCTCACCCCGCGGTATTACCCGCGGTGAATAGTTCAGGTTCCCGTGGGAATACCGGTATCAATAGTAGCCTATTTTTAATCCAGAGTATAAGCAATCCTGGTACCAAATTTCATTCAAATCCGTCCAGTTGTTTGAGCGTGAAAGAGTAACAAACAAACAAGTATGTAAGTGTACCTACTTTCACCTTTATAATATTAGTGTGATGAGCGATATAAATTACTAATATACCTACCTAACTCAATTACTTAATATTAATTTTTTAATATAAATTTCAATTAAGTTATGACATTAGAACAGGCATAAGAATCACCTAGCCACCAGTTAACTTTATCCTGTCCATCCAAAGGTTCGCTTTCAGCGTTAAGGTCGCCCATTGTTACACTTTTTTTTGTTCTGTGTATCTAAGTTGTGTTGTTTCTTTCATGGTGTACAATAAAGTAATATTCTATTCTATTCTATTCTAGCATGTAAAACGAAACTTAAGTGATCCTTGAGGTCCTACAAGAATAAATGATTTTTTCTTTTCTTCTTTCTTTCATTAAATTTGAGCAACCAAACTTAATTAGGTATTATTTTGGGAAATGTTACGAGATTTTTACATGAAACTTTGATCGAAAGGATTTGATTTAATACACTGTATTCCAGACGGAGCCCCCATGATGGTGACTAGCTGGCAGACCCTGGCTATCTCGAAGCTGGCGACGGCCGCCGAGGAAAGCGCGCGTACTGGAATGACCATTGACCTTGACTGGAGCAAGGATGGCATTCCCGCCGTCTACTCCTAAACAATACCACTATGAATACCAAGAAGACAGACACAGACCATACACAAAATCGTAACCCTGAAAATGGCCCAAAACGGGAGTTTAAAGTAGATGGCAGCAATAGATGGCCTGGAAAATTTAAAACATAAATTTTATCCAAGAAATTTAAATAAGTCACTTTCTAGTTAATATAATTAGGTACTTACCTACAATTTTTTTATATTTAATTGGAGAACTACACTAAATTCCATTCAGCAGTTTTTGCGTGATGCGGATTGAGGTCCTACTAAAATAAACGATTTTTCATTATTTTTTTCTTTCATATAGACAGACACACAAATTAAAAAAAAATTTTTTGTTTCTGTTGCTCTAATAAAGACCCATTGCTTGCTTTAAGAGCGGTCAACCCGGCTCACTTTTCATACAAACGCTCGTACGTGATTATGCCGTTGTAACAGATCTTTCTTTTAAACTTTTGGACTAATAGGTATCTTGTGCACTATATCTAGGTTTCTATCGAAACTAAAAATCAAAATTTTGAGAAACAAATTCAGTAGAAGCTTCCAAAAACCTGCTTTTAGCATAAATTTTACCTGAACTTTGGCCGTCCATAATGTACTCATAAATTGTAAAAGTAAAGAAAATATTGTCATAGAAACCTTGCAAATCTTATGGAGATTCTAAATGACTAATATTTATTTTACAAACTTGTAAGGCTTACTGAAAAAAACGTATTTCCTGGAACACTTTTTATGAAATTTCCGCACACTATTTTTCGAGTGAGCGAGTGAGCGGCGAAAGTACCTACTGAATGCCGAGCGCTGAGGCGCTATCTCTCTTTTTTCGCTTTGCTTCTTTTTCTAGCATTGCGCTGGATGAAACAACAAGCTTTTCAGCTATGCCCGCGTCGATGATAGACGCACCGGGAAGGGCCACCTTAATATTAGATTTTCATGAATATCTCAAATGTACAGACATTGACGTGTTTCATTTTTATTATTATGTAATAATAATGTTATATACCTATGTAAAAAAAGAAAGAAAAGAAGAGAAGAGAAGAGATGTGGACACGTGCTTTTACCGCGTTATGAACATAAACCTACTAGGTAATAGTATATTTATATCAAGAGACTAAACGAAGTCATAATAATATTCGAGTAAAACATTTTATAAAGCCTTGCTAAATTGACAAATAATAATTATGAATCATGGTTTGTGAATTCATGCGTTATAATTATAATTAAGTATCTACCTAACAACTATATTTTCTCTTACGATGAGCTCGACGATTTGAATTTTTGTTATACTACGTAACGACCGACGTGTTGTTGTGGTTGTTACTATTTTTAGAAAGAAAGACGTTTATAAAAATGTTAAAAAAGATTTTACTTTTTTTTCGAATCTTCTTACAGGAATAAAGTTATTAAAACAATACTATAACAATGATTACCTAAGTTTAAAGAGGATAACATTTCAGATAAATAATAGTAATAAAATAATAAATAAAACGGGTCCAGTAGGTAAGTACTCTAGTTCGAATAACGAAACCTCGATGTTAAATTCTGCGATGTCAACGAACACAGCAGGCGTGATGGCCGAGTGGGTTAGTGCCCCGACTTTCGATCCGAAGGTTGTAGGTTTGAATCCGGACGGTGCATTAATGAATTTTTCGTTTCGAAAAAATTTATAGGTGTGCGCATTATCACGAGCTCTAAGAAAAACATCGTGAGGAAACCAGTTAGCTTTCTAGCAGCATCGATGGGATTGCAACCTGTCACCTATGGAATGTTCACATCTGCAAAATGTGGGCATGTACCAAAATATATTTGCACATACCTCTGACTACCTTCTTAGACTTTTCTAGTTCAAAGGATATAGATAGGTACTTATATATAATATACAGGGTGTAAAAAGACTACTACCGAAAACTTTAGGGGGTGAAAGTACCCATCAATATGAACAACTTTTTCTAAGAAACCAACACTGTGAACGCGAAAAAAAAAACAGCTGTTTCATACACTTTAGCCAAGTAGGTATTGAACTTATGTATGGAACAGCTGTTTTTTTTTTCGCGTTCACAGTGTTGGTTTCTTAGAAAAAGTTGTTCATATTGATGGGTACTTTCACCCCCTAAAGTTTTCGGTAGTAGTCTTTTTACACCCTGTATATACATACTTTCGATGTTATGCTATGTGTCATATCAGATTAATTTTATAATTACGAGAAACAACATTTGCATCGGTTTTATTATTGTATAGTATTTATTTGCCTAATAATTATTGTGAGTCTATCAGTTAGTAGATCGTATAGTCCCCTCCATTTATAATTAAATGAAGAGGACTATACGACTATACTGTTTCATAACATCATAAGATTGTGCCTTAAAAAATGTAGAGTAGGTATCAAGAGCTTTTGTCTTAAGAATTCGGGTCCAGATAAAAGAGTTTACCTTATGTTGGGTGAAATTAAACATAGATACCTAGCTACCTACTTGCTTTTACCTCTGACGTGGAACATTCCGCTCCGATACGTTCACTTTGAACGCAATATAATCTCGGAGGGGTAATCGGGTTTAGTGATATTAGATACTTTACCTTTTAGAAGCAGATAAAAATCTGTTTTTTTGGTAGAAGTAATAGTGGGCAGTACATAATGGTATATACATAATGTTTCATGCCACTGCTAATCATAGGCGCTCATCACTTGTGCCAGCCTTCCTTATCCTAAACCAGTCTGATGCATGTACAGTAGAACCTGCTGTTTTCAAAACGATGGACATCGTTGTAAAAACAGCAACATCTTACATGAAATACTTTCGCTTTGATGTCGTAAACTCTTCTACTTCACTCTTTCTTGAGGATAATCGCACCGAACTGGCGATGTTATTTCTGTTGTCTATTAAGAATTTGTAAGATTTGTTGAGAAGAGCCAGATTATTTATTTAATACATCCTAGAATAAAAATAAAAATCAATTTCCAATGTACAAACCAAAGACGATTAATATCTAGAAGACAGACAAAGGCCATACACAAAATCGTAACCATAAAAAATAGCCTGAAAACTCTAAAACATCAATTTTATCCAAGAAATTTCAATTACTTTCTAGTTAAAAATGTTTAAATATTGAATATTGTTGCTACCTACTACTAAGTATTGAAATTTCTTGGATAAAATTGATGTTTTAAAGTTTTCAGGCTATCTGGTACTGCGGGATCGGGTTACGATTTTGTGTATGGCCTTTGTCTGTCTTCTAGATATTAATCGTCTTTGGTACAAACGAAGTAACACACACTACCTATTGCATGTGGTGTCATATGAAAAGGATTATGACACCACATTCAATTAATAGGTATGTGTAATTAGGATTACTTCACTTTTTCTTTTTTCCATCTATAAATTTACCAAGTTTCATGCTTATTAGATTAACGGTTCGGCTAACACAAAAAAGTGAAAAATACATACTAAGCAAACTCGCTAAATAAAAATAATAATAATAATTAATGCGACTGTTATCCATAAATATATTAAATGTTACTACAATTGTCTTACGCATTTTTCGGTCATTCAGTCGTGAGCCTGTTTTTTGCAATTAGATACTGGTGAGTTCGATCGGCCAATCAACAACAAATTAGGAGTGGTTAGCGCGCGAGTAGAATTATTTATCTGAAGGCAGTTCCGTTCTAGACAGTCGATATCTGCTAGGTACTTTAGCTGTGAAGTCTTTACAAGCGTAGGTAAAGATTGCTGAATGTTTAGTGTTATTAATGAACCTACATACTTCATTACACCTCAATTTTCGATCCGATGATTGTGGGTTTAGATCTCTAGGTACCACTCAGCATATTTAAGATTTCATATTCGCTTCAAAAAAATTATATGTGCATTATCATTAGCTTTAGCCTTTCACATCTAATTAATGAATAATAAGTGTTATATCATAGAAAATACTGCCATGTGTATGATGTAATGCTATAAGTTTCTGCATAGTGTTTTACTAAAATAACAATCGGGTCGTTTTCCAACGCGGAGGAAGATAGGTTGGGGCTTGCGTGCTAGTTCTTTACCACGGCATCAAATCTAAAGGTGAGTGCCCCTGGGTCCATCTAAAGGACATTTTGATTTTTGGTTGCTTTACTCTTCTGTTCGATGCTTTTACAATGGCTGTCTCAAAGTCTAACTCATAAAAACTATTTCATGATAAGAACAAAAGATTCGATGCATTAGTTTGTCACGCACTTTGGCGGCTTAATCTAGTAAGCCTGGTGATTTTGATATATTGTGTTGTTTGGGGGAACCTTTTATAATTAAATAGTTCTCCTAAACTACTGCTTTTGTAATATTAATTAAATGCTTAACTATAGCAGTATGCTCATAAACTACTACTAGCTAAAGATTTGATGAAGGTAATATTGTGTTTTTAAAAGTTCCAATTATGAATAAACAAGTCGGTAGGTATCAGGGTAGTAGCTGTTGATAGTATTGTGTGCGGAACCGTAAAATTAACAACGCGTCGACACTCATGTGATCAGCGTAGACAAAATATCGAAAGTTACAAACACGTCAATTGTTATGATTATGAAAGAAGAGTTTCAAAAAATATGAGTAAAGTTTTGACACAGTTACTAGGGGGTATTATAATTATAGGTATTTCATGTTTGTAAATGTCGATTTCAATTGAAATATGAAGGCTATTATATTTAGATTGCCGAGTCGGATTTAAAGTAAATGACATAAATATAATTTTGTTATTAGATAACCCGTAAATTTACTTAGTAAGTACCTATAAACCTACCAAGTTTCGTGTAGATTGAATAAAACACTTTAAAGGAAACAGGTTTTTTAAAAACCCTAATATTTACCCCTACCCAATGCAACTACGGAGTAGCAGACAAAAAACAATTTTACGTAACCATAAAAATTTACAATCATAAACGTATAAAATATGCATGAGCTGGGCGCGTAGACAAGTGACAAATGTTTTGTGTCTATTCTCTTTCTATCATCGCTAAACCTTTGATTTGACATTTCTGATCGCTCGAGTTTTCGTCATGTAAAAATTTAAAAAAATGTAGGTAAGTATATCTTCTATACATTTTTTAGTTTCTACTCTAAAGCGATTGTAGAAATGAAACATGGCTGCTAAGGCAGCTGAAGTCAATAAAAAACAGAAAACCAATAGTTATATATTTCGTAGCCCGTAGGCTGTAGCGGCGTAGCAGCTACGAATATGCCGTAGAGCCTTCCTGTGTCGACACGAACCGCCCTCGCAGCCAATATCTGGAGCCTATCTAGCGTACGGTAATTGAACATGTCCTTCGTAATTAAAATTTCTCATAGGCTATGATGGACATGTCGAGCCGAGTTGAGATAACCACTAAATTACCAACCTATGTATCTGAATTAACGTATAGCGCTGAACATGGTAGGTATTCTATAGTTATAGAAAATAAAGTCGAGCTGTGAAAATAGTTGCGTCGTTCGTTCGTTAGGATGTGTGGTACGAAGGCGCGGTCTGCTTCGCTGAAGAAACGACGCGATTGCGAGCATTGTGCGCCGACAATAAGACGTTTGATGAGGATTTCTTACGTGCAACCTCAAGGTACGCTTCTCGCATAATGTCTATCAATTCAATTCATCTTTGAGGTCACCTCAATTTCACATGTAAAAAGGCTATTACCTAAACAAAGAACTTTATAAAAAATCTAATTTCAAGGTACACAACAGGACTTCATTAACCGCATGATTTGGCAAGAAAACGTGATCAGACAGTATTCATCAAAAAACAATTAACTTCGGAACAGACCCCTGACTTCATCAAGGAATTTACAATACAATTTAGATTTACAAGTGCGCTATTTTCGGTACACTGAAAACAACAAAACAATGGCGATTTACGTGTTTAATTTGGAAATAATTTGTGCCTTGCCGACTTAATCATTAAATGATATAAACATAATGAAAAAATAAAAGGAGTTCTTAAAAACTTGTTAAACTTTGTGGTGTGTTAATTAATACCTCGCTGGCTCTATACGAAAATAATTGTTAGTACCTATATTTCGAAAATTGTTGTAAGGCATTTTGCAAAGCTCACTTACGATTCGAAAGTCTTGGATTAGATGTACGGGTAGATGGACTTGCATGAATATATTTTTTCGTCACGTATGGTAAATGAACCGAAGATATAGAAAACTTAGATAGCTGTTATAAAGATGTTGAATATATTGAAAAGTGTTACGAGTACATCAGCTTTCGATAGGTGTTTTATTTGGAGCAGCCGGTTTACATTAAAAGGTTAATCGTTCGCATAAAACATGGTACAATAAAGAACATTTCGCCATTCACGAGGCATACCGAGTCAGACATCTCGCGTTATTATACTCGTAAAGTTCGCCCTTTCCTTGCATAATGACATGACGAATTGCGTTCGCGATATTTTTGCTTCTTTATACGATGGGGTCATTATGGGCCAGTTATGACGCTATAGGGGAGGAAATTATCCTCACGAATATATCGCGGAATAAAAGGCCAAATTAAAAACAGTACATTGTTCTGTTATGAACTTTGGAGTGTGTTACTGAAATGAAAACTCGCATTTGCCACCAAACTTTTGTTTACGCTAAATACTAGGCACATGTTTTTTTAAGTTGCATGGAAATTTAAAACAAATTCAGTTGTGGAGATAATGGAGAGCGCGAGTTTCGAGTAATAGGGGACGTGTGTTTGGCAAGCTCTGCCGGGTGAAAAAGTACAAAAGTTGTTCGCACTGCCTCCGCGTAAATTGAGTTGTGTACCTACCTACGGCATTAAATTCCAGTGATATATCAATTTGAATTTCAATCGTGGTCTTTGTTGATAATGTTTTGTGAACGTTGACTTTAAAAGTTATGATTTTAGTCTAGTGACAATATCTATTGTAAGATTTTAAAATAAACGAGTCAAGTGCGTGTCGGGCCATGCTCAATGTAGGTTTCGCTAGTTGCTAATAAGCAAAGATATTTAATCGTATGTGGATGTACATTCAATGATGTTAAACAGTTTTAAACTGAATTGAAGTAATTTTCTACGAAATTTATAAGTTTTTTTAGTTGATCCACTTTTACTTGGCAACCTGTAAAGTCTACTTGGCTGTGATAGTTTTCCTTTTAAATTCATTTAATTATGCACTACTGTTAGGATTTTTTTCATATTTCCAAATAAGACGGTCTAACTGGCAAGGTGGCGGCACTTGGCGCTAACGAAAATTAGTACCTACTGTAAAGCTAAATATTTCACAAACTCTATTTAAATTTTAAATGGTTATAGAAAACCATATTATCCAACCCCTATATAAATATATAATGAAGGACCTATCCAAGGAAACACCACTCTACGGAGTAGACGAGGTGGAGCAAAACTCACCCACGTTTCAAGTGTTGGGATGGACCCTATAAAAGTGATAATTCATTATGATGTTAGGTTTACTTACTACTCGTATCCGTTTCTAGGTTTCCATTTTTTTATCTAAGTTAGACTCAGAATCAAATCATAACCGTAAAGACTCAATCTTAAGTTCAAGTTTGTTAGTTAGAACTTCAATCTTTAAATTCTTCTTTCCCATTTGAAGTTTTACTTCCTTTCAATTCCGATTCATAATTCTCTTCAGAACTTAAATGCAAGTTAAAAGCTTAAAATAGTAGTGAGCACTTTCCTCCGATTTTTATTGTTGTGAAGTTGAGCATTCCTCAGAACTTTCGATTAAGTAATTTATGTGGCGGAGAGCTAAAACTGGACCAGTTTCCTTGTCTTAATTAGGTACTTAAATCTTTGTTTTACGTTAGCATTTTTTAGAATTTTACTTCGAATGCTGAATTGATTTTTTAGTATTTAAGATTCGTAGTAATAATGACCACATATTATTATAAATACTTTCTGAAGTGGGTACCTACCAATCGTTTACGGTTATCTATCTATGAGTATGAACCCCTATTTCTTCGTGTCACGATATAACTCGAGAATGGCTGGATCGATTTGGCTAATTTTGATATTGAAATATTTGTGAAATTTTAGGGAAGGTAAACGGTGAGAAAAGAAAAAAATATATAAAACTGCATAACAAAAAGTGCACCGAGCACTTCGTACCACCATAGTTTTATATTTTCAGCTTGTATTACATAAATATTCGTGTTCTCCAAGTTTGAATATAGTGACATATATTTTACTGGCGTTACTAAATGTTAAATATGATCACGTTTGTATTCCCAAGATGCAGTAGATATATTATTTTATTCTTTAAAGATGTATAAGGGGTAGGGGGGTAGGTATTAATAATTTCATTCATAAATGGAAGTGTTATCGGCATAGCCGATAAAACTAAACCATTGTAACCATTCTCAGACAAAAATGAAGTGTTTCTTTAATAATTTCATAAAAATAAACGAGCAAATCTTCTCGTCGTCGGAGTGGGAGAGCAGTTCGTGCTTGGAATAAATTTCTTCAAAGGGATCGTTTTCAATTTCATGGCTCAATCTTCGGGATCTCAGTGAGAATATGTAAAGGGGCATTTGTCGGTGTCAACACAGTGTAATGAGCCCCTTTCGCATTAGCTACGTGCTTGCGGATTGCTTTATCTGCCTTATCATCCGCATACGATTACGGAGACTTCTGGGGAAATCTTGGTTGGGACAATCCAACTTCACCTTCCTACTTCCTACATTGGTGTTTATTTAGCAGATATAATGTACCACTTCCTAATACATATTATAAATATGAAATTTAGTATGTATATTTGTGTTTTAGCCACGACAAAACCAGTGGACCGAATAAAATTTGTAATAAACATTGATTGTGTCCTGGAATAGTATATTGGCTATTATTAATATTATTGAGCAAAGCCGCTGACGAAAATATGTATAAAGATGGGAATTCGTTTGATGCACCTTTTTTTTTTTTCCCCTATCTTATTACTCCATATACCTGTCGCATGTACATATACAGTACAGGTACCTATAAGAATGAATGAACATGAACATGACAATGATAATATTCTTACTCAAAACTAGAACATTACATAAATCTGTACCTAGATGAGAAATGTATAAATAAGATATTTACTATAACAAATATAATTACTCACAAAAGGTACCTATTCGAAAATACGTTCTGGGAACTTCACTTTATTACACTCACGCACCAGCCCAACTAATTTATAGAGCTAGGTAAAATAACTCTTCCCTCAGTAAACTCGACAACTAAGGTAACTTAATAAAGTGAGCTAAATTTTGTCGCTGGTTACGACTTAACTCTATCACAAAGAACATTTTGAATTCTTAATTAACGCCAGCGGGTAAATGCAACGCGAATCGTTTCTTCGAATACTCTTCGAGCACGGTTTCCTGAAGCTAGTGAACGTCAAATAACGATCACAAAGGGGCTGTAATATAATAGACTTATCACAAATCTATATTATATAAAAATGAAAGGTCACGCTATGACTTGAGAACGGCTTTACCGATTTCCTTAATTTTTTTTTTATTGGTTTTTTATTCTTCGTACTTAGTAGGTTCTTACATTAAAAGAAAATTGCGCAGAAACTTAGAAAATTTGTACTTAACGTCTACCTTTATTATAAACTTTTTTTATGTACGTAACCTTAGCCCCAGCGATATTACCTACTCTTTGCTAACATATTTCAATTAGGTATCTGTCAATTGTTTGACAGAATGATTATCAAAACAACCAAAGATAATAATTATAAGCACAAAACAACGTCTGTCGGGCGGGTCAGCTAGTTGCGAAAAGTAGAAATTTACTAAGTATGTTAGTGAATTGTATGTCAAAATGTTAATATATATTTTGGTGCAAGTTTACCGCAGGATGGGCTGTGATATTATTTGGGTACCGTTATATTAATGTTATTCACCGCTTTTTAGAAATATGAAAAATCAAGACTTTAGAGGCTGGCTCGCCTCACATAACGTGCTTTCATTAGTGGCTGCGGCTGCCTGTATGAAACTCAAAAGACTCCAACTGTAGTACTCAAATATTAGAGACCTTTTTGCTTACTTTCAGAAAGAAAAGTCTTTATAAAACTATTTTCTCAACCTACTTAGTAGTAGTTTTTGGGATATCCATAGGTACAGTTATCTTTAGCCGTGTTGGCCGAGTGGGATCCAACTCGAATCCCAGCCGTGCATCAATGTATTTTGTATTTGGAAAAAATATATGAGCATTAGCACAAACTCTAAACGGTGAAAGTAAACATCGCGAGAAAAACTGAGCCAACAATTGTTTAGTTAGCCCAGCCCTTATGAGCCAATTAAATGCGTTTAAAAATTCGATTTCCAGTAGGTACCTAATATGAAGATACAAATTAAAATTACACAACAATTTAAACAAACAAATTACCTAATAATCACATTAAAAACGAATTAACAAAATCTTAAATTAACAATATTTCTAGATAAAGGGTCGGAATAAAAACCGTCTCGGTAAATAACAGCTCACTTGCGATGTGAGCTCTTATTTTGATTAGTCTGGTTCGAACACTGCCAACGTCTACACGTACTGCAATGCCTCAATGCGCATTTAAAACTTACAATAATGCTCGAAAAAGGATCTCCGATAAAAAAAGATCTCGTTCGGGGCAGTAGTTCGCCCCGAACGAGATTTTTTTTATCGGTGTATATTAATTATTTGAATAACAAAACAATAATGGTCAAAGCTTTCACTCAATTAAATAAGATGGTGAAATCATTACGTGGTTGATATGAAACAATAACAAGTTCAGGGAATAGGGTTGTCACTCGAGACTGACCCTAGTTACGCGCGCGTCGTGAGTGACGTCCCTCAGCCTTCCACCCTCGCACTATCAAATGAAAATATCAAATCAAATGTTAGTCAGCATTGTTTGAACAATCCACAACAAAACAACCAAGATCAATACACATTCCTCGCGAAAGTACATTTTTTCTAGCAGGTTACGAAGTTCAGTGAACGTTTAGCCAACTATTGAACATTCTTATATTTGCTTAAATTCGCGACGAAGTACGCCAGCGAATCTCCTTTGCCTTTGACATTGAAGTTCCCGCTATTGTGAATTGTTTCAGTGGAACATTCCGCTATTGAAGCAGTAATAACGTTTGTTCAAGAAATTCAAACGTGGAACTATTGCGGTGCCGTATGAGAAGCCACGATGTGGGGTACGTCGCGTCGGCGTCGCCACAATAATATTGTGCTGCGCCTCCTTTGCCTATCAGGGGTATTTACACCAACATTCGATTTATAAGATGTGCTGGAAATGATTCAACTGATTTCGGTATTTATGATAGCCAGCATGTGGTCTGATCGACATTGTGTCTCTGCATGAACTATGCTGAAGCATTTCGATTATCAAGAAGCTCGCATCATAAAATATTCGATTATTTCATTAGTAGATTTTAAAATTCGATAAAAATTTAACTTATAGGAATACTTTGTCCTATCTACTAAATTGACGTGTATCCTAATAAAATAGCTCGAATAGTTTATTTTAATTGTAAATAATTTTAACTACCCAAGTCGTAGGTAGGTAATATTGTTGCGATGTAGGGTACACTGTCGGAAGTAGCCACATGTCCTGCCCTAATTCAAACGTTTATCTTCACCAGAGGCTCAACGGCTGGTGGGTCGAACAAACTGTCACGATGAGTAGAAAGATCTCCTGTTGATGAAGCTGTGTTCTACACAGGGGCGCGGAGAGAGGTGAGATTGCGACCCTTCTGATTACACAATGTTGGCTTTCATCCCTTGTGCAAGTCGCGCTCCGGAAATCTTTTGTGATTCGACTTCGGTTATTGTGGCGTGGCATACTAATATGAGGTAGGTGACGTTGCTGAAATATGTGAGGGAAAACACACAAACCGACTTACCTTTAGTCAACATTGTAGAGCAAGTCCCTTGTACTCTCATTCACAAGGTAGGTACCTATTATTTATTTGTCTTGAAGTTATAAGCCGGTTTCTTTGGTTCTTGTATTTTTTGTTAGTTCCTTTGTACATGTACTTAGAATTCGTGTTAATGCGCATATAAATTTCGCGTAACGAAAAATCCATTGATGCACGGCCGGGATTCGAACCCTCGACTTTCAGATCGAAAGTCAGGGCACTACATGCTAAATTGAAAATTTTATTTATACTTGTAGTATACTAACTTAACACTCAAGTATTCGATCAGTGAAAAACTCACACTTACTACTTTCAAATGGGTTATACCTAGTTGTAAATGCATCTAGACTAGACTAATCCGGCAACGTGGCCAAGAACTAAATTACATTTGTGCCGCCCGTCGACTCCATGATGTAGTGGACCCTGCCAGTAGGTCCTTAGATACACTCCACAAGCTAAATGGGTTACATAGATATCTCATTTTATTACTTGCAATGAAATCTTTTAATATTTGAACAAAAAGAGATTTGAATGTTCAGTGGGATACTTTTTATTACAATAGATTTATATGGTTTCGGCAAACCTTAATTTTGTCTTTTCCTAGGATTACGACTGCAATATAATATCACTAACTCCCGAAAATTCCCCAATAATATTAAAGAAGCGCGAAGAAACTGTAATCCGAGACAAACTTACATTTACTTGGGTAAAGGATTTAAGTCAGTATGTCAGAAGCTCTCCCGGAGTGTGTCTCTCCTCTGATAAGAATACGTAAGAGCATAAAAATAAAAGTTCACATCGAAGGAACAGGGAAAATGTCTCGGAATATTATTTGGGATTCCAGTTTCATTTGACTGCAGACCCTCTGCGAATGGAGACAGAGATTTCCCGAGATGGCCCTATCAAAAATTTATGGAGTAGCTACATAAAAGGACAACACTTAAGAACAGTTTCAATAAGTGTTCGGCTCAACACGGCCGTGTCTAACGATATTGCAGGGGCGCAGGGGCACATGCTCGCCACTTTTGTTTTTCAGCTGCCGCTACGAGGCGGCACTATGACCGGCATCTAATACAGACATTTTGTTGTACCTAGTCATATCTTGATTTAACAGCGCATATAGAAACTTTCGTTTTCGCCGGATATGAAAAAGTTTTATCACTACATAGTACAAAACAAAGTCGCTTTCTCTGTCCCTATATCCCTATGTATGCTTAAATCTTTAAAACTACGCAACGGATTTTGATGCGGTTTTTTTAAATAGATAGAGTGATTGAAGAGGAAGGTTTATATGTAAGGCTACTTTAATAAGGCTACTTTTAACTACCGCGGGGCGCAGCTAGTTATGGATAATCTAAAGTTTTTTTTATCTACGAATAGGTACCTACGTTTGGAACAAAATATGGTAAAATATAGTAATATAGGATCTATTTGTGGTGAATTAGATTTACATTTGAAATTAAATCTTTTTCTAGAATCCTTTCTTTAGTTCCAAGCAGATCATGGTTCATTAACCCACGATGCTAGCTATAAGGTTATAAACACGTTCCTCATAAATACGAGAATATTACATAGGTTTGATGTTAAAGTACTTGGATGTCGATGCGGTGAGCCCGAACAGCATGGTCGCGAGCAACTCGTATAAATGTAAATGAACCGATTGTACGATTCTTGCCTTGATTAATTTAAAACATTTACCACTTCCCTTTCTGCTCTTTAACAATCCTCGATTATCTAGGTAGGTACTACACGAAATACCCACAGAACATAATTCCTCTATAATATGAAATAGTGTCATATCTCATATTATCTTACTTTCACAACCCTACATAGCTATGAAGATTCAATATAAATTTAATATTTTGATGTCGCATAAAATGTTTTCGTTTGACTTCTTTGTCACATAGTTCATGCGATTTGTGATAAATATTATATCATTCGTAACAAAGAAATTCTATTTTGAGGCAAATGTTCAAATAGTTCGACGTTTGAATTTCCCTTGTGTAAATGTTATTACAGAGCGTTCGTAGTTGCAGGTGAAACACGGCGCAATAACAGGCGTGTCGGCCTTCGACAAACTCGGATTGGCATTGAAAGGAATTGTTGCGTTCCTTGCGAGTTGCGAGTTGTCTTTGCAGTCCCACGCCGCCTTGTCGAATCATTTGAATAGGAATCAAACTGTCGTTGGAAGTGTAGGTATGCTCAACACTCGAACAGATTGGAAAATTTCTAAGCATGCCATATAACTTTGTAGTTTACCATATAGGAAAAAACGGAATCCTTACCTATAGGCTCACTCGGTTGTCCGTTTGTCTATCTGTCTGTCTGTCACAACCCTTTTTCTCAGTAACGATTACAATTAATGGAAGTACCCTAGAGATTTTTGATAAGTCAAAGACCTAAACCTATAGGGTACTTCCATTGACCTAGGATTGTGAAACAGTTCTTAAATAAAATTAGTAATATAGTTTTCTGAGCACGGAACCCTCTGTGTGCTAGCCTGACTTGCACTTTACCAGTTTTTTAAACGGTTTTATTTATTTTTGAATACTACCTATTCGTTGAAATGATAATATTTTGGTTTTCCTATTCGCTGTCACTTATTTATTACTAAAAATAAGAACGAGTCTATGTGTACTCAGATATAAAAGATGCTATATTTTAAATTACCTACAATTTCAAAAAGCTACGATGTCTAAAAAGTTTGCCTATTATGGGATTGAAAAGTTATCGGTAATTTTTATTTTCATAAAATGGGATTGACATCGCGTTTATCAACGTCACTATGTCACCTGTCTTGTTCTGGTATAATTTGTTAAAAGTTGCCTAAGTAAAATTGATAGACGTTCCTAAGACCCTTGGCAAACATAATACAGTTTATACACGTACCTACTAAGCAATTTCTATAGAAGTATTCATTTTATGAAATAATTGTCTAAAAAGCAAAAGCATAATATTACTATGTACCTACCTAATGTTCATTCGTTAACTCTGCATTTAAAGTAATTTTCTGTACATTTGGGGGGAGTCGCTAGATTAGCACGTTTCGCCCTGATTATGACTAAACGAGAGCAGAAAAATGTTGGTGGAAATTAAATTAAAATAACATTTCTTGCATCCTCATTAGACTTTTTTTTTCTATTACCTAGATGAATTTAGCGTTGCTTGGATTATTAATATTTTAAACCTGCAACGCAGAATAAAGATGTATGATGGAATAAACACGAAACACTTCAGCGGCCACCATAATAAAGCTATCAAAGCTGTTTTTCTCTGAATAAAATTGCATTTTAGTTTGTTTGTGTTCGAGTGATATGATAAATATAAAATCATTTACCCAAAACAATATAATACCCATCGGTAGCAGGTAGGTATCTATTACACAAACACTGGCTGCAGACAGGTAGGTACAGCAACCAGGTGCCTTTTACTGCCGTATTTGTCATTCGACTACCTCAACCAAAATGTTCCAATTTATCACAAACATTGATATTTTATCCACTATTCATTGCGCTTGTTTAAATGATGAATCTGTTATTATGTTAAACTGCCATGATTCATGTGAGTTAAAATTAGGTAATGTTTTGTTTGAAGCTGTATCATTTCAAATTAGTATAGTAAGTACTGTAAGTAATATTTTTTTTTTTTTGCAATTTACCATAGGAAAAGAAAATTTGAAAGAGTTGACCAATTCAATAGGATACCTACCTACCATAAGTGCATAGTGTAACTATAGGTAATAAGACTCAGCAATTGTAGAAGAATTCGCCGCCTTTGATGATGTTCTGTCATCCGTTAGATCCACCCATATCCTCTCAAATGACGGAGGGCACAAGACTTTATACATACCTAATTTAGGACAAGGAGCGAAGTTGCACTTGATGTTTTCGCTACTCTTCCTAAACTATACAAAATAAAAATATTACAGGTATTAAAAATAAGAAACATTCTTTTTTTAAATTCTTTTGTTCAACGTCATAATACTTTAAAATAGGCGGCGGTGCTAGTTTGACGCATACAACCACATTAAAGAAAATATCATCTTACTGATGGTTTCATCTTCGGCGTCATAAGGTTTCGTGGCTGAGTGGTTATGGCAGCCCGGCTAAGGGTGATCGTTTGTATCTCGCGGGTTCGTATCCCGTCGAAGCAGTAAACTTTTAGTAAGATTTTCATCATACATTTGAAGTAATCTATAATGCAGGATCCATTCGATAAAAGATTACGTAGAAATAGTAAGGGTCGTTTTGTTCGCGAAAGTTTTTATACTGTGTGCCGCGGAGACATAACGAGCACCTGCGGCCTCATCTACATAATGTGGACAAGTCATTGAACTCGCTGGACAGTTTGGGGGAAAAGCCGACCGCCTTAGCTTAGCCACTATCATAAACATCGCAAAACAAACGGAAAAAGCATGTTTAATGTTTGGTCGATAATGTGTTAATTCAGATATCGCAAAAACTAAACTAAACTAAGACAGCACTACATTTTTTAGTGCTGTCAAATTAGTTTAATTTTAGCGACATCTGAATTGAAACCATGATTGCCTAAATATCAAATCAAAAGCTTCATCCTCTTTGTTGCTTTTTAACGTTACTATAAAAAATAATATACTTACTTATATATTAATATTAAAATAATATAAAAAAATTGCATGTGTGCGTTGAAATGATAGGGATTGAAATTAGGTACCACAAAATGTAATTATTTAGCCAAAATTGGATATTAATTTGTGATCCTGAATACAACCAGGATTTATATAGATTTGCCTATCGAACGAGATGAATGAATATGCAATTAAAACATTGTAAACAATTTGTTATTCTCGTTATTTTGTGATGCAGTAAGCATATCACATTTGGTGTGGGTTTTGTTTATGTAAGTAGGTAGGTACTCGCATAAATTATGACCTGTATAAAAATAGTTTTAAAATATGATGTTACTAGCTGCGCTCCGCGGTGTTACCCGCGGTAGTTAAAAGTAGCCTTATTTTACATATAAACCTTCCTCTTCAATCACTCTATCTATTAAAAAAACCGCATCAAAATCCGTTGCGTAGTTTTAAAGATTTAAGCATATATAGGGACAGAGAAAGCGACATTGGTGGCGATTCTGTTGCAACACTGACTAGTTAAATTATTCCTAAATCCGAAAGCTCTTATTTCGTTCACGTTAAAGTTCAAAATAAAATAACAGACTGAGTGACATCTCTAAAATTACTATAATTTAGTAAAATTAAAGTGAATGTGGGTAGAATTGATCAAGACCATTTTTACTTCTTACTAAAACTACCCGCAAAGATGAAAAAAAAGGTTAAAAGTACCTTGTTCCTCAAATGTTATTTTCAGTGCTATGCTAGATTGGTCTTTAGCATGAACGTAATAAAAGCTTTCGATTTTAGTCATAATTTAGCTAGTCAGTGTTGCAACAGAATCGCCACCATTGTGTTATACTATGTAGTGATGTGGAGACTTGTGCGTATTTTTGAATGTTTAAAAATAACAACTTTCTATGAAACAAACGTTAAATACGAAAAGTCAGAAAATAAAATAGGTAGGAAGTTACTATACAATGGCTGTCTCTGAAAATCAATGTGTTCAAATATTTACACTCGATTGTCTTTTGTTTATAGAGTCGTTACCTACTAAAAAAGTCCTTGAAGATAAAATGTAACACTTGGCGCGTTTATTTTTATGTTACACGAAATATAACTCAAAGGAATAAAATGTATTTTGACGGCATATTGGATTTTGGCGACTTAGTTTTTGAAGTGTTATCAACAAATCTCTGAAATATATGAAACTTGTGTAAATAACCGATGGACCTTCAAGTGGAACTAGGTTTAAATGAATCCCTCAATATATATTCAATAAATATTCTTTTGTTTGTTCTGTTACATAAAGTACATTCATTATTACTGGAAAAGTCGAACTTCTCACGAGTAGAATAAGCTAAGAACGCAAAAGTTGCTTGTCCCTCGTTAGACTAGAAAAAAAACATTGCAGGAAAATGTCGTAGCGGTTTCAATTAGGTAGCCAGTGTAGGTAGTTCTAATTACCAGCTCCGTACTGTGTGGCGAGTCTGTTCATCTGTTGTGATTCCTGCGCGACTGAGAAGAATGCTAAGCTAAATAAACTGTATGGGGATGAGATATTTTTACTATTTATTTTAAGTCTTCGGTCAGTGACCATTTTTGGTGAGAAAGTTTTCAAACTGTCCAAACTTGCCTTCATTTTGACAAGTTTTTGACACAACTGGCATGATTTTTTAATTAATTATCTTTTCAGTAAATAATAATTACGTCCATTTTACATAACTCAACAAGCATTTATATTACCTAAATACCTATTTTAAAACTGGCAATCTAGTTTAGTTAAAATGTGCAAAGTGCAAATACGTATTACATTTGTATTAATTAAAAAGCTCTGTTTTATATAAGTACTAACATAATATAAATGAGTCATCTGAACATTTTTCTACTTAAAACTATGAAATACTTCATGATCACATTTATTTTTCTGTTTGGCACTATTATTTTATTACACCACTATTTTGTAACTACAAAAAAAAAGCAATGCTCTCATCAGTGTCTGTTATTGATCACATTTATGAAGAAAAAAACGTAAAAAAATGAAAACAACATTTTTAATAACTGAATTATACGTACCTATAGTATAAACCTACTGATGTTTAACTCCAATATTTCGACGGCATGCGATATATGAATGAATATTAGCCGGCGTTTTCATGAAATTACTCAAACTTTTGGACAAATAAACCTTGATAACTTTGTAATAGATAAATATAAACAATTTCTGACAGTGCTATTATTACCAGTATGTAGCATCTGCTGCAACTGTCCTTTAGTTTTAGCAGTCACAAAATAGTGGTATATAACATTATAAGACCTTTTTAATTTCATGCGTTTACTCTAGTTAGGATAGTATTATAACTGATAGTTGCGTAAAACTAGCAAAAACTAATTTAACACCATCAACTCTGATGGATACTGGCCGTATAATCACAATTGTACTAGTATCACTCCATCATCGGCACAATTCGACGTCATCATCGGAAGCTACACAAGGCGCCTCCGGAGCTGCCAAGAACAATTTACCTGACGCACAAACACAGAGTTGGTACACTTTTTTACTTCTCAGATGTTTTTGTTTGTTGTCCGGGTGCGGAGTGGTTGATGCTTCTTTGAGATTGCTGATTATGAAATTTGATGCGTCAATTTTTATCTGGAAAAAAGAAAAATTAAGAGAATTATTTACTATAAACGAAGTTGTTTCTGTGTGTTGAGCTCAAGTGGTTTATAAATATTTTGTAGAGTTTTACAAATATGAAGTAGATTCGTTTCAAATTGACGTAAACGATTGCATAGGACAGCTTTATTTGGGTTGCTATGCAGCTGTGTATTTATAGGCTTTTAAGCTACGCACTACATTTTAAATGTTTCTTTATTTTTGATCATCAACTAAAGTTCGTCACGTAGGAACCTAAGACGAATTAGATGTGTATTTTCCATATTGGCCAACTGCGGCTAAGGATAGAAAAGTCTGGAAAGAGAGGAGGGAGGCCCTTTGCCCTGCAGTGGTATAATATACTTTCGACTCAACTGAAAAATTGTTTACTATTATATCCTAGTTTTAAATATTATATTAAATTTGCCTATATTACCTATCTTACATACATAATTATTATTGTGTATTGTTTATAATAACTATTCCTTTAAGTAATACTTTCTGCTTATTTTTATTTGCCACTCTGGTTGAGGGTATGCGTTAGTACCTATATTACAGGATATTAAATTATCTTAGTTTAGGTATTAGTTTGTTCGCTAAAACCTGTTCCTATACATACCTTTAAGCTTGTAATATCTCATAAAATACCTATCTCTAATTATGTGAAACTCTGTAATATTATGCTAAAAAGGTGCAAATAAATTTATCTACTTATCTTATCTTTATCTTTAGTTTAAAAATAAAAAACACATGTTTTATATTCGTACGCTTTCTAATTTTATTCTAGCTTTCTCTACGTCAGCATCGATTTTTAACAGTTCAAATTAAACTTTAATTTTAAACTTATCATCTTCTTGATTTAAACTTATCATCTATGTTTCAGGCACGTTTAGGACTTGTTAATTGTGTATTAGATTTTGTTCGTTTTCTGTAGGTTTTGATTGTAATCGTCTAAACATAGCATAGAAAACTCATTATGCTATGTAGTCAGCTGTCAGTGAAATACAATTAGTACTTACAGCTCCTACAGTAGAATCAAGATGGATATTTCCGTGTGCAGTGATATCAATGTTGCCTGCTCTACTTTCCAAAAAAATCGACTTCGGCGCTCTCAAGTCTAACTTTCTTGTCAAAGACTCCAAACTGAAAATGTAAAATACATAAAAAAATAAAAGTCTACAGATAATATTTGATAATAAAATTGAATGGTGATCCGGATCGTGCGTTAAGGAAACGTCTACCAGCATCAATTTATGATTTTGTTGACAAGACAAGTTCATCTAATACCAAGACAAAGCGTTAAAAAACTTACGTGAGATTCGAGGCAGGAGGCGCGCGTATCATGGGAGCTTGAACGGTGCTTTTGACCGTGATCCCCCCGACGCCATCCACTGTGAAGGCCTCGGCAAACACGCGGACCTCGTCTCGCGAGGCACGGAACACGCTGCCACCTCGTGCGTCACGCACATCCAACACTCTACCACTGAAGAGGATGCTATCACGTCCTGAGAACGTATACAAGTATAAATAAAAAAAAATATCCCATCACACGATGCCGACGTACTGATGATGACTAGAATACAATGAACAGGATTTCCTGTTCATCCATCATGATAATTAGAATAGGATTAACCGGAATCCTGTTCATCCTATTCTAGTCATCATCAAAACCTGGAGTAATATCGTGCAAACCTATAGCTTTGAGCTCAAACATTTGTTCCAAGTTGAAATTATGTTTGCGATCCCCTCACATTCAGGCTTCAGAGCTGATAACGGCTGGTCTGATTTCCACCAAACATGGCTTAAACACTCGTGAAGTCACCTTTCGAATAAATTAACTAAATTAAAAGTAAATAACTTCGTATGAGCAAGTGGCCAAATCTAGTATCGGAATTTTTAGGCCGCCTTAAGGCCTCCGTCAGGCTTAACAACTTTAAAAGCCAGGACTGATAATTTAACGTGACATCCGAAGCACGGAAGCGCTCAGATATTAATGCCACTTGCTGTCTCCCATCCAAGTAGTGACCGCTCAGAACGTTGCTTAACATCGACGATCAATCAAGAACGTCTTAGCAAGCTTCGCCACGAGCGCCTTTGAAACTAAATTTTAAATCGGTTCATCCATTTGGAAGCTACGATGCCACGAAACACACGGTTAAATAAGTTCTAAGGAGACTTCAAGTCTAGCCTAATGTATAGGGTAAACCCAGGATAGATGCCTCAATGGGATAGATGCCTCGTGTTCAAAAAACACAACTTCCCGAAATCGCACATACTAATTAATAGGTTAAATAAGGAGCGTACGTGCCACACTCCTCAGGCCCAAAAGGCAGTTGAGCTGAGTATACTAGGTTTTCTTGTGTGTGCGATTATCTGCGCGGCGAACGCAGGATAACGCGTCAAAGTTTAAAACATGAGTATTCAGTGTTGCATAACTTTTAATGTGGTCATAAATTTTTTTAATTTTTTTTTTATGTTAATACTCTGGTACTTTGAGTACATACCTAGATGTCAATACCCACTCTATTGTATTTAGTTAAGTTCTAAATTTAGAAAGGCACCTATCCGTATCAAAAAGGATAGTTGCCCCAAATTTTTCGGGGGATAGGTGCCCTTGAGAAAATCTATCCCCTAATACTCTAAACATGTGCAGTGTTTGTTGAAAAACATAATTATGTTGTATTATACGTCGGAAACATTTTGTTGTGTTAGTAGGTACATACATTTTTAAGTAATAATCTTATATGTACATATTTGTATACAATACCTACCTAATGTTTGTTGGTGAACCATGCCACGAAAGTACAAAAGAAAGGCAGGAGTAATTTTATGGACTTCAGAACAGCTGATACCTTATACAAAGTCAAATTCAACTGACAGAAACATTATTCTATAGGAATGCTCAAATAAAAATTATATTTTACATGTGTTGATTATATAGGGCATCTATCCTCCTTAGCATTTTCATAGCGGGGCATCTATCCATATAGGTAGGCAACTATCCCCAAAAAAAAGGTTTTGCGAAAACTCAATTTCTGCACAATCAGTAATTATTAGGACTACAAAAACAACGCGTAATGCAAGATAAAATATTGAACTAGCTATATTCATAGGAATTATTTATGGAAAATTAATAGTTTAAAAATTACGAGGCTCTTTCAAAAAGTGGGGCATCTATCCTGGGTTTACCCTATCCCCGATTAAGTTTTTAGAGTTGAAACTCTCCACTTACTCATTACGAACTTGGATTGTTCCAAGCGGTTGGGCTCTGACACGATCACTGAGAAATTGCGGTGTGAATGTAGTGTCATAGGCTGACCGATCGGCGACGATATTGTGGATGCTACGAGGTTGTTCAGTACCCAAGCTTGCCCATCTAGTTGAATGCCACCGTTTACTATTCGCAAGGGCCCGATACCATTCTAAAATTTGAAAAATTAAGGTGTTTTATTACAAGTAGGTATATGATTATTGCAACAAACCAGTGTACTTACCTGAAGGAAAACTACTTACCATGTTGAGACGTAGTGCGCTGATGATCCATAACGTTAACGCGATGTTTAAGAAAACTAACAGCATTAAGAATAGTATAATCGCATAGAGAGCATTTCTCCGCCAGCCTCTTTGAAAGAAAGGTAAACATGTTTTGTTGGCGCGCGGCTGCGCGTGGACGGAGGAGACGGCCGCGGGCGGCGGGTCGCCGGTCGGCGTGCAGCCCCAGCCGCGGATCACGCTCACGCTGCTGCCCTCCAAGCTCATCTCCGCGCTCTCTCCCTTACTTTATCGAACTATCCTGCAACAATGGATTACCAGTATTACGACCGATCTCAATTAGAATCTAATGGGTCGCTTGTAAGTCACGGCATTATCCAAACATTGCATTCAATACATACATCATTGATCCGAAATCAAAATACCGGCGCGAATGTTAATCTGGTATTTGCATGCTAAAATATACGTGAGCGAAATGTAGTTCGGAAGATACGAGTACATATTGTAAACGTTTTATCGTGCTGTAGCAGCTTAAACTACAAAGCGGAACTTATGTAAAACCGATAGCTCAGGTTTAGGACGGGTGCAGGTGGACTGCCCACAAGCCTAAAATAAACACCTGGCTCAGTGTTTTGTTACTTCCGCGGTGCTACTTGATGTTATGTTGCAGACTGCTATTTTAGGGCCGATATCGACCAAAACTGATTATGTAATCTATTGTAAAGGATATGCACAGAATTTTATGAGAAAATTTGTACTTTAGAAATTAGAAGTTTAAATTTATAATAGTGGTAAATGAGTTACAAAATAAAATCGACTGGCATTGGTAAGTTGTAACTGAATACATTTAAAGTGACCAGTTGGCGAACCACTCTATTTATGTATTGATTATAAAATTATTTTTCAAAGTTTGCAAAGGAAAAATATGCGAGGCATATTGTTCGTGTGTTTAAGTGTAGCACGAATCGCATACACTCTACGTGATTTTTCAATTAGTGTGTAATTGAATGTAAACAGTAAAAAACGAGACAAAACTAGGGATGTAGTGGAGTGCACTAATGAATGAAGTGAAGCACGCCTACTAATGAATACCTACCTACTTATAGTTCGAAAAACATACGCCAAAAGCTGCGTTGAAAAACATGGCTGAAACTGAAATGTTTATCAAATGTTAACTTTATACGTAAACTGCTCTAGAACGTCAACGAAAGACCCACAAATAAAATCCGTATAGGTACCTAACCTACTTATCATTCTAAGTTCTAGTTAGATACAACTTATGCGCAAAATGAAATATTAAGTTTATTCTCGTTTTTGGTTTTAAAAGACAAACGACACCTATTCGTAAAACTTACTGCTACAAGTGTGATTATACAACATACAAAAGACTTTGTGGTAGCTTTTCCGTTCAACACAATAGGCCTCTTTAAGACAGGAGAATGCCTATGACCTAGCTAGATATTTAAGCATGTAGTATAAGTTGTGTATTCGGATAGTCCAGTTGGAGGTTAACTGAGTGATTTTATAATGTTCTTACTAAAATAAAAGTGAAAATTGTCTCGATAATGCAAGATCTAATGTATCCTACTTTAGTGCATAAGGTTTATATTTATGAATTCAAATTATGCCTGTAGACTTGGGTCTATTTATTTTATTAATAAGTCTATTTGTGGAGTGTGGACTGAATTGACTACTTGTGTGCATATAAATAACTTAATTCAACTACGATTTGGGGTGCTCTATATTTGCATACAATATTTACAACATCGTTTCCGTAATCACCATAAACAAATATACAAACTGTGAAATGACATCATCAACGTGATGAGGTTCAATTATTACCACCAATAACAACGTCGACTTGCTCCAAAGTTGACACGGAGACTGATAGCGAACTTTTAAACTTTATATTTGATTTTTCAGGTCGGTTTTAATAAAGCGATGCGGGCGGCTGCATCGGGCGTGTTCTGTAACTGAGACTAGATAAATTCATAGGTGGTGGAAGCAACACTCGAGATATCTAGCGCGAAGCGAGGTGAGCCGGCGTGCTCCAGAATATAATATCAGGCAGTGGAGTGGCCTGCGCGACGCGACGCCGCTCGCCGCCGCCCTCGCTGTGCCCATGCCCTCATAATAAACGATATAGTGCGAAAATAGAACCGGAACGAGTACGTATCGCCGTTCTCCGCGTAAATAAAATACCGATGTTTGCAGCTTCTATCTCTTGCTAGCCGCGCTTCTGTTTTATAAATGTTTTGAAATATCTACCCGATATCGCAATCGATCTGGTGCAGATGACTGGTATATAAATATCTCCAGTAGGCAACGTAAGCCTATGAGTGGAAATTAATGGATCAGAATAATTTTTCAAGAGTTTTTCACTTGTTCAGCATTGTTTGTGTGTCACTGTTGTATAAGTTTTCACTGTGATTAAATACGCGCGTGTAGGAGCACGTGTCGCACAGGAGCAGGCGGCTCCGTCCGGCGGGCTGGCGGCACTGGCGGCGGTCTGCGCTCGCGACGCCACTGCCGAACCCGCCGCGTTTCAAACGGTGCATTTTTAATCGCGCGGCTGTCTCGCGCGGGACATAACTCGGGAAAGCTCTGGTTCAGCTGTGTTCGCTTCTATTACAAATTCTAGTTAACGTTAACGTGTCATTAGCTGACACGTTCATATAAAGTTGTTAATATTTTAAGTGAACGCGACCCCGTCCACAGTTATGCGACTCAATTATTATTACGTGTCTGTTCTGGCGCAGTCCGCTTTGTTATGCTATTTGCTTCAGTATTTTGTAATATAAAGGAATTTCCATACGTCATGAAATTTTTAGATTTGTATCTACTTTAGAACTAGGTATGATGCGCGAGCTTTTTATGTGCGTGATGGAATTGTCGTCGTTTTTACGATTACCCATGAAATTGAAACATTTTGTCGTTTGTTTGTTGTTTGCCGTTTCTAAAAAGGGAAATAGCTGTGTACACAAAGATGTTCAGATTCTACATAAAAGTTTACGTGTCCATAACAAAGTAGCGAGCAGATAATAATACAGAATATTACATGTTACTTTCGGGCCTTGTTGAAAGGGCGATGAAATCATATTGGATGTCACCGAATGTTTTCATGGAAGTTTTATTGAGCTGATAAATGTGAGCCCTCGGGGACTACTACGCCGGCAATTTTTAGATAAGTAAAAGAAAAAAGGCCACAACTGAAATTGTTGGCTTTGTAGATACTATAAAACATATGTTAGTGATAGTCAGTTACTGACATATAGATCATAAAGATACCTTATTTATTTTTGAAATTTATGATATTAACTCAATATTAATCATTCAGCGTTGGATTTAACACTTGAAACATTTTTGTATGAAGATCAAGTATCAAATTTGTTTTGTTAGTAGAGCGCAGGGACAGATAGAGCCTCTCCGATCCTGTTTTAGGAAACAATCTCTCGTGATCCCGTCGTGATGCTGCATAATGTCACCCTCTCGCCCCAGACATCGCTATTAAGAATTTAAATAAAAAACTTCTGGTACCGATGGATTTTATACCTTCTTTTTTTGATAAAGCCTTTGAATTCTCTAACCCAGGCAGTACTTTTGTTATAAAATATGTTGTTTGTTGTTGATAATGTCTCTTAGATAGGGTGAGAAAGCATGTAAAGAGAAATGATCAACTATGAGTATATCGGTTACACCTCACTACATCCCAGATTTCAGACCAACTAGTCTAGACATTCTATCTATATACTCGTATGTTACATGAAGAGAAAGTTCCACTAAGTACGGTAGTAATATTCTATTTTAAAGATGCACTAAAATACAAAATCAATCCGAATTTAAGTGGAAGCCTAAATTTAGGACGTTGGGTCGTTGGCGGCGACAGATACCTACCAGTCAATACAGATTTGTAAATAGTTAAGCCAACAGCATAACCATATATTTCTACAATCGCTCTTTATAGAAACAGAAAAAATACTTATGAATTTGCATTCGTGTCAAGATAAAGGATTAGTGAAGATAGAAAAAGAATCGATACGAAGCGTTTGTAATATATGGCTATTGGCTCTGGCAATGTACCTCTATCTCAAAGACGATTAATATCTAGAAGACAGACAAAGGCCATACACAAAATCGTAACCCTGTCCCGCAGTACCAGATAGCCTGGAAACTTTAAAACATCAATTTTATCCAAGAAATTTCAATACTTAGTAGTAGGTAGCAACAATATTCAATATAAAAAAAATTTTTAGGTAATTTTAACTAGAAAGTACTTAATTGAAATTTCTTGGATAAAATTGATGTTTTAAAGTTTCCAGGCTATCTGGTACGGGTTACGATATTGTGTATGGCCTTTGTCTGTCTTCTAGATATTAATCGTCTTTGCTCTATCTGCAACACTGAGTAGATATTATGGCGATATCCGCTAAATTGCGATCAAAGAGTAAAACAATGTTTGCAGTCGCAATGATAGGTTGGGAACAAACCGCGGATGCGCGGCCGCGGTGCGCCTCCTCGGCTGCGTCCGAAGCCAAAGTTCTCCATCATACCTGCGTCACTTGAAAATTGAAAAACTTTTGCAATGCCTTTCTTATGGAAATAGTTCGCGTTTACATTTGAGTGAGTTGTCATTGTAAGGATTCAGTGGTGCTGTCTTATTGAAATAATAAAAGTCTAGGCAGCATTAGATTGATCCGCTGTACAAGTTTGCATGTTGTACTTAAATAGGTTTGTACTACTACTACCTAACCTATACTATACTACTACTGCTTTGTTTCTTACTGCGCGCGTAGTGGCAACGTGTTTATAAACAAAATGCAGCAACTATCATTCAAGCAATCCTTAAATCTTTATGGCTTATGTCCTACGGGCTACGGCGCAGCTTAGATGTTTTAAAGATAGTAAAATGCAAACATTCGCGATAGGTCGTGTAAATCCGCATGAAATATTGATACAGTTTCGTGTAAACGTGTAACAAATGCGGTAATTTAAGCCACCTGCCGGCGGCCGCCACTCGCGCCGCTGCTCGCTATGCACCACTTTTGAACTGCTCACCTTATGCTGCGAATTAATGTTGTTGCTATATTCGATGCATCGATTTTTTTATAAAAATCAGAAAATAAAATTTCTGACCAATAAGTATGATAATAATAAATATCCTTGGACATTCCACACAGCGTCCATCTAATCCCAAGCTAAGCAATTTAATGCTTGTGTTATGGTAACCAGATGACTGATATACTACTTATATACATTTTTTTTAAATACATACACATTATACATAGAAAACACCCAGACTCGAGACAAATATTTGCAGATCACAATACATGTTCCGCACGCCTCAGCTGCAAATTTCAGCAACTTCTAAAGCCTTCAATGGAGTAATTTTGAATAATACTTCATTGAAACTATGTAATACACCTTTTTTAGGGTTCCGTACCCAAAGGGTAAAAACAGGACCCTATTACTAAGACTCCGCTGTCTGTCGGTCTGTCTGTCACCAGGCTGTATCTCATGAACCGTGAAAGCCAGACTGTTGGATTTTTTAACAGATGATGTATTTCTGTTGCTGCTATAACAACACATACTAAAATCAGAATAAAATAAATATTTATGGGGGCTCCCATACAACAAACGTGATTTTGAATGCTGTATTTTGCTCAATATTAATAACGACAACGTTTGGTGTAGCCTGTAGACTCTTGAAATATTTACAGAATGGTACGGAACCGTTCGTGCGCGAGTCCAACTCGCACTTGGCTGATGAATTTATTTATACTATAAATTCAAATAGTCATAAAAATGTTTTTAGTAGAGAATTGTGTCACTATGTCCATTAAAAGAAATGCTAGCTTATGTCCGTGCTATGCCGCGCTTATTTCTAACGGCCAATTGAAAGATGCGCTTATTTATTTTATTTCTGATACCCTTCGCCGATAAATTTATTTTCCCTCTTCCGTATTTACAAGAACATTTACACCGTTGTTTCTCGATTCAAGTGTTGATTTAGGACCGTTATTATTACGCAAGCGTTCGTTACCTGCTGTCTAGCACGTCTTTATTCTCCCCTGTATATTTATAGGGTCTTTACGGCAACCGCCGTGTTCCTACAATTGTGTTGGACTGTACCTAAGTTTTTGCAAAAACATTTATATCAAATTGATGCAAATCTATAGCATTCTACTTTTTAGGGTTCCGGAGCTGACAAGGAACCTTTAGTTAGAGTTTCGCCATGTCCGTCTGTCTGTCCGCGGCTTTGCTCAGAGACTATTGATATACTACAGCAGTGTAACTTTTCATGCAGATACATATTTAATACATCATCACCATCATTTACAGCCAATAGTATCCACTGCTGGGTGTAGATCTGCCTTGTTTATGCCATTCATTCCAGCCCTGTGCCTCACGCATTTTGATGTCGTCGATCCATCGCGCTGTTAGACGACCTCGACTTCTTTGCCCGATTCTTGGCCACCAGTCGGTCAAAGCTTTACTACAGTACTTCTATTGGCAAGTTGATCACATTAACCCAAAAAAAAAAGGTTTCTCTAAACGATACGAAATACTTACTCGCTACGAGTACCTATAGGTATCAACTCGATTTTTAGTACCAACTTTTGCTCGAATTTGTAGGATTTGACATCCTTAACTGCAATTCTATTTCACGATTACCATCAGTTATGGCGAGATCTTTCTCTTTTTCCTAATCGTGCGTTTGCAGACACATGAAAACTCTATTTCATAATAATTAAGTACCTACTATGTTGGAAATTAGACCTCTAGTCTAGATAAAGTAACCTGCAAGCATATTGTGGACTTAGAGCATGGTAAAAAAATAAAAAATAATTAAAACCCAGCTGAACCTAAATACAAATTGGATTAAAAGGGTTATCATATCAGAATCGTATAAATGCCCTCGAAAGAGTCCACCAGTAATGGCGCAATCATCTAATGAATGCTTCCGGGCAGATAAGCTTCGATTAAATGGTCTCTTTATTGCTAAAGGAAAGGCGAGCCCTCTTTATGGGAACATAGAGATACCTATTTAAGTGATAAACCACTCCAATATCAAACAATATTTATTTTCAGGCAAGTAAAGAAATGCGAAAAACAAATAAAGTACGAGTAGGTAGCATAGAAGATCTTTTTTATGAATTCTCTTGTTACTGTTTCTTTTCAATTAATGTAGCAAATTACGGAGCAACAAATGATTTCCGCCATGGGGAGACGACCGACGCATTTAGATTCAAGATACGCGTTATACTGGGTATGGGTAGGTATAGGTGTGATAATAGGTGTGTAGGTTACACAATACAATTTATCGCCTGCATATCCTTTCAACGGTTAGATAATGACCGCAGTAAAACGTTTAAGCACGAAATAACTGCTGCTGGAAGCCGTTATTACAATATTATGAATGGGTTTCCACGGAGTTCCCGCTGCGGCTTTCGTATAGCTCCTTCGGTATCACGAGTTCTAATCTAGCAAATTACAATCGAATTGTTTTATTGAAATGGGGTAGCAGTTACGAAAATCCTTTTATTAAAATACGATAATTATGCTGCAAGTTTTCGATGTTTTGGAATAGGTAGGCAGTTTATAGATTTGTATTTATGTATCTCACTCGGATCAAAACTATTTAGTAAAACGAGTCATTAAATTACCAACTCAATTACGTTTAAAGATTACTAAGTTTTTCCAGAGAAAATCTGAAACCTGTAAACATTACAAAGTATGAAGAATTGTTATTTGTTACATTGTCCTATGAATAAATAGTGGTAAATTATTATTTGTTAGCGTGATTATACGATTAATTCGAAATGGCTTCCCTGGTGAATAAGAGAGACCGTATGAAATTGTTTTCCTAACAAAGAAATTACTCCGGGATTGGATGGGCAAACAAAAAGCGATTTAACACCAATTTAGGAGTGTGTGTGTGGGTTGGGTGACTCACATTGTATAAAGTGGTTGAAAATGTACTCAAACATTTTGTTTACTTTGTTATTATAGAAGATTGATGTTCCTAAATAATAATATGATGATTTTGTACGTATTTCCGTTGTGGGTAAAAACAACAGGTTTCCACTTGCTACGATCCTGTCACACACTATTTTCTTTATTGACTCGCATCACATGCCTTAGGTATACGTGCTCTCAAGTTTAAAGTAGGTAATACTTTAAACTTGAGTCTACTTACTTCAAAATATGTCTTTAATTAGGTTGGAGATTGTCCATTTAGTTGTCCTGAAAAGGAACACGAAAACTCTTGGTTTAAAAACCTACGAGTACCTAGGTAGTGTAGGTAATGAAATTACATTAGTTTATGAAATTACATTAGTTTATGAAATTACGGTTGTTTATGAATTGCCTAAACTATTATCATCAAGTTTATTTTTGTTTTACAAAATCAATTTGGTTTAGGAATCTGGCTTCATAGTATTTTAAGTAAACACTGCAAATACACCATGGACCTGCATTATGATCTTATTCTCTATTTTGAAAAGCGGCTTTTTTTATAATCGCCTTGATAAATAAATGATTAAAAAAAAACTACATTATTTCAGTACTGCATGACTTGTGTGCACTACTTCCCTTGCTTTCAAGGTTCGGAGCTTTGCTCCGGGCGCGAGTAATTAGCAGCGCTTTCCTTCCGTTCGCTCCACTGGCAAGCTCCGCCGAACCCTTGTGCTCTTACATTACATGCCTTTTTTAAAGTTCATATAAAGATGCATTTCTTCATAGTTGTTCATCTACCTACATATATTTCATTAATATCATTGAAATTCTTTGATTAATTATGATGAATACTCTTCAAAACTATTATTTTAGAAAGATGAACAAAAGAAATGTACATAAAAAGAAAGAACACAGCAAGATAGGATTATAATGTTTCATTTTAAAAGACATTTCGTGTTCATATTCAAATTGTCATCGTTCCCTAAACTCCTCATAATCCGTCCAATTCTAAACCAGCGGGCGTCGCGTCGCAGTAATCAAGGCGGCTTCACTTGGATTTCAGTCCATAAAGTTGATGAGAATTTATTTACATCTATGTCTTTTGAATGCAACTGGCAGTATGGTAATAAGTTTGCATTATCGCGAAGACACTATTGCGCATCTTTGAAGGTATTAAGCAAATATTTAAATCAGTTACTTGGAAATAACAAGCGTCGTACTTCTATCAGCAACGTGTAATTTTTATTGAATTTCAGGTAGGTAGGTACGGACAAAATAATACTATTACTATTCTATGGTAAGGTGTGGTGTAGGAGAGGTCTAGGCTACATCAAGATAAAGCATTTGCGCATGAACTACCTTCGGTTGCAAAAATCAGCACCGATGCAACAAAAATACAAAACGTATCACAGAAAGCAACATGTTATTAATATACTACATACCTTATATACAAATTTGACTGTTATTATCAGATATCTACTTAAAGTGAAAAATAATGAACACAAAACCGTAGCGTACATTATTAATTTAGCTTAGAAAAGCTTTCCTTGAAGTGCGGCGGTTTTTATGAACTGCGCATGCACTACATTAAATGCTATGAATGTCCACATAGTGTGTGAATGTGTTTCGTATTTAAAAAACTCATTACAGGCGGCAACCGGCGCGCGGACGAGTGGCGTCTTTGAAGGCCCAGCCGCAGCCGCGGTATTATTCCAGATTATTCCCGCTTCTATACAAATGAAATCTCGCTTAAACCCACTGCAATTTTGGAACGAGAAAATAAGGCTCAAAAGTTTTTTAATGCATTCGCACTTTCCGGGAATTCATTTAGGTTTCTGGGTGGTAAACGATAGTTTAATAAAAATTATATCAAATAACTTTTTATTTCTTGTTGATTATAGTATTGATTTTATAATAAAATAGTAGGTATGCTTTGAGACGTACATACTGGAAACGAATTTTCCATGCACGTAATTTTATCTGGTCAATAGAAAGCGGAATCTAAGTGAAGCGAGAAGCTCCGAATAACCATTACATATTTAGTTAGTATGTCCCCGGGGACTGCGCTTGCGGTTCTTGCCATTAGCACGATTGAGCACTAGCCGGCGGCGGCGGGGCGCTTACCTGGACCTAAACCGATCACTAAGCTTTCAATTTTAACACCTTATTTACCCTCGTAAATAACTGTAAGTAGTATTGTGTAGATCCAATACATTACTCGCAAGGAGGTTAAGGTAAAATATCGACGCCTTGTTGGTTGCGGCTCCGACTCGTATAGATGCAGATGAGCTAACTATTTGTCTTGCCCGATAGCTCGGGTTGATTAAACCGTGAAACATTTAGCGGAGTTAACCTGCTAGGCTCTACGTGCCCCACAGTTTCGGCGACGCTAAGCGATATTTTCAAACCTTTATAGTGTTTAATTAGGTATTTAGAGATACTGTAGTGGTATTTTTAAATACCTAATCTGGAAAGCACAGGCGCGATGAGGGCTCATGTAGTGATTAGGACAGATAAATTACGGACATTATTTGTAATGAATGTTTAGGTGGTCGTAATCGCATCGCGTAAAGTGTCGGCGCCATTACTTCACAGCTGCTGTTGGCGAGATATTGCCTCAAGCACCATTTACCGCTGTGGCGTGGATTTATCCCGCTACACACTGAGGGACACTTTTACATTTATTTCGACTGAAAGTAGCGGTCAGGTTCGGTGTTGATAAGGTTCTGATGAATAAATTAACTATTTCAGATTAAATTATACGAGAGGTTACTTCTGTATAGGATTTTATGAGTGCAATGCGATTCTATTAACTCGGATCATTGTACCTCATTTATCAAAAGAGACTGACGACTGAATAGCAGTCACCATTATGCTTGTGAGTGTACCTACCGTGAATGCAAAGGAAAAGCAGGGGCCCAGCCATATTACGCAGTCAACATTCGGTAGGTGTGCCTATGAAGGAGTCACAATTTCCTGCACTTAATAACACAGGAAGCAATTTTGACGAGTCATCAAACGACGGACTCCGATTGACATCGAACGTTAGCTGGATGTCTATCATTAGTCACCTTCCGGACCAATTCTAATGGCTTTTACTCAGTTTGGGCTCAGATGAGATGTTTGCAAATGTAATAGCATAATTACCTACCTAATTATTATCAATAGACTATAAAAAAAATGAAAAAATGAAATATGATCACGACTATATCCCGGGAGCGGTAGACATTTCTTTCAGATCATTAGGCAATTTTTAGATCTTTTGAAGATGTCTAAGGGGGTAGTCAGAGGTATGTCCAAATACATACATATTTGGTACATGCCCACTTTTTGCAGAAGTTAACTTTCCATACGTGACAGGTTGCAAGCCCATCGATGCTATTAGAGAGCTAACTGGTTTCCTCACGATGTTTTCCTTCACCGTTATAAACTCGTGTTAAAGCGCATATACATTTTTCGATGCGAAAAGTTCATTGATGCACGGCCGGATTCGAGCTCACGACCTTCGGATCGAAAGTCGAGGTACTAATCCACTTGACCAACACGACTCATAGATATAGATATATACGGCAATAGATTATAGATGGCAATTTTTTTTAAATTTTTGATGCTTTCTGAAAATTAAATAAAACTAAAAACTAATAATTTGATTGTGCGTTTACATTTCAAAATGTGTTTTACAAAATATTATAGGAGCCTTTAACAATATCATCTCGAGAAAAACGTATTTTAGGACAACCCTTCGTGAAAATAGCTTGTCGCCGAGGATCTTAATGTAACAGACGTCTAGTTTGAAGCTCAATTACAGAAACTTTGAAGAATTCCCCAACTTATTTCTTTAGTAAAAGTAGTCACAAAAGTGTACAAATCGTCGGTTGATTCCGGCTGAGAGATGGCGGTGTTCGTCATCAAACTTTGGGAATTGTGGCCATCTGCCGCGCGCCGCGACGCTCACAGATTACCATGGAGAGCTTCGTTTAATCGTTTTATTAATACGCCGACAAATCGTTTAAATGCCGCTTGCTTCCATTCGTTTGAATCATTTTATGGTAATTCTATTCTTGGTGCTTACCTACTTATTTCATTGTATTTAACTACCCTTCTGCGGTACTTATATTAACCGGCCATGTGCGTGTCGGGCCACGCTCAAAGTTCCGTAGTTTCTGTGTTCCGTGGTCGTGTGTAGGTATATCAGAATATGTCTACCGCATTTTGGAAAAACAGTCGTGATCATGTTTAACACGAACCCTAAACAGGGAAGGAAAACATCATAAGGAAACCAGTCAGCTTTCTAAAATCGCCGATGGGCTTGCAATCTGTCACATATGGAATGTTAATTCTGTAAAATGTGGGTACCAAATATGTATTTGGACATACATCTGACTACCCCTGAGACATTTCAAAGAATCTAAAATGACTCGAAACATGTGAAAGAATTGGTCTTAACATTGAGAATAATATAGAGTCGTGATCATAATTTAATATAATCTGTATGAATATATAATACGAGTATAAACATAAACATTAACCTTCATACGATAAATTCTTGTATATATAATATACCTAAATGTAATCTGAATCTCGAAAACGATTTTCTTGTTTGGAGGAGATTTCTGGAGCTATAAAATATCATTTTATTTAAAAAAAATATTTCGGTCTGTACTTAAGTTTTGTGACACTGCTGAAAGCCCACTAGGGTCAAGCTTTTTGGTTGGATGAATCATAAAATTACGGCGTACCGCGCGAAACTACCTTTAGCAGTTTTAAGCATATTCATTACCTACTGGCATGTGATCCATTTTTGATGCTGATGAGTTTTAATAAACATTGATAGGCACTGGTAGTACACATAGGTACTTTACATACGCGCAATATAATGACAAAATAATCATAAATGTTGCAGATGAAATAAAATTGTGACTTTTTTAAAGTAATTAATTTCGCTGCTATGAGCCAGTCTTTTACAAAAGCGAATAATTAATTATATCTATTTTGCAAATTAATTGCACAGAATAAATATAACAAGTAGTAATAGCTATATAGTACTTAAGTATGTAAAAATGCAACTGGAAGTAATAATTATTGATGCGACCACCACTACCAACAAAGAAAACCATGAACCATGTATTTAAAATAATATACGTAGAAATTGGTCAATAGAAAGACTAAAGTTTCGGCGAACCAAAATTTAATACTAATAACTGTCTCTAGTGGCCATTGTATTCGTCCTAATGAGGGGAGATATGAGTATCGCTAATTGCATTCCTCAAGTTAGGGGTTTATGGGGATAATATATTAGCAAACAAGTCTTAAATATTCCAGACAAGTCCAGCAGGCTTCAGCCAGGTAGCCGGTGCAGCTTCTAGTTATTAGGGACCGTAAATAATAAGTATTAAGAGCCTTGCCTTGTTTTATTTACAGACACTACGTGCGACCTACCTTGGTGGCGATTAAATAGGCTGGAAATGTATGGACCGACTTTTACTAGTTGAAGACTTACCTCGTTAATCATAATTTACTTAAAAACTTACAGCCGAAGCGTCTGTCATATCTGCAACAACCTCTTTTCACTGTGCAGTGACAAGAAAAAAGTCAAGTTAAATTAACACGTGATTATAAATAATTCGGGCAAATTCGGGTTTCAGTAATGTGTATAATAAATAATGTGTAGGGTACATTTAAGGTAAGTACTTGTTTTTTTATTTTCATTATAAACTGATTTGCCCAGTTATACTAGCTCAGAACGATGACAGAAATAATTGGGATATCAGTTAGTATTATTATAAGCGGCGATGTGTCTTCTTCAACCTGTCATGTGAAATACGAAGTACTTGAAAAAAGTAGATATAACCAAAGACGATTAATATCTCAACTATACCAACAAATCTCTAAACATCTGCATGTTGAATATATCGAGAATAAAGTCGAGTATAATAAGTGATCAAACAAACTCACCTGTGATGTTCGATCATTATTATTATTACATGCTGCCACCAATGTCCCTGTTAACTTTGCAAGGTCACGAATGTGACACCTATCCATTGCAATAAACTGTTTTACTGATTTCTGAATACTCAATTTTTTATCTAAAGGTAACTGTAATGTCATGTTTTTGGTATCAAATAAAAAACCTAGAAATTGGCAGGTCTGAGAAGGCTCTATTATGCTTTTTTGAAAATTAATTACAAATCCCAAACATTGCAAAAGTGTAATTGTTTCTTTTCTAGATATTAATCGTCTTTGATATAACTTATTAAATATATTTTAGGACGAGTATCTGACATCTATAATGCGTTCCCTGCTCCGAGTTACATTTAGTTTACTTAGCTTATCTTTAGTGAATTATTTTGTGGTTACGAAAATAGAAATAACCTATGAATACCAAAGACGAGAGATTGTTATGAGTTTGGACCATATTTTTCTGTTGTTCTTGAAATACTATCCGCTTTTTTTATTTTGAACATCACGGCGCTGCGCTCGATTATAAAACACTGCGTTCAAAAACGTGGGTGTTGTCGACGCGATGTGTGAAATTGACACCCAAGTCCAGCGCCATTGGCTCTGATTGGATTAGGTTCGAAGCGCTGTCGGTGCACTGATGCCGGCTCAAACGTAAAATTTTACGTGACCACTTTCGAAACGTCGACTTTCGTGACGCGATTGCATACTTGAATATCGTCCTCGGAGCTTTGATCGCTCACTACGCGCCACCGAATTATGTAAATCCACCAAAGCCCGCAATAGAGATACCTACTAACGTCTCGACCACATAAAACGGCAACAGTCAAATTCAATTTTCTATATTGTCTTCCAAATCATTTAAAAGTAAATTCATGATATCAAACTTTCTCAGGACGAAGTACCTATATGAATACAGTTTTGTGCAGGACTCAGGACCTCTCATCTAGGTTCGAGTACCTATATTCTCCGGGATACAAAGTCAAGTTCTCTGAATCTTGTGTATACAAATCATTACTCGGAGTCTGGGGCAATTGACCTAATTCCTAGGTCAAAATGATTGTAACACAACGCTGCTTGATCTACTTAGATAATTCAGTTTTGAAAGTATACTTTAATTTCCTTGGTGGATATTAGGGATTAAAGATTCCTATTCGTTTAGTTTTGAGTTCAATGACATAGAAAAACAGAAAGTAACCATCCGATGCAAAATATTTTTACAGTGGTGCGCTCATATACCTAATCTATATTTCTCGAAGTAAAATTTATGCCCCATTTACCTCACCGTTCTGTTGTACGCTTGAATTACGTACCAACTTCGACTGTATTTAACATATTTTTCCTACATACTGACATCTAATACGAAGACTTATAGACGTTTAAACGTGGCTATTACAGAGAAGGGTATAAATGACTAGAGGAAGCAATAAAAAAAAAATACAATCACCAATGAGATATGTATTTTCTTTGGTTTGTTTACTAGTGACCAAAAATGATGACGAAGTATTAAGGGGCGCGTCTCTAAAAACGCGCGAACAGGCACTTACCATTTTAAAAAATAAACTAATGAAATCACTTCATAGAATGACAATAAAAAAGAATCGAGTTCTCAATAGATGAGTCTACACTAACACCGTGTGATAATTCTAAAATAATCCTTAATTTTTGAGAAAAAAATCGTCAAAATCTACCAAAAACATCGAAATCGACCTTTTCTATTTGAACTATTTATGATATTATTGTTGTTATTATTGATAATATTTTTTGATAAATCGTGAGTCAAAATAGTAGTCAATACATTCACCGTGAATGTTTTTTACTAATTAAAACCAAAAAGCATTAATCTGAGCTTAAACATCATTAATTTTTTTTGCAGAAATTTTTTCCCGCCGCCATACATTTTAGTATGAAGCAGTGCCTGACGTAATTGTCTTTTTATTAGAATACACGCTGCAGAAATATTCAGAACCCGCTGGGTTTCCAAAGTGACCGCACGTCCGTCATAGATCTCGCCGAGCTTCTTTTGTTTACTTTGGACTAGAAAAAGGGTGGGTTGCGAGTGTTGGAAACTATCTGTACCTATTCATCGAGCAAGTAGACGAACTAGGTAGATACGTGACTTTTACTTTGTAGTATTTTTTCTTTTGAATAAATTATCAAACCCTAACCAATGAACTATATAGGTACGAGTTATGTCGTAACTTATTTTTTTACCTATTTCAGAGAGATATGGGAAAACGTATAGAAAATTACTTTAAACACAAAGAAATTAAAGAAGTATTAAAATAATGCAGTAAGCACCCACATATAATGCACCTACTCATCTTTTTACCCGACCGTAGCAAAGACAAAATATTGTTGTGTTTTACCTTTTTTTATTTATTATCTCGGACCTCTGTGGCGCAGTGGGTGAAAGCCCGAGACGCAGAGGTTGCGGGTTCGATTCCCGCTGCGGGATAAATGTTTGTATGATTTGCAAATTATATTCTGTCTCCAGTTTGGGTGTTTTCTATGTACAATAATATGTATGTATTTACAAAAAAAAATGTATCTATGTAGTATATCAGTCATCTGGTTACCATAACACAAGCAATAAATTGCTTAGCTTAGGACTAGATGGCGCTGTGTAGAATGTCCAAGGATATTTCAAAAAATACAAAAATTAGGTATGGAAGAAAAGTTAAAAATGATTTAAGTACCTTGATTGTATCTCGACTATCACTGAGAAAAACAAAAAAATTTACAAATAAAAACAGGTTCAATAAGGTAATTAATTCATCATCATCATTGGCAGCTCAAATTATAACCCACTGCTGGGCATAAGCTTCCTCCCTCAAATGCCACTCTAATCGGCCCTGTGCCGTTCGCATCCATCGTAGTTCATTACAGCTAAAATATCTAAGGTTCGGGTTTCCGATTTATTACGATTATTCAACCAGTCTTACTACCGACATTCCACTACAGAGTGAAGGCCCGTCACTCATGGTCATCGTCCCCGTCCCCCCTTTTATAACTAACAGTTTTTTTTTTTTTACTTTATATAAATAAATAAAAAAAACCTGCAACACCAGGGATCGATTTTTAACATAATTGTTGTAACAGTTTTATGTGGATATCGAGTGTTCGTATTTTTGTCTCATTTCCGATCCGAGACGGATTTAATCGAAGTATTAAATGTTTCAGGTATGTTTCAGAATACCTACTGTAAATAAGTTGAAGCCGTCCTAATCTGTACATATATTCCATGTTTGTACTAAATTGTCTTATAAGTAAACAAATAATTTTGATAAACGATTTTTTATCTATTATTGCACATTTCTCATAATTATTATTATAACACAGAACATTGGTTTGACAAATTATCTTCAATTTCTCAAAATTTAAAATGATACCAAGAAGCATACACTGTGACCCAACCCTTTGCCGTGCTGGTAACTAATTGCAGGCCGCGTGTTGCTAATACATTGCGTGTTTTATTGTGATATTTATATACATCTCACAACGACAAACGCGTAATGGATGTGTAACTAGTGCGAAACTTCGAAAGTAGTTTTATTCGTCTTCAGGTTGTAAATGTTAATTTCGGGATGCACTTGTGTGAGTAGAAAGTGTCAATGTAGGTGTTAATCAGAAATTCCCACGCTCAAGGACTGCAGGCTTAAGATCAGGAACATCAACAATATAACATGTTTCATTTGTTATTTTTTTAATAAGTTTTAACATAACTACGTTTAATAAGTAACTGACGTGTTTTTTTGGCTTTAGTAGGAGTGTGCTGTCGAATTTCAAAACTAGTACATATATATTATTTATTGTCTTCGTACCTAGATATTTTACTGCTTGTGAATGAAAGTTGAGTATGTGATATAAAACTTAAAATAGCTTTCTGAATAGAATGTAACTGCAAGGAATGTGCGGAACACGAGCGGGTTCCCGCACATATTAAGAACTATAAAGCACCAAGTTGTCGACAAGTTTTCTTTGCTCTTTGAAGCGGGCCATCTAAATCTCATAAGAATGCTTCTTGAAGGTAATATCCACATCTCATTACACGTTACTTTGAAGAATTATGACTTGGCAAAGTCCTTTATTGGAAATACCTTCACGAGCCTGAAATATTGCTATGTCGTGAAAAGCTAAAATTTCTAATTAGAAATTCTTCAGTAAAACTTTATTAAGTTTTTAGTTACTGCAACGAACCTAATGAAAATGCCACGTTGTCAGTTGATGCTCGCGAGAACAACCCGCCTGTCTAAATTAAATAAATTTTTACTTGAAATCTCAAATGAGCGTACCTACTGTAAATAGCTTTGAGGAAACAACATTCTTCCGCGGAAATGATGTTTCATGGTAGTAATTTTTAATATCAGCGATATATCCTTTTGTAAACTATACTTAGTTAGTTTTTTAATCAAAATATTTATTTTGGCAATAGAAAGTACTGAACTAAAAGAGGATGGTTTTTAAACCTATAGAGCTATATAATGCCGTAAACTGAAGTGACCGCTACTCTATGTCTACGAATCATAATATAGTGAACTCATTGGTAACTTGTTTGAACTGAGTCAATGTTTGGTTTCTTGTTACATTTCTGTGAGTTATGGATTGGTAGGGTCCCTTGTTATTTAACGTTTGTTGACTTTTGATGACCTCTGTGGCGCAGTGGGAGAAAGCCCGCCTGAGACGCAGAGGTTGCGGGTTTGATCCCCACTGCGGGACAAATGTTTGTATTGTCTGCAAATATTTGTTTCGTGTCTGGGTGTTTTCTATGTATGATTTGTATGTATTCAAAAAATGTATGTATGTAGTTAATTAGTCATGTGGTTACACAAGCATTAAATTGCTTAGCTTGGTACTAGATGAAGCTGTGTGGAATGTCCAAGGATTTTTATTTATTTATTTACTTCGTTCATTTTCAATAGTGTTGTGTAGACCAAGGTAAGCATACTTATGGATATATATTTTTTACTAAACTTTATTACAGAAACTCTTTAGTCTTAATTGTAGATGAATTAAATAATGTTTGAAATCGGCATGATTTAAACTTCAGTAGCGTACTAGTTCTAGCATACCAGCCCAGGAAAGCATCTCTGAGAACGTATACATGTTTTGGGCGAGGTACATGAATTTGTCCCCAACTAGTAGTTTGGAATGGTCGACAAAGTAGAAGCGATGCGTCGCAAACAATTACATTACACGATGCCCCATGCATAGCTTGGCACGGAACCAACGTTGACTAGCACTCGTTGAACACGCTCCACTATTTCAAATGTTATTGTATGTAAACGACGGTTTATGGAATGCCTAAGAAACTGCCAAATCAAAAAGATATTATTGGAACTGTACTATTTTGATGTAGGAAAGTAAGTAAATATGGGCTTGTGCTGTAGGTAATATTATGGCCTAGTAATATTTATAAAAATGGAATTGAAATACGCTATAAACAACTATTTTCGTTTACCCTCTGCCATAAAACTTTGCAACGTTCGTATAAAAAAGATATAGTGAAAATTATGGCTAAATAGTGTAACAATAATGTTTTATTGAATGATGTGTTTGATTTTATGTTATTTGGTTGATGAATTGTGTGTTACATATTGCTTGTAAGGTACAAAACCAAGTTTATTTCAATCGATATAATTGCGAATATGGGCTTAAAATGGCGCTAATTATGGGCTACATGAAATAGGGGTAGAAAATCTGCTGTGGCCATGACCTGCAATGACTTCATGGCCCTATAAGACAAGTGACCTTATGTATATTCTACCAGCAACATAATTCATAAAACAAAAAAGGAGAACTCTGAGTTAAATATTTCATGTTGTAAGCTCTGGGCACCACATTTTACACTTGGATATGTAATTTCTGCCACTAAAAGGATTAACTTATTACAATTACTAAAGTTATTTAATATTTTACTAGATCAACATTTTTCAAGCGTAGTTAGTTAGTTCAAATATAAAGCCTAATTTTAGTATCCGTTGTATAAAACAAAAATTCTGATCTCAATTATAGAGATAATACTACAAATAATTTTTGCTACTACGTATAAAGGATCCACCGCTAATTGATAATGCACTTTTATAAGTCAACTAAAAGGATACAATGCCTTTCTACTATTCTTTCCGCCGTTTTAAAGCATCTTGTTTCTAAAATAAAGAGATCCTGAGAGACGAAGGAAATAATTTAGTTCTTTGTATCGGCAATATCGAGCAGACTGCGACTGCCCGCGGGCTCGGTGATATTAATCGACGCAAAGCTGATTATACTCTTGTTGCCAAGCTGCTTTTGAGTTCAAGTTTCATTTCAAGATACAGTTCCTGTTGGGACTTTTGCAAAGCGAATGCAATGAAATTGGTTCACCAACGTAGCATTGTACTTTTATAATTTCTGAAGCTATCTCTAATACTGCAACTCAAAATGTAACTAAAATGTTTAACAACATAGTTTGCTTCTTAAAAGTAATAAAAGTAAGGATTTTTAATCATTTTGCTGAATTAAGTAAGGATAAGCTATTAAAAACTACACAGATAGTATAGGAAAACTCAAAGCATTAAAAATACGTTCGCAATTATAAAACATGTTTCATATCTCTGCCTAATCCAGACCTTTAATGAAGCCTTTTCGAGATTATTATGTGGTTAATTTGTCAGGCTCGTTAACTTTTCGGCTGTAATAACTATAATAATAGTATCACAAAGTAAGCAATAGGGGTCGACCCCAATTAATAAGATAACATGTTATCGGTGAGTGGTGAGCACAGGCATCTGGTCGAAATCCCACATACCTTAATTCCGGGTACCTAGCTATATCGTAGTAGGCTTAAGTTTAAGTAAGGCCATTTCAGTTAAAAATAGTAAAATTACTGAAAAGTGGCTTCTCTTATTAAAATTATAAACAGACGATTTTGTGCAACTTTAAAAAACTGCTAAAATTTTACAAAAATCTATTAATGCTTTTCGCGTGAGGCTAGTACCGGAGGCTGAAAAATGTTTAAAATCAATGAAGAATAAAAGAAATGGGTCTGATTGATGATGATTTTCCAAAAGTTGTTGTTATGAGCCTGTAATGTCCCACTGCAGGGCAAAGGCCTCCCTTTCTTCTCTCCATTCATCCCTTTAATGAAAAATTTCCAAAAGTATTAAATGAAAAATCCTTTCATCGGTAGGTACATATCAGGAGTCAGGACTGTTTACTTGTGGCGTAATGACTAGCTAGAGCATATCCAAACTAACCGTTCTTCATTATGTTCTGTCGAAACAATGACTCGTCGAACTAAGTTTTTTCGACGTTAGTGACTTGTCAAAATACAGAACTGTCGAAATTCAGAGGTACAGTCCCCAGGACCTTCGGATCAAATGTCGAAGATCACGATCACTTGGCCAACACGACTCTATACGATGATACCTACATTTAACAATTTTGCTTTAAGCGTTTCATGTATAGGTGTGTCGCGATGTGGGCACGGGAGAGGCTGGTCTAACAGGGCCCATATAAGAGCCGGCTTAAGGATCAGGACTCGACCACTGTGGGGCCATACAACTTTTGTGTAATATTTGTATTGTAATAACAAATATTCATTCTATACAAATATTATAAAAAAAAAAAATGTATCTATGTAGTTTATCAGTCATCTGATTACCATAACACAAGCATTAAATTGCTTAGCTTGGGACTAGATGACGCCGTGTGAAATGTCCAAGGATATTTATTTATTATTTATTTATTTATTATTATATGCTGAGTTTAGGTTTGTGCAGTGTAGCATGTATTCTTACGGTTGTGACTTCAAATAATAAGTAAAGCCATAAAAATTAACAATTGTTTCAATAGCTCGGTCAGATAATTAATGAAAAACTTAGGAAAAACATTTTTTGAAGTTAACCTTACCTTACATGCCCTTAAATTGAGTATTTTTATTACGTTTAAATGGCGTACAATAAAAAAAGTAAAAAACTTTTCTAGTTTTTTATAAGTACCAATTTGTCGGCGTGATCAATACGTATTTCCATGCCAATTACGGTTTTCTTATATTTTATAATAAAATCTGTGCAAAGTCGCGGACGGACAGACATGGCGAAACTATAAAGATTCCTTGTTGATTACGGTACCCTAAAAAGATGATTGTTGGATGTTATAATCTATTTTGTAAAATTGTGATTATGTTGTAGATGTAGTAGTTGTTGTTTCGAGGATACAGGCGACTGCGCCCATTCATAACTAGGACCGCGGTCCCAGTTACCTGATCACATTTTTGAATCGGTCGACTGGGACCATATACCTAATTTGCTTTAATGTACAGTTAACAGAAAAATCAAGTTACATATCTATAAACAAATGAGTATTACAGTTTTTGATAAAAAGTATAGAAAAAACAGCTGATGTTGGTTTCGCTCATATGATGGCCACACCATGCTATCGTCGGAGCGTGTGCTGGCTGTTGTACGCGAGCGCGATTTGCAAGATCCTCTCTATCACTGCCGAACACGCCCGTACTATTCCACTGTTTTAACCGCGTTACCTTGCAATTCGATTTCATACATTTCTACTGAAAACATTGAATTTGTATCGCTATTTGTGAATCAAATTTGTTTATCGATGAAAATAAGTCTGTTTTTTTTATGACGAGGAACAGGGTTCAATTCTTGATGTGGGACAAATGTTACCTGGCATTTAAATTTTGTTTCAAGAAATATGACACACCAAATTTTAGATATTCAATGGTAATTCCAGTTTAGTGACTGTTTAGTAAACTTTACTACTTTATACAGCAAATATTACTGTAGATCATCATGTTGAATACACCCGTCGACGAGTATAAGTACCACGTAAAGGTACCAAGTACTCGTTGGAAAGCAATAGATTATTACTGGTTGTGTCTCTTAATCGAATCAGGTTTAGCCAGGTTTAGAAAAATTCTCAGTAGGAGATAAAATCTACCGGTCATGATCACCAATTAGATAGGCGATTTAGAAAGTAAAAATTAAATGTGTACACAAGATGTGAACTACCCACAGCAATATAGAACTGCAACGTATGAAACGCGATTGCGACATAAATGCCAATTGTCGAATTGTGATCCCTGTGTCGGCATTTATTGCATAGCACGTCTGTAATTTGCATACGTTTGAATACTAAGTACCGGCGTCATGGTTTGGAGCCACTTTAATTGAATAGTTCGATTTACGCTCATTAGTCTTTTGGGTTTTATTGAAACTTGTTTCATTAAAATATATAGAACCACTTTTTCTATAACTGATTACCCAAGCTACGTGCTGTTGCTGTGTAATGGAATACAGTATGGATAATAAAACAGTAAATAAAGTTCTGGTCGGAATGGTTCACCACATTGCGTGTCTACAATAATGCAATGTTGTTTCTAATACCAACATCAGAGTCTTAAGTTAGCTGAGCTGCAGAAAGGTTAACTTAATCTCAAAGATACGTAGTGGGGGTAATAAGTTATTTATAAGAAGTCGACTGCAAGCGCGGATCTCGTAGCTCTTCTACGTACGTGCTACAAGAAATGCTACGAAATGTGGTTTAGGTAAGGCGTACGTAGGACTGAGATTCGGAGACGTATTTTGAGCATAAAGTCTACAATAGATATAGAGAGAGAACAAATGTGAATTAGTTGTTTCAATATGTTTTTTTAAATAACGTTCTCCAGGCCATTTAAAGAGACTTATTCCGATTATAAATCCTACAATAGGATTCTGACGACTAAAATATTACTTAAATCCAAATTCAAGCCTGCTAGTTAATCTCGTTGAATATCTTGCTGATTTTGTAAATCCTTCTTAATTCGAGATTTGTAGCGGCCATAAAATACGATTCGACCTTGTAACATAGTCATCTTTCTTTAAAACGTGTTATGTCAAGAAGGGGAGGTTAAATTGAAACTGGCGTCATTACTTAGTATGCATTGGGCGCGACGACGTGTTGCCAGCGCCCGAAGGATCGAACCTCGGATCACGTTTTTCCAATTGTTTTCTGACGACGTGTATTATTCTTTTGAATCAGATATCATTAAAAACAGGGTTTGCAATGTAACTCTTGTAATTTGAAAATTTAATACCTACGCATCTATTTTTAAGCTTTTGAAAGTATCTAGTCGGGTATCATTGTGTTGTTAATAATAATAATATAATATATCTTTATAATAATATTAAGAGCACATGCCCCACTGTAAGGCAAATACCTCTCCCCGCTTGTCTCTATTGTGAACTTGTCGATGTAAGTCATGTATGTTTTTATTGTTTTATTTATTTTAGTCAAGGGCTCTATTGTATTTTAGAAAGATTAAAAAAAAATAAAAATAAAAAAGTAGTAGTAGGTAATAATTTCCAAAAACTGGAGAAGGACAAATACTTACACATAAGATGAAATGATTCATAAAACGTTGATTAATAGTGAAAAATTATATTTGTTGGTAGTATATGGTCGTATTGTTCTCTTTATTGTACTCCAAAAAACTTCGGGCTATTTTAGAGTAAATATATTCAAGATGACCACATTACATCGTTGTCGAGTTTAATTTAACCAGCGAAGCCTTTTATTCGTAAAGTGGCATGAATTATCTATATCATTTGTGTTATGAGCACGCGACTCAATTTCACGAACACGATCTCCAAATAGCGTCTTTAGTATTCATGGGGCTGTTGTAGATGGGGCATGACATTTGCAATTTTTGTTTCATTAAGAATTCAGATGTAAGGGATTGTGGGAATGAATTGTCGCCACGTAACCTTGTGCGCGAGATGGGGCATCACCTATCAATCTCGGCTTATATGGAGTGTCTTGAGATTTAAAAGGGTATGTAAAGGTATAAATATTACGGAAAGTCTTAGTGGAGAGTTAGTTATTTATTAGTTTAAAAATCATGAAAAGGTCAAATATTACACAATTATTTATTAATTTTATTATGGTAGATGTCAACTCAGATGTATATGTATTGGTTGATGATCTGTTTTATTTTAATTCTGCGTGGGTTATCCCATATATATCCCATTTCAGCCATCAAAACATTATAAACAACAAACATATGCCATTTAACAAAAATGATAATCATTCAGATGATTTATAATGTTTCCAAATACTCGAACGAATGTTAATGTTGGTCGTCTATTAACCACCTCGAACGGTCATTATTTATGGAGTTTAAAACACAGTTCTCACAGCCTATTCATCAAGTCCGATGTCAATATTGTCCAATGTATCAAGCACCAGCGTAAAACTTGGTTATCAATCATTTTAACTAAATTGTAAACTAGTTTTCTTTCGAACTGTAGGCTTATTAAATTTATGGTACGTTCAGTGCTACATTCACTCGAGTACCTAGCCATTTGTATAGCCTGTGCTTCCAAGTGGAGTTTAATCCTGAGTTTAGCTTTGTCAAACTTTGTGTTGCTGCTTGTTTTAGTTATAATGGCTCTCTTTGGCGGCCTGGGAATTATTGCTAATGCTATGGCACGGGGTTTATTGTATCATTTTGTTAAAATGCAGTCGCACTTAGGACTAAACATCTTGGTAAATGATTGTATAACTAACAATTTGTTCTATAATGATTTTTAGTCATTATAATTCAAACATTCAAACTCAAACTCAAACTTCTTTAATCAGTACGATAGTTTATAGACCACTTTGCCACGTCACGTCCTTAAAAATAAGGCATTCTATTTCCTGTTCCACCGCGACTTCAGGGAAACATTCAGGCATGAACCGGGACCACCAGGTTCTTGCCCGCTGAAAAAACCGCTAGGCCCACACCAGTGGGCCTAGCTTTTTTTGCAGCGGTCCAATCTTAATAATATGAACTAAGTTGAAGCACAATCAGTCCAAAGCGTTGTTGTCATCAAAGTAATATGATATAATTATAATACGATTTTTTTAAAGATGACGTTATCCATCCCAATTTTATAGATCAAAACTACGGTTCTACCTTTCTTTGGCCGGTAATACACAAAGGGATGAATAGTAAGATGTAAGGTGATGTTCCGAGTCCCCGACAAGTGTCAGCGCTGCCCGCGGCGACGGCAGCCGGCCTTGTCGGACAAGAACCTTACTTAGGATGTGCTCTTATATATTTTATGAGCCTGTGGTAGGAACAATATTATTTGAACTGAAATTAAACTTTTATGTTAAGAAATAAAACAAGCCAACAGTAAAATACAAAAGTTGCTATAAATTGTTTAAAAGTAAAAACTAAAAGCCGTGTTGGTCAAGTGGATTAGTGCCTCGACTTTCGAGGTCGTGGGTTTGAATCCGGCCGTGCATCAATGAACTTTTCGCATCGTGAGGAAACCAGTTAGCTCTCTAATAGCGTCGATGGGCTTGCAACCTGTCACTTATGGAAAGTTAACTTCTGCAAAAAGTGAAAAATATGTATGTATTTGGACATACCTCTGACTACCCCCTTAGACATCTTCGAAAAGATCTAAAAATTGCCTAATGATCTGAAAAAAATGTCTACCGCTCCCGGGATACAGTCGTGATCATATTTATTTATTTATTTATTTTATAAAAACTCAAAACAGATATAAGTTTTACATATAAATTCATAGATTTCTAATAAAACTTTCCGCTCTATTGAACAATCTAGCTTTGAATTGAGAAACGTTTGAACTGAATAAAAATGATTTATCAGTCGGCATTAAAGCTCCAGCCGTAGTTCCATAATGTATGGATGTCGCAAGGCCACAACACGGACACATATGGCCGCCCGGCCTCAGTGAAACGCTGACGTTTCTATTTAGCGCGCCCCAACGAAAAAATATGTTTTTCTCCGAGTGAGATATCAGTCTTTTTATTTGAAATATTATCTCTATTATTGATCTGATGTGAAACTCTTATTTTGTTGTAGATCGTGAATTTCAATAAAGTATTTTTTAATATTAGCAGTAGGTAATTCCTAGTTTTTATGAATTATGGAATGTATTTTTACTGAGAACGGAAGATGGTCCTAAATGTATCAGAGAAGACGCTCGCTTCGGAACATAGAAAAGCAACTTAGCTACGGGCACAATACGGCAGTGTTGATGGATTTTATGCAATTTTCAGTATCTATCACATCCAGCGCTCGAACCCACTGGGATTAAGTTCGATCTTTTCGCAATACTTATAGTGTAAATATCTTCAGAAGGCCAGAACGATCCTGCGCGTCACGTTTGGATTTTTGACGGTAATTTGGTAACGACATAAGAACCTAGTAAGTATATAAATTTCATTATCAAAAGATCACAGCAGTTATCGAATACGAGATTTCTGAGTATGTTTTTTACTTTATTAACTAATAGCTTGACACGGCTTCCCTTTATTGGTCCATCTAAGTATTTCTCTCATGGACTTTTATGCAGCAGGTCAATGTGATCGCTGAAACTTCACCGGACTATATGCTTTTAGTTAGCTAGTTGTCTTTTTATAAACCAACATCGAATTAAACTTAATTAATTGTTAATCATTATTTAAATGACCAATGCAACAATTAAACCTAAGGTTTTTATAGAAGTAGGAATTAAAATTATGATTTTCGAATGGTCAAGCAATATGAATTATGTCGCATTGCAACAAAATTGTAATACCGAAAACTCTGTGGCTGATAAACAGCTCTTTCGTGGGCGAGAAATGAGCACTAGATATGAGATTTTTAATAATTTTAAATAGAAATGCAGCAGATTCCACCGCTGCTAAACTTAATACACCTAGTGGTTCTTCTTACAGAAAATAGTTTGCTATCTATGAAAATAAAATTAAGTTTTCGTTTTTGTAATTTTTTGTTATTAATTTGAATATTAAGCTCGAGGTCGATTAAATAAAAATAGAATAAATAAATGGGAGTATTCGTAAAAAGACAAGAGGACTCAGTGTTTTGAAGTGACTATATTTCGGGAACGTGCGCTGAATAAATTTTTGTTCATAGAAACCATTTTCAATTTCACGGCTCAATCTTTGTATGCTCGGGGTGAATATGTAAAAGGGCATTCGTTGATGTCAACAAAGTGTAATGGTTTCGTGCTGGTGCTCGCTTGATCTATGAGTTAGAATCGGGACCGATTTCAAATTGAAAATAATACCGAGCCTAGCTGAGATTGTTTCATCGAGTTTTTAAACCGCGATACCTGCACGTGTGTACTCTATTTTGATTGGATTCGTGTTTTCTTTGCAATTGTAGTAGTACTTTGCAAAGCATCCCTGTTTCTTTATTTAGGTGTTCTATCGTCGCTTGGGTAAATGTTGTTTTGACATGAGATCTATAAGCTACATACATTCGTCCGCAAAAATAGAGGGTCACCTAGTTAACTCCAAATAACTTTAAAACCACATAAGCTAGCTCATTAAAAAAAAATATAAGAATGCAAACGTAACGTAAATTGATTAACATCGGCAAAGGCATGATTTTGCACAAATTAATTCTTTTTTGATTAATTCATTCTTTAAATAAATTAATCAAAAAAGGAGTTAACTATCAGAGAAGAGTAATAAAAAACAAAAGAGTAGATTTTATATTTTTTGTCTGTCTGTATCTATGTACCATGTAATTATGTCTGTTTTCGCTAATATCCAAAACTACGCAACAGATTTTTTGCGGTTTTTGCTATAAGTTAAAACTTACCTATATTAGGGGATATTAAATGCTTTATTTTGTTAAAATCGAATGGCAGAAAAAATAATTATCGTCATTTAAAGATTGAAACTTGAAAGTTTTAACGGGTTGTTCATATTGTTTGAAACTCGGTATTAATATTTGGTAGTACAAATTAAATAAGCCTGAGTAATATTTTTTTAAAATTACCCTTAAAAAGTGGTGCCAAAGGGTGTTCAAGTTGGTATTGGAACTTTTCACGGGTTGTTCGATTTACCTCAAAGTTTGTATGTATTGATTGGATATAAAAGGATGTAGAATACCTAAGAATTTAAAAAATCTTCTCCTGAGGGGATGAAAAGGGGTGAAAATGTTTATACGCAAAATAGTGTTTCTTAAAGCCTCCTTTAGTTTAATAAGACGAAATTCACGCAAACGAAGTCACGGCCGTCTGCTAGAAAATAGGTCTATCTTTAAAAAAATAGGTATGTTTTCACAACTTTGTTCAAATTTTTAAATTTATTGATTAATTTTAGATAGCTAATGAAAGCCACAATTAAAGATTTGGTTATGAAAGATTTACAAACATTCACTCATGTTAATGCAGAGAGAATTTTGGTTCGTGTGGTTCTGACCTATAGCATTCAATTTTCCACTTGAGCGTTTCACTTTGTTCAAGCCTTGCTCTGTAGAGTATTTCCATCGATCAATGTCGTGTATAGATCTAGCACCGACATTTTAATTGAATTACAATTGTTTGTAGATCTTTCCAAACACTCTCTAAACATCTAGTTAGTCAACAATCTTCATGCTCTACTTTCTTGAGGGTGGCATTCATAGTGTTACGGTGAGTGTTGTTATAATAAAGTTTTATCGTTTACGCAGTTAAGACTCTATAGGTTCAGATAGCAGATAGCTTCCCTTTTTTTCTTAAAAAACTTTCTTAACAGATTTTGAAATCTTTTTATGTCATTCAAATGAAAAATCGTCTGCAGAAGTGTAAAGAAAAATGGAAAAAGAATTTGTTCAGAGTATAGGCAGGGAGTGCGACTTTTGACAAATTATTTGAGAACGTGTGTAAGGGGACGTGGCTATTATACGCGAGATGGATAGGGCTGATACTGGAAGACCTACATTTTAACATTTTCATCAATGATTTCAGTCTGTCTGGTTAGGCACAAACTATTAATTTCAAATTAAAATTTCAATATCTTTAGTCTTTTTTAAACTTTCGCGATCAGAACACATGATTAAACATACATTTACGGGTATTTATCGCTATTTACCTTTATTTAATTTTAATTTTATCCCGACGTTTCGACTGGATTGCACCAGCCGTGGTCGCGGGCAGACTCGGTTTAAAGGTAAATAGCGATAAATACCCGTAAATGTATGTTTATTCAATATCTTTGTTTTGTAATGAAGCGGGAACAAAAAAGAACCCTGACGGCTGAACATAGACCATCTCTAACGGCCATAAATTGTGTCATTCTCTAACGGCTTTATGGCTGAGCTTTTCTATGTGAACAATTTTTCCTAAAAATCAACAACATTTGTACTATTTGCAGAGTAAACGGTTACCTAATGACGTCGTACACGGGTATTCCATGTTACATGGGGGATATCCATCATCTTTCTATCGGACCCCGCTGTGACAGCCGTGTAAAGGTTGTTATGGATATTAGGCGGAATTAACAACAGTTTGTGATACTTTTGACGCGGAATAATGCCGGAAATCACTCAATGCTGACAGGGACAAAGCATTTAATATTGTTGGTTGATGAATTGGTCTATTGTTCAGCATATGTACGCTGTCAATAGTAGTATAAACATTAGAATACTTTGGTACTATGTATCATTAGTAGCACATTATTTTTTTATAACTTGTGTCTAAATACAGTTTTGATGTTGATACCTTTATATTTTTGTTTACAGAATTACACGTGGGCAAATGTGGAACTACAGGTAAAGGTGGGAGTCGAACGGAGAAACTTTCCCTTCCCGGGGGAAATCAGCTCAACAATTACATCTCGAAAGCTACTTCCAATAACACCCGGCGAACCTTTAAAAACCACCTCGATACGTGCCTTCCATTACTCGAGCAACAAACGCTCACTATTATAAAATGAATGGCTACTACTTATCTCGGTACGATAGATATTACGTATTTACGAGGCTGCTCAGCTCTGTAAGTCGGTTTGTGATAATACTATAAATATTCAACGACTTCGGTTGTCCCTGAGGATGGAACCCTTTCGAGCATAAGAGAGGAAACATGGATGGTGAGTTTCAAAACAATATGATATTATCATAGCGTTTAAGCGGTCCTAATAAGATTTACCTCAATATTAATTCGCATCGTAGCGTCCATTATTTAAAGGTATTATCTAAATACAGAAGGAATATCTGCTTTGTTTACTTAAAGTGCGCAAGAAATGAGCAAATATTGCAGAGTCGGGCTCATGTCTATCTATACTTATACTTATAATCTATACTAAATATACTATATAATATTATAAATAGGTAAAGTTGGTTTTTTGTTTCTTTGTATGTTTGGGGTCTAATCTCCGAAACTCCTCATCCGATTTCAAAAATTCTTTCACCGATGTGTAGCATGGTCTTTCCGAATGAACATAGGCTATATTTTATTAAGGTACTACGCGAGCGAGGCCGCGGGCGAGTAAGCTATCTCGTATCTATCAAAAAGTCTTTTGTAAGGCACCTGTGTTCGGTTTCATGACAACAAAAGAATAACCCCAACATTATAGAACAATCATGTCCTCCAACCTTTTCCTTTATAAAAAGAACGAAATGATTAATTATTTTTTCGACCTATTCAAAACACCGTCTTATTCCTAAAGACTTCCGTTATTTTCCGACTCGATGACGGCAAGACGGTGATTTTCGACAATAAATTAATATTAAATTACGGATTAGGAAGCAAAATATTTTCGGGTCGGGTTCAGTTTTTATGGTATTAAGAAAGTAAAAACAAAATGTAAGTATTCATGTTTAAAAAATAATTTGTGCCCTATTGTTTAGTGGAATGCAGGTGACTTTGAAAAGATGATTGTGCCTGAAAGACTGTTTCTAGTTACTATTCAGGTTGGCGTTTGTGTTCTTAGTACATCAGCGCGGAGGAATGAACTAACGTGTGAATTCAATCTCGGGAGCTCACGCGCTCAGCTCGCACCGCTTGGCCGGCGCGGCTCGCTTTGAACAGGGCCACTAAAAGCGAATCGCCGTAAACAAGAATTAACGCCAAACCTGCATCGACCACTGCACTCTCCTTTATGGTGACATGATAAAAGCGTCCCGTTTTGAGAGCTAACGCCTGTTATACTGCTTTTTAATACCACTTAACACAAGAATCAAATAATCACAGACTTTATTCTACAGTTTACAGACATAGTTTTAATATTGTGTATGATAATAACTGTTGCACAATGTAATGGGTAACAAAAGAATATTGCAGCAGTGTTATGACTTCAGTGAGTTATGTAAAGTATAATAATATATTTATTGAATCCAATTTTAAGAACGATTGGAGCGTCTGTTATAAATACGATACTGACAATTTCACAATCCACGCACACTATGTTTGCCGCTGCAAATCCTGGCTATGGTGAATAAAATCTCAGATGTCCTACTCATACTATATCAAGCCGACCCATCGATGCTCGTAAAGAGGAATTAGCCGGTATGTTCGCAGCTATGCGCCTTTTATGGTCTAACGATAACAATACCAGTGGTATGTTTTCTGTGAAACCTTGACTGAGTTCGGATAATCTTTTTTATTTTTCTGTCTACTTAACATTTTATATAAATATCTGTGAATACATACTGTTAGACACGTACTGTTAGACGTAGCTAGACTCACTCAACGCTCATTCCCTCACCCCTTTAGGAAAGTTCAGAAAGTACCGCTACTTAATACTATAGCGCAGTTATTAAGCACGATCGTGAACTATGATTTATGAGACGTATATACGAATATAGTGGTGGTAGTCAGGAAAGATATAATACCCGCTAATGCAGGCTAGTGTCCAGTATTTGACCGTGCAAATATACTACCTTGGGCTGTATTTTACTGTTGATGTATCGTTGGGGAGTTCCTTTTTTATAACAAGACGAACGCTCGGAGCTTCTTGTCGGTTTTGGAATGTTAAATACTTTCCTTGTTATTTAGCTTTGGATTTGGAATGTTCGAGTAAATCGATTACAAACTAATATGAATTATGAATAGGGTGTAAATCGCTGTCTAAATTCGTGTACACTGCACTATCAGGTTAATAAGCTATCACTCCATCCAACACTGTAATAAAGCTCACAAGCGCTGAGAGTGAAAACTTTGACAGTAGTGGAGTTATGAAGTTTTCTTTGTAACCAATATTTGATATCGTGTTTGAAAAGCTGTTTATTTTTAGACAAAGAAAAAGATTCTAGCTCGATGAAGCTAGAATCTTTTTTCTGTGTCTAAAAATAAACAGTTTTTTTACCATCGTAAACTAAAATTTCAAGTGACCCGCTTGAAATGCAAGCTGTGAATGGCGTCAAAGGCTTTATTCACACTCGTCGCGTAACGTCACCGTGGGCCCGTCGCAGGCCAGTTTCAGTGTTTTGTACGGTACAACTGTATTATCCTTTAATCTAAAAGCCTATGACGCTTTTTGTAAAGATAAGCATATACTTTGAGGTGGCTGTATGCGTCCAATTAGCGCCGTATTATGACGTTGAACAAAGGATTTTGGTGGCGACTAAGTGCAACTTCGCTACTTTTCTTACACTATACAAAATAAAACTATTACTGAGGTATCAAAAAAAAAGCATATGATATGTATTAGGTACATACTGTACAATATTTTTTTTAAAACTCCTTTGTAATCCGTAATAATATGATAAAATAGATGGCGGCGCTAGTTTGACGCATACAATCACCTTAAAAGAATTTAGGTAAATTAAAAGGCAAAGTAAAGACAGATATTTCGTTGCTTATTATTCAATCGAAGCCGTTTATTGCTCAAAGTTGAAGCACCGCGAATCGCATCCGTTCTGAGTGAAAGCTTAAAGTTTCAGTGAGGCAGTTACACTCCCCTTCCGGGCGATCAACGTAAATTATTCCCCCAGAAGAAATCTCCAAGGGCTGAATGACGGATAAGGGACGAGCCATTTTATTGCCGACACCGGCCTGCGTTTGTAGCCGCTTTAAAAATCGACCCCCGAATGATAATTGAGGGATAATATTATTCAATACCCAACCGCTGATTTAAAAGAACAACCTAAAATACGTCAATCGTGTCAATTAATCTATTAAACGCCATTTCCTTATCACATCCGTCCGATTAATATTTTAATAACCGGTATCTAAACTGTTTAAATATCCGCTGTTCTTAATGTTTTATGGGAGTAATTTTACGCGGCTGAAAGGCGTAACTGATAATTAAAACCCAGTTACTGCAGCTGTTCCTGACGTTATTTTAGACTTTTAATAAAACAATTATTATCTCCCATGAAATACAAATGTGTAAGTATTAAGTATCAATGGTATATTAATAAAATATTGACGTTTTCTTGTACATTATGGAGTAAAAGTAAATGTTTTGCGATTTCAAGTGTGAATGTATGCAAATTATAAATGAGTAAAGAAGACACAAGTGGATTGTAGCTGCTTCGTAGCGCATTCGTAGCACATTCGTAGCGCGCCGCTGCTACGCGAGTCAGCGACTGCCGGCTGCTACTTCCTGTGCCGCGCCTCGACGACTCGACTCGCCTTCTTCTTACTCGCTCACGTTCCTAGCAACAAATCATTGAAGCAAATAAATAATCAAAAGCAAAAGGTGAGAACGACCGTACAGATTTAATCTTTGAGAGATACAGTAATCCGCTTACTAAAAGGGATTTCAAAACTCGTTTCCCTGACATAATCGACACGAATTTTTCACGTATATTTCTTTCAGTCGCAAATCCAATTTAATTAAGGCGAGGAACTCGCGGTTAAAATCCTATTTAAGCCGTTTTTATTACCACCCGTCGGGCAAAGACGGTTCGCCACCGCGCTCTAAGAATTTGAGCGCTCACGAGGATTTTCCTGGCTTTTATCTTAGCAGTCCTCAGTAGAAATGGTAAGCGATATCAATGCAAATTATTTCTTCTATTTTGAATCATTGTCAAATTAAAAACACAAATACAATTCCCATTACATTTTTTTTTATTACAAACATACACATTTTACACATTGGTTTAATTCACCTAGGTGCACTAAATACACTAATAAATTTGAAACACCTGCACGTTGTTCATAAAACAAAACATACATATTTTTTATGGGTTCTATTAGTTTATAATGTGTATGTGTGAACTTGTCGTATTTGTGTATCAGTCTGTGGCAATGTAGCTCCTGAGGTGTCTTCATCGAAAGTGTTTATAACTACATTTCAAGAAAATTTGCTCAGCTGTCTTTACTTGATGATGGGATAAATGGTGGGTTTTTCATTATTATTATGAAGTATTCGAAATTCAACAAAAAACAGTAGGCAATAACTTTAACAATGCCTACCTAAACTACCTGTACTTTAAACGTACCTACCTCAACAAGATATTTTTATTGCATGTCTATTATAAAGTTAAAACAACGATAACATTAGCAAGGGGTGAAGAAATAAATGAATGAAAATATTCTTTCTTGTAAATAACAACTTACAGTAAATAAAGAAATCTTAACAAGGAGCTTTAAAAAAGTATTTGAATTCTTAAATAAATAAAACACAATCGAAGAATTGAATAAATAGACTAAACATCAAAATTGAACTCTTTACACAATTGCTTCAATGTAACAAACGTCCGCTCACCTCAGCCGGCTCCAGAGAGCGCATCCCTCGGATGTTTACCCTCAATTCGAAAAGATCTGGCTAATCCTGCCCTCTCGAGGGACTCGCTCCTCTAATATGTTATCCTTTCCCTAGCTCTTAGCTTCTTGTTACTCATACGTTCTTCTTTTTTTCATTATAATATTAAATGTAACAGATCCATTATCAGTATATAATTACGCTTTAGTTCTTTAGTGCTAGTTGGTTACTTACCACAATAATTTGACTTTAGAGGATTTTTTTCTTGACACTCCCACGACAATGAAACGAAACGACAACAGATTGAGCAGTAAGAACTCTAGAGTCCATTATGAATAACAATGTATTATTATAATAGCACACGGGAAATTACTCACGTAAATTATCGTCGATTTAGATACCGACAATGTTTCGATTCTTCCGGAGAATCTTCATCTGGGTATGAGTGTGGTCACTCCTCGCGGTCGCGTCTCACACTAATATATAATGTCTAATACAACTCACGATAGTTTTGAAAGTGAAATATTTAACAATTGCTTTTCTGTTTTTTGTGATTTTTTTTTAGTAGAAACGTTTTTTATGCCTAATTAAAATAAAATTTACATTATGTTATTGTATATACAGTAAAAAAACAATAAAACAAATGCTAAGTAGCAATTTATAGTTGCAGTTCCACAAATTAAATGAAACACTCTCATGTACCCAAAGAAAAATACGATTCAATTATCTGTGCATAGTAAAGCGTTAGCACAGTAAACGGAGCAATCGTAAGATTTTGAACAGAGGCCAACGGCGCGCGGTAATGATCCGAGAGTGCATGCATAATTTACCCACAAACAGCTTGTTTTGTAATGTTATTAGTCAGTAATCTCGCCGGAAAAGCAAACAACATTAATTTGGCGCCGGTTAAATATTGAAACAATTTACTATCAGTGCGAGGAGCTTTATTTAAAGCTATTATTTAAATTAGTTAATATTTCGTTGTTTTTCAGAGTGAGTGATACTCTGATGTTCAGAAAATTCTGATTTCTGACTCAATTAATGCTATTTTAATAGATTAAAGTTAAAATTTCAGATATGAATACTACCAATAAAAAAAAATGTATTTATAATAGGAATATTTCCTTTAAATCGATAGAAGATTTATGCCAAATGTATACCTACGCAATTAACTTTTTTATGCCTAATAAATATATAAAACGTACTGCCGAATACTGTGTCATATTCCCTGAACCATTCCTCATCGCAGCAACTGTACAAAAGCCGGTGAAACACTTGAATATATTTTAAACAGCTCCACAGAACGTCTGCTCTAATCCTATGGAAGCGATGAGCGAGAAATAACTCCAGCAGGCAGTCTGACTTTGCAATGATAATTTAATCACGATGTAAGTGAGCAGGCGACTCTTATTATAGCTTGAAATGGCAGTAAAATGTTTGATTGTATAACGTAAAGACTATTTTATAACGCTCTTAATTTTAGTGGATTAACATAATTTTATGTAAATTTTTATTGACAACTGACAATATCAAATGGACTTGCTACAAGTATGATTTTTAATAGCTTTAGCGGTTTGCAGGGCTGGTTATGATCAACACAAGTTTGTTTATAACTTAAATTCAGAAAAAACAAGAAACGCTTATAAACATTCCAAGAGTTTATGAATTAATACTAAGTTGTATCATTTACCATTATTCATGTACCTACCATCATCAGGAATTCCCTAACAAACGATTTGCTCCGTAGTTGGCATCATGGCGGCATCCACAAATTTGACGCTCCAGTTAGTATTGTGTATTTGAGAACGGGACTATAAAGGGAATGATTAACCTTAGTCAACCAGTAATCATGAGTGCCTAAACATTTGCAGTGCGCGGTAGTTCATGCAACACTACAGGTCGTACTTTGTTAGGTCTGTTGTCAAAGTTGAAAAGTGAGTGAATAGAAGAATGTTTACTGTATTTAGGAAGCTTGATATTTTGGTATCTACACTTAAAAAAAACCGGCTTCTTTTTTTATCAGTAATGAAGATTTACACAGAAAACAAGAGATTTTACAAAAAGAAGAATACATTTTGTTTTAACTTGTAAATTTTTACTTTCAGTTTACTTTTAATTATTGGGAAGTAAAATATATATGGAAGTTCATCAGTTAAGTTCATATTATATTATATTCAGCATTTTATCAATAAAATATAGCAAAGACAAAAAGTACCCGATGAGACGCGTTGCACTGTACCTGTGGAAGTGTCAACAGCGTACAGAGTGGCATAGAGACGAGGATTGCATTCGGCGGCACGCATCGCAACTGTCGCCCGTTTGCACGAGCTGAGCACACAAGCTCTGCTGCTGCTTAACCATTACTGGTGAGCTTACGTGCATCCATACGCATTACTAACCACAAATTATATTTATGAATAACACTTTTATAATGCTGCTGTTCTGTGATAAAGTTAACCATCATAAACAACTTCACAAAAATAATCAATACAAAGAGAAATTTACAAGTATTTTAGCTGTTTATATTAAAAACAATTCCAGTCCTAAATCTTGAAGGTATTTCATAATTAGGTAAACATATCGCGCTAATACCTCATAAGACTGGTGTAATTTGCTCTGAGAGGGTGCGGAGAGTGCATTAGCTTCAAGACAATTGAATTAAAACAACGATATCCACCGAGTTGGCATTGTACCAATTAACTATCTACGGAGCTATTGAGTTACTGCGATGCAATTTACGTTAGCTGAAAATGACTTTATTGGTATAATATTCAACTATAGGCCGGCGCCGGCCGAAGTGTACTACTGACCGGTTGAACTTTTGCGCCTAATTATTGAGGTCAGTAGTCAGTAGAATTTCTACTCAAACTCGACTGTTAATTGCTACATTCAAGTTAAATGTATCTTTGAGGTATAATATAATTAAAATGAATGCAAAAGCCTGACATTATTCGACGACCTCTATGGCGCAGTGGGCGAAGGCCCGACTGAGATGCGAAGGTTGCGGGTTCGATCCCCGCCGTGGGACAAATGCTTGTATGTTCTACAGATATTTGTTCCGGGCCTGGGTGTTTTTCTATACCTATATAACATGAATTACAAAAAAAAATCGAATTAGTCATCTGGTCACCATAACACAAGCATTAAGTTGCTTAGCTTGGGACTAGATGACGCTGTGTAAGAATATTTATTTGATTTTTTATTTTTATTATCAGATAAACATATTGAAAAAATTGTTTGTAGCTAACGACACGAGCCTACTAAGCGTGTCTCCGAAAGCTCGTCTCGGGAGGTTGCGTCGCGTGCAAGTGATAAATAGTACAGTGGCATCACTTTTTCCTAACAAGACGTGTGTCGCGAGCCTGCCTGCAAACATATATTTAAGTAACGATTGTTAACAACGCGTTGACGCGCGACGATATCACGTTTCGGCTGGATATCTATGAAGCTTTTTTTTACAAAACGTGATGGTTTGGTTGGAATGTTTTCGTCCGATTTCGGGAATGGAGATTTTTCAACGCGGTTCAGTAGGCGCCGTGTCGTACAACTGCACCGATGACAATAAATATCGGACGCGGCGAGCCGTGAAATCGAATAGGCTCCGTCTGTGAGCGCTTTACAATCAGCAGCCGCTGTCGTACGCCTGTACCCGCTATAACTTAATGACGTTCCCATGCATAAAAACCTATTTTAAACCTATTGCTTTAAGGAAATATTTCTTACTTTACCAATTTTCCATTACATTTATCGATATTGCCCTAATACATAGAACGTTTGGAGATTCATAAATAAGGATACTATACTATTCACCACAGGTAAGAACGTCTAATTCTCGATCTGAAATGTATTTTAAACATTGGCACGAAGAGTATCGGAGTAATTTGCGGTTGTGACGCAGCCCCCGCCTGCTCCGCCTGTCCCCTGACGCGTGTTCGATTGAAGTACGAGTAATTCCGGAAAGGAAATTGAAATCTTAAAGCAATGCCCCATGGACTTATGATTCTACTGTGCCTGAATAAAATGAAAAACAAACACAGTCACGAATCTCTTTGTATTGTAGAAAAAGCGAGGTAACTTTAGTAGGAGTTTTGTCGAAAAGTGAAGCCTGTTATAAAAGAGTTAAGCCACGATTTCTGAAATAGCGGTGTTGATAAAATATACGACGCATTTGTTTAATTAGTATTTTAAAAGGCTCAATGACAAAGAGTGAGTGAGTGTTTTTATCTTCTTTACATTAACGACCGTCTTGCGACGGTTGCTGTTTTATATGAAACCCTATAATAAAATTTATTTATTTCAATGTTTCGAACTCCCAATTACCTCCGTCATTGGGAGCCTCTGATCTGAGTTTACTCATTTTGTGTAGACTAATATCAATCCATACAGAGTGGGGCAACATTTTGGGACCTTATGATATTAAGGGTTTAAGGACCCAAGTTTTGCCTCAGCATGTATAGCTAGTAGATTAGGCTCGCTGCAGTTGCCATATAGTTCAAAATGACAGCTTCTCATTTTCGTACACTCAAAGTCTATGTCGTTCGACCACAGTTGAAAAGTGAAGTAATCTGGTGTGGAGTAATCAGGAGAGGCTGAACGTTGCGTACTACTGGTGTTCGTATAATATTGCAGCTATTAGCTTTTTTGGGAATGATGTTTAATCTTATTTTCTGAAAACAACGTTCATCTAATCTTGTTACCTAAAAACTTCCTTGAAGATCGGATAGAGTTTTTAATACCCTCCTATATAGTAGAGTCTCGCCCTGCTATTATATAGCATAATAGTAGGTATCTACTGCATAACTGTGGCGCGGGGCTCAGGAGTTTAATTTTCCTGTTCCGCACGCGAGTCGCGCCGGCCCTCGCTCATTACGAGCGACAATACCTCGCGCCTCATCATTTGCGCTGCGACGCACTGCCACACCCGCCCTGGGACACCCCGTCATATCTAAAGCGAAACAATACTTCCTAGCTATTGTACTGCTAAATGAGCAGTGTGACTAATAATTTCTAGCTATTTCAGTGGATGCAGTTCATTTTATGTAGGTATGTTCACTTTATGTACTTCACCTACTTAATTAAAACTAGCGGTGGTGTTGGACCATTGAATTGTTATGTTTATAATGTTTAGTTTAGATTGTATAAGGTGGATAAAATTAAGGTTATATTTACTTTAACTCTTTTTATGACTAACTATAATAATGTTACCTCTATGATGATACGGGTTAGGTTCGTATGGTCTGGATTGTAAAACGTCTTTGTGAGAAAAACGTCTGAGTAGAAGAAAGTCTAAGTATACACAACGTCTAGGTGGTAAAAAGTCTTATTTTTAAAATGCCATGGTTGTAAAAAGCCTTAGTTGCAAATGGTTCTTGTTGCTTATGGCCTAGGTAGGAAAAATGTCTCGGTTGAAAATATACTTCTTTGTAAAAAGTCATGGTTGAAAATAGTTAGATTATTATGCAATACTTTAGCACTCTTTTTGATACTCGGATCATGGAGTTTTTATGTATTTCAAAAAGTTTGTGTATCTTTTCTAAATCCTATCTTTTATTATAAAAATAATATCACAACACGGTGGGTTTACAACGAATCACACCACGACTTCGTTGGGAACCCATCCATAATATCTATTTATAATCATTTTATAATAAGTCTTGTCTTGGTTCTTTAAATTTTCAAATGTAGGTAGGTAGGTACCTTGTCTTAGGCAAAGTAGGTACTTGAGTGTTTTTATTCTCTTTGGGTACTTGCTGAAACTTACCTATGTAGATATCACATCAACGCCATTTTACTTACCTAGACGTTATGCAAATCGTCATTTTATAACTTAGGTCTTCTACAAACAAGTCTTTTTGCATCTACGACGTTTTGCCTACCTAGACATCTAACAATGAAATTCAGTTGTTTTACAATCAAGGCGTTCTGTATACTTAGACTTTTTTCCAACCAGACGTTTTTCTCACAAAGACGTTTTACAATCCAGACCATACGAACCTAACCCGATGATACTTATAAATTGACTTAGGCACAGGGATAACACACGATTATTCCAATTTCCTGTGTCCGTTACGATAGCGTACACATAGGAGAATTCTCACCGCGAAATACTTATTAGACGTTACTTCCTTGGGACCTTAGGGTCAATAATAATAGAATCCATTATGTAGAGTCGTGCACAATAATAGCTAGTTTCTGGGTAGGACATTAGTCTCATGAATGAATCATCGTGATCGTCCCGGACCGGCGTGGTCGTATTCGATTAGCGCGAATAATTCCGAAAGGGAAATTGAAAAGCTAAAGCGATGCCCTCAGGACTTGCTCTTTCTGTTATTTGCGGCTAGATACCGCAGTTGTTGCGAATGGAATACACAACTAGATCCAACTTTGTCTATGCGAAGTAACCTTTTCAAATTGTTTTATTCGTTCTTTGACTCTGTTCTTTGAAGGAATGCTTTGTAAAAATGAGAAATATCTATTATTATATGCATTTTGAACATTATACTTTTAAAATATAGATTAACAAATGTTACTTATCTATATTATTTACCTCTATATACCAAGTCTAATCAAACTACAAACTATCAACAACATGCCTATCCTCTAATTAAACCCAAACATCGTCGTATCGAAATATTGTGGGGCTAATTAGAGGTATTGTTCGGCACATTATTGGGATTGTCTTCGAATTCAGTTGTAAACAGTAAGTAGTCGTCGTCGGTCCGTTCGGTAATCCGGCCTTAATTAGCAGTTGGTTCGGCGCCGAGCGTGGTGTGTGCGACATACAGTTACATGAAATGGAAAACATTAAATACAAGAGTCTGTCTTCCTAGTAAGTTAAGATTTCTTAAAGAGATCGCCCTGATGTTCTTTAACTAATGATAAATTAATGAAGTAGGGTTATGTTTTTCGAATGTATTACATTATAAAATACCTACACATTTTATATTTTTTGGGACCTAAACGGCTTTATGCATTAACTTGCTTATATTATGAGATGCCGTTTGATTTGTCTTGAGTATTGATGATTTTATATATTATATATATATATATATATATTTTATATATATTTGCTCTTTTTAGTTGTAACTGAGTCATAACGTAAAAAAAAACTAGTCATGATACTACCAACTTGACTGTTTTTTTCTGATCGAAGACCAAACCAGAATAGACTTATAATTAGAACTAGTTGAGCTAAAACTATCTAAGGATCATCGTAAACGTAAACGTAAAAATAAATAGCTCAACTGATCCAACCCACAGCCAGCCGCAAACAAGCCCAAAAACTGGCTGTATTTCTGCGCTGAATGGTATTGCTCATTCGATGAGTAAAAAATTTGATGGTTTAGTGTTAAAAAAAAATTACATCATTGAAAATCTCAGTAGGTATAAGAAAATAAAAATCAGTAATTTTTCTATGTATATGTGTTTGCTAAACATTTAGCCTGTTGTCTTTTGTGTCCGTTTATAATGCGACCCGGTACGTGCGGCGCATACTAGTCCACTCTGACGGCGGCCGCGGCGGTGTGTAGTGCGTGTGGAATCACCGGCCGACCTGTTTGTTTGAGTTTGTTTGTTTGTTCACAACTCAGTTTTATGCCTAATCGATCAGGCAAGCGAAGCGATCCATCGATCGCTTCGATCATCAAGATCATCATCTTATTGGAAAATTGGGTGATTTTGCGTTGTATCTCTTTATGTTCTGGCATAACTATTGAACCGTTAATCCAATCTGCACGAAACTTGGTAGGCATATAGGTAAGTATTGCTTAGTAAACTTACGGCTAATCTAAAGCTAAATCGGTGAAGGGTTACAACCCCAGATGTTGAGTTCCTAAAGGGGTGAAAAAAATAAAAGTTATGCAAATATTTTGAGGTGAGTGTCGTACAAAAGTTTGTACCTACATTCCAAAAATATGACCGATGGTATTTTTAATTTAACAATTGAAATTGGACTTCGATTTTCGGCAGATTTCGTAAACCATCAATTAGGTACTCAGTCAATTCAACAGTGACGTAAATGGTAGGTAGTCAGAAGCAAGATCTCATTTGGGGCGAACTACTAGTGTTAATAAACATCTGCTCAACTTGTAGTTTATGCTGTTGGCTCACGGGCGTCAATGGAACACTAGTTTACGCCGCAAAAAACATACTAGGTACTTCTGACATTTAATGGATAACAGTCTGACTAATAGGAATTCTGGTGATCCTTCATGCATTTTTTTTTAAACTTTCGCGATCAGAACACATGATAAAACATATACATTTACGGGTATTTATCGCTATTTACCTTTATTTAATTTAGATTTTATCCCGACGTTTCGACTGGATTGCACCAGCCGTGTTCACGGGCAGACTGAAGTGTTGAAAGTACACCGCAGCAAAGAAAAGGCGTTTTTTTTCTTTTTTTTTCCCTCGTGCATTGCTTTCACACGTCTCAGGCCCGAAAACTGAAACATTACTTAATGTATGTGGTGCTTATCTAGGACCTTATTTGATGTTTTTTATTAAATTTCACAAATAAAAACGTCCTTAATGGTTAAAAAGCTCCCAAATATTTAAGTAGCATTTCAGTATTTGGGCGTTAGCCACTTTAGTTTAAGTGAGCATATTAATTTGCTCAGAAAATAGCCGTGATAAAATAATTAAGTAGGAGTCTGAGAGAATATTACCTGGGTATCTACCCGCACTCCACTAATTCCACTGTAATTGGTGGTCAGAAGACTATTGGACTTGAAACGGCAAAGCCAATGCAATTACCCGAGATAAGGGATTTTCTCTGTGTTAACGAAGCTTTCGTTAAAATTAATACGTTTATTTATAAAAGAAGTACTAAGATAAAGTCTTCAGAAAATAAGTCATTATCAGAATAATTCCATATTTATGTGAGGTAAAAACTTACAAAAAAAACACGAAAACTGATTGAAATCGTACACCAAAGAATTCGCGAGAACTTTACAAAGAGATATTGGAAACCGAAGTTAGAACAACATTTTCTGACACAATATAATCCAAAGTAAAGTCATCTTCGACATGAAAGAAACACATCGAAATTCTTAGGGAAAAATATTACTTTGCAATCGGGAAATTCTTCGCTGAAACAACTCGCGGGGAGGTAACGTTCATTTCGACAAAAGACGAGCAATATTCCGTGCACAAAGGAAAGTGCCCGATATATTCAATGCAGTGACACAAGAAATGGCGACACAAAGCGGTAACAAAGCTCATATTGAAAGTTACATCATCGTGGCAAAATGTTCATAGTGCTCTAGGAAGCATTCACATAAAAAAAAACTATGTTGCTATGCTCGAGTTTGTGCTTTGTTTTGATTGTTTCTAATACTAGTTACTAACTTATTTATAAAAATTAACTACGCGTCGGGCCACGCTTAATGTAGGGTTCCATAGTTGCCTAATATGTGAAGGTCATATATTTAGATGTAGATACATTAAATGATGTTATAGTTTTCTAGTACCAATAGTCTCTGAGAAAAGCCACGGACAGACGGACGGACGGACGGACATGGTGAAACTAGGTTCCTTGTTGACTTCGGAACTCTAAAACAGCCGTGTTGGCCGAATGGGTTAGTTAGTACCTCAGTTCCGATGGTTGTGGGTTCGAATCCAGCCGTGCATCAGCATTTTTCGTTTCGAAAAATTTTAATGTGCTCCAACACGAGCTTTCTTAACGGTGAAGGAAATCATCGTGAGGAAACCAGTTAGCTTTCTAATAGCGTCGATTTGCTTGCAACCTGTCACGTACGGAAAGTTAACTTCTGAAAACTGTGGACATGGTCCAAATATGTATTTGGACGTACCTCTGACTACCCCTTTAGATATCTTCAAATGTCAACCACTCCCTGGGAATACAGTCGTGACCATTGTTCTTTTTTTTGCAAACCTTAAGGCAGACCACAAGCATAATCGCCTATCTTTATTATTAGAATATGTCTGGATTGCTTACAAGAAGCTATACCTACTAGTATTCTTTCAGATCTTTTAGCATTATTAGATGTGTTTTTTATTTGTAAAATTAACAATTCTAAAATATTTAAGTCCAAATTCAATATACTTTCTACAGTATAACTTCTACAAAATATCATCATTAATAAACGCACCAACGAATTCTAATGGGATATGTAAAATAGTTTTTGGTGTAATTCGAAAATTGTATTTGTGCTTGTACCTTTCCCTTGTTCCAATCAATTAACGATCAGCGAGTTGACACATTTCAGTGAATTAACATGCTAACGAAATAACAGGTGATGCGAATAATTGGAGAACATATTGCACTACCATGAACTTTTATAATTATTCCTATACTGGTTTTTGTAGATAGATGCTTTTTATATTGCATAATGTATAGTGTGTAATATTTTAGTGAACAAACCTTTTAGTAACACTTTTCTCATTCCATATGACTATTATAAAACATATATGACTAATATAAAACTTAGAGGTTAGGTTAAAATACAAACTTGCTCTTTAATAACAATCGCATGAACGGTTGTTAATAAGTTTGTATTTTTATTTTCATTGTCAAAAAAACAAAAAACCGGACTCTCTGACGAGTTCAATGTGGCTTTCACCAGGGATCGGCTTTAAGTCATATCCTTATATTTGTTCCTTCTGATAAATGATGCTTTAACATCAGACATACAGGAGGAGGCACCTTGGTGCATGCTGTTCCTCGACGACATTGTTCTCGCCGGAGAGGAGGCAGCAGAGGTACAGAGCAGACTGGGAAAATGGCAAGAGAAACTAGAGAGAGTCGTCGACGACCTTAAGATCAGCCGCACAATAACAGAATATCTGTTTTGCAACTTTAATGGCTCCTCTAGTTTCTCCCATATTGCCTTAGATGGTGTAACCCTACCAGTCTGCTCGGATTTTAAGTTCAACGGATAAATGATGGATTAAGTGGCGACAGATCTCAGGGACAATATGAGGAGTTGACGAATGATAGAGGTGCTAGGAAGAAGAAAATATGTTGTGCCGACCCCACCTAGCGTGGGATAAGGGTAGGAGAATGATGATGATGTCAGAAAAACAAGCATCAATAGAATAGGAAATTCAAATAGATACTTGCGCTTGGAGGATTGATTACAAAATTGTCTAGCATGAAAATAACTTAAAACCGAGCAAGTGCGTGTTATAAAAAATTGTTTTTTTAATATTTAAAAATTGGTTCACAATAATTCATGGAGAAATCAGTGAACATACAATGAAACATAAACATCTTCCTTTTTTGAAGTATTATCTTTGGTAAATGATGCAGGGGGGTTAAAAAGGGCTTTATACGCATTATGAACTCGAATATCCATCTTCCTACTAATATTATAAAGGTGAAAGTTTGAGTGTGTGTAAGTGTGTAAGTATGTAAGTGTGTTTGTCACTCTTTCACTCTCAAACGGCTGGACGGATTTGAATTAAATTTGGTACTAGAATTTATTATACCCTGGATTAAAAAATAGGCAAATTTTAATCCCGGTATTCAAACAGGAACGAGGAACTATTCACCGTGGGTAACACCGCGGGGCGCAGCTAGTATAATATAAAACTACAAAATATTTTGTCATCAAAACAACTTCTGAAGAAAAGTTTTGAAAATATAATTCAAGTGGTTTACGCATGCGCGAGATTTACGCGCCACCCCTCGAAGCCTTACGACCGCCTCCTGTGTTGTCCGTTCTTGCAATTTTAACCTTTATTTCTAACAAATAAGAGTCATTACTTCATTTTTCATCATTTCATGATAATTTTTAAATTCTTATCATCTTCAGTTCCAAAGACGTCATTATTTTCGCAGAGGATGAATTAGAATTTCGTGACAAGAACTTCCAAATTTTTAAACTATTGTCCTGTAGGGCTGTTGTGTAGATGTCAGGTTAGATTGAGTCTTATTCCACTAGATTTAGAGCGAAAGTTTGTTTGACTATTGTAGGTCTCATAGGATTTTAACGTAGAGCATAGAGGAGAACATTCAGTCGGCCGCGAGCCTTGGGGGTGAGTGCACGAGCTCCTCTCGGAGTGTTCTTGCGTTCCTAACTTACTTCGTCATAGTAAACTTGAACGCTGAATGCAGCGAGTGAGTTTAATACCATAAAAAATATTGAAAACGACTAGTAAAATCTGATAATCGCTGATGTGAGTAACAATTTCCCTGCAACTTTTAAAATCATATTAAAATATGTAGGTTCGTATAGTAATTAAAACATTACATTTGTGATTTTTCAAGTCATATGGGGTTTTTTAGATTGTATTATTAAATTATATAATTAGACTAAAGATAACTCTATTTCTGGTGCTACAGAATTACCTATATGTAATCTCTAAACTAAAATTGCACATAAAAACATTATATTAAAATATTGACCTACAAAAAAGTCACGAAGTGCCGTTGGCACAGTCGTTAACGGTGAATAAATTTAGCTGTAACTGTTTCTTGTAAATAAATAAGAGTGGATGTAAATCGTAGTTAGCACCGGCCCGACGGCAGCGGGAGCCAGCCTCTATTGTTTCCAACTCAAATAAGTTTTGGATAAAAACAACATAAGTTTTATTTGTGTATTTTGCAACTTAAATTCTGATTCTTGTTTTTAATCTCAATCTTTTGTTTTAGTATTGGTTGAAGGTTGAAAGTTACATGAATAATTTATTTTATTAAATAGATATTTAAACCATCTGTAGCCAAACGTTGCGGAGTTAATATGTAGTTAAAGGTCAAGCCGCTAAGTACTTCAGGTTTTCAAGAAAAACGTATCATTATTACGAGTATTACACAGGTTTCACGTTAGAGCAGAGCAGACCATTCTAATAAAACCGTTTAGGTATGAAAAAAAATTATATTAAAAAATTTCATTCCAAAATAATATTATTCTAAGTAATCATTTTTAATATGTATACCTAAGTAAATTTAAAGCTGAGTTTTAGTTGGAAACATCGGTAGCGTCCGATCTTGCCAGGAGTCGGATATTTGCCGCTTTGCCGACATTCCCCAGTTAATTAAAGCCCATTTGTACACTGTCTTGCGAAATATAATTTATGAAATGAGAAAATGTTTCAACGTTTACTAAATATTCGCTTTTCGGAAGTAGGTGTTTGGCGACTGATTTATTATTTAATGACTTTAAGAATTTTAGCCAATTTGTTTATTTGGTGATTTAAACCAAAACATTTTTGTTATAAGTAATGGTAAGATTGAAAAAAAGGTTAATGTTTGAATTTAAATTAAATTAAAATGATCGGTATATTAAATAAATTTTAATATTATTACCATCGTAAAGGAAAAAGTCTACGACATAGCTTAGGTATTTTAACTTCTATCCTTAAAAAGCTATTGAGTTTGAGCCGATAAAGCTTATCTTTTTTTCCTTAAGTAATTTTAAATTTGAATCTGCATTATAGTTATCTCTAAGAAAATCTTATTTTAGCCTTTTAACTATTTATTTATATTAAACGGTTTTAATTTTTTTTGAATAAGTCGTAGTAGATCTTTACGTAACGCTCGGGTATTGACAAACCCAGCGGCCTCCACCTCCTTGTCAATTCCAAATAAGCCCGCCTCAATCTGAAGCTCCGCCTACAAGAAGGTAAATAAGCCTACGTTATGTAAACATCATTTCATAAAAGTAGGTATATATATTTTTGTTATACAATATACAAACATCACATAATATCTCGCATCAACAATGTAGAGTTGCCAGGAAAACTTGCTACTCACAATTATTTACTCGATTGAAATCATTTAAAGTTACCTATTCTAAAAATAATTTTATTTGTGTTTCGCTAAATGTATCTATATAACTATAGGTACTATCTATTTAAATTTTTCAATACTCAAACGTAGAAGACGTAGTGAACACATAAATTGTCGGATTTATGTCAACCTTTATTATTACCGTCTCAAATTTCCACTATAAAATAACGAACATTCCGAATGAAATGGACATATCGAGCTAGAACAAGCAACGAAACAAATACAAACTGAGGGTTTATTACTGAAATACAGTTCTTTAGGAACAGGACAATGTTAACAAACAAAATCAACAGAGCGGGTGAAACTTTCACAGCTAAGAAGTCGAAACTGTGTATACAATGTCGAGAAGAGCAGTGAGCTCTAACAAGCCGGCCATCTAAAGTTGTTAAACGGGGCGGGCAGTGGAGAATAACTCTGCAAGAGCGGTCACCGCCAGAGGAGAACAGACAGTTTGGAAGTGTTCGCAAGCCTCAGTGTAGGCAGAGCGCCAGCGTCCCGCTGCACTCGCAGATTTGTGTTCGCACGGAGCGCACAAACAAAGGCATGCGCCGCTAATGATGGAGACGCACTCACTCGGACGGAGGCAGCCGCCCGCCGCCAGGAATCATATTGTCTACACCGACCACAAAGGAAGAAAGTAAGTAGTGTTTTATTCCTTGGGTTAAATTTATTACTACTCTACGGTTCTGAACTTAACATATTTTTTTACTTTCAATTTTATTATAAAGTAATATAGCCCAGCTCATTTAATTTTCATTATTGTTTGCAGATCTCTTTTCTTTTTTTTTGTTCGACCCCTATTTAAGATGAATTTATGTAGGATCGCCATCTTCATCTTACGTAAAGCTTGATAGGTACTGAATGCCCCAAAATAATAAAAAAACTTAATAAATTGTATCATTTTGATTTCGGTGAAATAATATCCGACGGGAGAGAATGCGAGACCTTTAAACCAAACAAATGACTCCTATTATTTCTCTCAATTTAGTCTAACAAGCAACTTAGAGTCAAAGGTTCGACGGAGCGGAGAGCTCAATGGCCGTGAATTTTGTAATTTTCATTAATTACATCTGAAAGTTAACTTTCGCTCTTCTACTTGTTCCTGTTCATTTTATTAGAGTTCTTCAACGCGTAGTTTGTATTTATGGCGTGATTAGATGTATACTTATATTACTGAAATCGTTGCAAGTTCAGAATACTATCATTAGTTCAAAGAGTGTCCATGTCTAGGTTCTTTGATTCAACTAGTAGTTTACCATATAAAGAACTCGGTCCATGTCCGTCACATATTAAAGATTCAGAGTTGATCCATAGTTTATTTTTGTAGCTTTTAGTATCCAAACCATAACAATATATTATAACCATCCATTTTGTTCTATGCCATCTGATATACAAAAACGAATAAAAACTATTTCAACTAAAACCAGTCCAAAGAGATAGTTTTTTAAATGCCCTTCATATATTATAATAAGCATTTTCAAAACAAAAATTAAAAATGTAGCAATAAATGAATCATGATACGCGTCCAAGAAGCTGAAAGAAATCTTCATATAAATTAAGCGTATAAAGTTTGTAACCACTGGGCACTGTGAGAAAAAGCGACCGGCGGCGGGTAAACTTCAATGGAAACATTTAAATTCACTACTGGAGCCTTTATAACGGTCTGTTGTTACTTCACTTGCACCAATTTGTTATTATGAGGCCGTTTGCCGAGATTTTAATTTGGGTGCTTTATAACATTTGTTCGGCTGTGGATCATGATGGTTTAAAAATACCCACTGACGCTGTCTCTGTAAAGTAACTAAATTCTTTGTCAGAAAACATAAATTTTATCACGACTGTATTCCCAAGGTGCGGTAGACATATTCTTTTAGAACTTCAGCCATTTTTAGATTTATTGAAGATGTCAAAACCAAATAATTATGATACATATATCCACTCCACTTAAAGCAAAATTCCATCGACATTATTAGAAAACTTAATGGTTTTCGCACTATGTTTCCATCACAAAATAGAAGCATTAGGTATCCCACTCGACCAACACGTTTCCTGATAACCACAGTCAAATTAATTGAATTAATGAAATAAACAAGAAGAAGTTCTAAATGTGTCCAAATGCGCAAAACACCTTTTATTAATAAGTTTTATTAATAAGTAGTACCTCTAAAAAAATGACGCTTAAAATATTTCATAACCTATTAATATTTTTAATCCAATTGACTTACAGCTCCTACGAGTAGAAACAAAACTATTTTGCAGATAGAAATAGCGCACTGCGAGCTTTAATAATACCATTGTGATATCAGTTCCCACATTAAAATGAATGCATCAAAAAACTATTAAAAGAGGCAAGTGGTGGCGGCCGGTTGGCTGACAAGGAGCGCTAAGAGCCTGCTGAATGTGTGTCGGCAGGACAGTCAAGTTACTTGTGTTACTTGTGCGCAGTTTCCGCTAGTCACATTTTCGCAACAAGGTATTCACATTTCGAGGACTGGAAAGTTGGCGTTATCGCGTTTAAAATAGAACGACAAACACATCTAACTTTGTGATGCAAAATGGACACGACTGGGCCCGAATAAAACCGTTTCAGCCTGCTTTTTTTCAGTTGAAAGTTGAACTTACGTAAGGTCATTTACCTGTTTTTGTTGTCTTATATTGTTTTATTGTGATTATAATTGGATTAACTTAACATAAACAAGATCAAGATCCCCAGGTAATATAGCCATACACAATGATGTTAATGACTCTAGGTCACTAGTTTTTCAAGGAATTCAGGTTTTTATTGTTTTTACTTATCTATTATTCAGTCTATAAAATAATACATACACTCTTCGAGTAACTATACAAGTGTTTATGTAGAAGAGATCGTTCTGAATTTCGAATAAGTAGACTTATTTATTAGAGACAGATTGCGATTTCATTTTAACATATTCAGAGAGGGTCGCGACACGTTCCGAACCGTGCCCGTACTTCGTACTTTGTAGGAACATTATAAGTAGCAACGAGTAGGTAAGTGTACAAATTGATTTATTGAAGTTGAGCGTGTTCTCGAGTTGCGCCTGAGTATTTGCACTCCTTTGCTTTACACAGATAAAGTGGAAATAAAAAAGAAACTTCACTAACAGAAATCCCCTTGTCGCGAGATTTACGAGCCGACGCACCTCCAACGCAAATAACACATGCAAATTTTATGTTTCGACGAATAAACAATTGTATCTACAATAAGTTTTGTTTTTCCTTTTTTGTCTTGAACTCTATGTTCATATAAAATCGGGTTAACGATCAAAAAGTTCAAACATTAGTGATCAATTTTCAACTAATACATATTGGTAGCAAGTTTTTGTTAAAACCAACAATTTGCTTTATGAAATCAGAATGTAGGCATCCGAGTAATTTCCTTGATAATTACATGAAGACACGCGAACGTACCGTTGCTGGTTGGATTCACACAATGAGGAACTTTCTTCGAAGGTTAATGATGATAGTGACAAGTTTTTGTCTGTTTGTACCTTCCTCCAATTTAATGAACTAAAATAAGTATAATCATTGATATGTATTTATAAAAGTTGAAGTCAGTACTAGTAGATAGTAGGTACTAGGTAAAGCATTCAGATAAACGCCAGAGCAGGAGAGTAAATTAAAACTTTTTAAATCCGTCCCGTTGCTCCATCAAGTAGATAGTGGATTTCAATGTTGTTCTGGCATGATGTTTATTCATTGAATTAACATCCCGCAAATGCAAGCACAATTTAAGCGCTATTTTCCGGGCATTTCTGTTTGTCAATTTAAATATTTGGAATCACGAAATCATTTCAGTAGCGGTTTATTTCATTATCTCGCAAAACTAACAAAATATTGCAATTTGCAGTTTACCCTAGCAGGCTTTCTTTGTGTTTCTACGGAGGCATTCAAACGTACATTATACAATCATATTCTGTATCATAACTTTTTAGAGGATGAACTAGTTAATAATCATTTATTAACTGTTTAGTTAGAAATGTGTTTGTTTTGTTGCGTTTGATATTTATAACTTGTATTGTGATTGTAGTAAGGTACAAAATGAGCATAACATTGTAAAATGGAGAGAATTTAAATCGCAGGTCAAGTGTTTGCCCCGATTGGAATTGTTATGCGGCCGTGTGAGAATTCTGTGCGACATTATTATTTCTTTTTATGCCTTTAAGTTTCATGTCTAAGTTTGACCACTAGGTACATCGATAATATTTTAACCACGGCAGACATGTTTCAGTTCTCTATAAACACGATATTTTGCTAAAGGTATTTGAACTATTAGAACATTTAAATAAAATAATAAATATCATTGGATATTCCACAGCGTCATTATAATATATAATCTAGTTATAATGATAAAAGCAGCTCAAAAATAATCACTCATGGTTTCATTTACGATTTCTATCTTTTTTTATTCCTACAAAAGTAAGTAAAAAGTCGTCGTCGTTATTGTAAAATCGTCAAACGTGAGTAATTTACAGTCGAGTTCAGACGTTTTACTTACACTTGAAGTTAGTTCCGGGCAAAGTTGTCCGACTTCACTCGCTCATACACTCTGTAACGACAACTTGCTCAGTTTTCTCTGTTTGGATAAGGAGCTTCGCATATACTTCGAGCCTGTAAGCTTACTGTGGGTCCCTAATTGTTTTTGTTGCATTAACTTACTTCATAAATTAAGTATTTCGATCTTGTTACAAGGTCGTATAGCACAAAAATAAGTTTTCTCAGGAAACTACAAAGTTTAATGGTTGAAACAATGACGTGTTTTATCATCTTTATTGAAAGGAAATCATGTGAGGAAGCAAAAATAAAGAGAATTTACTTTATACTTATTCATTGATGAGCTTCGTATAGAATGTAAGCTGTACTTCCCCTAAGGCTCTCTTCACATGCTCAAAGACTAATGTTATAGTGCTGTGATAAGAAAAGTATTTCAATTAGACTTAAGGTATGAATTGAATGGGTCAGTTTGTAAGTATGATTAAAATAATTCTTGCAACTGATTTTTGAAACCGTCTCCACAAAAATGATTGATGTTCGTACGTAATAAGTAGGTATATTCATTAAAACCAAAGACGATTAATATCAAGAAGACAGACAAAGGCCATACACAAAATCGTAACTCTTAAAATGGCCCAAAACGGGAGTTTAAAGTAGGTGGCAGCACCAGATAGCCTGGAAACTTTAAAACATAAATGTTATTCAAGAAATTTAAATTACTTTCTAGTTAAAATTACGTACTTACAATTATTTTTATATTTAATATTGTTGCTACCTTACTTTGTTTTATGCCAACTTCCAATCTCTCACCTCGCCATCTATTGATAATCATATGCAAATAACAACAAACTATGTGAAATATTATCATGAAATATTGTATTTTGAACAATATTAAATATAAAAAAATTTTAGGTAATTTTAACTAGAAAGTAATTGAAATTTCTTGAATAACATTTAAGTTTTAAAGTTTCCAGGCTATCTGGTGCTGCCTAAACGAAATAAGAGGTATCGCATTTAGTGTTAATTCTTTTAATTAATTAGTCAGGGTACAATAGAATGAACACCAATACCCTACTGTATATTTGTGACACTTAGTAGTTACACACTACACCTAATATATTACCCCAAGTACCTACTACGGAATAATAATATGCCAGTATATCGCATTGCAAGGTACAGTCGCGTCGTCGCGCGGTAGCCGACAGTTTATTACTATCAAATGCACTACAACATTACAACTAAGCGATGGTATGAAAGCCTCAATACCTATATCGACTTGGGAAATTAACTTACGTTTTTCCTGGATCTCCTAAACCTAGTAAGGATTTTATTTTAACATTAATTATAACAATAAGGTTTTGTGCAGTTTTGTACAGTTTAAGTTAATTTAATAAACAACAATTTGAAAATATTCTGTCTGTATTTAGTACCTACCTAAGTTTTATCTATTTATTGCAATAACGTTAACTCAGATTTGTTTAGTCATTTGTAGTGTCATGTTTTTTTTAATGACAATATTTCTATACCTATCGACAAAATTCGAACTCATTGGTTGCCAAACTTTTTGTGCATGTTATGCACCTGATTTGCTAAGCTACTTCTGACAAGATACTATGGAGTGTGAACACGGGCTAAGAAAGAAAGAAAGAAAGAAAGAAAAATCATTTATTCTTGTAGGACCTCAAGGATGACTTAAGTATCGTTTTACATGCTAGGTGATTCTAATGCCTGTTCCAACGCGACTCCCTACACCAGGGAAAGAATCAGGCAAGAACCTGGTGGTGTTTAAGAGTAACGTGAGAGTAAATAATTCAGTCGATAGGAAGCCTGCTCCCGAGAGCTTTGGATGGAATACCAACATCTGATCTGTGATTGTGCGCGATAAATCTATTTCTCTCGACACGTCGGCCTGTTGTTAGTCGTGTAAATATTTCGTTATGAATGTGTTTTCGTGCAAACATGAGTGTTAACATCTATGTTATTTTCTTTGGCGTTAAATTAACCTAAATCAAAACAAATAAACCTGACGTTGAAAAAATTAGAACGAACTATTACAATTTTATTATAGTTTAGTCGGCACTTGGCATTATACGCCGTATTAATATTGATAATAATTTAAGATCGTGTTTATGTTACAAAAAAATAGACTGCTGAAAAAAATTATATAATAATTATATAAAGTAAGTATAAGTAGGTATAAACAAATAAAATAAAGTTAATATTTTTGTTTTTTTTATGGTAGTAGTTTTAGGTACTTTCTTAGAATTATTAAAGGTTAATTTATATCTATGTGGAGATTAAAGTCAACTAACCTTTTAGTGTTATCGTAGTCTTGTATTTTTTTTTTCTTAAAGTTCTTTATAAAGATCGCTTGGGTTAACTGATATCGCTTAGCGCCCAGTGGGACACATTAGTGGACATTTTATCCTGCAACTTTCCCGTCGGACGGCACGGCATTCTATCCGTATTTTAAAATATAACAGGATTTCAATATTATATATATCTGTGAATGTGCTACGATACGAGTAACTGTGAAATGGTTAATTATTTGTTTATTTTTAGGGCGGCTTGCACAACGATTAATAATTAAGCTAGATATTAAAGCTAGAAGTATTTAAGCATTTAACCTTGACAGTTCTAAGGCTTTGACAGTTAAGTTAACGTTTTTAGCGATTTTTATGTTGTGCAAATCATCCACATGGCCTGAAAAATTACAGTCGTATATATAAGTACACACGCCGGCAAAATTAGGGGAACAAAGTTAAAAAACTGAAATTTACAAGTTTTTCTTTAAATTCAGTTGTGTCTGTTTTATTAAATTAAAATTATAAATATCAGGTAAATAAATAACACGATTTCCAATTGAAATTCCTTTAATTCAAGGAAAAATTGAATAGAACTTAAAAATAACAGATTCTCGAAATTAGGCTTAACAAGTCGAATGCAGTTTTTTTCCAAAATCAACCATCCTGAAAAACAATTAGTAGCGCGTATGGCTTCCACGGGCTCTTCTGAGAGCCTGAATGCTCATGAATGTTCATGCCTCTAATGATGCCATTAATCATTTAATGAGGCAAATTCTCCCACTCTTCGAATAAGGCCAATTTGAGCTCTTCGACGTTGCTGTGAGCTGGGTTCCTCTGATGTATCCTTCTTCAGAGGGCGTTCCAAACATGTTCTATCGGGTTCATGTCTGGAGAACGTGCTGGCCAGTTCATTTGGGTAATGGCAACCTTATTAAGGTAATCGCGCACCACTCGCGCCGAGCATTATCGTGCATAAACACAAAATTATCGCCAATAAATGGGGCAAATGGCATTACATAGGGCTCTAGGATCTCTGACATGTATGACAGTGCAGTCAGGGATCCATTTTTGATGACGACCAACTCTGTACGGGCTCCCAAAGATATGCCACCCCACACCATAACGGGCCCCCACCATAAGCCACTGTCGCGGTGAAACTCGTTGGATTGTAGCGTTCTCCTCGATACCGCCACATCTTCTGCCTTCCATCAACGAAATTTACACAAAATCGGCTTTCGTCAGTGAATAAAACTCGCCTATACTCGTCTGTTCAATCACGGTGCTGTCGAGCAAACGCTAATCTGGCTACTCGATGACTCCTCTCGAGTTTTGGCGCTTTGGCTGGCACTCGTGACAGCAAACCAACTTCATTAAATCGTCTTCTTACTGTTCGTTCACTTACACGGACGTAACGGACTGCTTCTAACAAATTTTGTGTCTAAACAGCAGTTTAGCGACGATTTCTCACAGTTTGCATCCTTATAAAACGGTCATCTAAGGCATCGGTTGCCTGATATTTTTCTTGTCCTCGTCGACGCACGTAAGATGCCGTTTGTCTGTACCGTTGGATATTGCGATAGACCACAGGTACCGACACACTCAACACTATACTCACTGAAAGGTAGGTGTGACCTGCCTCTATCATTGTTACGGCTCTGGCAACTTCAGGTGCAGGCAAATCAGTAATTTTGAAATTAATACAATGTGTACTTCTTAAAAATTAACAGTAGAAAGAGCTGAAATCAGTTTAAAACACGTTAGAATTGTTTTAATGAATAGCATTTATGACCGTAAAATTGTTAACAAACACTCAAACATCAATAATTTAATGTTTTAAACATCAAAGAACAGTTTTTTTTTCTTCGGTAATCCTTCCAAGGATGTTAGGGATACAAAAAAGAAAGCCACTTGCGAAAATACCTACCAAGTTGAAAAAAAAACCAAGTTTCTTGTTTGTTCCCCTAATTTTGCCGGCGTGTGTATATTTAAAGTTACTCAAACTCGAAAGATAACCTTATCAACAACCTATATAGTGCGCATACTGCAACCAGCGATTATTGTACACAGAATTTATTTGTTTGTGTATTTTTGTTTTGTAATAGTTACGTGTTCATTTAAGTTGATACAGCTATTGATTTGCGGTTTCAAACTAGGGCATTGCTGATGCAGCCACCCTAATTGAACACTTGTTAATTTATTATTTACTCATGTATTTGTTGGTGATTATTCATCATTCATCGGCGACGATGATAAAAGTTATTTAATTTTTAATCAAAATTAAGTATCTTATGTTGGTAGTGGTTGGGGTGTTACAAGACGTGCGTGTGCTTTGATTCGAAATTGAAACTTTTAATCAATGTTTTACCGTATGAGTTGAAATAGAGCCAAGCTTCATATTTATGAAAACACCACACCAGTTTTCTTAATTATGATCTTCACTTAATTAATATCGAGAAAGAACAAAAGTTGCATTACACGATACAAAGTGAATTATGTTATCCTATTGAATATATTCCTTTTTGATTTTGACTAACAACTGAGCGCTTCTTGCTTTGAAAGACATGACTAAACCTCTTGGCATACACATTACATATTAGACATCACATTACACTTAACTTACGGGACGGGATTCTGTAAACAGAGTTAGCAACTGGCTCAACTTTTTCAGTGATCTAAATAAAATCCATTGAAACAATCTGCCGAAATTGAAAGATGCGTGGTGCAGAAGACAAGCCCTCTCGTGGCGTTGTTTTACGGTCGTCGTGTGCCAACAAACTTCGGCAACTGCTTTATGATCCTAATTTATAAGTGAGCGGCGTCGGGAGTATTTACGACTCTTTCTGGCACTCCCGCGTCCCGCGAGTGCGTTCAGCGTGATTCAGCCCGCTTAACATGCATACGTATTACGAGTTATGTCGATTTGTATAGGAAATATAATACTTTTATCGGTACGTACCTAGCAAGTAAATTTTCAGCAAAATGTTTATATCTCGAATATCAGCTACGTGATATTTAATTATGTATCAAATGAAATGTTCATTTCTAAATCTTATACTTATTTAAACTTTTGTATTACTTCACCATTATACATTTGGTTCCATGTTAATGCACAGAGATTTCAGGTAGACTGAATATTATGTTTACTTTGTGTCTTTTAATTTTTATTACTTTTCCGCTTACGTTTTGAAGTATAAAATTTAATTCATTAGTTTAAATTTCATTTACAGTACCTAGATTCCATGAATTTCATAAAAAAATACTATAGCTACCATTTCGTTTGTTATTTAAATAAAAAAAAGAGGTATAAGCATATTGTTTACCCATTTCGTTTTTCAAGCACTGAGCTTACACAAATTTCTACTAACTTGTACGTGACTTGTTATTCAGTTTCACCAAATTATTTTATTTACTGAGGTATTAGAAAAGCTTGACTCACGCATGCAGGGAAGCACTTGCAATCTCCGGAAGCCTGAGCATAATTTGGGGACATAAATTAATTTTCAATTTCGCTTTGACGTTTTGCTGAGCCGACCGACATGTCTCTCAGAGAAGGCATTAGCCTCATACATGACGTCCTGCACGCAGCCACGAGTTATATTTCACCTATGACGTTTTAATATGAACACGTAACCGAGTCGGTGATAAAGTGTTGTCTTTTTGCGAATACTGATACCGAGACTATGGGTTATTGAAGCGACGTTCAGCTACGTTTTACGTGTAGAAAGATAGTGTGGTAATTGATATTATCATCAAAAAAGGACCAACAGCCTTTTGCTGCAAGAGGTCGTCAAAACTAAAACTTAATTTATAAAATGTCATAAATTTTGGAATACAGCGCAATGAGAGTAAATGCAGTGATATAAAAATGTGCCAGGATCAAATCAAATAGTTATTGTCACCCCTAAAAGAGACATGATTTTAAGTTTATTTTAGGAATAGTTGAAGAAAAGCTTAAATAAAGTATTTAAGAATGACGGAAACTGTTTTGTACATAGCATTATAAAAGTAATTGGTACCAACTTAGGGAAGTGAAGTCAGACTAAAATTATAAATGTCGAATTTATATGCAAAGACGTTTATTTTGGAGCGGTACTGAAATGCAAGAAGACTGCAAGAGAACTAAATATTAATCGGCAACAGAATGCTGCCAGATCGCCAAATAAATATTCATACTGATACTTTTATGCGATGGCATTCGTTTCTGTGAATTCCGACGAAGCTTTTAAAAGCCAATTTTTATTAGGTAGGTACTTAGGTACTTATTAATATTCTCACTAAATAGTTATGGTTCAGGTAGGTACAACTTAAAAGTATAAAATATACATTATTGTTTTGAATCAAAGACTAGCTAATGGTTGTATTAGCGTTATTTTAGGTTAGGCGTCCAACGATTGTCAATGCCATTGGATCTTTGGCATGGAATGTGCTTTAGAGTTCAATACACCTGCAACGTACAGTTATTTCGATGCTAACGACCGTTTATTGGTAGGGGTACATAGAATAAGGAATTCCGAACAGTAGCACAAGTGCGGTGCAAGTACTAATGCGGCCGAATACAGCATGCAACATGCAAAAGCCATTGAGGAACAGCCATGAATGGATGTCCTGTGAGCGCCGCCGGGCGCTGCATTGTGCGAACATGAATGTAACGTTACTTTACTACCTATTGGGTTAATACATTTAAAGTGCTCGTGGCGAAGTTACCTAAGATATTCTGGATAGATCGTTGAAGTTAAGCAACATTCTGAGCGGTCACAACTTGGATGATTGACCGCAAGTGCTTGAGTGCTTCCGTGCGTTGGAGGGCACATTAAATTATCGGTCCCGGCTTTTAAAGTCGTTAAGCCATGAAGGAGGACTATATAGGCGGCCTAAAAACTCCGTCACCAGAGTTGGCCACTTGCTGTTACGGTACTAACTTACTTAATACATATAAAATTAATGTAGTTATTCCTATCATTTCAATGTTTAGTAATTAGCATTCCTGTTATGTTTGATATTACAAAACCAATTCAATTAATGTGACAGTATTAGAACATTTATTGAATTAAATGACCCTGTTCGTGGAATTATGTATCAACTTTAAACACCGCTCTAATTATTTACACAGTGAAACTGAAAGAAAAACATGTGAATTTAACTATTATACAAGAGCTGTAAACTTGCATATTCATTTTGCATTCTCACGTACAGCTGAAACTTTTGGCTGCAACAAAACTTGAACGCAAACGGATCGCCTTTCAGCGCCACAAATCAACATTTGAGTTTGATCTCGGCTCGCGAGTTGTAGCTACAAACGGCTACAAACACATTATAGCGCATTCGGCTCGGGGTGCATTGGTTCAAATATCCGTCGCTCGGCGATGGCTCACCGACACGAAGGAGGAAGGAGATTTCAATGCACTTGATTTATGGCCCACATAATGGAGCTCTACCCTGCATTTTGCTGCATGCAACTAACCGTTCGACCCTCTAGCCTAAACATCCTTTGTGTGTATGGAAATGTTGCGCTGTTATTTGAGAATATTATAGAATTTAACTTTTGGAACATTAAGTTATCCAAGAAATGTTAGGTATCAAAAATAAAGTGCCTACACCGCTAGAATGTATCGATGATTTAGTCGTTTATGAATTAAAGCGAAAATATAAGAGCAAAGTTCGTGTAAATCCAAATATTAGTCACCGAGCGCACTCCGTCCCCACCAGCCTTAGCGATACGTCATTGGCAAATTGAAAACTTAATTTATTGCTCTCCCATCGTCTGGGCTTATGCAGCTTACTTTAGGCGACAACCGAAGTACTGGGGATTTTCTTATTTAAAACGATCCCATACTTACAAAACTCACTAAGTCACTCTATATAATGTTCTGACATTTATAAGCAGACCTTATAATAATAGTTTCAATATAGCCGTAATAGTCTTACAGTAGCCAGAACCAATTTGCATGAAATGCCTTCGTATTTCAAAAGTAATATCGGGTTCGATTAAACCGTACGTGTACAAGCCACACTAAAATGTTTTAGGTTCCCTTTCCAATTATAACAAACAGTGCAAATAAAAACGCTCTATTTTTATATTGACTAATTAGTTCGCAAACGAATGCTTTTACCGGAGCTTGATGATTTTTATGAAATCTGTAAAGCCGTATCTGTGCGAATCTGGTATCATCCGCGCGTACTGTGCGGCATACGCGGCGCAAAGTGCTACGTTATTCAACTTAATAGCTATTAGTTTGGTTCGTTAGCGGAATATTGCTAACGAATGTGTGGCGTGGTCCGCGGCGCGTGGCGACAACACCACGCGTAGGACTGCCGCATGCATAAGGCGCACCTGGACATATAACATTAGTCAAGAAGAAGTCAAGAAACAGAAGAGTAGTCGTAGACGAAGCGTTTATACCAAAACGATGAATACTAAGTAGACAGACAAAGGCCATACATAAAATCGTAACCCTAAAAATGGCCCAAAACGGGAGTTTAAAGAAGGTGGCAGCACCAGATAGCCTGGCAACTTTAAAACATCACTTTTATCCAAGAAATTTAAATTACTTTCTAGTTAAAATTGTCTACTTGGTATTAATCGTCTTTGATGGTACTCAGATTGACTCAGCTGACGTAGTAAATGTCATATCCAAGGGCTCTCTAATTAGCGATTAATAAAGCGAAAATACGAATGTGCGATATAACTATCGAAAATACTACACATAATCTAAAAACGAAATGTTAGGTTCTCTCGTCGAGAAGAGTCAATCTCTGATAGACCATTGCGTGTCGTACATAAATTTATCACTCGGTACTTGTGGTACACATATTGGCTAAGTAAGTTTTTATGGTCTTTGACTCTCTTGTTAAATCTATCTATTAAATAACTGTTAAGTAATACGCTTAACTTAAACATGAATACTTTGGTAGGTACATGATACCAATTCAAGAGTTTATCCATTCACCAAGCTTCACATGTGCAATATTACTCGATACTAGAACACACGTAGCACTGCAATACTAGTCATTTGGGGACCCTGATCTGCGTGCCATTGCGAACGCACAGAGCCCACAAATCTAATCCATATAAAATAACTACATAGTAGCTACGCATTCGCACAAAATAACACTTAATTTGTCATGCGATGCAAACAACGTTACACCGAGCTATAATAGTGGCTGGAAGATTCATGAACCCGGGCGGTAGAAAATTATGATAACGTTCCGCGACTGTTTTGGTTTAGTTTATGTTACTGGGAGTTAATGATTGCACTGCGTCACTGTGTTTGCAACCGTGGAATTATTGTTATTTGATACTTTTTACAAATGATGTTGTAAAATGTTATATTCCAATTCAAAACTGTAAACATAAAAAATCGTTTCGTTGAAAATAAACATTGTGGCGACAACTGTACTCATGTGAATTTTTTGTTACGTATGTACGTTAAGTATTTTATCCAAATAGTCTAACTGAAGGGATGTTGATTTAATTGCATGAAATTACTTTTATTTTTCCAAACTAAATTATGTACTACTTTGCAAGCAACTTCTGCTACTCACAAAATAGCTTTCCACAAAGACGAAAAGATTCGTCTCATTAAAGAAAATCTGGGAACAGAGGAAGCACAGAAGTCAAGCTGCCGTGATGGAGATGATTAATATGGCTCATTTGCGGTGCTACGGAGGTCGGCTACGAGGGTACGAGCTACGGAGCTACGAGCTACGCGGTGCTACGTGCCCGTCTCTTCCTACATCGTTTACGCTTCCGTTGAGAGAATTTATTAGATTCCACCCCATTTCTACCTTTTATCTCTATTATGTATTTAATGCAACAATATAAAGCACCCAACATATCGCAACGTGAACTAATCGTAAGCGGAATACGTCATTTATCATAATTAACTTGATGCTGTGTGGTTCTTACTAAATATGAATAATGCAATATCTATTAAAATTGGTGTTGGTATCTATGTGAGTTTTAAATAGCTCACATGCTCATTTGATTTTTTTTATAATATTTCAATACTTTGACAAAATGAACAGTGAAATAGCAATAGTAGAGAATATTCGTTTCGATTATCGATTAAAGCGGCTGTACGAAGGAGTGCGGCGGTGGAATGTAAGAGGTATTATTCGTGTAATTGGTTTCTAATGCCACGTAAACCCCCCAAACGTGTTGGGAGAGTGGACCCGGAGATAAAGAGCGAACACTCGCACAGGTTTCTCTACATTTTTTTTTTTAATCGAAGGCTTGGTTTTTAGTGATTTCAAATCTGTTCATCGCTGACATTATAATAACATACACTTATTATATTATTATTATTATTACATGAGGGATTTTGACGCTTTCAGCCTATTTGATTATTATTATGGCACAGTGATACACACCTTGACCTTATGAAAAAGTTGAATACCTTCTACAAACATTTTGTAATAGTTTGATAATGACTAGTAGTAAATACTTTATTATGACAAATGGTTGTAGGTTGTAGTAGGTATTTATGTAGCGTCCAGAAGCAATTTATGGGACAATATACTAGGTATACCAGTGCCCGGGATACTGTTTTAAAATCAAAATTTATAAAATGAAGATTAGATGACATTAGTAGTGCCTTGACTTTCGATCTGAAGGTCATGAGTTCGAATCCGGCTGTGCATCAATGGATTTTATATTACACCATGGAGTAGGCTTACCTAGCATTTAAAGCATCAATTCAGTTAAATTGGCCTTATCCAATGGAAAGAAATCATAAATATGTGTATAGCTGACTAAGCCGCAGATTTCCTCTCGATGTATCCCTTTAAAGCTCATCTCAAAGTGCATAAAATTATCCAAAAAGAAAAATCTTATACTGGCTTAAAAATAAAGAACTGTAAAAAAATCGATACTTGAGCAATGACTTAAGTCTGAGTGCAGACTCTGAATACGAGCCAAACTAGCATTTACTTACAGGATTTGTCTTATATTTTAGCTCTCTTAACAAAAAAGTAAACTAGACTTTGTTGCCTGTCCGCTCGCAGAAATGTCTTCGCAACTACCATTACTCAAATCCGACTATTTCTAGCTCAGACCGGAATTCTGAATTATGACATTATATGATATTTCCCTTACCGTTGTTGGCATTTTCATCACAGATCTGTTATAGTTTTTATTCAGGATCTTGCCATGATTCATCGACAGGTGAATCAAATGTTATGAAACATTTAGAGTAACAGTTATCTAACAATACCATACGCTCAATAGTATCTTTAATATCCTCAAGTTTATCTATGGCAATATAAAAAAAAGATAATTTATCTTCTTTAAAAAAGGTAGCTTGAGCGCTCAGTCCAGACACAAGTGACGTGCGGGTGTTTACGAACACCGTGAAGTTTTTATAGATGGCGCCACCGTGTATACCATCCTGTGGTAGGACTGTAGGAATTTTTCAGTGTGCAATGCCCTGTCGCGCCCGAATCCTCGGAAATTTATGACCCTAGCTGACGGTGGCTAGTTTTACGAATACTGGTACACGCTTTTGTACACGTCTCGAGTTCCGAGATCTCTCAAATGCTGCTAGTAAATTCGGATGACATTTAATTTGCGTTTCAACTTGATGTATGGAATCGCTTGTTTGTATTTCATTAGCGTGGATAACGATTAATTTAGATTAAATCTACTGAAAAATGAAGGTTTATGGCAAATAGTAGTCTACGCGTTTTGGATATTTTTAACATAATACGATTTAAATTTTAGTCTATACGTAATTAATTTACACAGAATGTTAAATGTATGATTTAAACATCAGAGGGGATTTTGGTAATCTGATTTTTCTGCTCTAAGGGGTACTAAAATACTAAAAGGATTTTGGTAACCCGTATATTTGAAAAAAATAAAAATAATACGGTACAAGGCTGATAAATCAATGTCTCAATGTCTAGATGTTTATGTTTTTTTTATTAAAAAAGACTTAAATACTAATCAATAAGTTACTTAGGTATAAGCTAAAGCATTTACAGCCACCTTGCTGATAGGTAGAGTTCAGTGATTCATGAAGAGCTATTTGATTTCATAACGTTTTAAATACGTTCGTTTTTGGGAGTGTTTTTGAACGATATTAATTTACCTTTTCAATATTATGCAATCACGCGTGTCCATTGAAAGAATAATTGCAAAAGGTACACTCATGGATACTGTATGGAGGCCAAACCATCAAATATTTACGATTGGTAAATTAAGTTCATGTTTTGCACGAAACATGGCCTTGTTTTTATTATAATTTTAAAACTATAAAATGCTTGTTTTCACAAAACAATAAAGTGAATTCGTGAATATAAAACAGCATTTATGCTTCACCGAAGTACGTACAAAAAGAGCTATTTTAATGGCAACAATATGCGCGGGACCGCCACCCGCAACTACGCACTTTACAATGCAAATTGAAATTTAAAATCGAAAAATACTAATCTAAACATGTACATTTTAACATTTGATCATTATACTTAAGTGGATAGATTGATTGATAGAAAACTCTTTATTGTTACACCAGATTATGTAATAAACTTAAAAACTAATACATGGTGACACAATGGGCGGCCTTATCGCTCAAAGCGAATTATTCGAGGCAACCTTTAATTAAAAATTATAATAAGTACATATAAATTCAAAATGGGCTAAACGACACGTGTGTTTTACTACTCGTTATTTTTATTTTTATTTTTCATGCAAATAATAATTAAACTCAAAGGTTTTAAAAAAACTTTACACATGTTATAGTGTGTTATAAATTATATAAAGTGTTAGTTTAATTATATACATCTACTTTGATCAATATTTATTGAAGGTACAAGAAATATTATACAGTCAACAAAATGATCCTCTTCTATCTCTCTCGACGTAATAAAATGCGTAGGTAACCGATTACATTTCTGATCATCCTTATGTTTGTCATGGGGCCCATAAGAAAAAGTAGAGATATTGTGTGTGTTCCATTTCATTTTTTTTTACAATTGGCGCCCTGACTATTCAGTTACGAAAATGTTTGTCATGTTACATCTGTATATTCTTCTTTGTTCTTTTGGGACGATCGTTTATAATGCTTCTATAAGGCTTCTTATTGCCTGTTATCGAGAATCGGATGTTTCACAAAATATTTGTTTCAGGATTCCGTATGCTGACAAAATCACGCCAGAGCCGATACTGCACAACAATGGCCGAGACACAAAGGCAGACTCCATCCGGAACAGTTATAACAGCCAATTCAAAGTCGGAATCTACGGCTGGCGAAAAAAATGTCTGTACATTCTTGTCATGGCACTGATGTTTATGATGATCATTAACCTGGCGCTGACACTTTGGGTATTGAAAGTCCTCGATTTCAATTCAGTAAGTTTTTTCAATCAGAAAAGTTATTTACTTTTCGATGTCGCTACGTTATTTCTTTCCAATTGTTTCGTCTTTGTTCTGCTTTTCAGTCATCGACGGTATTAAATAAAACGTTGTGATTTTTACATTCAAAATATTGCATTTAGTTTTAGCTCATCGATTAGAAACACATAGACGTATGATTTTATCTTCTTATTCTTTATCTTTCTGACTTTTTGGTTATGTACTTAGTATAAAAAAAGATGTAGTCGTGAGCTGACGACTGTCTGATTGCCGTGTGAATTTTTATATTTATTCTGATCAAGAAAGCTTTTTATCTTATTATTACTTGTATTATTCTGTTTTAGGAAGGTATGGGTCAACTACGCATAGTGCCAGGAGGCCTACAGCTCCTAGGCCAAGCCCTTGTGTTGGATTCCTTATTTGCATCCACTATAAAGTCACGCCGCGGTCAGCCCATTTCCATCGAGTCCAGTAGGAACTTCACTGTGTCAACCAGAGACGAACATGGAATATTGCAGAGTAGATTATTTTTAGGTAAATCTCTAGATACTTGAATAACTCTATGAATATTTTACAGTAGTGTGCTTAGAGTTCATGGAAAATAATAATGAATGTGTAATTTGAAAATCGGAATTTTTCGTTTCACTAAACTGTACGAAGAATCTGATTATAACGCCTGTAATCATCTCTGGATCTACAATTCCGATTTTGAAAATTATTTCACTACTACGAGTATGCAGAGTATACTATGTTATATGCCGCGCGTATAGAACCTAAGTAACTGATCAATACTTCATTACTTAGAGACGGTTAATAAATTATTTACATACGTTTCACTATAAAATGCTGTTATCATTCAGGTCATGACCGCTTAGAGGTGAATGCTCCTCGGCTAGACGTGCGAGATTCGCGAGGGGTTCTGCTGCTGGGTGCGGCGGACGGAGCCGTGACTGTTGGAGCCGAGTCGCTGATTATAGCCAGCCCGGCTGGAGTCACCTTGCAGAACTCTGCACAGACGCCGCTCGTCAAAGCACCACCTTCCAAGCAACTCATGTGAGTGCTGCTTTGACCTTTTTAGTTGTGTTTACACCTGGCCTTGGTTTAAGTCGTCTGTCGTCTGCTTATCGTAGACCTTATTAAGAGTTATATTACAACAGCAGTACGGCTGGAGTCATCTAATAAAACTCGGCGTAGACGCCGCGCTGCCGCTTGTTAAAGAATAGAATAGAAAAACATTTATGTACATCACTAACACACATTGTAAAGAACTGCTTTACACTTACAAATGTATCAGAGTGACGCGGCACAAAATATATAGTTTCTATTTATTAGTGTTGTCTCTATCTATTAGTGTTGTTATCTTACGAGTAGCTGTATGGCATTATGTCAAGTCAACGGGGGAACGAATTCATTTTTTTTTTCATATCTCATAATAATAATTAAAAATTTCAAATAAAACTGTAGCTGTATAGAATTCCTCGACATGCCGCAAAAGACTGTCAAAATTGAAGGTGACATTACCTTCAATTTTGACAGTCTTTTGCTGCATGTCGAGGAATTCTATACAGCTACAGTTTTATTTGAAATTTTTATTTACCTATATACATTAGTAGAGAATTGCTGTTAAAAATATAATATTTTGTAACGTGATTTTATACATATTACTAGTATTCGCGTATTATTTTTGTAGTTTTTACTAAATTAGCATTCAGTAACATGGCCACAAAAAAAAGCGGGAATGCAACTATTCGATATATTCCTTCAGCTGTTGATTAGACAATTTTGGCTGATTAATAAAAAAAATGCGTGACATGACAGCCATTTTTCGTGTGCGAGATTATAATTCTCAAGTATTTATTTCGGTATTTTATTCATAGTCGAAATGAAAAGCAGAGTGTTTACCTCGGAAGAAAGATCTTTCAATGCACTCAAACTATTAGCGCTCTCGCAAACGCTCGTGTCAAACCATCTCGTGCATTAGAAAGGTCACTTCAACCCTTGCATAACAATCAAGGTATTATTTCACGTGCGCGAAAGTAATTTCTATTTACCCACTACACCAGAGCAAGATACCTGTCTTTAAACAATCATCATAAACAAATTTCATTCTTCAAATTCCTGTGTCACAAGGCGATCGGTGATGTTATTGCATGCATAAGTAGTTATTTAATTTGGTTGCAGGTTGGAATCTCCAACTCGATCGCTGCAAGTGTATGCGGGACAGAATATAGCCCTCGAATCCCGAGCTGGTGACATTAGTGCTAGCTGCCTCACAACCTTCCGACTTAAGTCCATCGCTGGAGCGGTAAGATATTATTATTCCTAGGTTAGTTATAATAAAAACGATATAGATTAATTATAAATATCAGAGGGAAAAAAGTTTGCTATTTGATAAAGGCCTGGTGTTTTCTATGAATAATTTATGGATTTCTTACTTTTTGTTTTAGATACGCTTAGATGCGCCCAGCATATACATGCCAAAACTTAAGTCAGCCTTACCGCTGCCGCCTTCCTCACCGCACACGCACGATCCCCATCATCAGAACATCTACCAGCTGTGCGCATGCGCCAACGGGAAACTCTTCCTTGCTCCCCCACACGGCATTTGCGCCGCAAGAGAAGAAAGCCTCATTTGCCGATGATAATTAATAAATAGTATCCCAAGACAATAGTCTGGTTCAATTATATAAAATTATCCTAGCTTCGAAATCAGTTGTCTCAAGTTAAAATATTTTTGGAATTATAATTATGTTTTTTAAGCTGGGACTGCTATGTTGGACGAAATTAGATCGAATTAGTGCTTTTATATTTCACTATTGTTGTTGTCTTTGAAATGTTTAAAGGTTTAGATGGATTGAATGTCAATTAGTAAAATATGTTTTATCTGTAAAATGCATTACTTCTGAGTTAGGTTAGGCTTAATATTAGTTACTATTTCAGGAAGTTTCTACTACAGGGTGTATATAACTTAACAGAATAGCATTTAATGGGATCTCAAAGGTGAACTCTAGATTAAACTTATTATAAGAAAAAAGAAAAATACACCCTGTTTAAGAAGTACCTGTCTTTTGGGCTCTAAAGGGTAATTTCATTCATGTAATCGAATACATTGTGTCATAGGGATCAGTATTTTTACGGAAAAATCCAAATAGTTATGTTAATGGATAATCTTAATGTTCATAGCAGTAGGTCTCTTGTATTTATGAATGTACAGCTATCCTCTTGTTGCGCAAAATAATATGTAACGTTTGTCTTTAATGTTTGTTGATATTGTTGTAAATATGACTTAAAATGTGTTTGTATAAAATAACTAAACACTGTACTTTATTTATGTAGTTTTCTTCTTAATTGAATATAAGTACCACTCTAAATACTTTATTTAGGTAATTGATATAGCACCGATAATTTTCTAATTGAAAAAAATATAAATCATGAGTTTTTTTTCCAGGGCCACTTAGAGAAAGCCTTAATCAAACCGTGAGAGTTATTGAAAATTTATGTAAGAAGTCACGTGCTTGACTTCAATAGAAATAAAAACTGCATTAAAATATAGTAATAAAGTGTAATAAAAAAAGTAGATAAGTACTTTAAGTTTTTTGAAAAAGTAATAATAATTTGTTTTACTAAAAAACTGCATTTATGGCTCCGTTTTTTGATAATACCTAAATAAAAAACGTCTGAAAAAGTTGCCCTTAGAAACAAAACTCATCCTAGTACAGTACACTACACATTAAATAAAGAGTGTCACATTAAATCGGAGAAGATTGGAAATTTTCCAAATACCTATGTGTATGTATTTAAAATGATAACATTCACAAATAGACTCTACGACTGGCGGTTTAGGTCTAAGCTGCACCGGACTGCATGCGTATTCACGCGAACATCACTCTACTAGCTCTTTGTGAGCTCCTATTTATCTAGTCTGTTTGTTCTTTGTGCATTGTGTGTGCTCTATAATTGCTACGCTAGCCACAAAACTATTATCTTCAGTAAAAACATAACTACCAGTAAAAAAAAATATACTATTTCTATACCTACTTATGTCTGTGGGCGAGATTCAAAAACAACTTGGATATACAAGTTGCATATAAAATTCCGGTGTGTTGCTGATGCAATGTTTGTATGTTTGGGGTAATCTTTTATCAAGCTATATTTTATCAAGGTAGGTACCACGCGAGCAAAGCCGCAAGCGAGTAAGCTAGTTTAAAATAATTATAGGTAATGTCGAGACGTTACACAGTTACAGCAATGCAATCGATACAGAAGCGTCCCAAAACACAATGAGTCCGTGTGAACAGTCACTGGTAAACTTTAATTAAAGATTCATGATAAATTGTCTCAGGAAGCTGCACCCAGCGCCGCGTAGCGTCTTGCACGTGAATACCCGTTTGTGAACGCTTAAATAACACAATAAATTCATAAGCTTGCTCCTTTTGTTCTGCCTCACAGCCCTTCAAAGCATTCAGCACTAATTGGTTGAAAGGCCTCATAAATTAACTACAATTACTTGCATTTTCTTCACCTGAAATCTAGCAAAACATATTTCTACATTGAAAACACACAAAACGCTCGCAGAAAATATCAAATCATCTTTATTTATTTCAGCCTTTACTACAATCCAGTGTTGGCTTGCAAATTGAAAATAATATGAGCCCCCTAATTCTCTCTTTATCTAATTGAATTACAGAGTTCTTTGTTGCGGTATAGCCGTGCGGGTGGTACTCTTAAAGCCATTCCAAAGACACCTCAAGCCGGTCTCGAGCGAGAGGAAATAAAGTTATGATTTATGTAGTGAAATATGTTGCAGGCAATGGCCCAACGCTGTAAGCACCGAGTACCGACGCGCTACGCCTCCTGTCTGTGACAGTATAAATTTGTTTTGAAACAAGGCAATCGATTGCCAAATGTTACAATCGCCTAATTTTTCCAATGTATTAAATGTCTTAATTGTTCGACATGTTTGTCAAGTTTATTAGAGGTAGGATTGTTTCTCAAAATCACGCAAACAGATCAAAATGTAGGTATGTTATTTTATGGATTGCGACTGCAGGTATTGGTAATCTATAGGTCAAGCAATGTATGCGTTATCAGCGTGCATGACACACAGCTCTTGTGCCTTAGCCGATTTGACGGAGGTCGAGAGTGGGGTCTGTCTCGATTAGGGCCCGCTCAGACAGGATTTGATTAGGACACTGATGCGACTAGGATTAGTGGTGCTGTATTATATGTGTTTATATGAGCTCTCCGAAAACACAAATGTATAAAATGAGCAATTAAATCATCAAGCCATCAGCAACAATGACTTTGGATTAAATTTTATTATTAAATAGCCCTTGTGCGAACCCAAGAACCCCGCCTGGAGTCTGTTCTGTTGACCAAATCGTTCCCAAACTTTGTAGGATTACCTACGGGGTTATCTGACGATTGTCTGAAAATTTCATCAAATCCGTCAAGCCGTTTTGAAGTCCATTAGCAAACATAGATTACATACGCGCTTAGATTTTTAAACATACTCATCAACCATTTTGACATTGTTAATTTTTGGGTAAAACGCGAATCGTCCATAGAAATGAGTACTTAATTTTGATAGAAAGCGGATCGACTCAGATTCATGTAAGGATTATTTTATTATATTAGAAAAAGAAATTAAAAGTCAAAGTTGGTCAATAATAAAGGGTTTTTTTTCAAACATTTTTTACTTGTAAATAACTTGTATTCAAACTATTTAACTAACTTCGGTTGATTATAAAACATATTGGAATTTATCACGAATTTTACCTGTAATATAACTTCGGCTGCTCAGATTTTGTACATTTTATTACTATTTTCAATGAAAATGAATGCCTATCTCGGATTAAGGTTTTGTATGTTATGTCTAGCACGTGCAAGATAAATTCAAATATCAGAAATACAAGTGGCCATCTATCAAAACAATTGGCAATACTTCGATCGGAGCATCACGTCTTCAGCATTAGATAAAATAGAGCTGTATTGGGTTGAATGGAAAGGGCTGGGTCCAGGTCACGTGTTTCGCTTTATGATTCAATTTGGCGCGGCGCCGCGGACCCTCTGACCTCTGTCAAGCTGTATCGCGAGTGAAATGTCTCTTCAAACATCTGAAACAATTCGTTTTACATTTTCAGGCGCTTCACTTGTCCGTTAAGGGTTTTTTTCACCACCCTCAAATAAAGTTATTCATGAAAACTTGTAACGTTAACTCAGCAACTAGAAGTAAAGTAACCATGTTACTTCTTCAAATGACAACTGGTCAAAGCATCTCAGTAAAGATGAAAACATTTCTGCTACTTGTAATTGGAATCCTACTCGTTCTCAGTGATTTGTTCATTTATTTATAACAAACAACAATAAATCAAATTATCATTATTATTTTATTTATTTAATTTATTTATAGATATTGTAAATTTTGATTAGCGACACTATCATAATGCCGTTCATGATCATTTTCTGCTATTGTAAACAATTAAATGAATCCAAGCCAAGAGGAATGCAAGCATTGTCTAAGTCTAACTAATCTAATGTAGGTAATGCTGCGAACCGATGGACGGCGAGCAATGGGCGCCGCCGGTCGGATTCCAAGCAAGCATTCGGCCCGAGCCATGGGGATGTCTGATGTATTTATGTACCTATCGGATGGCGCTACATTGCTGCATCTAGTTCCGTGAACGGTATTGTGGTTTTGGATCTGAATGGGCCGTTTCGACGCATAGAGGACAAGCACTTTAGGCAGCAATTGATCTCCTTTTTATTTCAACACCTCGACCTGACGAGCTCTGTGTCCACACATTTTTTTAACAAATATTAATTAGCTACGACAAATGTCCAAGTATTTAAATAGGTACAGAGATTACTTTTAATTAAATAATATATATGAGATAAAAAAAAACTGTGACAATTTTAAAAGGCGATAGATCTACGAGTAAGAGCAGGTCATATTTTATAAAATTAAATCGTAACACAGCCAGCAGAATAGCCCCCAATTAATATTCGGAAGTGCCATTCATAATTAATTTACTAACAAGAGACTTACTTAATCTGACGTTTAAAGGCGGTAAGCCGCCGACGGCCGCCTCGCCCCTTCGATGACACGTGAGGTGTTAAAAACACGGAAACATTATGGTAATTATAATTATTTGGATTTAATTATTGTTTGCTGCATGACAATTTAACTTACCACAACTTAACACTACAAATACAAGATAGATTAAAATTATTAAAACCAACTGAATTTCTCGTCTAGTATTATTAATTAAAGACATGGTTACAGTTACACGGCATCCGCAAGTTCTAGCTTTATGGCGATTTAAAGCCAGTTTAAAGCTAGTGCCTAATTATCTATAATAACTATTGATATGATTATATTATTATTATAGATATAGAAAAATATTTAGTGTGCTTTTCTTCAAGTACCTATTTATTTTTATAAGCATACTCAAATATGAAGATTACGTGGCAATCAGGTTCACATTGATCAAATAAACAATCTTAAAACGATTAAAATGTTCCAAAAACAATCCATAATAATAAGAATGAGTCTAGAAATAATGTATCTAAGAGTATCTAATTTTATATCTATGCTATTTTAAATAGCGTAGCTGCTCTATTCATATATATGTAGATTTTCGTCCGCTCTATGCAAAATATGAAGAGTAGTTAGAGTAATCCGTCTGCGCGGGCGATAGTACTAACCTGGGTATTAAACTCCCAACTTCCACACTTCGCTGGCAATCCACTACAATGACACGTTTTATTTTATGACACCTTCCAGCAACACCGATATTAACTACGTGCCAACTCAAACAATTCATTATTAAAATACCTGTGAGAGTACAGCTGTCTTAGTTAATGTGCGCTAAGATTTAAGACTGAAAACGTGCTTCAGAGAAATTAAAAATACGACTTAAAAAAATCGTTTTTATAGTCCTTTACCTCCCTGATGGCAAATTTTAGTAAAATTTATATCAATTATGTATGTAACTTTTTAAAAGAGATACATTATTATATTATTTATCTTTACGGGATTACGAAGATATTTATTGAGATTTGATATAGGTACTCTTATAATATTTTTACTTTATACTGATTTTGTTTTTATAAATTACTATGAGAAGAGTTAATAAGTAAAATACTACTAATTTGAGTATAATTCGTTTTGTTCTAATAATCTAGCTCGGCAATTTGTGTTTCAACAAACGTTTTAGGTTTATGAACGTCATGTAATATAAGTAAATTAGTTTATTTCCTCTTGGCGACAATTTAGCTCACGCTCTTGTCACAAATTGTCGGCGAGGGTAAATGCAGACTATTAAGGAAATACAGCAATTCAAACAGCCTTTACCCTACATTACGGCACAATCTTACACCGGCGAAATTATAAGCAACACCTTCTTATGCCGTGCTCTGAAGCAATAACACAAGCAGTAAGTGAACTAAGAGCTTTTACAATTTTATACAATTGTACTCAAACTACCTAGTTTTGTTCATAGTTTTTGTATTCCAAAAGAATAACTTTCGTATAAGTTTTTAGTAAGCAAAGTATCTGGCCCCATTGTAAGACGATAGAAGTGGGTAAGTAAGAAAGATAACAATTTCCAAAAGTATTTATATGAGGTGGGTTATTCTCAAGACATTGTACAATGACCTTTTCGTTAAGAAACCGACGAATAAATTTACAATTCTGTGTGAGAGTTCAGAGCGGCGTAGGACAAATACTAAAAGTCTTTCGTACGACTTGCTGTACTGAATTTAAAACACGCTTAAAAACTATCAATGGAATTCGTATTTTTTAATGTTGTTTCACATATTTATTTAGAATTAATTACAATATACAATAGGTATGCCACTCAATTAACCAGTACGGTAAAATTCAATTTGCTAGGAAAGTAGGTATGCTACGATAATTAAAGTGATTGGCAATTGTTTGTGTTATGCATAGCTCTGTGTTAATTTGTTCCAATATTATAATCTATATAAATTTCAGATATGTTTGATATTATATAAACGTAATAATAATTTGTTTCCTGTGCAAATGAAGTCAATGATATTATTGTTAGACGCGTGGAGTTAGCTCAATTATGTTTCTTTCATGTGTTAATGTTCTATTAAAAATCTAGGCTTAGCTCTTACTCCAACACACTAACTTAGAATAATGTCAAGAAGCGAGTCACGACTATACAATTTCTACAATATTTTGCTCCTCAATCGTTACTATAATATAGAGGTTTCGCCAAACTATTTCGTGTTGACGAAATTTCTTTATCTCTTAGTACCACACTGTCTCATACTTGCAGTGCCAAGACTTGTTTACTGTAAGTATGAAATATTGGATTCTTCAGACTTGCTCTGACTGAATGCGGAACGCGACATGTGCTGAAAACGGATTTCATAAACACTTTTGTTTATCACCTTTAAAGTAATATTACTGAAGGAGAAGAAAATATTTTCTTAATTTATAAAGACATTTTCTAAAATACTTACCCTAGATTACAAACACGAACAGTAACATATTATAATGCAATGTTAAGATTAATAATATAGAATGATCATGTTTATCAGTAGGTATTATAAATTTGTTCAATACAAAATATTGAACAACGATTATCCGGCACTGGCGACACTCGTCGTCAATAATATAAAACTACGAGCAATGTGTGTAATACAAAGAGAGTATATTGTGCGAGTATCGGGGCATCGCTGTCAGTCGCCGGCCGCCAGTTGAGAACTTTCCTTCTTCACGCGGAATCGACGCAATGAATTATGCATGAGAATTAAGTTTGACGGCAGATAAGCGGCCGAAAGATTTATTTGCCGATATGATGTGTAGAAAACAATCCAACTTGTTTCCCACTTTCTGAATTATGGCTGTTGTTTTATTGTGGGCACGTCAAAGATTCTAAGTTTTTGATGACATCTATGGATTTTATTGTAGAGCCACTTGCCTTCTTTTTGTGGAGCCAATCTTTGATATGTTATAAAGTTAGATGTGTCGCTAGCTTTGAGAGACCGCTTAAAAAAGTTATGTTGCATTTGACAATAGAGGAAATAAGAATGTCATTGATTTGTTTGTTGAATAGTGCCAGTCAACTTCATCAATCTGTACACATGGTAAAAGCTTAGAATCTATTAATAGTGTTAATTCGTTAGATATCCATTATTATTTATTACCTTTAAAGCTTGACGCAAACACAAATCGGTATTGTGGGCCGTGCATCCTTTTATCAGAGTTACGCACGCTCTTATAGGACCTTCCCGGAAATTTAACTTCGTTAAGAATGAAATATGTCCCGTCGTTATTCCACGGCTTGTTGCGCGAATACTTACATTTCGAGCTCCACCTCTAGTTTTCTCATCAGACCCAACGGAAATAATTTCAACCGAGACTGAATTATGACAAAACTCCGACGGACATTGCCGCATCCGTAATGAGAATGAAGTCGAGATATGTCCGTAATTTATTATCACATGCTCGTGCTCGGACCCGACACGGAGAGGAAATCGACTGTTTTTGCCACAGCACGACTAAGCATGATGTAGAAACAGGTACCCAGTGCATTTAATCATGCTAGGGCAATAAGGTCGGTACTTAGGACCGTTATTAAAATACTTACAATGTAAACGGAGTGATAAAATGAGCCGGCACAAAGTGAAATAGGAGGTAGGTGGGTGGTACAAGGAAGTATTTAATTAAATCTAGCGGCGGGGTCTTTAGGGCGCTTTACATCACCGCCGCTAATCACAGGTAGGCCGTCGACACGTTCGCCTATTTGAATACCAGACGGCTATTTTGTAAGTGCCAGTAAACTCATCAGCAAAGTTTACTACTTCTTGATAACAAATAAATTATGTTTGAATTTTGTTTTCACTACCTAATCTAAAGAAGTATCACAATCCGGACTCGCAACTCTGAATATTTTTATTAATTCAAGCAATATGCGACTTTTTTTAAGAATTAGTTTAATATGAATAAAATACACCTCAAACTACACAAAAGAAAAAAACCTGTATTTTTAATCATTAATCAAACAAACTGTCATCTCTGACAGTTGAAACATAAATAATATTATTTTTTTACACGTCACTACAATGTTTTTCAATTTATTATTTTTCACGATTTTATAACATCAGCAAAGACAGCAAATGGAAAGTAACATTGTCCACACTTTAGATGGAGAACGAGTCTCAAGCACATACGCTGAAATATATTTGAATGATGATCATTGTGATTATACAAAATCGCTCGCCTTAGAGCTAACAACACCCAGAGCGCCAACAAGGAAACTGGGCAAAGAATCTAATATTACAAATTATGATATTTTAAAAGATGTGTGGACGTCACCCAGCGATCTCCTAATTGGAATAATAGAATTACAACCGCCATTTACCTCTAAAATAACCAGAGGTAAAACTCATGAAGGAATTCTTGCTATTGGCAATGAAGTTTTGGAAAAAGAGTATGCTAAATTTATGAAACTTGTAACAAATCTTCTTCATGAAAACGATTCTGCATGGAGCCATATTTTAGAACATGAAAAAGCATCTGTAAAGAATAAGGTAAAAGATATTTACGATAAGATTTTCATGGACAAGAGTAAGATTATGAAACATGAAATAGCGGAGTTTTATGAAACCACACTTCAAGAACTAGAAGTTAACATAAAGACCCAGGTTGATGGCGTTTTGATAACAGCTCACGCAAATATTATAAGTGATTTGAATACAGAAATACAATTAAAACTAGAAAAAGAAAGAATAGTGTTGGAAAATATATTAAAGAAAAGGTATGAGTCTGAGGTTGCTAAATTAAAACATTATTATAAACTTTTACTACAAAATGAAATATACAGATATAAAAAACTCGTCAATAAAACCACACAAGAACGGAACGATGCTATACAAGCTTTTTGTAGACAAGTTGAAGCTGAAAATATCACTAGTACGATGTACGTTCTATGCTTAGAACGAAAAAAATGTAAAATTAAACAGTTTATATTGGAAAATTATGAAAATCTTGACTTATCTGAAGTATATCGCAAAATTAAAGAGCGGCAGAATATAATTGCTGCATTTCAGAAAAGGGATGTACTACATATTTCAGATTTAAATAAAGTATGGGAAGAAAAAATTCAAAAAGTTTTACAAATCTTTCTCAAGTTTATTAGCTTTAGCCTAAAATTAATGCCTGAACAAACTACATTTTTATTAGATTTAGAAAAGATGGTCGTTTTGCAACTTAATGAAATACAAAAAACACCAAAGAAGGCTCCTTCAATAATTGTTGACGAGGAAAGGTTTAAGAACATTTTTAAATTTGAAAAACTGGATAAAGTAGAAGGTGAATGTACTAATGAACCATTTGTCATAGTTGGTGATTTGTCGGACCCTATCCCACCTCAATACGGAAGCAGAGAAACATTGCCTTCGGACGTTGATCTACCACTCATAAGACTGCACAGACAATACTTATATGCAAAATGTCATGGATACGAGGAAATCAAAACTGTTCTCGAAGCACAGCGTTGTAAGTGCGCAAATGCACAAGAAAATGAACCATCGCAAGATTCAACTTCTAGCAGTAGCAGTGCAAAGGACTTTGAAAATACTAAGTTACTAATTGATAAAGAATCATCTAATGAACTTTTACTTTTAGATGACATTCGGCGTCTGTACGAATGTCCCGTTAGAGGCTGCAAAGATTGGGCTAAGCGTTTATCTTTTCCATTTTTAGAATCTTACTTGGATTTTTCTGAAGATAACTATAGACGGGTGAAAGCTGTGTTAGGAAAATCGGCCAAAATTGATCCACCTCCTGAACTTTTGGATCCGAAGCAGATAGTGTTTTCTGAATTGCCATTTTCAGCAACTAAGGAACCATATCATAATGTGGAAACACAATATTCGAGTCAAGAAGATTTATATGTCCCTGATATAGAATGTCCTTGCCTTGATGACGTTATTTCTGTAAAGCACTATGAATCCAGCAACAGGGTTGAAGAGTCTCCAGATCGAGCTCTAAATGAGATTTTAGCTAAACGCAAAGTTTCACTAAGGCGCCTTTTACAACAAAATCCAAATTTACTTAAGATGTTCACTGATGAAAGTTTTGATTTTATAATGTAGGTAATGTATCTTTTTTGCAAACCGTATTACCATTAATATTTTCCCTCCATTACTTTGTTTTACTGAATACCTTATGAAACTAGTAGAACGAATTTGGCATAGTGGTACCATTTCAAAGCATACGTTTCCATTCCATAAAATCCAAATGATGGATTTATTAAAGGACGTCGCCGAAAAGCATCAATCGTCATCATATAAACAACACCACTAGCTAGGAGTAATGCCTGGAGCGAGCGTATATTGGGCGTTAAGGTAAATTTACACGGCGCTAACAACTTAACTTATTAAGTCGTCACCAGAGTCGTCGCGTACATGTAATTAAGAGACGGGAATTATAACATTCCAGTCGTAACTACAACACTATTGACGTTATGCAATTTTGTCACATTTTGTAGCATTGTAATAACTAAATGCAATATAAAATAATCTCCTCTGATACAAACTCTCTTCTAAACATCCTTTTAAACACCAAAATGCAGAATAAAATTGCTAAAGAAATAATTAATTAAAGATGAAAAACACATACAGCAGCATAAAGAAATGAAGAACCGCCTCCTTTTTTCGAATTTGGTTAAAATAAATATAAAAAACAGCATTTGTTTTTAGTGGACCGATAGACGTACTGCTAGGCAGCTAAAAGTATTGTTCAAAATTAAGACTAGCGCACCGTTCTATGGCTCGCCGTAATGATAATGAACTGTTTACTCGCGCTCGACGTGGAGGAGCGCACTATAGACTCGCGCGACATTCGTATGCGTCAAACTAGCGCCGCCGCCTATTTTATTTCATTATTTATTAGGAATAGCGAAGTTGCACTAGGTGGCCACCAAACTCTGTTTTCGCTATTCCTCATAAACTATACAAAATGAGACTATTACAGGTATTAAAAAAAAGCTTATGACAGGTTTCACAAACTGAACATTCAGTATTTTTTAATTCCTTTGTTCAACGTAATAATAAAATAAAATAGGCGGCGGCGCTAGTTTGACGCATACAGACACCTTGACGCACGATCCGGAGCACCATTCGTCAATTGTTCAGCTAATATTTTTTTTCACTAAAACGCGATCACGACGCAATCTTCAGCGAGCAACTAAAATATGCACACTAAATCATCCAAATCGTACACGTACACAATAATTATATATATAAGTTTGGTACGATTGTATTATTGCTTAGACAAAATATAAATTTACAAAACAATATAAGATAATATAATCACATTAGCGTTCACGTTCTGAAATGACTACTTCTCAACTCCAATGAAGATAAGCAATGGCAAGCTGTGAGAAAGGCATTCATTTGTTCTAAGATAAAGTTATTGTCGCCGTAATGAATTAACAAACACAATAACCACTGATCATCGAACACCGAGACAAAACAAAAGGACAAGTCTTGGATTGAAATATGTGTTCAAGCGTAATAATAATTTATCAAAGGGTAGGTAAAAGATTTCTTTTCACAAGAAGTGATTCAAAAAGTAGAAAGCGTACCTATCAAACTTTATGTTTGTTGGTGGGCGTGTATCTAATCGGTTTATCAAACTGAGTATTGATCAAGCAAAACATTGAAATATCACTATCTACCTAGAGTTATGGTACATTATCTAAAGTTTTTGTACTGCAAATAAGAAGTTTCTGCTGATTTTAAGGACTATTTAGCACAACATATTGTATTTTTGCAGTTCTAAACATAACTTATTTAGTTCACACACAAGAACCGATGGCAATGTAGTAATGGTGTAGCCCAGGAAACAGAACTAACAATACATGGATCTACGAATCAAAAATAATTTGAGTAAGAAAGTTAATAAAAATATGATGTTGTTGCTTGTCAGCAAATATTTAGCGTAGATACGCAAAAAGTAAAAGTAAATAAAAAATCAAATAAATAAATATCTTTGGACATTTTCCACGACGTCATCAAGTCACAAGCTAAGCAACTTAATGCTTGTGTTATGGTAACCAGATGACTGATATACCTACTACATAGATACATTTTTTTAATGATAGTTTTATATTTCTGTTCATAGGGTTCTTTTCTGTAAAAGGACTTGCTGAAGTTTATAATTAAAAGAATAAAATATAACTTTACTGTACATACGCCTTAAAAGAAACAGCAATAAAGAATCCTGTTCAAAACAAGAGCAATCATTAGAAAATGAAAATGAAAAACTTACGAAAAGTTACGACTTCGACGGGATTCGAAATGAAATACCTAAGTGTGGTTTAACACTATAATAAAAATATATAAAACTAAAGAGCAATCATCGTGAAAAGTGAATTAAAAATGTATTTAAAAAATCAGATACTTACTAAAAATGTGTCATATCAAAAAATTAGGAACTCTAAAAATTAGCTTCACTTGCTCGTTCACTGCATTGAGCAACCCTCTTTTGCGAGTTACAAAGCGTAGTCAAATAGATTTCATAAAACAAATCTAAGCGGCTTCCCCGACGTAAAACTAAAATGGACATGGAAGACAATGATTATCCACATTACAGTTATAGGAAACCTCGCAAGTTAACTAAAGTCAGATCATCACCATTCGAAGCAGCGGAAGCTATACACAGAAATAGAAAATATTGGGACGGTGTTTTTCACGACATAAACACTGCAATCTGCGATAAGGTAAGTACGTTAAATGTTTTATTTTATTTTACATAAAGAAACCACATTAACTGTGTGCCTTTTTTACTTCAGTTGGAGGAAAGCAAAAAGTTATCACAAGTTCTGCCAAGTGATTTGTATAAAAAAGTTTGCGAAACTTTGGATATCCCAAAAATAAGCCATGAATCTGAAGAAACGATGGAAATTCAAAGTGAGTAAATAAAATTGATTTAATAGAATGAGTGTGTTTTTGTGGTATAAATTACTTAAAATCAAATGGAGACTCAAAGCATAGTTGGTAATTGGTATAAGTGCAAAATATTTATGATTAGTAATTACAACATCAAATAAAATGTATAGGTACTTTCCTAAGTTTCAAAAAAAGTGGTGAATCTTTTAAGATCGTATTATCTCTAAAATGTTGTTTCATATTACGAGTATAATAAATTATTTATGTGTGTAAGGTGAGAGTACAAGTTTTTTTATATTCAACTTTTACTTATTCTACCACAGATAATTATAATACTATACTAGCTTCTGCCACTTTCAAACTTCTTGCTTAAAATTATTATTTGAGTACAAAAATATGATCTTTGGTTACAATAATTTATCGGGTTAATGAACTACGAAAATATATTTTGCATATATGTATCTTTAAAATATATGAGTAGCCAAAACTTGTATGTAAGTATATAAGTACTTATACCTAATATGAGGTATTTGCTCAGTCTTACTTGATGACAATGTATTTATACTCATGCACTATCCATTACCTACTTTTATAACTATGGGTAGATACTCTAACTCCCTAAAAATGTGTATACTTGTTCTGTATTTTCAGGTAGAGTGCCGCGCCGATCGATAAAAGAACCAATGCTTTCATTTAGAAAGACTCTATATATCGACAGAGAATTAGATTCAGATACTGACGTTGAACTTTGTCCTAGGTAACGTTTGGTTCTTATGTTCTGATTGATTATAATAATATTTTAGTATTTCAACTCAAGCTATTTTACATTAAATTATTGTGGCCTAAAACATTTCGAACATCTTCTAAAATTTCAAATATTTATGTGTTTTTGTAGCCGTGTTGGCTGAGTGGGATAGTTTCAGTACTTTCAGTTTGAAGGTTTTGGATTGATTGACGAACCTTGGCTGACCGTGAAATGATACAAATAGTTTACTTTAGGCTTTTTAATACAAGCTCTAATCTAAACGGTGAAAATGGTAAAACTGAGCAAGCCTACTTCATCTGAACAATACGCACGTTAAACGAAGGCATCTATAGATTGCCATCAGGCTCTTTTTAAATATTTGAACAAAATGTTCTTGTGTTTAGCACACAAGAGTGATTGATGAATTGATTTTAGTAATAGGTGTGCAACCTATTCAAATATTTACAGTGATGAAGAAGAAGAATATAACGTCCATAAGGAGCTTCTCAGTAAGCCGGTAAGAGAGCAAGTCACGTGGCCCACACGCTACCTGCAGCCTGAGAGGGAAGACGAAAAAAGCCTTGTAAAGAAAGCTGACGATTTAACTGATCGCGTATGATCTCCTCATTTATTCATAAACTAGTAGACCCGCGCGGCTTCGCTTGCGTGTTTGCAACCCTTTAAAGGGGTAAACCTGCGGTAAAAAGTTAGACTTCTGGCAATACATCGTTGAAAACTGCATTCAGTAGATTTTGCGTCATGCGGGAACAAACATACATCCAGACAGACACACAAAATGTTAAAAACCAATTTTTGGCTTCTGTAGCTCTAATAGTAGTAAGACCCCCATATTAGTTTTTCATTAATATCTCAAATGTACAGACATCGACGTGGTACAGTTTTATTATATGTAGAGATTATGTATTCAAGAATTTATATTTTACCTGTCATAATAGTTTTCAACCACAATATTGCCATACCTACCAGGACTTATACCGCCCATTTACATTTGAAAGAAAATCTAACGCTAACAAACGGTACTAATGCTTTACACAATCTTTCTAGTTTCGGCTTTCTCAGTTTTTGTATTCTATTGTACCTATTATTGAAGTTAGTACTAGATTTTTTTTTCGGTGGCTTCAATCCTGTTAAGTTAATAATTAAAAATTGGTACCTATCTAATATTAAACAATGTTGTCTAATGTAGGTAGGTACTACGTACTACTTTTATAAAATGTTCACAATGCTACAATGCTTCTCATAAAAAGTTAGAGAATACGTCGCATGCAAAATTGACAACTAAAGACATTTTAGTATGTTACACTTGGCTGGTATCTATCTGGATTTATAATCCATTTTTTTAATGACTTATTACAATAACATTTTTTTACAGATCGCTAAAGAGTTCTGTGAATACATGAAAGAGTTGGGTGGTGATCAACAGTCGCAGTTATTTACTCCAAAAGCCATCAAAGAGCTGTTTCAAGTAATTTTGAATACAACTACCTAATAATATCAATTAAGTACAATTCACTCATTATCATAATTAAAACCAACCTTTAACAAATAAATCTAACATGTATACAAAAGTATATTTCTAAACTAACCTTTCAATATTTCAGATTGAATTTGATACTCACGTAGCTCGCAGTCTCAGGGTAGTTACTAAAGAATTGCCCTCGATTGAAGAAAAAGTGGCAAACGTTACTGGAAACCCAGAAGTAGGTATATGTGTATAAATACATAATTGTATGTATGGCATAATAATATTATACTATACATACACATTAAAAGCCTATATGATCATGCTGCTATCACATTAATATTATAAAGATTAATGTGTATAAGGTGTGCGTACCAGGATAGCTTATATCCTGGATTAACACATAGGCTACTTTTGATTCCGGTATTCCCATGGGAACGGGAACTATTCACCGCGGGTAACACCGCGTGGCGAAAGCGAAAGTTTGTATGGGTAAGTGGATGTGTAGGTAGGTGTTTGTTGCTCTTTCACGCGAAAACTACTGAACTTATTTGACAGAAACTTAAAATATACATATTTTGTGACCTGGAGTAACATATAGACTACTTTTTATCTCTTCCGGATAACCTTTGGGTGGATATACCTAGTGATTATTGATTAAGGTGGTATACCAAAATTTTTTTTATTTAATTTTTTTAAATGCCTTGTGTTTGTTCCCAGAAATCCCTTTATGAAGCACTGGAAAGAGAAGTCACGAAGGATATAAAAGCAGAAGAAAAGCCAGACCTCACTCGTGGCTTCAGCGGCTGTCTGCAGCGGCAGGACCAGTGGCGAGCTCCGCGCAACGACACGAGAAAGCTATGGAGGTCTGCAAGACATGTGCCGAAGGATTTGGTCACTTTGAAGACTGTCTGGGAAGGAATAACTAACCTCAGGTAAACATTTTCTTGTCTATGTCTTAATTTTTTTAAACCAATTGAATCGTTCAGATTTAAAAATCATCATTCTCCTGCCCTTATCCCACGCTAAGTGGGGTCGGCACAACATGTTTTCTTCTTCCACTCACTCCTATCACTCGTCAACTCTGAATCTACTCCTCTAACATTCATATCCTCTTTCACACAGTCAAACCACTTTTTCTTCGGCCTTCCTCTACTTGCATGCCCATCCACACTCATACTTATAGCACGTTTGGTGACATGTTGTTCATCCCTCCTCATAACGTGTCCATACCATGATAATCTTGCACTCCGCACCTTTTCGGTAATGGTCGCCACTTTCAAACTTCCCCTTACATACTCATTCCTTACTTTATCCAAACGTGTCACCCCACACATCCATCTTAACATTCGCATCTCAGTAGCATGTACTCTCCTTTCATTCGTCTTCTTCATTGCCCAACACTCTGATCCATACATAGCTACAGGTCTGATTATGGTCTTGTAAATCTTACCCTTAAGTTTGAGGGGCATTTTCGGGTCACAAATCGTCCCTGAGACCTGTCGCCACTTCAGATTTAAAAATATATTTCATTTAATAGTATCTATACCCAGCTCTTGGTTAGACAAGGGCAAAACTTTTTTTAAATAATCAGATAATTACATAAAGTTCTTTACTGTGTACCTACCTAGTAAAAATTGATAAAAATAGAGCAGTTAAATAAAACATATTCGAAGGAAAAGTTAATACAAACAAAAACATAATTCTAAAAAAATCATCAAGAAAAGTTAAAACTGTCTCGTATTAGGTAGGTATATAATTATAATATGAGACAATAATAACTTACCTACGGTATTATAATGCTAAAGTCAATCTTTGTTAAGTTATTTATGTAACTTAGCTTAAATAATAAGAACATACTTTAAGCGGACATGGAAATAGAAATGAACGATGTTGCTAATTGTTAGCAGTAAGACCTTACTTTTCATTACATTTTTCATAATTATAATCTGAGCCAATTCATTTTAAACTTTGCTCTTTATACATTTCAGGAGTGTTAAAGAGTATTGTCGTTGGATGATTGATCACCCAGAACACAGAAAACCACCTTATCTAAACAGCCTGGGCATGTTTGACCCTGCAGTACTGGATGCAAGGCTTTCGTTTGAGGCTAGTCATCAACCTGTGTCTTTGGTCACAGCTAATGAAGAGCCAGCTCCTATTGATCATATTCGCCGAAGACTGTCTCAACTTGCAGACTCCAGTTAAATTTATCAAAAACAGTACCTAATTAATTTCAATACCCAACTTCTAACAAACTATAATTGAAATAATTAAATTTTGAAATAATTAATTAAAATTATTGAAGTCTTTCTTTTCAATAACACAGTTCAATTAGTTACTAGGAACTACTGATTAACCTGTAAGGTATGCGTCATCGTTTCGGATCACGAGATGGACTTTACTCTAGCAATATTGTTGAAACAGCATGCTAGCCGCGGTTTTGTTTCACTGATTATGAGTGTTTTATCATAACGTGTCATCGTGTTATCTGTTATACTTTGCACCTTGTATCACATTTTATTCAAGATAATTGAATAGAACTGTAAAACTGTAAGTAATTACTAACTTCAATACAAACACATTGTATATTTTGATAATTATTGACTTATTTTTATCAAGGTACCTAGGTACTCGTATCATAATGTAAGCAAACTTTGATTGTATCAATCCTACTCTGCCTGCTCCGTATAATAGAAAATATAGGTCATGACCATTATCCTATTTTTGTTTAACAGGTTCAGCACTGAATTACGTGTAGCAAGCCAACCTCAACAACACTCACAGTACCTACTATCCTTTTCTAATAGACTTACAAGACAAAGATGGCGATATTTTTAACTGATTTCACATGAATGAGGACAAATACTACTGCCAAAGAAATTCGGTGCATGAATATGTAACAGCAGCCGCGTAGTTTTAAAACCGGTTAGCAGCGAGATAGGAAGATAAAGGTTATTTACACATTTGTCTACCTTTGTGCGATAAAGACCAATAAAAAGACTAGTATAAAATACAAAACTCTGTATAGATTTGTCAAATTCTCAAATGAATCAAAAGTAAAATGGATAACAAGAAATATGTCAGTGAATCAAACAGGAACTTTGAAACTGTGCTGTATACAGAGTTGGGTGCGTTTGGAAAATTTCAAGTGTACAACATCGCCTTACTAGCTCTCCCTGCAATTTTCAGTGCATGTATGGCCGGAGACTACATTTTCACAGCCGCAAGTCTGCCACATCGCTGTCTCGTGCCGGAGTGCGACGCGGAGACTCCTCAGTTCGCACCGGAGTGGATTTTATCTGCGATACCTGCTACAACCTCGGGATTTGACAACTGTCACCGCTATGCTTACCGAACAGAAATCCCAGAAACAATACCGAACAACAGCACGTGTCCTGCTGTCATATTTGACACAAACAAAACCGTACCATGTGACCAATATGTCTACGAAAAGACAAACACTGTAGTATACGATTTTAACCTCCAATGCCAAGAATGGTTGAGGGCTCTACCTGGAACCTTGAATAGTCTAGGTGGGATGGTGGCACTGGTGCTGGCAGGATTTGTATCGGATCGATTTGGAAGACGGACATCTGTTGTGTTTTTCTCTTTTAACATTGCTTTAGTTGGATTAGTTCGAGCGTTTTCTGTTAATTATGCGATGTATGTAGCGCTTCAGTTTTTACACACTGCTTTCGGTGGTGGTGCCTTCAGTGCCGCATACATACTGGCGGCGGAAATAGTCGGACCTCAATACCGGGTTCGTACTAGCGCTACAATGTCTACGATGTTCGCCCTCGGCCAAGTCGTACTAGGTGCGTTGGCATACGCCATCGTCGAATGGCGTAATCTCACTTTGGTGCTCTATATCCCTGTATTTTTGCTTTTATCATATTACTGGATTTTAACTGAGAGTCCCCGTTGGTTACTTAGTAAAAATAAACAACAAGAAGCAAAAGCATCACTTCAATACGCTGCTCGGCTTAACGGCAAACAGATTTTAGATGAATGGATGGCATTTTTGCTCACAGCTATTGCCGCCAAACCCAACGACGCCGACGGGAAGGAAACTAACCAGGAAAATCTTTTTTTACGCGTTATCCGCTCGCCTGTAATGCTGCGCAGATGTTGCACTACACCAATTTTGTGGATTACAACAGTATTTATTTATTATGGACTATCAATAAATTCTGTTAATTTGACTGGAAACATGCACATAAATTATATAGCAACAGCAGCAATTGAAATTCCTGGTTACTGGACTGCCGTTATTATTTTGGACAGGATAGGTCGTCGAGTTACTTTGTTTGTTGGTTTCATGGGGTGTGCAGTTTGCTGCGCGGCGTTTGCATTTACACCTAACAATTTTTACGGATTGTCTCTGTTTCTATATTTGTCAGGGAAATTTTGTATTGGGGCTGTCATGACTTCTGTGTATCTATACACGGCGGAATTGTATCCCACAAGATATCGCCATTCTTTTCTAGCTTTGTCTTCTATGTTAGGTCGGATAGGATCCGTGGTTGCTCCACTCACACCACCTCTTATGGTGCATTGGTCGGGAATTCCATCTATGATGTTTGCGACCATGGCCTTAATATCTTCATTTTTAGTGCTCACTCAACCAGAAACAAAAGGGTTGAAAGTCCCAGACACTTTTGAAGATGCTGAGCGATTAGGAAAAAATAGAAGAACGTCTAGAATATCTATGTACTGACTAATGTATTGTAATGACCCATATAAGAGAACTGTAATTTAAAAAGAACTGTTATTCTACCTATAACTATAATTAATAGTAAATGATCTAGTACTTAAACATAATTTTATGAATTAAAAAGTATTATCTAAGCTACTACTTACGGCTCTTAAAGATTCAATTATTGACATTCATTTATTAATATATTTTTTCAGGAGGCAGTTACTTTGGTAACCACACACAAACTATGTTATTGATGATTTATAGAAGAAGGTTTTGTTCAACCATATACTCGTAGTATCATTGGAAAACTAGGAAAGATTTAAATCAGAAACCTAAGATTATTTATACAGGTTGTTCCAACGCTATGCTACATAGAAGACCTTTCTACTTTAAATATTATAGGTACCTAGGTACTTAGGATATTTTGCTGAAGACAACATTATTTTATTTTTATAAGTAAGTGATAGCAGAGATTAGGGAAACTGGTCTATGGTGATAGATACCTGCATTAGACGTTTTTTTTAATGCATGTTTTATCTGAGATCGGGCTGACTAAATGTAAAAAAATTAACACCTCTTATTGATATAACATAATTATTATGTGAGTTATTATCTACATTATATTGTTTCTAACGACAGAAAACGCAAGAGGCCTAAGTTTTAATGCGACTACCTCACGATTGGTTTTGGCATAACGCGAGTTAGTCAGAATTGAGTTTTAGCGTAGATAATTATAATAATACCTATAATACCTAGGTTTTAGGCACACCTGGACAGAAAGGTAATTTGGTATTCAAAGTAATAAGTGTCTTCTATCAAAGACATTTATATTTTTGTTTAAAAATAAACTTGAAAATGTAATCTTTGTTTTATTAAATAACTAAATAAATAAATTACGAATTTAGATCAAAATTGAGATTAATTTATTCGTCTTTAGTTATAATACCATGTTTATTTACAGAAACGAAACTAAAACATATTAACATAATTGTTCAAAATACTATTAGAACAGTAGAGCCACCTAAGGATCGTTTTGATCTTTAGTTTATGTTATTGTTTTATTTCAAAATAAATAAATTATTATTAGGACACCATAAATATATGTATGTGGCGCCATCTATGAATTGAAAGCTGTAGCTCTAGCCCCTATGGCGTATAACAATTTTCAAACAACAACCTTTGTGCTCCAACTTTCGCTATAGGTTTTTAGTGTACCGAATCAGTTTGAAGAAAATTTACTAGATGGCGCATTTCTCCAAACACGGTAAGTAAAGTTAACCGTTTACCTAACGATAGAGTGCATTTTGATGCATGCATATTTTTCTTTTCACTACTTCCTAGAGTAGAGTAATTAGAGTTACTACGAGAGTAATAATAAAAGTCTGAAAGTATTTGAAATGAAAGTTCTAATGCTTCGATCAACAACTCTTTGATCGAAGGTCTAATCTAATGAATTAGTTCAAGGTTAATATAGTGCCGGGTCTATCTACAGGGTTATTCATTATTAGCTACAAATATTCAGGAATTAGGTTCAACAAAAAAAATATAAAATATTTATGAAATGATTTTTTTAAGTTTTGTTACGAAAATCACGAGAAAATCGATGAAGATTATCCTTTCGAATCAATGGCGCGTTGTTACATCGAATAGTCAATTTCTGAGGTGATATGCGACCTCCGCACCGCAACGTCCGCAACTGTCATACTTTGTTATTATTTGGGCCCTATTTCCTGAATCGCCTAAACGGAACTACCTATTTGGAGTTTCTCCAAGGAGACCTGCAGTGTATCCAGGAGGTGCCATTGGTAGATGTCGGCAGATGTCTTTCAGCATGACGGGACCCATCCACTATGTGCGCAGAGTGCGCGAGCACCTTGGGGATGTGGACCGCACGGAGTCGCATGGCCTGCACGGTCACCTGAGCTGGCTGACGCCGCTGGACTTTCATGTGTGGGGCCGTGCAAAAGCCTTAGTGTATGGAAGTGACGGCCACACAATATCGAATGTCGACGAACTAAAAACGCGAATAGTGAACGCATTCGACATTATGAGAGGTGAAAGAGACACGATGGTTCGAGTGCGTGAACAGTGTTTTCGCAGAGCTCGTCTTTGCATTCGAGAGCAAGGTGGTCATGTGGAACATTATTGTGAATAAATCAGTAACTGTGTTGTAAATATCCGTGTAAATACAATGTGTAAATATCAATGAACTGACTTTTACTTTTACCTACGTATCTGCCTACTACGCACCTACCTACCTAACCAAATAATTGTATTAGGTACTTAATGAATAGGTAATCAAATAGTAATACTTAATGAAAATTATGTGATTGCAAACTAAGTTCCAAAGTATTTTGCGAACTACCTAGGTAGACTGGTATGTAAGTAGGTATTTAATAGGTTAGTAACTAGTCAATGCTTTTTTGTCAGTCCAAATTAAAGTGTGATTAAAGTGTGATGGAAAGTCTAAACTTTAAATTAGAAAAATCACTAAGGTCAATGACATGTAGGCATGTAGACAGGCTTCCGCTGTTATCCAATATGGTAATTGTGGGTGGGACCTAGGCAAAAGGTTGGCGACGATAGGTCATCGTCTTCGGCAATAATTATGCAATACGTCGTAAAGAAACTAATAAAAATAAAATTTTGATACAAAAACTTAAATCAGTTTAGGAATTAAATTGATTCGGCCAAACAAATATTCACGACCCCAAAATTACGCCCTGTAACTTTTTGTAGCTAATAATGAATAACCCTGTATAAAGAAATGGTTACTTATACGAGTAGAAGCTGGAACCAAACAAAGGAGAGCCAGGGAAGAGTGTGGGTAGATAATAATTAAGTAAGTATAGTGCTAGAGAAACTCTTTTATTTGATCGGTTATATTTTTGGTTTGACGTATTTTTTTGTGTTTAATTGTCAAAATACTTATCGTATTTATGATTTTTTATTTTATTATTTCTTATTAAAAGAGCAAACAACAAGTAAATGTAATAATGCCTTGTGGTAAAAGACCTCTGGTCAAAAATTGGGATAAACCCCGAAATATACGAGTGATCACACCATCCCGGTATGAGCAAAACGAAGCGTCCGTGAAAGCTCACTGGAAGAAAGTAACACGTGATTTGGAACTCTCCTATAAAGATGACCAGGTATTGTGCTATTTTAGATTTTAGAATGCATCCCGAAAAGTTTTGAACAGACGAAGGTATAATGTCCAAACCTACTGCTAAGTATACCTTTGAGTATACCAGTTTAGGTACCTAATCGACGTCATTTGCAATGTCCGTTTCAGAGTTTGTTCCCTATGTGGAGAAATTCTCAATGGACCACCTTAGGCACTGTTACACTCTTTTTCCATTTAAATAAAATAGTACTTACTATACCCTATAGCACATCGGCTTCTGGTAGGCAATAGAAACCTAAATATTTTAATGCACTTTTACAGAGGCACGCTGGGCATAGCTCTTCTTGACGCGGTTATGGAAGACATTTAGAAGACTATCGCTCTCTCTTTTAAAGTAGATGTGCATTCAAAACGATTCCGTCAAGATAAAATGTTTATTCGCTTTTAATATTGATCAGCTTGGTTTTTGCCTTAGGTACACATTTTCCAAAGTAGATTCCTGGCCTAACTGGGTTCCAATAAGAGCAGTTTACGAATGAGTTTTATACTTGTGTAGTGTTGTTGTACACAACTATTCAGTTATATTACTACCTAGTATAATTATTGTAGGTATACCTATACACCAAGTTTCAGCGAAACGCGTTCAGTAGTTTTTGCGTTAAAGATTAACAAACAAACCTACATACAAACTTTCGCATTTATAATATTAGTGGAATTTTAAGATCTTCAGACAAGTTGGTATCAATTTACCACCTAGTTACTTTCGAAACATTTTTCTTATCATTTATTTCATGTTTTATTCAAATCGGTTCATACATGATTGAAAAACAAGCATTCTAAATTTGCAAACATCGTTGTCATATGTTGTGTTGAATGGATGATAAGTACGATAAAACTAATAATCATTCATAATCTATCGATAGTATTTATAATCTGCAGTTCTGGGAATCGCAATGTGAAACAGTGCGAGGTCTCGTTGGTCCAGTCATCTTCCAACGGATTGCGAAGATATTCACACTACCCCCTGAGGCTTCGACCTATGAGCCGCATTCAGAAGCCTCTTCCCTGATGCCGTCCGAATTGTTTTACCAAACAAAGACTACAGCCGAGGTATCTTTAGTTACTTTCTCCGGCGTTCACATTGACCTAGAGGCATAAGGCACGTTGGTACTATTGTCTGGGAGAGCTGTTTTTGTAGAGCTGTGTTATCCTCAAACTAATAAGTAATAGTTAACTGGCTGAACTGGTTCTAAAAGTGTTTTGTAAAGTTATGTAAATATGTAGTAGCTTAGTTATTGTATTTTTGTGGTTTAGTAATAGTATCTTGATATTTCGAGGTAGCGGGTATGGAGTGTAAAGGTTGTAAAAGGTTCCCACGATGATTTCTTTCAGCGTTTACGGCTCATGCCTCAAATATTGTTTTGAGCCAAAAATCCATAGTTAAACAGCACATCCGGGTATTATTCCACTCCTTCAAAGCGGATTTAGTCGTATGCATTATCAATTTATTAGCTCATAAAATTGTGATTGCTTTGATGAATAAGATAAGTATCAATTTGCATAGTCATGCAAATTGATACTTATCTTATGCGAGCAACGGATTGAAAATATCACGCGGCCCATAGAAATTCTATCATGGTTTTGTGATCATGGGCAATTGTTTTTTTTTCTAAAATGTATGTTTTTAGTAAACATTACTAATAACGGAATTTGTAATAAAATCATGATATTTTTTTTTACTAATCTCCATCGTCCCACTTCTGGGCAAAGGTCCCCTATATCTTTCCAATCATCTCTGCCCTACGAAACTTTCCACCAATCTTTCTCAAAGGACCTCTAACTCGTTCTTGGTTTTTCCAATGTTATATTTCAGCCTCATACTCGTGAAACGTATTCGATAAGTGACTTCGAACTTTCCCTTGAAGAGGAGGAATTGCAAGAGGAACAATCTGACCAATGGAGCGTATCCTCAGTCGAGCAGAGCTTAGAGCAGAGGAAATCTTCTCGATTCAAGTCAATAGGCAGAATGAAGTCTATTAGCGTCAAATCCTTCTCCAGACGGTCAAAATCAAAATCTTTCTCGCGATTTATGTCGAAATCAATGATGAAATCCTATTCAGGCAGAATCAAAAGTATTCAATCTGAATTGTTATCTCTCGAGGAATCAGCACATACAGATGATGACATGGAAGTACATCCCAGCATTAAGATGAAAAGGTATGGTATGCTATATCTGGTATTGTTTCAAAAGAAATTAAAAAAAAATAAAGCGAGGGAACCAAATTTATTTATCATTTGCAATATTTATTAAAAGGATCAGCTTCATAGCTTCAGCGGTGTGGTTTGTGCGTTGATTCCACAAAAATGCTTATTGTTTTATATATATTGATGATGATATGTTTGTCGCTAGACTGAAAATCATTTTAGTATAGTAGGTACTTACTCTGTTTCTATAAAGACGTGGGATTCCTTATCGATTTGCGAAGAATCCTCATTTCGACATGTTGTACTGCAATGAATCCGAAACCGACATGATAAAATGGAGCTCCAAGTACAAACAAAAGACTTTTGAAGTGTCAGCATCAGATGAATTCAGCAAAAAAGCGGAGATCATGACAAAGATGGTAGGCATGAATAACATTTACTAGCTACGTCTCGCAGTTTAACCAAAGTTTCAAAATTACTTACTATAAAAATGTGTATGCGAACAGGCATAGAGCATAGGCTATTTTTATCCTAATACGACAAAAATTGATAATAGCTGTTAATTATTATTTAGAATCAAATCGTAGTAATTCCAAAGGTCTTCTCTTGTTAACGTAGAAATTTGGAATGACTTAGTTCTTTTGCTTTATGAAATTATTCAATTTATTGATGCAATTATCAACGTCTAACCGCTTATATTCAGACGACTATGAATCTTGACTTGACACAACAAGTTTTGAATTAATTTTGTTATTTATTTCAGATATCAAAAGAGTTTTATGATTGGTGGGTAGGGTTAGGAAATGTTGAGTTTAAAAGTGAAATTAAAAGACCGGAAGATATAGAAGACTTATTCCAGGTAATATTTATCTTTGATACGACGCTTACTGTTTAATAATCTTGCTTACACAAATAAGTAAATTACTAAGCTTCATATTTTATTTTCAGGTCTGGTTTGATGAGCACGCGTCCCGTGGCTTGGTGCTTCACCCGAAGATTCTTCCGTGCGTTCTTAAAAGTATTGCTGAATATGTTAAAGTACCTAAGGTAAAGCCATTTTTCAGTGTTCGGTCAAAAAAGCAAAGAGAAGAAAATAAATAGTATTTCACCTTTTCATTTACACTTTCGACACAACTTAACCTAACTTTTAAATAATCATTTCATAATACATTTATATAACTTAATTACACTACACATGTCATAAGAAACAACTATGTTTATTACACAAGTGTTTGTCCAAATGTGAATCGAGAGCCAAGAGATCGGACAACATAAGACAGATTCCAACTCAATTTTATACTTCCAGACGGCTTGTCCGAATGTTCTCAAGCGCCAGATTGCATACGACATCCACGCAGAGACAAGTCCAGCGCACGATATGGCATTCGGCACTTGCTTACCACAAAAGATGAAACACATTCCACCACAGAACAACACTGAAAAGATGTGGAACTGCGTCAAGATACCAGAGGACCTTCGCTCGATGGCTTGTGTATGGGAAGACGTGCAACATCTCACGTGAGTAAATAATAGAACAAGTAGTATTACAGCTTTACATCATCATTTTGAGCTAAGTACAGTGATGGTTTTAAAATGTTCGTCAACGATTCGTTCAACCAAAGACGATTAATATCTAGAAGACAGACAAAGGCCATACACAAAATCGTAACCCGATCCCGCAGTACCAGATAGCCTGAAAACTTTAAAACATCAATTTTATCCAAGAAATTTCAATACTTAGTAGTAGGTAGCAACAATATTCAATATTTAAACATTTTTAACTAGAAAGTAATTGAAATTTCTTGGATAAAATTGATGTTTTAGAGTTTTCAGGCTATTTTTTAGGGTTACGATTTTGTGTATGGCCTTTGTCTGTCTTCTAGATATTAATCGTCTTTGGTTCAACGAGCACGAGCACATAATCCCTTTCGAAGCTTGAAAAAGGAACGTCACTGGTAATTATGTTGTACAATAAAAAATTATTCTTGCAATCTGGTGCAAGCGAAAACCTACTCTAATGTGACGAACATTTTCAAACCGTCAGTGTACTTTCGGTTCAGAGTAAATTTTTAATAACTATACGAACTTTAGCAACAGCAACAAAAAATCATTCATTTATTGATTGTATAAATAAATAAATAAATTGATTGTATTAATCTTAAATAAATTGATTGTATTAATCTTAAATACCTACTACATAACAGAATTATTATTATAAAGCGTAGTAGCTAGGACACATAAATAAATTAAGTACTTACATATTGAAAAATATTTTTTTTTTATAAAATAATCAAATTGAAGGTAGGTAGGTACTCAACTTATACTTGTATATATACATAACTAATGGAAAAATATCTATTACATTATTAAGGTGCCTCTATGGGTAAAACTAGCGCCACCGCCGATTTTATTTTATTATTACGTTAAACAAAGGAATTTAAAAGTTTGTGAAATGTATCATAACCTTTTTTTTAATACCTATATAATAGTTTCATTTTGTATCGTTAGTTGTATAGGTGAAGTCCACCTTAAGAAACAAAAAAAAAGCGGAAACTGAGTTTGGTACTACTAATTTACCTTCATCGGAGTTGTTTATTATCACTGATAACATTACCTATCTATTTATAATGTACCTGCCAGCCAGTTTATTGACCATTGATTGAATGTTGTGAATGCTTTGCGCTGGTAATTCCCCTTCTTCGTGGAAGTGAGGAACGATTTCTGTAAGGAAGGCACAAACAGAGATTGTACAAGTTGCTGGCCTACTTTGATGTAGTAGTTTGAGTTTATTTGAGGGTTACAATTTTTTTTTTCAAAATCTTACTTTCCTACAAAACTTATAAAAAAATTTTTTTAATGCTAAACGTATTAGTATTAGTATTTAGTAGGTATTTTAATCGAGCACGTAACAAAATAGGCTTGTTGGCTTGACTATACACAAGAGTTTTTTCATGAATAGCTCAATCAATTCATGAAAGATATCGTACCGACATGATACGATTATCTAACCCGGAAAATCTTTGTCTGAGTTAGAGGAAAGAACCCACAAACTACAGACAGTGTATCACTCTACACACGGGACAAAGATTTGAAATTATTAACCGTAAACAATATTATCAATATTTATTATTTTCAGTTCTACTAAAGCTTTCCACAAATGGCTGCGACAGCGTCCGCACTTGCCGATGCCACAATGCTTCAAGGCCATAGACGCCGCGGGAGAGAAGAAACAACTCTTTGTTGTACCCTCAGACTATGTTGTGAAGGACAAGAGTGCCTCTTCCTCGGCCCAGGATTTAGCCTTGCCAGTATCTCAATTCTCACTGGAACTGAAGGAAGTGCTTAGTAAACTAATGAATCAGTGAAATCAGGTTTTTGATTTTGATTGGTGTTAATCAAGTTTTGATAACATCATAATCTTATGAGTATGTTTTTTTTTTAATTTTGATTTTCAGGATTTTCAGGAGTTAGGATGTATAAAATTTTAGAGTTGTTTATATTTGGATGTTTCATTTCACTAGATCAGTAATTTTTACTTTGTATGCACAGCTCACTCACCTTCTAAAATTCTAATCTAATATAAGCTAATAGATAATAACCTACTTAGATTCAATTAGCCATTTATCACAACTCACCATGTTCTTGCAATTTGTATCAATTAACGGTGCTTTTTGATCAGATGACTAATAAACTTACTTAGGTACTTACTAATAAACCTACTCACATACAATGACTGTGTGAATTAATGACTGACAATACAAAACAACTTCTATTGCAATATAACCAAGTTATAACACGGAGGTCATGTTTTATATGTACACTATGTATGTACCTAGGGAATTCTGAAACACATTTTAATATCATTTAATTAGTCTATCTACAGACAGTTTATGGACAGAATTAGTGTGATTTTTTTTTACACTTACTGAATAAACACACGAAATTACATCTTCTTGATTAAAAAAATAAATTCTGATATTAAATGTGCTATTTTAATAGTATGTAGGTAGAAGATTACTTACTTGATTACCTCGTTGTCTATTTGGTCTATTGATCGATGCATTTTTTCGTTTGCTTTTATAATTCAAAAAAACAAACATATTATATATGTACCTATAGGTACACATATAATATGTTTGTTTTTTTGATATCTATATGTAAATCTCTTAATAACGATTTCATAAAAATTATTAGTGATTAATTTTTTAACGAAGAGGAGAAAGAAAACTTTGTTAAACCTCTCATAAATGAAAATATTCTGTAGAGAATAAATGTATGTACTGTACATACATTTATTCTCTACAGAATATTTTCAGGTAAACATGAAAGGAAAACGGGTTTTTTTATTTTTGTTGGAATGATAATAGTATACTTCTTGGATCAAAATCAAAATAAACGTTATCATAGGCGTTATGCGCGAAAACAAAGAGAAATAGTTTTAATCAAAAACACTACGATAATTGTACTCTTATAGTGTAGATAGGTAGTCATGTAGGTAGATAATTAGGTAGGTACATTACGAATTGATAAATTGATAGCGACGGAATTTTTTATTAAAACATTTGCAATCTAAATCGCACACTCCGTAAAAACAGCACATCCCTTAGGTGCTGTAAATTAAATAAATAAATTGTTTAAAATTAAAACCGGAATAGTTAATGTTTGTGAAGTAAATAAAGACAAATTAAAATGATTGATCAAGCTGAAGCGAAACAGCAAGTGTTGAATGAAATAAATAATAGAAAAAATATTGGTGATAAAAAATACCACTCGGAATCGTCTCTGCAGCAGTATGGAGATGAAGACGGCGAAGGGGCCGCCGAGGATAGTGAAAATAAAGATCCTGGGGTATGCTTTGTTATTTTTAAAACCTCAACAATAATAAGAGGGTGTTATGAGTTTGACCGCTATGACATGACGTGTCTATGGGTCTGTCTGTGTGTCTTGAGTTGACCATTTGATGGTTTTAATGCACAAGTTTTATCAAAATCGGACGTTAACAAGATATGGGTTGTAACAGTGGGGATTTTACAAACTTGTTTAAACATTGATGTTCAATAACTCAAGTCAATATTTTGCGAGAAAAAAATTAAGTGTAGGTACTTATCATTTTGTTCTTGAAAGTTCGAACTTGATTAATAGTCTTTAAAATAAAGCCTTAAGATACATTGAGAGTAGGTACAAAATATATGTTAAAGTTTATGTTGCGCTTTGCAGGTTCAAAATGAATTGCTTAGTGACTTATCCCAAATGACAGAAGAAAACAGAGCCCGGAAGCGCGCCATGTCCCAGCCCGGGCCTTCGTCTGGCAGCCTTCGCACAGCCACTGCGGCTCGCGCTGCCAGAAGGAAACCACCAAGAAACGTCATGTATGCTCCCGAACTAGAAGTAAGTAAACGAAAAGTCAATAGTGTCCTACAATAATATGATGATAAGCCAGCACCAGGCAAAAGGCCTAGTTCTGATGACGCTATAAAAAATATTCAGAAGGTCAAAATACCATAGGATATAGGATCCTATGGTATTATGAAACAAACTATTTCAATAAAAGTCTAAAAATGTAGTAGCACTGTATTATATAGGTACAATGGATCCTCAAAGTTGACGTAGGAGGTTAGCAGCGCGGTACATTTTTATCAAATTAATTAGAGCACACTGATATGTGCTTTAATTAATTGATGATGACAAATTGATGATTCAATTTAGCAAAATTCAGTCTAATATAAGAAGAGAAAACGCACTAAAATCATATATTTTTTCCTATCAAGCACGTGCTCTGCTATGTAGATATATTCATCTCTTTATCTCAAGCCATCTTCAAAACCATTTGGTGTAGGCCTCCTTCAGCCTCCTCTACATCGCTCTGTCTTGGGCTGATTGTTTCCAATTTTATCTTTTGGATGTCATCTTTCCATCTTCTCTGAGGTCTGCCATTTGGTCTTTTCCCACGGTCTCCACTCTAACATATTTTTGCACCATGAGTCTGATTTACGGGCTATGTGACCCGCCCATTGCCACTTCAATTTAGCAACTCGCTTCACTACTTCTGAGATTTGCTTTGTTTTCTCAACTACTTGTTAGTTTTCCGGTCCCGTAGATATATTCCCACCAGCTTATGTTCCATCGCTCTTTGAGTGACTATTAGCTTCTGGAGTATCTCTTTGGTTATCATCCATGTTTTGGCTCCGTAGGTAAGAACTGGCAGGACACACTGGTTGAATATTGCAGGAAATTGCATGTCCGCTTGCCGGGAACTCAGGGCCATCTTTTACTTAGCTTATTCATATTTATGTTGATGGATTTAGCTCACCTCATTTAACTCATTCATCTGCCCAGAACTTCTTGATGAGTGAGAAGTAACCTTACTATAGAAGGCTTTGGGCGTTACCGTTGATTTAGATAAGATTCCTCCGCTACCGACCCTCGGTGGTTCCTTTTTCTCTGAAGACCACCAAGCCAACAGACCATAGAAATTGTTGACCCCCCTATACCTACTCTCGTCTGTTTGCTGACCTATATTAAATCCCACTGGGATTTTCACTCAATCTTCCTCCAGGTTACACAGAGTAACAGGGTTCACCGCGAGAAGGTGATAGTGGAGTTGAGGTGCCACAGGCTAGAGAACACCTATTCTGGTATTCTTATGTTGCGCTTGAACCCTGTAGATAATTATAGTACTGAAAAACAATTACTCATTGTAATGTTATCTACATAATTAAATATCTCAATGATAACCATCATTAAAATGTAATTATAAAAAAAAAAATATATTCAGACAACAATGATTTTCGTAGGTACATAAAGCGAGTGAAACGAGTAGGTATTGAAGCGCTCGTGGCTAAGCTTGCTAAGACGTTCTTGATAGATTGTCGAAGTTAAGCAACGTTCTGAGCGGTCACTACTTGGATGGGTGACCGCAAGTGGCATCATCAGCTGAGCGCTTCCGTGCTTCGGGCACGTTAAATTGTCGGTCCCGGCTTTTAAAGTCGTTAAGCCATGACGGAGGCTTTTAGGCGGCCTAAAAACTCCGTCACCAGAGTTGGCCACTTACTCATACGAACGAACGAACGAACCTGAAAAAAAAACAACCTATATTTTTAACCAATCGCTCGAGGGGTAGAAAAAAAAATTAAAAGATTTTTATACTTTACTATGAAATGGTTTTTTGTATACGATTTAAAACCATTTTCTAGCACGTTAAGTTTTTGGAATAGAAGCTACTTACGTTAGCTTAGGTACTTACGTAGATATTTATAGAGTTCTGGTGTCAATTCAGATGTCGCCAAAACTAAACGAATTTTACAGCACTAAAAATGCCGTCCCTTTCATAAAGATCGAAATAAAAAGGATGGCATCAATTTTAATGCTGTCAAATTAGTTTAGTTTAGTTTTTGCAACATCTAAATTGACACCAATGTGCAACGAATCATTGGCGCAGACAACATTGAGCATAATTATCTAGGACACTTACAGAATTACATACTAGGTAGACAGTGGTGCCAATAGGTTCATATTGTACCTACTCGCTGTTTCCTACAACATTATGCCGACATCGCTAGATTCAGTTCGAACTAATATAAGTTTGTGTTTGGTCTTCAACCAAAAATGTTTATCTTTTATTTCAAAGTTTTATCATATTTATACAAAAAGTAGTTCATGTATTGTATATAATGAAAACATGTATCGAGCATATAATCATGCACAATAAACTCGTATCATACCTAAATTTAGATTCTATGAAAGAGATAATGAGAAAACATCGGAAGAGATAATATAGTCACTATATTATCTCTTCCGATGTTTTCTCATCTATTATATCATATATTATAGTGTGTTATTATTTTATAATTTAATCACTCACCCAAGCTCTTAGACCTAGATACAAAAAATTACTAAGCCAAAGTCTCTGTGGCCGAAATCGGCCAGGAAGATTATTATTATTAATTTAATCACTAAAATACTAAACAAAATCCACGCAATGCATGCAGCATAGAAAATGTAGGTTTGTAATATAATTACCTTAAAATATCAAAATCAATACAGGGTGTAAAAAGACGTCTACCGAAAACGAAACGGGGTGGTACAGGACCCCAAAAGACATCTAAAGAAACATTAGTTGTCTGAAAAATGACCGCGGGCGATCGATGACCGCGGGCGAGCGAGATCAGCTGTTCGCTGTCGTACGAGCGTAATATGCTATGCGTAATATTGCTGTTTCTTTAATTGACTTATTTATTTCCTTTATTAAATGATCTAATTAGGTGGAAATGGTCTTATTATGTTGTACGATGTGTATGTAACTAAAAAAATAAATAGAAAATATTTAAGGTAAAAAAAAAAAACTTTTTTTTTCCGCTAATTATGTTCAGTACTATGGTCTGATTGCAACCCATCAGTTTTCGGTAGTAGTCTTTTTACACCCAGTATAAGGTAGAGCTAACTAAAACATTGTTGTATAAAAAAAGAATCCAAACTTAAATAATAAATTCAAAAATACCTAAATATTTGAATTTATAATACGAGTATATACTTGACATTATTATTAGTGACTTAAATCATAAACTTTTCTCTTGCCATAAGTAGAGTAAATCCTGATTAGATAAATGTTATTTATCGCTACTTTATTTGATTATAACAAAATTAAATAGTAATTAATCATAATTTCCCCCGTTGTGATCATACACATATCCCTGACAGGTGCAATCTCTTGAACTGATAAGTGCCAATACTATGATAATTGTTGATTTGCTTTACAATTTCAAGCTCAATTAATTTTATGACACGTCCATAATTACAAAAGTGTATGACCACAGTTGAGGTAGGTACTGGCACAATGTACAGTCCCCTACATCGAGATACATTCCACATTTCTTAAATTATCTAGGTATTAATACTATATTTATTTTTTTAATTCATCGAATCATTTCTTGTTGTGAATTAACTAATTTATTGATTTTACTGCGTTAATTCTACTATCCTTTTAATATTTATAAACGCAAGATTTATATGGACGGATGTTTGTTACTCTTTCACACAATAACAACAGATCGTATTTGGCTGAAACTTACAATTACCAAAGTTTATGACCTAGAATAACACATAGGCTACTTTTTATCCGGGTTAGAACCTACTCGAAGCCGCGGGCAAAAGCTTCTAAATACAATAAAGTGAAAGAGTTTTTGTTCGAATTAAAAAAAAATATTTATGCATATCTCTTTTCTTGAGGAAGGTTATTTCTTATAGGTTACATGCTACTATTTCTTATACCTACTCGTATATCTAATGCCAGATAGACAGCTTGTGTAATATTATGTATTGTAGCGTGCAACCCGCGGGATTGTTTACATACAGTCCACTTATTAGGAAACAGTGTCTTAACTCTAACAAAAACAACAAGAACCTACCTAACTTATTCATCCTGTATTTGACGCGATTAAATTTTGGCATTTCCAATTAGGTAATTTGATGATTCATGCATTACAATCAACAACGTCGATCAATGATCAAAGATCAACGCACTTATTTACTAGCCAACACAATCGATTTATTTTCATCCATACTACTTTTTCCTGTGAGGTATACCTACTTGGTATTGAGCCCTGTTATAACCTAATCAAATTGCTAAAAAAATTAATAATTAATTTCAAAGATAAAATTATAAAAGGTTTGTGTTGTAAAGGGGATGTAAGGGCGAATACAGAAGTGTATAGTCGAGCGAGCGGCGAGCGCGGGCTGTGTTTGTGAGGCGGGTCACTCTCGCGCAGCCAACTGTAAACCTTTTGAGCTCAGCCGGCCGCGAGCCTCCCTGCCTCCCCTGCTGTAAATACTGCCGAGTGCGGACATATCGTGCCGCTCCGACGCGTCGCCTAATGAAAATGCAAACTTTATTTTTATTCCCACTCACGTGATAAATACTCATTTGCAATATTCATTAACTCCGCAATAAATATAGTAGAACATCAGCTCTTAGTTTAAATGAAAAGTTATACATGTTAAAATCTAATGCTTTCATCTAATCTAGATGATACTTCTCATTTACTGAGACACTATGGAGCGCAGAACCACCAGGTTCAATACATTGGCAAGTTAATGATAATAATAAGTAACAACATGTAAGTGAAGTAATAATAAGTAACAATGTACGAGTTTTCATACAAATTTTGCCCCGGTCTCTATATAAGTAAAAAAAGTAAAATATAAATCTATGCACCGATTTTCGTGCATTTTGTTTTTCGGAAAACCCTTTATTGTCAATCGGGATGGCAGCGCCGGTGGACCAAATATCTAGCATCGCAGCACCACAGTAATGGGATTATTGTGAAATACAGGATGGTGTCGATCGAGAGAAACAAGCGACTAATGAAGTTATTAATCCGATTTTATACGGCTTTCGGTGTTTGCGTACAGCACTTTTTTAGTCCACTCGATGGAGATATATGAGTTTACCAGGCAATATGGCTTATAGCATGGGATGAATTTTGAAACCCATTGTACATTTTTGTTTCTGTATTGTTCACAGGATTTCAACGATAGACAGTCTTATGGTGTGATATACAGGGGCAACGAATCAGGCGCTGCTACTCCTATTATTATAACCGGTACGTTTTATTACGTTTCATTAGCGTAGCCCATACAATAATGCATTAATTCTAATTTAATACCATATATAACGACTTAAAATATGTATATGTATTGTTTCAGGTGATAGAAATAGCCCTATTTCATACATCGGCCAAAATGGCATGTACAAAAATGGGGATACCAAATCATTGAGTAAGTATGCTTATATTCACTAGCATAGTGATAACGGAAGTTGTAATCTCTTAAATATGTTTAAAGCCTTGTAAACGTACGTATATGAGGTAAACTAGATGTATAGACCTAATTACACTAATTTTCGAAGTAAGGTCATTTAACATTCAAAGATTTTACTTGAATAAAAATGTATTGTGATGAGCACAATAAACATACATTTTGTTGAAAAATGTATCTGAAACGGCTTTACAACGTCAACTTCAATGTTTCTGATTGACGGTATTTAAATTTACAAGTTCTTTCAACTATTACCTACTCAGTTTTACTTTAAAATATCATCAAAATGAGATCAGTCTAGCCAACCAGTCTTTCATGGCAGACTTTACGTCAGTGCTAAGCTAATAAAGACCGAAACAATTATTAATTTCTTAACTAAACAATTAGAAGATTTGTGATATCCTCAACATTGAACTAAATCTTACATCTGATGCTAATAGTGTAGTGATAGCTCGTAAAGCTTCCATATTCAACAGGCTTGATTACATGCAACTATTTTAATCAGGTAATTACCGTTTATACATTTCTGCTAACGACCTGCGAGGAAATGCCACTCCTCGCAAGAGGTCCGTCGCCACCATGGATGCACAGTCTCTACGATCCATAGAGACGCACGCTCCACCTCCAACTAGTCCTGAAGATAATACTAGAATTACGAGGTAATTAAAAAATATGCATCTAAGGGTAGCCCTAAGTCATGTTCATCGGATCTAAAAATACCTAAAAATATAAAAAACATCGATGAAGAATGACAACAATGAAAGGTAGAGATGGAAAACTTGGGTAAATCTTAGCAGTGAGACGAGTTGATGATAAATGCTTTACTACAAATTGTTACAATTTTATAACAGGTTTTACATTTATTTTATCCTGTTGCCCTACTCAAATGATTGACAATAACGTTTTAACTTTTATATTTCAGAGAATATTTATCTGCCGTAATGAGCGCATTATATGCAGTGCTTTTAGTAACACTTGGTATTATATTCTACTTGGGTGACTCTTTCGTGGAGTATCAAGTATCTTTGGTAATTATTCAATTTAAAAAATTATATATTTAATTGTAGATTATTTTATGGGCTGTTTTTGTTATTTTCTGTTGTGTATTTCAGTAAAGCCGTGTTGGTCAAGTGGATTAGTAGTTCGACTTTCGATTCGAAGGTCGTGGGTTCGAATCCGGCCGTGCATCAATGGATTTTTCGCAACGAAAAATTTATATGCGCTTTAACATTAATACAAGCTTATAACGGTGATGGAAAGATCGTGAGGAAATCAGTTAGCTCTTTAATAGCGTCGATGGGCTTGCAACCTGTCACGTATGAAAAGTTAACTTCTGCAAAAAGTGGAAATGTACCAAATATATATATATTTGGACACACCTCTGACTACCCCCTTAGAACATCTTCAAAAAGGATCTAAAAATTGCCTAATGATCTGAAAGAAATGTCTACTGCTCCCTGGGATACAGTCGTGATCATATTTAATTTTTTTTTTATTTCATTTTTTGTATTTCAGATATATTCCATCATTCTCAGTAGTGTGGGATTCCTCTTTGTCATCTATTTAATGTATGACATAAGTAGATACAAATCAATTGCACTGAAAAATCAACGGATAAAAGACTTGCATGAGGAGAAAATATCTGATTTCTTTAGAAAGCAAGAAGTAAGTATATTTTTAGTTCAATCTATCTATAAAGTCGTATGTGATTACATAAACAAGTTTAATTGTTGAAAGGAAGAATTCGGTCCGAGCGATACCGCTACTCCGGGTGATCGCACGCCTGATGTATTCAGACCAGCGAATGTTCCCGCCCCTGTGCTCATTCCCCTGAAGCATCAGTATTGCTTTAGTACTGGAAGACATTCTGGAAGCTTTTACCTCAAAATGGGTGCTGCTGGTAAGCAATTTAGACAACTGATTTTACATTAAGAATTACGACTAATAGTACCCTTGTTTACTAAAATATGTTTTATCAGGTTTTGCGATCGGCCACTTGGTTCATTCAGTGCTTTTGATTGCGGTGCAGTTGGCTTATCTATTCGACACGGAGATCAGCAACGACGACTGTCTAGTTCCACTCCAAATAGCCCTGGACGTCTTATTTCCTGTATACTGCTTCTTACAACTGTACTTTGTCTTCAAATACTCAAATGTGATCATTTTAAGACGACAGGTAAATAATATATGAGTACTCGTGTTTAGATATCTTTACAGTATTCGACTTCCGTTGAAATAAATGAAAAACGCATTATTGCAACACAAAATAGGAAGGGAAGTAGTAAGAATACATTTATATTTATCTAATGCTAGTGGTTGCAATAAGCAGTCTTATCGCAAATAGTGATTTCTTTCAGAACACCATTAACTAAACTAAAGTAAACTACCTAGACCTAGATTTAAAAAGTTGTTTCAGTTTGGATTGGACATTTGGATCAGTGGTTTCAGAGAACTGTCATTTTAGAATTAACACAACATAATTTCGTTTAGTCCGTTTTTCACAATACTCTTCATTTTTGTACTTTATTTTTAGGCTTTGGCCCGGTTTGCTTTTATGCACATGATAGGAAGCAGCCTTTGTTTCTGGGTATCCGCTATAGTTCGTGAAACAACTTTGTATTTGTCAATATATGCAAATTCTGCGTATGGAAACGGTGGATACAGCGATGCTGACTTATCAAAAAAAGATGCTGAAACAGGTAAGCTAAGTATTGAATACTTACATAAAAATACTACCTTAACCTTTCCATGCACTAATGAATTTAGAAATCTAACTCAAATTATGTTAATACTTACGCATTCAGCACTGAAAACCGACAGAGCGCCTTGAAATATAATCGATGTTTTATGTATAAAAAGCTAAAATAAAATTGTAGAGCTATTTTCTATTTTTGGCGTTTAATAACATAGTTTAAAAGTTTCAGCTCGGAATGTCAACAAATTCCTTGATGTCAGCAAATTGTACAACGAAAACTGCACAGCTTCACGGGCTATCGATTCAATCGTGGAAAATTTCTCTCCATACCTGTTTCCTTTCAGCGTTGAGTTCAACATTCTAATAGGTAAGACTAACAAACATGCTATGCCCGCGGCATTGCATGCATATTTTATATATTATGTTTAGTTTAGTAAGTTATTAGGTTTTATGTAAGTAAGTTAGTAAGTTCGTATCAATAAAGCCCGTCACACACGTAGCTATAATATATATTACTATAAATGAATAGCAAGGCATATTACGATATATTTTCTATACAAATATTCAAGAGACCGCACACGCAGCTATAATATATATTATAGCCTATACAGGGTGTAAAACGACGTCTACCGAAAACGAAACGGGGTGGTACAGCACCCCAAAAGCCTTCTAAAGAAGAAACAGTTGTCTGAAAAAAAATTATAGCCTGAGAAAACAAACGTTGAAAGATTTTTATTAATTTTGACAGCCAGACATGTACGTCATACACGAAAGTAAGTTCGTAAGTGTCTAATAACATAACCAACAGCAGCGTAGCTACTAATCCTGGCGGGACAGTCCCGCTATAAATCAATTTTTTTATGAAAATTTGAGTATAAGAAAACTTAAACAAACTAGTAAAACATAGACTCATTGACATGAACTAATTTAATTAATCGTTGAAGTAGAGCAACGTTCTGAGCGGTCACAACTTGGATGGGTGACCGCAAGAGGCATTATCAGCTGAGCACTTCCGGAGTTCGGAGTCGAAGGGCACGTAAATTAATAAGGTGGATATGGTCTTATTATGTTGTACGATGTGTATGTAACTATAGAAAAAAATTGAAAAGAGCAAGGGTAAAAAAAAAACTTTTTTTTTTTCGCTAATTAGCTAAAAAAAACTTTTTAGTTTTCGGTAGTAGTCTTTTTCCACCCTGTATATGCCTTGCTATAATTTATAGTAATATAATATTATAGCTACGTGTGTGACGGGCTTAAAAGGCCAACTCTGGTGACGGAGTTTTTAGGTCGCCTAAAAGCCTTTGTCATGGCTTAACGACTTTAAAAGCCGGGACAATTTCACGCGCCCTCCGAAGCACGGAAGTGCTCAGCTGATAATGCCACTTGCCAAGTTGTGACCGCTCACAACGTTGCTTAACTTCAACAATCTATCAAGAAAGTCTGTATACAGAGTCTATTAGTACTATATTATTTTGATTGATTTTTACAGTGTTAAACCACACTTAGGTATTGGATATTTCATTATAAATGAAAAATCTTACTAAAAGTTAACGGATCCGGAAGGATTCGAACCTGCGTAGATACAAGCGATCACTCTTAAGCCGAGCTGCCCAACCACTAGGCCACGGACCCTTTAAGCCGAACCCCGAAACTATTAGTAAGCAAAATATTTCATTTATAATGAAATATTTTTATTGATCTGGTAATCAACATATTAAACCACGATTACTTGTACCACAGTAGGTGTGTTGCGTAGTTTCATTCGTAGCATCAAAGATAAAAGGATTTAAAGGATTAAAATATGATGTTCAGGAATCCTGTAATCGAATTTTATCATAACTTTGACCAAGACTTGAATAATTGTTTCGATTGGATAATTACAATACATACTGAAAATTTATGGAATTTAATAAAATATGTTTATAAAGTAAAATTATAATGATTATTGAATTTGCTATTTTCAGTTGCCATTTACTACATAATCTGGAGTAATATCGGAAATTGTGAAAATGATGATGCCAACTCTGAATCAGTTTCAACTTTGGACGATCAGTTTAATTGCAAGTAAGTAAAATGAAACGAACTACATTTTTTTTGTGTTCACACAGAACAGAAAAAATGTAGCTAGATTGCATAATGACGAGACTGATGACTTAAATGATAATAAATTAATTTCATAATAATAAATTATTAGGTAATTGTAAAGTATTTACGGCAACAAATTTCAATTCGTACTTCTTCATACGCCGTACCAGTCAAACCAAATCACGGGTACCTACTACGAAGAAGAAGTAAAGGGCAACAAAGAGATATTTTATCTAGAATATAATTATACAATTTCAGGATTCCTACTGCAAACGAAGACAACGACTTTACAAGCAACATCGTGATCCACGCCGATTGCCACGCGTCCAACCGCGGCCTGTTCGCCGGGATCATCTTGCTGGTGAGCGTCATCGGGGTGCTCATCATCGGCTTCGTTTTCAGCAGTGTGGGCGGGTAATTATTTAGAATCTTGATCAGTTATGAGACTCATTTATTTAAAACCGTAAATAAAATCTTGAATTGATGTGCTTTTATGAGCAGCAGAATAGTTTAACAAATAAATTATTATCTAAATGTAAATAGATTAGACCTTTTGTTTACTTTGCTCTATATTGAAACCGGCATGCGATTATAGTTTTGGATATTGTTCCCAGGGACTTTCTTGAGCTGGGTTACATGCTGAATGACTGCCTGAAACTCGGCCTGCACTCCGTGATGCTCATAGCTACAGTGTTCACATTTAACCAGCTTAGGAAACTGGACATCAACGCGCATTCTATGTCAATGCTCGATGACGTTCTCCTCTTTATCTGTCTGCCAGCTTTCTTCATGGAGACAGTGTTTTCTATGATCGCCACTATAAATATACTCAATATCATCAAGAGCATAGATGTCATTGTTATGGTAAGCATTGGTTATTTTTCTTATTGTTTAACGTTTTGCTGGTTTATCCAACACTTTAAAGTAGCTTGCTTATTAGTTTTCATAGATTGGCGAAATAAACCATCGTTCTGCGCACTTAATACATTATGTTAAATTGTAAACTTTAGCTGTAAAGTCACCAAGCCTTGTGAAAACTCCATCATAGGAGTTGGCCAGTAGCTTACACACTTATTACAGAAGTATATCGATTTTGTGGAATTAATTGGCATGGTACCTAGTAAAAAGTCTTAAATTTGTTTACATGTTGTCGCAGGTGGTGCAAGTGGTGATTCAGACGCCGCTGATAATGGACGGTCTCCGGCGCTGTTCCAACAACAAGAAGCTACGACGCTCCAAGCCAGGCCGAGAGCTGCTCATGTTCCTTCTAATAGCAAACGTGAGCATGTGGCTCTTCAACACATTCTCATACAAATCCCCAGAGAGCCTCGACGAGCGCTACGAGTTCTACGGCAAAGTGCTGTGGACGATACTTGGCCACATCAGCCTGCCCCTCATCATGTTTTACCGGTTCCATTCCAGTGTCTGCTTCGCTGACATATGGGATGCCGCCTATAAGCCCGGAGAAGACCATTGATATTATATTATTAATACATTTTGATAAGCATAATAATTGGATTCTGATGCATAATGACCAATGTTAATGAAATCACTAAAGTAGTGAGTTCGTTCGTTCGTATGAGCAAGTGGCCAACTCTGGTAACGGAGTTTTAGGCAGCCTAAAGGCCTCCGTCATGGCTTAAAAGCCGGGACCGACAATTTAACGTGCCCTCCGAAGCACGGAAGCGCTCAGATGAAAATGCCACTTGAACGTTGCTTAACTTCGACGATCTATCAAGAACATCTTAGCAAGCTTCGCTACGAGCGCTTTTGTAGTGAGTAGTTTTAAGTTGTGATCTTCCTGCTTAATCAATCCCACTAAGTGGGGTACAGCATGTATCTTTTATAATTTTTTTCTTTAACATCCGTTGTGTCATACGCGTCTATTTACTCCGTCCTTATTCTTCTATACGCTGTTTTCAGTCGTATTGAGTGTTGCGAATGTGCTTTCTCTTAAGATTTTAGTGAGTCAGCTTAGTTAGAACATGCAAAGAAAATGTTACAAAACTTGAAACACGTGCCTTTATAGTGATAACTGTTTATAGGAAAACCAGACTTTCATATTAAGAAATAAGATTTTCATTATTTATAAGAATAAAGCATAGTATGGCTTATTTTTATTAATTCGGATTTCATTAAAACGGTGTACAAGTCGTCTCACGTAAAAATAACTCTGAGGGGAAGTGGGGGGGGGGGGGGGTATGTTTGCGCATGGGTTCACTCGCTGACGAACCAATAGCAATCGCTAAATCAATGGTATGAAGTGCGCCGCGTTACTCCACCAATCGGACCTAAGATTTCTAAAAATTTACTATTGCGCAGCTTATCCCCTCAGAGTTTGTTATACGTGACGCGATCAATTCCTACTAGATATTTATTAAATTCACTAGGTATTTATAAAAGTAATGATTTCATAAAGATGTAACTTAACGGGTATAAACATTATAATTATAATCTTTATTATCACATTTATTAGTTAGTTTAAATTAGCTCTACCTAATTTATAAGTATAAGTAGGTACTTGTATTTGGTACTACTTATGATAGTACTTGTTATGATAGTACTCTTTTATGATAGTACTATGTTATGATAGTACTCTCACCTATAGAGTTGTATGATTCATGTAATACTTGTATGTACATTGTTATTGCTCAGCTTTAATTATAATACACAAAAATAAAATCAATATTACATATTATTGGTTTATATTATAAAAATATCCTGTAAAAGTATGTTCGTATGAGCTAGTATGGTATGAGATAGAGCTGGAGCTCAGTAGGACTTTTGAGTCCCGAAGTTGATGTTATTAAAAGTAAGTTCGTGTGAGCAAATGGCCAACTCTGGTAACGGAGTTTGTAGGCCGCCTAAAGGCCGTCATGGCTTAACGACTTTTAAAAGCCGAGACCGATAATTATTAAAAAAGCACGGAAGCGCACAGCTGGTAATGCTATTTGCGGTCACCCATCCAAGTTGTGACCACTAAGAACGTTGCTTAACTTCGACGATCTATCAAGAACGCCTTGGCAAGCTTCACCACGTGCGCTTCGGATTTGAACGGTTTAAAAATGGGTTGCCATGGAGATTGCAAATCAGTAAACCATCATTCAAATGGATCTGGTACCAATTTACCCAAAAAATAAGACACTATTTTTTTTTTAATCGACGAATGTGTCGTGCCGGTCGTGCTAGCAGTCGCTCGATGCCGACCCACCGATCAGCTGAATCCGACTAGATTGAAATTGGTGCCGGATTGCAATCTCTAGTTACGCATGAACAATGTGTGTTTTTTTTTAACTTCAGATAAAAAGCTCGGAACGTTTATTGTTATCGAAGATCTCTACCGTGAGAACTGCACGGGCTCGCATGCACTGAGCTCCATAATCGGAAATGTATCTTTAACTTTACCCGTTCACGGTTGAATTTAATATATTGATTGGTAAGTTGTTTTTTTTATTCAAAACAGAAACCAAAACATAATAATTTACTTACTTCTTAATTTCAGTTGATTTTACTACACTATTTGGAATAATAATAGAAATTGCAAAAGCAGTGATACCAATACAGAAAATAGTTCTACTACCCATTTACCGTGCACGTATGTAACCTATTGAATTACTTGTTAGCAGTGTAATTTACTTAGTTTAGTGTAAGAGTTTCTAGATAAAGACTGAGTACTCGTATAAGTACCTACTTGGTGCGTAAACACAAAGCACGTATCAATTCATCTTCTTAGCTGACCGGCTCACAGAAGACTAATTATGTTCCAGCGTAATTCAACTATCGAATATAAGGTAAAGACTGAGTACTCGTATAAGTACTTGGTGCGTAAACACAAAGCACGTATCAATACATCGTCTTAGCTGACCAACTCACAGAACACTAATTATGTTCCAGCGTAATTCAACTATCGAATATAAGGTAAAGACTGAGTACTCGTATAAGTACTTGGTGCGTAAACACAAAGCACGTATCAATACATCGTCTTAGCTGACCAACTCACAGAACACTAATTATGTTCCAGCGTAATTCAACTATCGAATATTAGGTTAAGTTCTCGGTCCACCGAGGCACTTAGCATGCTCGCTTACATATAAACTAGTTGTAGAGTAGATGCTTCCGCTAGCCTACTATCGTGTTTACATAACCGATATATCGAGTTACCTGAAATTAAAGTAGCGAAGTTGCACAAGGTTGAAACTCGCAATCTATATAAATTTTGTCTATGCCACAAATATTGCCGAAGTAATGTTAATAATGTCAGGTAATGTAAACTACTATAAACGATTAAATAAACGATTGGAAAGACTATAACTACTAACATTTTGAAAATGAATGTATACAGCAAGAAATAAAGTAAATTCATATTATCCAACTGTTTAATCCGCAAGGTGGACGGAGTTCCTTATTCTCTTAAACATATAGTGAAAAATTTAAATATTACGTTACCAACATTTTATTTTAAATAAATTACTCCGTCGAATAAAAAGAAAAGAGTTTTCGTAGTCAAATCCTATACTACGAGTACCTAAGTCTATTGAAACTCAGAAAATTATTTCAAAGTGCTAAAAAGTAAACACTTTCAGGCGTTCGAATGAAAAGGTGAGAAATAGTCAATTTAGATCACGTTTGCTCTTTACCCTGTTGCCCAATTACCATCCGTTCACATTCAGGCAGTGAACCAAAATGGTAGTATTAAAATGATACAAAAATTCAGTGACTCTATTCAGCTCTACACGGATTTACAATGCGTGAGGGAAGCGTTATGAATCCTTTTTAGTTTGGGATAAGGTTTACTTTTGTTAGCTTGTTGGTTAGAGTTGTAATGTTTCCGTATTCAAAATGTGCGGGAAAATATTAGCCGAGAGTAAACCAGTAGGGCAGCGCGCGACGCACGGATATGCGCTCGGCTGCCCAATGCCACTGTTGTCTAATTGTTTCCGATCTCCTCTGAATAACCACCGCGTTGTATTGATAAAATTTGAACACGTGAATGACGGCTTATAAAAGCATTCGATGCTCCATTGATCTTTTGACTTTTGACCGATTTTTTGAATAAGCCTTTCATCGATTTTTTTTAAGAGTCACGCACGGTGGCTACCTGATTAGAATTAGTTACTATTGCATCTTATCGTTCATGTTCAGATATCGCTTAAGTTAAGTGCTGATTTCAGAGTTCTGTTACATGAAATGTGAACGTAAACCACATTATGAAACTTAATAAAATCAGAAAATAATTTATTGAACCAATGCCAATGTAGCCTTTAAACATGACAAAAATATTTTAATATTAAGCTCAGGTGGCCATACTCCATTAGCATGTCACTATAAAATTAATTCCCTTTTGTTTTTCGATACACTTTTAAGCGTGTAAAAGCCTTTATTGCACACAGTAATTGGTGCACGGTATACGGACTTTGTAATAAACTGTACAGCAAACAATTGATTTTAATTTTAGGGACAACGGAATGAGATCGAATTTCAACTTCAGCTTATAAAACAGAGTGATTTTAAGCAAATTATATAGAAAATTATGGAAGATGAGACCAATCCAGCATGGCTAACAAAACATGAAAATGCTCATGACTGTATCCTCAAGAGTGGTAGATATTTGCTAAGATTTGCAGACATTCATGATATTTTGAAGATATATTTACAAGGAAATAATCAAAGTCTAGGTTCATATTATGTATGTAACGACACTGACACAGTCATGTCCTCTAATTAATACTAGTAGTTAGTATCCCACGGGACAAATTGCAAGCGCCCATTAGAATAATCAATGGTTTTCTCTCAATATTTTATTTCATCGTTTAGAGCATTTGCATTAGCAAGAGCTAATGTGATTTTTTTCCGAAATGTAAATTCCATTGTTGCACGGCCGTATTGGAAATCACGAACTTCGAATCAAAAATATAGGCACTACCGCAAGGTCTAGTACCTTGTTGTCAGATTAGAGATATCTAGCCAAAGAGTTAGATCATAATCAAGACAAATAAGAACAATAGCAATCTCTGCTTTGAGTTAATGCATTCACTAGTAAACAAATACACAAGTTAATCAAATACTAAATCACTACTATAACTTTTTTTGCATAAAGGGGTTCAAATGAGTATATATTTTAGCACCATCTCTGGAAGAGCCTTTGACTACTCCGTTAGAACTCATCACAGGCTCTTAAATGGATATAATAACTGGGAAAGTGTTCACGTCTTGGTAAAAGTATCACCACAGTATCTATCAAGACACTGTTACATTTTGTATTTTAATGTATTTAAAAGTAAGTTACTATAATAAACACTTTTAATGGGATATTTACCATGATTCGTAGATTTGTTATTTAAAAAGTTTTATAAATAACATACTTTAGTTACAGTACTAATTTTTGAGTCCATTTATTAGAGCACAATAGAACATTTGTAGGCCGTGGTCACGCTCGATGTGCTGCGCTCGCGCATACCGGAAGGGTGCGACTCGACGCGACATCGCACCGGAAGTGTCCCTACAGCCCGTGACCTGCGTCTGCGCACACGCTCTTTGTTGCCTGGTTGCAGCACACGCGACTTACATAACATTCAATTGAACAAAAAATATGACAGTGTTTTCCATAGTTAAATCGGTCAAAAACAAATATTTAAACCGAATGCAAGATTTTAATGTAAATTGCTACATATTTTTGAAATAAAATCTCGTCGGCTTTATAAGATAAATCTGACTGCGTTCCACCCCAACTAACTACATTACCATAAACCCTTTCCACTCGGAATCGTCCAGTGGCCAACAAGTATTAAGGCCACTTCACGTCACTTTGAGGAGTACTAAAAGTGTCGGCTTTATTAGACAACAGTGTGGTACTTCACTTCACGTAACAGATCTTCAAGAGGCAATCACGAACTTCCCAAGTATCAACATGTAAGTTCTTACATCTTTAGTTTTCCGATATGTTTATGTTATTTCTACCTCAAGACCACTCTACAGACATGATTGAATAGTGTTTCGTGGATATTTCGTAATAGATTCGATTTTTCACTCTATTTTCTCGCTAAAAGCTTTTCTGACCGTATGACATTGCTTTTTAAAATAGATCGAATCAAAGGTTTACGAAGCTGGTGAATATCGGCCAACGCATAGTGGGATTCCGTATTCACTTAGTGCAAGTTGAATTATCTAGCTATCTACATTGTTGCGCAAAAATCCATCCATTCAACAACGCTATAGAATTTTGTTTATTTCTTGTCTACAACCCTTTCTTATCCATCATATTCTTTTGAGACCCTTATTATACCTGAATTCACACCTAAGGAGATAATAAACACATAATTTTATGATCACCGTGCTATGAATAATTATCGGTACACACGGTGGAAGTAATATTTTAAAGGCACTGCCGGGATCCAAGACATCCCTTGCCCTGTAAGGGCAGGCCCGTCCCTTCAACAGATACATTATGAACGTACAAGTATCTAAGTGTACACTGACGATCGACCTACACGTGTTCAAGGCTGACTTATTTGGGGTGTAAAATTGAATTACTTTCGGGAACAAGTATTTTAGTTAGTAAGGTCCCGAATACTTTTTGACATAGTGTTTTCCATTTATTTTAATACTGAATGCTCAACCAACAGTTGCAATGTTGCAATCTATAAAGGGACTCTTTGTAAAAGTATAAGTTAATGTCTGTAAACAATTTTAAATCCATTCTGTAAAAATTGTTCAATCTGACTATTCGAAGGATAGTCTGCTCTGATCAAAGACGCGGTGCCGCTCGTCCGGAAAATTGGCCGGGCCCAATGAATATTATTAAGGCCCATGTTACTTCACGCCAGAAGAAAACATTGCACAACTTTATTAACACGCTCTGAACGGGTGGCCAGCTTTTTCATAATATTTACATAATACAACTTATTATACCTACCTATTAATACATCATAAAAAGTGTAGATTGAGAAATATGAAGCCATGTAACATATTTTTAAATAATTTATATTGTGAGAGCGACTTACTTAATTTCATATTTATAAAAAGGCAAAAGATTATTTTGAATAAGTACCTACTACTTGAGTAGAGTGAAGGCATGCATTACGATATTAAACCTACCTAAATAAGGGTGTTACACCAGAGGTTTTATCAATGAAAAATATATATTGGTGTCAATTTAGATGTCGCAAAAACTAAACGAAACTACAGCACATACACACTAAAATTGATGCCATCTTTTATATTTCGATTTTTATGATAGGGACGGAAACATTTTTAGTGCTCTCAAATTAGTTTAGTTTAATTTTGGCGACATCTCAATTGACACTATGAAAACTCGAAAAAAAACTGTATTACATGTTGGTACTACCATGGATGATGTGATACTATATACCACTGTTACTATGTAGGTACTAAAAATAATTTCATCGAAAAAAGCATTAGGTTGTTTTTGTTATACTAGCATGATAATGTTTTTGTTAGGTATATTAGAAAACAAAAAATAAGATTTAAAGCTTAGCATTCAAATGGAGGCTCACCCTAATCGTAGCACCGTACAGTGTAGCACATGTCACGGTTGAACGGCCATATTTAAAGATATGTGACGATCCAGTGGCTGCCCAGTGAACCGGCAGAGGATGTGAGTTATTAAGTGGTACACTTTCAGGTGGTCTGTCGAGTGAGAGAATCGGCCGCGCCGAGCACGTGCCCGCCACTGGGGCTGCCACAAACATGGCACCTCTTAATTAGCATATCACAGTTTACTCATATTTTATATCGTGGTGTGATTTTCAGTTTTTATTTTAAAATATCATATTCCCTAATAGTAAATGTTAGATGAGACTACATGTCATGTTAGGAATATAGGGAAGAAAACACCAAAAACAATTTGGGTGTTTTCTTTATTATATAAAGAAAACACCCAAACCCGGAACAAATATCTGCAGAACATGCAAACATTTGTCCCGCGGTGGAGATCGAACCCGCAACCTCTGCGTCTCAGTATAGTAATATTTAGTAGGTATACAGGTGAGTTTTTTTAGGTCTACTGAGGGGAAGTGGTTGGCAGAAGCCTCCATGATGTCTCCATGATCAACATTTTCAAAAGGGCCTCTGTATATTGCCTTTGGCACCATGCATGCATATCAAAGGTTCATAGTCCCGCGTTGATAAACTTTGACATGCTCGTGTTAAATAATAGTAGATAAATACAAGTCGGTAATGAATCCACTATCATGACGTATTTAATAATTTTGGTAAAAAAAGTAAGCGTAGCATAGGTATGCTACGCTTATTACGCTGATTTACATTTGTAGTAGGTACTACAAATGTAAATCAGCGTAGTAAAACCCAAGATTTTAAAGGAAATCGGGTAAATAGCAGCATCATTTTTTTATTAGTATTATTTCTACATGCTAAAATTATTGCACACATTAGCAAGCATTTGCTTGACAATCCTAGCTGTTCATCCAATCGAGACGGCCTCTGATGATATTCATACCACACCAAATGTTTAGGTATTACAGTGATTCCAACTGTTTCTGTTTGGATTTACCTGTTGGATAGAACGCGGGAACTCGCCACCTGTGCCTTTATCTCGGTGGATTAATGCAGCGATAAATGTACCTATGCAAGCGTTATAATTGGATGATTTGAATCGCAACAAACACTGTGCTGTATGACTGCAAACTTATTTCATGTTTTATTACAAAGTATCTATAATACTCGTACCTATGCTGGGTAATAGTTTCTTAAAGTAATTATTCATTATACAATTTTATTGTTTAAGGGTCTGTAAAACAATAGGTATAATGCAAAATACGTTAGAATAGAAAATCTCGTTTGTTATTACTCAACAATAACGTGCTTATATAGACAAGGCAGTGAAAGCGTCCTAGTCATCTCCGTGCAATATTCATGTCATATAATTATACGTGCAAGCGTGAAGTGCTCATTACCAGTGCCGGTAGTGGCTAATCACTTTATTTTCCCGGTGCACGTTACGGAAAATCGACTTTGTCCTGAAAATTAATTAGCTTCAGCAGGCTCAAAGCTAACATGGTGGACGGCTACACTGGAGATGCACCCGGAACTCAGCTCCATTGGCCTCTGTAAATCAATATCCGGTGGCCGTGCCTGTCGCAGGCTTTGCTTCAATTTAAATAAAACTACATTAACTACTTTCCAACTTGGACGCATCCGGTGGGATGGGTACTGCCATTTACAAGCAGCAAGGCAATTTAGCTATGAAAAATAATAACTGTAATTTATTGTGTAGTTTACTTTTTGTGTGTTTATTTACTAGTTGTCTGCGATTATTTTTTTATCATTTCGTTGAAGACTGGAAGTAGAGTGAAGTGACATAAGCAGCTAGGCGCTTCCGTTCTTCAGAGGGCACGCTGAGTTATGAATGGAATTATCGGTTCCAGCCTTTAAAATTGTTAAGCTATGACGGAGGCCATTAGACGGTTTAAAAACTCCTTCACCCAAGTTGGCTACTACTAGACTAACTTTACTTTCTATTAGTTGGATAGTACCTAGACGATTTGATCTAGAAATCTATACATCATAGACTTTGTAGATCTATACAATTTATACCCTTATTGCAATGTGATGTTTACCGACATGTTTCCTACTCCAGGATTTCAGTATAACATATATCTAAAGTTTCATTAATATTATGATATTAAACAAAAATTACACATTCACTTCTACAATAATTATCAGCACAATAACGACTTACATAAAATATATATTACTTATAGGTGCACAGCAAAAATTATGAAGCATACATTCCACTGTGATCAACTAAACATGTTTCATTAAAAGTTTGTTATTGAACCTGAGTATTACTTCAAAGTTGGAAACATGTTCTAAGAAACTTGCTATGTTCAATTCATACTAACCAACTGCCTGCACTAAGTTCTTACCTTCAGACAGCTTTTTTTTTGTTTAATGTTTGTATTGAATCATGTAACTAAATATTTCATTATGAACCCCGCATAATACGAGCAGTCTAATTTAATTAGTAGGTACCTGTAATTAAACTTTAAATCTAAGCGCACATGAATTCGTTTCAAATGTGAAATTCAAGTTGTTCAAATGTGATCTATATAATACCAGATTATGTTGATGAGACATTCTTTAAAGATCAGTTTTAGTGATTATCAGAACTATTAGAGTCATTAGAGCATCATTTAAAAAGTTTCTGTGAGTTGTCGGCGAGCGGTTGTGTAGGAAGAAGTAAAACTCAAAACCTGACACTATACAAATTTATAAAAAAAAATGGTTTAACAAAAGGCCCGGTCACTGATTTTACGGTTGCTTGCTTACAATAGAATTACAAACGGGAATTACTTTCGTTAAAAATTTGACGATGCCGACAGTGAGTGTGAGAGAATGGCCCTAACGTGAGTTCCTCCCTTTTACCCAGGTGAAGATTCTCTGGATGAATTGAAGCATTGTCGGTGTCAAGAAGATATTTTAAAGTATTTTGTAGACCCGTGTAAAATTAAAATTTTTGTCTTTTTATTTAAAAACGGCACATCGTGGCAAATTTACCCAAATATGGCAATACGGTTTATATTTTCTTCAGTGTGTCTTTACTTCAATTATTGACACGGGCTTTATAAACTTATTGTAGACGTGAAGCACGGTCGATGCCAGCGTAATGAAGATTTGAAGATAATCGAAAGAACACTCGCTCGGCAGACGATTTATTTGAAGCGTGCGACCGGCCGAGTAAAAATACCTGTAAGGACATTTATGCACACTTTCAACTTAAACCTTACTCTAAAATTTGTTATGTGCTAAAACTAACAAGTTTTATGGCTTCTTTCACAATCTCCAAGTGAGGTTGTCATTAGTTACTTACTACTACTAGTTCATTAGTTATACGTCATCAATAGCAACTGCAAGTTATTGTTGGTTAGACCTACTCAGCGATAGTACAATACCTAATTGAACATATATACAGGGTGTTACCAGACCACTACCGAAAACTTTAGGGGGTGAAAGTACCCATCAATATGAACAACTTTTTCTAAGAAACCAACACTGTGAACGCGAAAAAAAAAACAGCTGTTTCATACACTTTAGCCAAGTAGGTATTGAACTTATGTATGGAACAGCTGTTTTTTTTTTCGCGTTCACAGTGTTGGTTTCTTAGAAAAAGTTGTTCATATTGATGGGTACTTTCATCCCCTTAAGTTTTCGGTAGTGGTCTGGTAACACCCTGTATATTATATAACATTGTACCTATAGGTCTTAATTCTCCGATTTCACGTATCTCAAAAGATTATATTCGTCCATTTTCACATCAAGCACTAGTCTAGTTACATGCCCTTCTTTCTTCCCTTCATGGCATCCCCATTCTTCTAGCTAGTTTGTTACATACACTAAATAAATATAAAAATATAATCTGTGGACTGTAACAATCAATTATTGGAGAGCAACAATATTCTTGAAACTGAGTTATTAGAGTTTGCTCATAGTCCAGTATGGCTGAGTGCCTATTCAGGTTCCCGGCGCATTCAGCCGTGACTAGTTACGCCCTCTGCTCGCCCTGAAAACTGACACGACACAGCAAGCATCACGATTATATTCACGGTAATATTATCTCCTGAAGTTATAAAAAACATTTTATGAGAATTGATCATGGAATAAATGTCGAAGGAAGTAGGTGCTTGATAACTGTATGGTAGTGACAAACATTGGTATATCTCTGACTGTGACCCTTGTTTTGAATGACCGAAATATTATCATAGTGAATGCGTTATGGTTTATGTGAAGTAATGAATTAATGTTAACGATTGCTCTTTCATTCCATTAGATCAAAAATATAAAAATATATTATCAGTTTATTTGTTATACTTAACGACGATATAAACATTATGAACAAAGCCGCGTGAGCATGCTTGTAATTCAATAAAGCAATTTTGAAATTCATAACCTGAAGGTGAATCTGAAAGCGGCGTCAAAAACATGACAAAATAGGCCCATAATAAATATGGAATAGGGTTTCCAATCAAGTCAACTTCGCGCGCCTGTCCGCAGGAAGTAGTACAGACCTCGTTGTGTTTAGACATGAACAAATAAAAATAGATTCGATGGTAGCGGATATGAACTGGTTTTTCTGTTACGAACATCCTGTTCGAGATTCATAGCTGCTTGCAATGTTTGATAAACAGCAGTTTGAATTCGTGTTTCGGTCGCAGGGCACGCTCTGAATCATTGATGATCCAGCGATGATCTGAATGTTGATATTTGTTCAGGACAAAATCACTTTAATTCCGTAACTGGACGTATCAGAAGCAAGCTGTTAGCTGAACGAAATAAATCTATTATGCACGCTACCTACTTGTAATAATAATACTAACCAAATTATTCTAAATTTCTGGTGTGAGTCACATAAAATATAGGCCTAAGCCTAGTTTCTACTCCAACTGGGGCTAGTAATATCTAGTACCTACTTGACTGAACTTTTGTTTTTGATGAACTAGTAAAAGGAGAGGTTCTTTTTACTGTTGATCGAAAACACAATAGAATAAATTTTCCTATTAAACGAATAGAAAAAAGCTTGAATCTTTCAGATCTGATCTGCCACTACACAACAACAACCAAATTCAAACATTGCTGCCAATAAGATAAATAGGGCTTAACTCTTAATTTTGGTCAAGGTTCTGGTTTTTTCACTTTTATACCTACCAACAGATTGGAAGAAATATGTAAAATAACCAAAAATATACCAGTTCAGGTTGACTGTTAAATAAATTTGTAACTTAAAAAATGTATTCGAAATCATTACTTTGTACCACAAGCGTAGGCCTCGTAGACTTCGTAGCACTACTACGCTGCGGTGACGTAGCACCTGCCGGTCCCTCTCGCCTGCACTATAAAGTAACGCCTTCAAGACAAATTTTTAAATTGCCTTCTACCAATACAGAGAATGGTTTTAGCTAAGGTAGTGCCCCGACTTTCTCGGTCTGAAGGATATAAATACAAAATGTTTGAAGTGAAATGCGGCAAGGTCTAATGCGGTAAATGTGTAAAACTCCATAGTGAAGCCTCCATAGTACTAAATCACATAAAATAATGAGTAATTATTTTTTTACAATAGCTTATTCAGAATATCTTTATTGAGCATAATTTTATAAATTAAATTAAATAAGTGACGGTGAATGGGGGGAATATGGAATACGTTCATGAGTACGTTTATCTCGGCCAATTAGTTTCTTTCAAAGACAGGCAGGATAAGGAAGTCGCAAGACGGACCGAAAGCGCCTGGCGAAGCTATTGGTCGATGAAAGCGCTTTTTAAAGGAGATCTGCCACTATCTCTTAAACGTAAACTCATGGATGTCTGTATTCTTCCAATTCTAACGTACGGTGCTCAAACTTGGTCCCTTACTAGTGTTCAGAAGTCCAAACTCAAGGTTAGCCAACGGGCGATGGAGCGAAGCATTCTAGGCGTGAAGTTGACGGACCGCATTAGGAATGCCATTATTCGCTCCAAAACGCAGGTCGCCGACGTAGCTCAAAAAGCCGCAAAGCTGAAGTGGTACTGGGCAGGGCACGTCTGCCGCATGCCGGATGAACTGTGGGCCAAAATTACCACTGACTGGAGCCCTGAGACAGTGAGACGGCGCGGTAGACCACGCAAGCGATGGCGCGACGAGCTGGACATCTATAGCGATGATCAGTGGCAGGAAATGGCGTTAGACCGAAAAGACTGGAAAACTCGAGGGGAGGCCTTTGCCCAGCAGTGGGACAGTACAGGCTAAAAACAACAACAACAACAACAAGTTTATCAATGTAGGTTGCTCAAAATATTGCTAAATAACACCACTCCAACACAAAACAAATCTGAGGGCAAAATCTACATAAAGTATAGACAAAACTTTATGCCTGTCGTGCCGGGACACAGGGCCGCAGTTCTAATGGAAACAATGCCGCCTGCTCCCAGATAAGGGAAACTACATCAAGATACGTAACAGCCCACTTAAGAACTTTGTGACAAGCATACTTGCATGTCCTATATAAACATTCGTATTTGCAATGTTGGCATAGCAACTATCGTTGTTTCCTTTTTATAAAAAAACGTTTTCTTAGGTAGTTATAACCAAAAACTTTACTCAATATGATTGTTCAAACCTACTCCATCTCAATGTGCTTTAGCCCTTCAGTCTCATAAGTGCCTCCTGTTTAAAGTGCCTACTACTGTCTCTGTCTGTCTTCTAGAATAAGGGTCTATTTGTGCATGGTTGCTTATTAAAGCCAAAAAGACAACAATGAATGTTCATACAAATAAACAACAATTCATAACATTAAGTGTCTGAGACCCAACCTCGAGTCAATATTTATTTGCACAAATACGTATTTTAATCCGTATTTACATAATTCAGGCAGCTACGGAATCATTCCGTAGTTCCGTAATACACAAAATGAACGTATCCCAAGATCCCGCTTACAAATTGGACTGCGTTGGAGTCCTATTCTGATTCCCATTGCCAAAAGTGTATTAAACCTAAATCAATCAGAATATATATTATAATTTTCTGATGTAGTTTTTTTACCTACGAGTAACTACAACTAGGTATAAAACCTTTTGTGCCGAGCCCACAAAAACGTATGCCAGGATAAGGGAGATGATGATGAGAGTTTTGCTGTAGATACGTTACTCTTTCAACACATTATTAGACAAACGTTTAGGCCAATAGCGTTGTCGCTCGTGAATAATGACGATCTACTTCCTTTTTTATTCTCTATAAGTGAAGTCTGCAAAAATGGTGTTCATCTTTTACTCCGCTCTATCAGCCGTTATATCTTATTCGTGAGTATAAGGTTTCAGTTTTAAACATGAATTAATATCAAAAGCTTTTTATTTTACTTTCCTACATCCTTCCTACTATCCTAGTAAATTTATAAAATGTATGTTTGCGAGAATGGATGTTTGTTGCTCTTCACGCAACAACTACTTAACGGATTCGGTTGCAACTTGGAATACATACCACACACAAAGTTTATGGCCTGGAATAAAACAGGCTACTTTTAAACTAGATAAGTTACCATGCGAAGCCGTGGGCTGCAGCTGTTAAATGCAGTTATAATAGCAGACACTTTCACGAAAGCAGTATGAGCTTGCAGAATAAGCGCTTACAGTCCATTGGGAGCGTGGCGGGCCGAATGGAGCGCGCATACTAATTCGTGGTCGTCGAGGAACATTCAAATAGCAACCCGGCCCGGCTTACAGGGATATGTGAGACGGCCCCAAGATTTAGTTTACAACTTAGATTACAGGCTCCAGCCGTGTGGTCAAGAATTAAACAAGTAATCAAATGGCCCACACGTTACGTGCCCGTCAAGAAACGATCTAATTGAAATTCAATTTTACTAAGTCCTTTGAAACTGGATTTTGAAATCCAATTAGTTTGAATACTGATAGATTAGAGTGGATAGAGGATATTGTATATATATTTTTATAAGGGTATTATTATTAGGTATTTACTCGTATGTTCACAATTTCGTGTTTTTATGTACTTAGAGTGCCCTGTTAAATAATGAACTATCAATGGTTTATAGACATTGTGTGGTTGTGGTTGAACTAAAGTGTCCAGTAATCATAATTTTTCTACAAAACAACTTCATATTTTTTTGAGAAATAGCTTGATAGTAAAGTTCCTTCAATTTTAAAGTAAAAGGTTACCTGTTGAACGAATCACGCCAAAAGCATCCTAGACCCGGAACTGCTCTTTACCTATGTATGCATTTACGTTTCAGATTAAAAGATCTAATCGCCTCTCTGGAGTCGGGAGCTTTCGGGGGTTTCCGGCGAGCTTCGGTGGCAGAGTGCGGGCACGATTGGCTGTTCCGTGATGGGGTGAGTGCTGACGCGCTCGAGGGAAGTTTTCGCGCTGGAAGATCAGTTGAGATCGCGGGGTTGAGCTAGGAGGCCGCGGGCCCACAAGCTCCCCAGTTTCCAGCGCGCGCTGCTGCCTCGAGGGTAAGTATTATTCAATTAAAAAGCAATTTCTTCCGAGTCGGAAACCGACCAATACACACCATCAATCTACAAGTGGAAGAACAATTTATTTAAATCCGCCGTTGTAAATACAAGAACAAATAAAAATACTTTTATCTTCACTATAAAAGTACGTAATTGAATATATTAAGTTGAGTGTTGTGAGTTGTGCTTGTTATTATAATTTTTGTAATTTCTATTTCATAGTTTGGAATTTATTTAGTGACACAAAATAAAATAATAGATGAGTTTTAGAAAGTGAATAACGTTTTATCATTAAAGGATAAGTTATATTTAAAAACTAGCACACGTACATTATCATCCCCGTGAATTTCATCTTTTCTAAAATTTCCAATTTTCCGCTAATAAATGAAATCAGTGACTACTAATTTCATTTATCTTTCTCAAGTTGTGACCAAAGGAAACAGGGATTCATTTCAGTATAAATATATATAGGCCTGGTTTTGACGATATAGGACAAGTTCTTTTTAAGTCATTTGCTTTATCTGTCCATCTCTTACTATACCCACTTCTGGTTATAACTATATCTGTTTCTGACCAATTCTGTATTCGTCGATTTCTGGTTCGGTCGACCCTCGGTACAGCCAGCATGTGCATGAGAGTTGGAAGATGTTATGGAGCCCATACCATTCATTAAAAACATTGATTAAAAAACTGAGCCCAAGGGGAATTTATGTATGTAAGTAGGCTAGCATTATCGCACTTGTAAAGCAATTCATTGTACATAATCTAAGCAATCGTACCTAACGAGGATTTTATGAATATTGTTATTAACCTCTTTTGAAGTGTTCCTTTCTGGCCACTTTAAACATAATAATTGATATCTGTCATGCAGACAGTAAGTTTTTACTGATTATTGCTCAAAGAGATCCCTAAAAGATGCAAGTTTTTTGCTTTTGTAGACAAACTAAAAAAAGAAGCGAATCACCACAATTTTATAATCAAGAGAAGCTTTTTCGCAAAACTGAAAAAAAACAGAAGACAGCGGGATATAGTATTTGACAAAAAGTTAAAAAAATACTTGACAGAATTAGAAAACAGTAAGATTGATGAAATTGAATTTTTGAATAAAATGCACTAGGTATTTGAATTTTTTTATATAAATCTAATTTTCTTTTTTGATTAGTAGTAGGTATAAATATACGGCACGGGAATATTACGGGACATTAACTGTCCGGGGTTAAGGGGTGGGTTAAACGGCCAAGGGTACAGTGGTTAACTAAAGCCTTGAACACCTTTCGACATAGCAAAGTTTATGTATGTAAGCTTACATACATAAATTCCCCTTGGGCTCAGTTTTTTAATCAATGTTTTTAATGAATGGTATGGGCTCCATAACATCTTCCAACTCTCATGCACATGCTGGCTGTACCGAGGGTCGACCGAACCAGAAATCGACGAATACAGAATTGGTCAGAAACAGATATAGTTATAACCAGAAGTGGGTATAGTAAGAGATGGACAGATAAAGCAAATGACTTAAAAAGAACTTGTCCTATATCGTCAAAACCGTGCATGCAAATAATTTATGAGGTTTTAGAAATTCATTAATTTATTATTCATTAATAAATGTTTCACTACAAGTTTTTCTTATATTCCAATCAGACAAAATACCAACTGACTGTATGTATTGTATTGTGGAATGCTAATTGAGATGAAAGGGTATTGTGATCCGCTTACTTAGTAAAGCCGAAACCGAAGACGCATTTCGCTTTGGCAATAAGTTTCAGTGATTATATTTACCTTTCCGCTAATTTAATACGTCCGTAACACGGTGCTTATTATTTAGCTTCCGTCCGTTAAGTTTCTGGAAAATTATGAAAAATGATTTACTTACTTTATAATGACAGGCAACTAATCAATCAAACTAGTAGAATTCCCTGTATCAAACAAGTAGAATACGGTGACTGTTCAAAGACGTTTCCTTCTTCTGTCATTCCATTTCTCCGGTTCGGGGAAGCCACGAACGAAACTGCACTGGAATATTATTTATTGCAATTGTTCAATATCAATACTTAATTAAATTAAATACCTATAATTACGCATACTATGCACACTAATCGCATACGTTTTCGTAATAAATTAAAATGAGATAAAGCTACATGTACTTACTTACTCACATTCTTTTTTTTTTTTTTTTTTTAAATAGAAAACCGACTTTGAAAGCTCTACTGTTCAGGTGGCCATCACGACTTCTATATCTTAGATAGAATGAGTGATCTGATGAAATAGATTTCATCAGTTCCACTTCATCAAATGATATTTATAATTGGTGTTTATCCTCCTATACCTATAGCTGTAAGTTAGATGTCAAAATAGAATAAACTAGCAGTTCGCCACAAACGAGATCTCGCGTGCTGTTGGTTGGTAGCTTATTTTGTAGGTACCTACATGCTTCTGACTACTACTGCTATAAGACACTGTCGAGTTGTAATTGTAACTAATTGATTGTTTATATTACGATATCTCACTCCAAGATTTCTACTTTCATTCACGAGTTAATAAATAAAATCTGTTCTTATTAAAAAAAAACCAGCAGCCTATTTTAAAAGGCAACTCATATTATAGTTGCCTTTTAAAATTTCCCCCCCCCCCCTTTGAATTTGAATGGGGATTCATAACTTTTTTTAAATTTTTGATTAAAATTTCAATGAACTTAGAGTCGGATTTAATGCTATAAACTTATTTTTTAAACTTTTAAAAAATGATAACAACCACGAAAAAAAAACATTTAAATAAATAAAAGTTAATTACTTCGTTCTAACTAAAAATCTTCAATGGTTTAGTAGTACCGTTTAACTTTAACGTTTAACGTAGTATTACACAGTTTAACTTTTCGGCTAACAGCAGTTTGCAGTCTTACCCCTTAGAAGGTTCACACAAGAACAACAGTTTTTTTTATTAAAGGAAGATGGGCACTTTTTAATGGGCTCCGTCTCAAGTCTTGTATCATAATGAGACTAGTGTCAATGCATTACTAATGTCATAATTTTTCTGAAAATCAAAAAAACTTTAAAACTGAGGATATTCCCAATTACCTATTTCTGTTTTTTATGTTTAAAACCTTAGAAAGCAGTCTTTTATAAAAAAAGTTGCTAGCTTTAACTATTTTTTGTTTTTGGAAAGGATAAACCCAACTCTCATGAACATTTTTAGCAAAGTTGATCAAGTGATAAAGTGAGACTCATGAGAAAAACCACAGATGGCAAGCGGAACTGTAAAGTCTTTTTCGTATTCAAAGTAGTATTATGTCTAATGTTGAATAAATACAATCAAAACCAAAAATCGTCTTAAAATCATAGTAAGAAGTTAAAATCAAAACTTACAAAAGGTCTGCCTTACAACGCGAATAGTTGGACAAAAATATAATCATATAAAGTAGTAGACCGCTGTACGCCACTCTCAATACATGACTTAATACGGATTAATGAAGAACCCGTGTTTTCAAAACTGAACATAATGTTCACGATACTTGAGCTCAATATCGGTTTACATCGTTCGTTAGTGGGAAAATGTTTGTGACAAAGGGAAATTCCAGCTTTTCGCTCATCGGTCCAGCCATCTAGTAATGAAACAGTATGCCGGAGCCACTCTAAGGCTGCCCACACTCGTCGTGTTTTTATTTTCACTCGCTGAACACTTGGGTAGTGCTTTACTGCACTTTACTGACCATAAAATGCATTCGAAACAGCTGGATGATATTTGTGTTTTATATCCTTTGTGCGTATCCACCTTATTTTATGATTTTCTTTATTACCCATAAATAGGTAATACCTACTCATCTACCTACATAGAAAACGAGCCGCTATCTACATTCTCTATACATTAATATCTAGTTTTATTTTTGTTTAATTCTGTCCTGTAACTTCCTTTTTCTAAAGCCTACTTTTAACTCTTGTTGTATTTCATATTTGTGTTTTGATTGGTTTTGCAAAATTTTCTGTTTACTTTTTAATGAGATTTGACGACTTCGTCGTGTGCTTTTGAAACCAATCAAACTTTTTCCGATGACATTATACAGTCACATAATAAATCACGAAATGAATTATATTTTGTTTAGTCCAATTTAATTAAAAATCATTCTAAAAACCATTTGGTCTTTCAGGTTTGTTATTATCATTATCTACTGAATACTAGTTATTTCCATGTACATATCATATTTAATATATTTCATGAAATAACTTGTATGATGTATTTGAGTATAATGTATTCTATTTGAGAACCTCTTCATACCTGAACATTTAAAAGCGCCTATTGAAATACGAAATAGAGGTAGCCTGCATTGACATGCAGAATCCAACAATGAAGCCGCCGAACAATCATTACCTAGCGCGAAGCTCGGCCTAGATTGATCGAATTCTCCCGCCTCTTTCAGAGAATGAGTATTGTGAAGCACGTATTGCAAGAGCCACAAACGGGACATGTTGGCGTGAATAGGCCCACCGTCTCCAACCGGTGTCATGCATGCACTCATGTGCTCTGACGGGCTCATTCGATTACCATGCTTCATTCCGACCACAGACGTTGACAATGCATCCATTTGTGATCACAATCGAACTTTACATGTACTTGACTCCTTGATGTTAACCACTTTTGGATAGTCCGATAAAACCGAGACAGGTCGTAAAAGATCTAATTAGAAAGCGGGAATCAGGAGACGGCTCGGTTAACATTTGTAAAGTCCGTAGACGAAATAACGATTATGAGCCTTCACGGGCGGGCGGGCGGATTACCTCGCGGCTTAACTTCGTAAGTCTGCCGGTTACTTCTAGGATCGCTTAATAAGACGACCTGAGAGAAACATTCATAGGGTTTTTAAGATTTTCCTGTGTAAACTGGATCTAAAGTGGCTCCGGCGCGTTCGTGTAAGCTCTGTACCGTGCCATGTTCATTCCACGTACGCTGCGAGCTTAATCCTCCCAATAAGCGTAACCGTGCGTGCTTTTATTTGAATTGCTTTAACAAAAATACTGTTATAGTTTGTTTTATCTTTGTAATAATCATTTGTGTGACTGTATTATCTGCATTTGTGATTTATCGAACAAATACAATTAACCGCGCTGATTGGTCGCTGATCGATCTTTTAAATAAAGTGGCTACGTATACTAACGGATTACCGTAAGCAATATGACTCGACAACAAAACGATTTTCTTATTGCAGACGTTCAATTTGCAGCTGCTAGGATATGCAGCTTCGTCTTGAAGTTTAATATTGAATTTATTCATCCATTGCTTTAAATTCGTCGTCTTGGTCGGCAGCGGTAATCATTATCCGGAAACGGCACTAACGAGCCGGCCACCGTCTTGGATTTGCTTTGCTGCAAAGATACAACGTTACTCTTGACGTGGATTTCCGAAAGGAGCACAGAATAAATTAAATTTTAATCTACTTCAAAATAGAAGGAGGTTCCTCAATTGGACCGTATAGATTTTTTTATGCAAAAGAAAACAAGTTCTCTTGTATTTTATTAACGTAATCGTTAATTATATTTACAAAGAATCATGAAACATGTAGCTAGTAAGTACCTCGTCATTATTATTATCCTCAGCCCTTAGGTACCCATTGCTGGTTGAAGGCCTTCCTTCGTACAATCCTGCCCAGCGCTGTGCCAAGTGCTTACCTACTTTAATAAACCAATCTCTTATTTCAACTTTCTCAAAGAAAAGCAGATATTACTTTAACAATTAATATTCTCAGAACTAGTCCAACAGAAATGAAAAATGGTTCAGCTGAAAAATAAATATGAGCAACCGCCTGTAAAGCCACATTATTGCTACTAAATTTATGGCTTCAGAACCTTTTAGCTGTGAGATAGGTCCTAAAGAAAATATCCGATGCGGTAGATACCACCGAGTGCAGTTTCATTTTCTTCGAAGAAAGACGCTTTATTGTCTGCGAAACCAAATAACCTCAGCTATATCTGAGTTTTATACCGAGGAGCTTATTAAACTATCCGAACTTGAATATCTATTGACGTTATTGTAAGCTTACATTTTAAATATTTTTCATGGATCTATCAATAATAATTTTAATGTATTAACCATTAACATCAAATGAAGACCAATTGTAGATCATCAAATGTATATTTTACAGAATATTATTTTAAAACAGTGAAGTAAAAGCATTACTATTTATAGACGTATTTGTTCTGTTTTCAAAGCTTTAAGTACTTTTTATTATTAATTAGTGTAGTTTCTTTTAATATTTCAAGGAAAGTCTGAGGTAGGTAATTACCATTAGACCAAACTTTAATTAAAACAACAGAAGTCAACTAAACAGTAAGTCAGTACCTACTATATACCAAGAACGAACATCATCCTTTGTACCTACTACTAACTGATCTAATCTAACAATTAAGTTGACTACTTACTCTTGTTTCATGTGCTTTATTTGAATATTACATACTATTTAAGTATAATATTTATAAATTATTCAGCGCCGTAAATGCTGCCAGTGTCTTGGACACGCTCTGACAGTGGCTTGAATCATTTAAGCTACCTATAAATCGTTTACAGCGGTCCTTATATAGCTCAGTTCTAATTGTATTTTGTAAAGTTACTCTTAATTACACATTGTACACAAAAAAAAAAATAAGTTTTGTAAATATGTAGTAGTTTCGTTTCTGTAATAAGTTGATTATTTGAAGCATTTGTACAATATAGGTAACTATTTAGTTAGATAATCAACTTTTATTTCTTCACAATGCGTTATATATATCTTGTTTGAAATCTTCAAGATATTACAACACTTATCTAGTAAAAAGATACAGGTCTTTATAAACAAGTCGTGCACATATTATCAGGAAAGTGCCCTTTTACATGCATTGTGCGGAAGAAAGGCCCAATGAGGCGTGCTAGGCCCAACTACCGGAAATAACGTCAAAGCTTTCATTGTTTCCAAGGGACAGCGGCGTACGTGAGCGCAGAACGCTAGCCTCCCTCCTCTGCACTAGATATTAAACTAATTAACCGTAAAATATTTTTACTAGTATTTACCAAAATAACAGAAAATTATTATCAAGAATCGTGAGACGGCACAATATACAGCTATTTAAAGGTATTCAAAATTCTTGTGTTTCGAGATAAACACTAACACTACTTTCTACTTTTTATTAAGTCTCTAGTGCGGGGTTAGATTGTAAATCGTTTTTGCCCTTCATTTTAATTACATGTTTTTTGAATTTTTGTATCATATGTTTATTAAATAAATTATTATTATTTTGATGTTTTTTTTTCTCGAAATAAAAAAAAATTCGGTATTAACGATACACACGGGCCTAGGCCAAGTGGGTATCATTTGAGGAGATGTAGCTATCGTCTTGCAAAAACTTTCGAACAGTTCGGCATGTATTTAGAATTGCAGCTTTCTGCATTGTTATATAGGTGTTCTCAGGCAGGTCAATCGTTTTGAGGGAATTAATCAATTGTTTAGGAATTACCCCTGTGCTGGAAAGCACCAGAGGCACTATGTATACTTTATTCATTTTCCATATTCTTGTTATTTCCTCTTTTAGCTCTGTATATTTATTTATTTTTTCTGATATCGTTTTTTGAATATTGTGTGTATTAGGTACTGCAATATCTATTAAATGTGTAACTTTATTTACTTTATCTATTATAGTAATATCAGGTCTATTATAATGAATTGTCTTATCCGTGAGTATGGCTCTATCATAATACATTCTGTGGCTGTTGCTCTCCAGAACTGGTTTGGGATCATATTGGTAGTAGGGTGTGAGTTTTCCTGTAATTAATTTTAATTTATTTGCAAGTTTTTGGTGAATTACTTGGGCGACTTGATTGTGGCGATGCGTATAATCTGTTTGAGTGAGGCTGGGGCAAGCACCGGTGATATGTTGAATTGTCTCTGGCTGACGATGACATTTCCTACAGCCATCATTCTGAGCGTTTGGGTCTTTTAGAATAAACTTTTTATAATTTCTGGTATTTATTACCTGATCTTGGATGGCAATGATAAAACCTTCAGTTTCAGGGAAAAGGGAACCAAATTTGAGCCATTTATTAGATGCATGTAAATCTACATGTGGTTGCTCAAGATCTTTAAGATGTCTTCCATGCAGTTCCTTGTTTCGCCATTTTGTAAATTTTGCAGTTCTGTTTTCTAATGGAGTTGTAAAATCTATATCGCGGTTGTTTAAATTTAGAGGTGTGCAATTTATATCGGTTTCTGTTATAGCTAAATGTATTTTACTACTAGTTGCTTTGTCATAGAAGAAGTCGCGAAGATTTTTAATCTGTTGTTCCCAGAGATTTCTTATATCTACCAGTCCTCTACCCCCTTTTTCTCTTCGGATAGAAATTCTTTCAATAGCTGATTTAGGATGCATATTATTATTATTTTAATTAATCAGAGCCAAACTCCTTGCGAGACCCTTCAACAACACAATACAAATTATTTTGATAGACAGCCTCTCACTCGTGTACTTAATTAATTTAACTATTATACAGGATGGGGCAAAATTTTGAATACCTACTTGGGTACCTTTTCTATTAATTGTAGTTAGAAAGTTTAAATCTTATGAACTTAATTCGACAAAAAAAATAGCGTTTTTATATCTGATTTTATACGACATCGTGAAACTATAAGGTTCCTTGTTGACTACGGAACCCTAAAAAGGAGTTCCTCTATTATAATTTATCACTGGTTTTTAGCTAGTTGGCGCAGAGTAAAATGTCCACAAATATCTAATTTTTGAATTTTGTGGCTTTCTCGATCAGAAGCTCACTTATCCAATCCTGTAGGTAATCGAGAGTTAAGCTAACAATCAGAACTGCACCTAAATATACCTAACTGTCAACAGACATCGCGTTCAAGTTGCATAATCAGTAGAATTCAGGTGTATTGACTTGATTTCGTTGTTATTGGCCACATATTTGCGGCGCGCCGACATTCGGCCGGCTCACTTACTGAACAAACTATCTGAAAATTACACGCTCGCCGCCCACCCGGCCTGACGCTTGCGGCGCTGTGTGCCCAACCAACAGACAACCCCTCTCACGCCTGCGATTACACCTATTTACAAAGTTACTAATGATTTTTTTTTCTAAAAATAATATAATATGATAAATTTTTTTTTGTCTTCCCTTTTATTTGCCATCCTATACATCATGTTCTGAGTGTGGAGAAATGTTTTACTGCTACATTTTATTATACAGTTTATATTTAAGGTGCAAGTATGCGTGAAACTAGCGCCGCCGCCCATTTTGTTTTATTATTCCGTTGAACAAAGGAATATAAAAAAACAATATTGTTCCGTTTGTGTCACCTATCATAAGCTTAATAGTTTTATTTTGCATAGTTTTTTTTAATTCCTTTGTTCAACGTACCTAGTAATAAAATAAAATAGACAGCGGCGCTAGTTTCACGCATACAGGAACCTTATAGTTCCTGAGTTAGTAGTTTCAACTCCGGTTTGACTGATTTTGTTTATTTTTGTCCTGCTGGGTCTTCTTGAATTACCTAACAATAAAAAAAAAGTGTAGAATCAATAAATCGTTTACTAGTTTATAGTATTCCCGAAATTTAAAAAAAGCAGCTTCCAGTATAATAGGTATTATTTTGTTGTGTTTTTTTAAAGTTAATTGTAAAGATTTATTGAACATAATTACTGCTTAACAGTGTAAATAAAACATTTATGTTTTACTCACACAACACAACCCTTAACTGAACATTAATATGAAATATTTTTGTAATAAAACGTATTAAACGTTACCACAAAGTGGGAGATCTTCCTCTGTAGGGTTAAGACATTAATTTGAAGCAAGCAATAAAGTCGAGATGTCTTCTCTGCGGCTCCGCGACAGAGTCGTCCACCCGGCCACCGCGACGCTTAAACACCCTACAAATTCCTTATAAAAACTCACTTCTGTTTCAGACGCGCTAAAACTAACCTTGCGTAAAGCACTTAAACCACATTGGGCACTGCTTATTGCGGCGAAGAATGTGCACTTTCGTAAATGACGGTAAACGAGGAAATAATTTACTTTGATATGATTTAACCTTTCCGTAGACCGGTTAGCAAAAATATATCTTTTCGCGCTGATATAAGATTTGGAATTGAATGAACACGTCTTGTTAAATATAATTTTTGGCAATTGATTTAGCCTAGGAGATTAAAGCCGCGGCTTTAGCCGGTCTTTACCTCGCCGTGTCGTAAAATGTAAGCAAGCCTTATTCAATTAAATTCGGTGACGTTATAACAATCTCAGACGGCTTATTTAAGAGAAATACAGCTTGGTGACAGCCTGGTCCATTGTGCTTTTAGATTAAACCAACTTACGTCGCACAGCAGGGATATTGCCTAACTTGTCACGAAACACAATTGATCGTCATCACGAAAAAATAACAGTAATCCGCAAACAATAAAACAACTGTTAAATATGAAAATGATGAGTAAGTAAGTAGGTTACTTACTTAGAAACTAGTTAAATACATTACCATTAATAAGAAAATAAGAATATGTTTGAGCTGTTTTTTTCTTCAAATTTAAAGTAAAGTAAATGTCCTTTCAAACATAAAGCTTGGGAAAGCTTAAAAAACAACGTGCCATTAGCTAAGATGTGTTTAACCCGCAAGAAAAGGAGTGTTGATTTAGAGGTAACCCACTAAAATCCTTCACCGCTAAATGCTTACAGTATATATGGTGATAAAATGTAAGAGTTTCAGGATTCTACGTTGTACTTTTTCATTATTCTTGGTTAGAGATTGATTTATTCGTAGCAATTTCCATTTATGAAAATAGATCCAGAACTAGTAATGTTAGCCGTCTGTGGCCATAAATATCGAAAATTGCAACGTGGAGACAACGCGTTCATCGAACAATTGTTGTAATTTGCGGGCGGACGCGCACACGACTATTTCTAATCGGTTGGGATTGTCCACGGCTTGCGTGAACCAATCTGCTCGCTTTTCTATAAAAGTTGCACGCCAGTGATACTCCGCAGGCAGTAGAAACCAGACGATACGAATTTCTCTCGCAGCCTCGTAATAGCCCATCGCTGAGCTTATTATCCGCCGCCATCTATTGAGGACGGCTTTGCAGGGAAATCCCGAATAGGTTGTAATAGACATTAAGTTAATAATATCAACTTGCAGCTTATTCTTTACTAGTCCGACATTATCGGTACTTTGTTGCAATTATTGGTCAATGCATATTTGAACAGCTTAAATTTTCCATTGTATTTGTTTTCATTGTGCTCTACAAAACGAAAGTCGAGTATTTTTATGGAAACCAACTTTGAATAATACACAATTAAGAATTTTTAACATATTTTGCAATTGAATGAGTTTCTTCCGACAAAGTTGAACAAAGTTATAACCAATTAATAGAAACCTTATCACTTTAAAACTTTTTGAACTTCGGGAATGTTTTCTCTTTTAACTTTTTATGAAGAAATCTTTTGAACTGCGTTTTAATTTAAAGAACTGATTTTCATAACCAGGTAGGTACTATACGAAAATGTTGTCAAGAAGTGATTATGTAACAACTTAGGTCTTAACCTACCTCTCAGAGACAGAGGTTACTCAATGAGAACGCATTAGTAAAGCTAAATATAAGTCTGAATCGTTCAAAGTCAAAGGTACGAAGAGTCTGCTTACTCGTTAGCTGTGACCATACGGAGCGGATACAATTACAGGTGGCGACGGTCGTGGTGGCGGAAAATGTGGAATTATAAGCTCTCAGACGTAACTGAGAACCTCTCTCATTATTGCGGCCGGACTGCGAGACTCCTTTATTGCGAAGATGCAGCTAGTCTTGGTATATCGACTCGCAATCAAGATAAAAACTTTTACATGTAGGTACTCTGTTTTCTGTGTGACTGTCATGCAAGCAAAATAAAAGTAAGGTAAGTATTTATATTTATTAGTGCATAATCCGTGAAACAATCGTATTGTTAATGCTATTTATTAGGACATTTAGATTTATGTTGATTCAGTTGAACTAAGTAGGTATTTACTATATTGGTAGTTTACAAAGTTCTTTAATTATTATTTTTAATAAAATATGAATATTATGCTTTCAATAGTATTTTACGTGGGTAGGAAACAAGCAACGGGAGAAATTAAATATTCTTCAAAATCAAACAAGCTTGTGGCAGTTTATAAGTCTATCATAATCAATAGAGTGTTTAATGTTCCAGCCATAATAATGCTAATAAAGAAAGGGTGAGCCGAGGTGGCGAGTACCTATCTCATCCTCCCGGTGTCGCATTTATGTCGACTTTTCTGCGATACCTAAAATATGGCGTGTCATTTTTCCCGCTCTTGTTACTTGTTTGTTCGACAGGATTTGTTAAAGCGGTGATCTCGAAAATAATTTATGTAATTTGAATAGCATTTGGGCCCTAAGTATTAATTATATTCAACTAAATTCAATTAAAACGTTTTCATTTCACAGTGTGCTGAAATGATTTTCCTAAGCGTTTCTATCTAGCTACGAGTACGGAGCTCCTAGCTCTAGTTAATACTTTCATTAGAAAAGTTTTAGAAGGTATGTATATTAGTATTTATCTCTAAAAATAAAAGGAGGATGTAGGTTCTACTACGAATAACTTTCACAATAAACAGCAAAAAAAAACTTTATATCGCAATCTACCTACTTCTATTTGTTCTCGCAACTGTACTGTTTGCCTATTTAAATATGTGTCAGAGATTTCTCCCCTAAAAAGGGTGATAAAAGCCCACAATGTCAACACTCTGTATAAAAGTAATCTCAACAGTTTTCCCTTTCTTTTTCCTCGCCACTGTTTCAGAAAACTGAATAAGTATTTATCGCAACACTTAGCAATTGAGATAAATGTCTGTTCTTGTATCGGTCTATGTTTAAATTAATTTCTTAATTTATTTATCAAGGGATGAACGAAAATGAGAGGGAGGTCTTTTCCCAGCAGAGGGACATTGAGGGCTACTAATAATAAAAATAATAAATAAACGTGAATCAAACATAGCTTCGTCTAGCTAAGAAAATAAATCATAAATCATCGCCCATTGTTACACTTGTTTGAATGTACTTATGTTTATTTTATTTTGTTTCTTTTATGGTGTGCAATAAAGCTATATTCTATTCTATTCTATTCTATTCATAAATAACAATCATAGGCTAATTGGCTATCCTAACACTAAATTATATGCTCATTATTTCTTGTAACAAACATGTCAATGTACACGCACACAATGTGATTGACATAACTTATAATTGGGTTGGTATTTGCATGTATTTGCCGCGATGAGGCCACGCGTTTGTGCTCCATTTGCTCTGTTCGTTTTGCATTATAACAGGCATGATGTTTTAGTCAAATCCATTCAGTAGTTTTCACGTGAAAGAGCAACAAACATCCACACACCCATAATTATTTTATGATAGGTACCTTGCAAACAACACTTCTTGTAGTGTGAGGCAATTATTGATAGTAATATAAAATATATTTTTCAAAGTACCTATGAACTTTGATGTAGGTAGGTACCTACTGAGCTTCATAATAATGTTCAAAGCAACTGAGTATATTATACTTGTGTGCATTCTTGAGTACTTATACTTACTATACTACAACCTACTGGTAGGTGACTATACTCTGTATACTATACTATACTATACCTTTTATTTTAAAGCCAACTCTGGCAAATTCAATGAATATCAACATCGTCTTACTTATAAATTACCCTGTAATTCATTTTGGCCTGATTATTCACTAAATGGAAATGGTTAAAAACTCGGCAAATATCCAATTTAAGTTTAATTTCGTAACCATAAATTCGGTTTAGCTCCCCGGAGCGGTCGGCTTCGGATTGAGTCGCGGCTCTCGGCAATATTGCACCGTACTTTATATCTCCTTTGTACTAAACTCAGAAGCATAGAGAAATAATGCTTGCATCTCATGATTTTGTAGCAATATCCTGTAGGTTAATTTGCAGTACAACGAGAATATACTTACTATACTATCTGCTTTGAAAATAACTTACACAAACGATGCAATTGAATTTAGATCAAATAGGGCAATTTGTATCTCAAAAATTAAAGTTAAGTAATTATAATTGAGTAAGTACTCAATTGGGTGATTTGCTAAATAAACGGTTATTTATTATTTTATTCCAAGTTCAAAAATAATTTAGATTGATTTAATTTTTGATTACGGACATATTTTTAGTATTCGTACATTTTTTAAACAGGCTTGCACGAAATTTTCTGGTTCAAATGTTCTAATACTACCTATCTAAATGTATTTAATACTCAAATCGAAATGCTTTCCCTTCGCCAAATTCGGTTACTTATCTAATAACGAATACAATTTTCTCTCAAGATAGTATTTACATAGCCGACGCTCTTGGCTTTCCGTAAGCGAGAAGATAGAAGGAGCTCTATACAAAATATTATTTTGTTGTTTACATGAAGCAATTGAAGATTTTGTTTAGATATCTTACTTTGATAGAAAGTTGGTACCTACTACAGTTGCAGTTGCAGTTAGGGAAACTATAAAATGTTTGAACTTAAATTTATATTTGAAGTATTTGGACGAAACTTGGATAAACTAAACTTAACAAAACCGTGCTATAAAAAATTGATAAGCAATAAATATTTTATAATATTAAAGTACTCAAAGTTTATGAAAACTGCCAAAAATCAAAACCGGTCAAGTGCGTGTTGGGTCACGCTCAATGTAGAGTTCCGTAGTTGCCCAATATTCGACGATATTTATTTAAAATGGTCTTAGAAAACCACCAATATTTTTGAAAGACCTATCTAACGAACCCCACCCAACAAAAAAAAATCACCCCTGCTGACCTTGAAATAAATGTTTCTGAGGATTTTATTCAACCACTTTGTTGGGGTAATGTATCTTCTTGCCAAATTACAGTTTTTTTAGTATCACCAGTCATTAAGCAAAGCCGTGGACAGACAGGCCGGCGAACGGACAGACCGATATGGTGAAACTATACTGGATAGCTGTTGACTACGGAACCCATAAAAGTGTGAATAAACAACCAGCAGCATCTGAAATATATTTGGCATAAATACGAATAATATTTAATGATGATGAAGATGAAGAAAAGTTTAAATTATGACAATGTACCTACTAACATAAACAAATGTTGCTTTGAAGTTAAATTTTGAATATAAATTAAGTTAAATAACAACTTAAGAATAGAAAGACGTCGCAGAGCATCGGCCCGTATGAGTTTGCTCCACCGAGTTGCAGTTGCAATTGTCATTTAAATATGAATATGTCGTAGCAGTTTCTGGTTCGTACGAATCAGCTAATAACATGTGATTTTTCCGCGCATCTGCCTTGTGCGCTGCACGGCGGCTACAAATCGAAGCGTGAGCAACATCTACATCTTCCGACTTCGCAATTAAGGCTCCGATGAGCACAATATCTGTTACACTTCGTCGCCTTCACATCTACTTGTTACAAGTTGCGTTTATTGTTAGCTCGTTCGGTTTATCACTTTCCTTAAACACTTTTACAAAGTTGTACATAGTTTTCATAAACTTAAAGATAACAACCTTGTGACAGGCATTTGTTTGGTAGTAATTTGAGTCACCGGCAAAGCGTTTTTTCACAAATTGACGTCTCCCCTTGAACGAAAAAAGTTTTGATTCGAATAAGAGGAAGAGGGTTACTAGTTGCTAATGGCATACTTTATTACCACAAAAGCGTAATAGGTACATATTTGGTTTCATCACCATTAATGTATCATGTAGAATAAGGGAGTTATAATAAATATTCAGTTCCATAAAAGCCTCCCTTCATTTACATTGAGGTGACAATCGCTAAATAAGCCTACCTACCAGATGACATCCAATAAAGCGATTCCGGCCAAAGGAAGCAAGAAGATAACCTACTTACTGATCCGGCGTATTCTATTTGCCTGTAATAATCGCGATGACAATCTCATATTACATAAAAGATTTGGCCCCTTTCGATCGAAATGCGATTTGCATCCTTCAGAATTATTGCCGAGTCGTTTCGAATTTTTTCGCTATTGAAAATGGAGCTACTACTTTACGAGATTTTTGAATGTATTCCATCCAATGAATAGGGTATTTCGGCTCCTCGGAGCATGCATTAGTATCGAAGAGATAGGAGTTTGTGTAGATGCATTCTATTTTACAAGGATGGTAACCAGACCATAATGTAAAGTAAAATGAAATGACTCTTTAATTATACCTACTCGTAGTTCGACTTGAGGCATTAATTCATTGTCTTAAATCTGATACAAATAAAAACATAATCGAAGCCAAATCACTTTTAAGTAGGTATTTTAGTTTCAATAAAAAACCATCTGTACTTTATCTAAGCCCAATAAAATATAAATAGGCTTAGCGAATCGAAAACAATCCGCTCACAGAGTCGAGTCTGTTTGTGAAACACAACACCCTCAATTAACCGGTAAAAGAAGCTACTCTTAAATCTGTTGTTCTTTGCCTAACGCAAAGAGCTATGTAGCAATTAATTTATTCGAAGAATTGTATTTGTTACTACGATCTGTCAGAAGTTATTTTAGTTTTAATTAAACTTTGTCTATTTTGATATTAGGTACCTATGTTTAGAGGTGTACTTACATATTTTTTTTTACTTTTTTAGTTATTGCAATATAAACATAGTCTCTTAAGTGCATTAACTTATATGAAAGCGCCCAATGATAGAGTTACCTCTATAACTTAAAATTAACCTATACAGATTCGGGGCATTCCTCAAACAACCCTTCGCAAAATAGTGCTAATGTGAGTACACATCCAATATGTATTCGTGTAACACTATTCAAACAAAAGTGGGCCGATGGGTCTCGGTCTATTATATCAGTGCCGCATGTGTAAACGTTGTATTCGAGTTGACAATTTGCAAGATAACGTAAAGTGTGCGAATTCGGCAGGCGGCGCTTTACAGCATTAGCCGAGAATAAGTTTGTTCATTACGAGAGGGAACAAAGAGGTAGGCTCGGCGACAGTGGAGGAAACGTGCGCCGACGCCACGACAATGGGCCGCCTTATCGCGCCGGAACGCGTCGGGCGGGCGGGCGGGCGCCGCGCCTCGCGCCTCGCGCCTCATGCCTCTCGCGCCTCCCAGCCCGCTCCCGCTCCCGCTACTTCCACTTGACGTATGAGCACTGAATAAATGGGAAAACTTTAGCTCCCGTTATGGGAGAACGAACAATTGGTCATCTGTTGCTGTAAGGAAATGCTTAAACATGCGTTAATCTTGCTAGACAGACGATAGGGGAGGCGCGTTTTCTTTGGTTAATTGTTTGTTATCCTACTTTTTGTTGGCATGTTTTAGGTAAGATATTAATACTTTGAGTTTGGGAGATGACTATGAGTTTTACACCATCGAGAGTTTATCAGCAGAATTGGAAGCTTATGAAGAATCCACTCATGATTCGGGTTTCGAGACAATGTGACCGTGATAACTTGGTTCGTTGTCGACGAAACCTGCAAAATGAGCGGTCGGTTTCTACAAACTGCAAGCAGCAAGCAGCACATTCATTTTATAGTGAAGATCGTTACGATCATTTTTATGGTTCCGAAGTCAACAAGGAACCCTTATAGTTTCGCCATGTTCCGTCCGTCTGACTGTCCGCGACTTTGCTAAGAGACTATTAATCTCAGATATATATATATATATATATATACTTAAGTATATATATATATATAAAATATATATATACTTACTACTATAAATATACTATAAAATATATATATATATAATAAAACTGTAATTAAGCATGGAGATAGATATATATTGGTAACGCGGACAAAGTGGTAGAATAAAATTGTAAAAACAATTTTTTTTAGGGTACCTCCCCTACATGTGAAACAAGGGTGAATTTTTGTGTCTCTCGTTTTTTCCATAGTGTAGGTGTCGTTGGATAGGTCTTTTAAAAATATTAGGTTATTTTTAAGTACATTTTAAATTGAAATAGCCGTTTGTGAAATATTTAGCTTTAAAGTGCTAATTTTTGTTAAGAGTCAAGTGTCTCATTTGTCATTCAGTTCACATAATATATAATTCAATAGAATCAATGTTTAATACGACTATGTAGGTACGTGTAGTAAGTATATATATATCATCTAAAAAATTTTTTTAATCAATTTGTTATTATTATATTTTTGATGTTTGTTGCTGACCGTACACAAGTAGTTCTATATTCCTGAATAATATAGCTCTATTTTTTTTATTAAAATATCATAATTTAATGTATATTCTTAGTTTTCTCTTAATCCCTGAATCTGTCCGTAGCCCATCCCTAACTAATCACACTAATATTATAAAATCCATGAGAACGGGAACTATTCACCGCGGGTAACACTGCGGGGCGCAGCTAGTAATGTATGAAACAAATAGTGTACCTATTGATACATAGTCAAGAGTCATCGTTGACTACTGGAGTCATGAATACACTCATGATTCGGGTTTCGGGACAACGAAACCGTGTCAATATAAGGTTCGTTGTCGACGAAACTTGCAAAATGAGCGGTTCGTCCACAACTTTATTGTAAAGTCAGCATGAGCAACACGAAGACTGAAGAAGCTGTATTATTATGACAACTTTGTAATATGTTTTAGAATCTTACTGGTCGAACTTCTAAACCTTAAGGACCACGTAGTTGTTCTATACAGGGAGGTGAGAATTTTAAGGGTAGCTTGCCGAAGTACCTAGTAGTAAAATTTTGGTTGGACTTGTATAATGGTATATTGTACCTACTCGTATAATTGTAAGTTTACAAGGTTTGACTATGATCGATTAATCGAAACTACTGAAAAAAAGTTCCCATAGTCCGATTGATCGAACTATCAGGAGTCTCAAGAACACATGGTTTGACTAATGGAACCAACAGGAAAAAGTTCACTTAGTCCGATTGATCGAACCATGCGGTCGAACCACGTGGCCAGAAACATTTTTTTTTAATTATTGTTTTTATGGAAATCCATTTCGAAAACAAAACTTTTGATCGCGATGGTATTTTGAAAAATAATCGCCTGATACGCAGCTTGACAGCCAGCGTTCTTTTCACATTGTTTCTTTAACTATTCATGTTTGTCTAACTTAAATTTCGAATCGTTAATTCAATTAGAAGGAAAGTTAGGTCAAATATAACCTAACCAACTTTCGTTTCGTTATTTCGTTTTGTATGAGCAAGTGGCCAAGTCTGGTGACTTGACTTGAAATATAGTTGAAAATGGAATTATCTGTCTGCATCAATCAAGTGTTCATCATCATCAAAAGAGAGAGAGATAAGACAAGATTAAAATATCGGTTAAAAGAGATAAAAATGACAGTGGAACATAGAATCTCCTCCTTTCTTAAAGTCGGTTAAAGTGAGATTTTCCTAAAACATAGCTAAGAATATTCTTGATGAAGATACATTTCAAACAAAACATCTTAATCGGTTCATCCGATTAATCAGGAGGAACGGATTGTTATTTGCAAAGAGTTTAAGAGAGTGCCATACCGCTGAAAAATGAGAGGGAGAGTGAATAGTGTTTTTACTCGTGAGTGAGAAGCGCAGAACGATAGACACGCAATATAATTTATAGCGAAAAAACAGTTTTTATTTAATTACAAGTTAATTAAACAAGCAATCGAAAAACTCAGAACTAAATAAATACTTCTAGGTTATTTGTCAAAACATAAAACCAACAAAAATAGCGTTCTGTTCTTGAGATAAATAGCAAAATGTGTGAAAAACATGTATTTTTCAAAAAAATATACCATCGAGAAAACTTTTACCAATCGTGTTTCTAAAAAAATAAAACGCAAGATAAAAGTTCAAAGTATCATTTCCCTTAATATGAAGGTCATAGCTTTCACGTATACTGAGATAAATAAGGATTTCGACGACTAATTTGCGTATGGCGCCCTCTTAAGTTTCAGTATCTTTTATCAACATAATGTCCTAAGGGTAGATATAGACACAATCACAAATAAGTAGGTCAACGTAACGTTTGGCTGTAAGAAAGATAACATAAAGAATTTGCAAACAAAATTATCTACTTGCTCTATAGGTAACCTATCTATCTGTGGTTTTGCTAACTGGGGTACGATATTAAATAAAGTGTATAAATAATTAAAATAACAAAAAATATTTTTTGACTTACGATGAAAGTCCTCTAAATCTTTATCATTTTAGAGCGAAAAGTCTAATGAATTGATACCATAAATGCGTGATTAAGCATGGACCGCCATGGTTTAAATTTAAAAGAAATGGAAATCACGAAAAACGTGGTTATATTTACTTGATTGAAGCCATGATTAATTATAATTACTATGGACTAATACTGTTGTCGCTAGGCAATAGGATGATTCATGATATCAATAATAAATAAGAAGAGTATTGTATATTATTTGGTAGATTAATAGAAACTACAGATGCCATAGCATGGTAATTTTTTAATTCAATAAAAGGCTTAAATTACCTTGCTGATTTTGTATACGAGGTTGTTGCATTATTCAAAAGTCACTGAATAACTTTTTAGACCTTGCTAGTTAAATAGAGTTTATTGCAACTAAGTATACCTACTTTATCACAAACAATAGTTATGCTCAGTTCTAAATTACAACTATTTTGCGATATTTGCAATATAAGGTTGTTATTTTTGTAAATAAATCAAATCAAATAATTTATTGCGAAACACGATAACAACATAAACACATTTTATAAAGATCAGCCTGTTCTGCTTTACAGCACGCAAAATTAAAGTTTAATAAAAAAATATAAAATATAATGAAATTGAAAAAATAGCAAACCAATTGAATAATTCACGTTTTTAGATTTTTTTATATCAAAACATTTATTACCCGCATAGCCTCTTGCTTCAGTTAATTTATAAAACAGTAGTAGTAGGTACTTTAAAGTTATTTGGCCTGAAAGTGTATGTTTTAAGATAGATTGCAGGTATAATTATAACAAAAACAAAATTTTTTCAACACTACCACTAAGGTTATTTTAAACAGGATATTTACCACCATATAGGGCCAAATCCCCTGCTAGAAATCGATAAGTGAGCAATTCGCTGTATTTTATGTAGTTATTCTGCTCATCGTGCCTAAGATCTTCATCAGATCTTCACCAATTTTTATGAGACCAACTTTAAGTTTACTAAAAAACAATTAATAAACAACATCGTAATCAGATATCATAAGGCAAATTCAGTACTTCCTCCGGGGCCGTTAAGGTTATCGAAAAGTCATGTTAGGAGTCACGTGGTGGATTTTAATAAAAAAATAGTAAAAAAGTAAGTTCGTATGAGCAAGTGACCAACTCTGGTGACGGAGTTTTTAGGCCGCCGACTTTAAAAACCGGGACCGATAATTTAACGTGCCCTCCGAAGGACGTAAAAAAATTAGTTATACCTATAATGTTGAATTATTTAGAAAAAGTTAAGTTTGTAATTATCAATTTTTAATGTAGAAATTATTAATAGCTAAATCAGGTTTTACTGTTACAGACGTAGCCTAAGTAGCCCCCAAACAATTCTTAATCTGTATATCTTCATTATTATATATTTTCATGTATAATTAAGTTTACTGATGACGCAACGCAATGATTGATCAGGAACCAGATGTCGATGTATTCAACATGAAGCTCGTGTGTTTGTGTATGTTTTTTGAGTTGAATTTGTTATATTTTTGTTATGTATGTTATTCTTTAAGTGGCTTGCAAACGTTTTGGCTCTAGCTGTAAGTTTGTAAAGTGTTGAAATAAATAAATAAATAAATGACACATTGTACCTACGCTGTAAATCAACTATTGTAAAATGTTGATTTACAGCTTCAGTTTTCTATAGATATATATAGATTTAAATAGATACATGTAAACAAGAACTGTATTCAAAATTATTCTTATTTAAACTAAAATATTGAAGTTTGTTGCTGACCGTACAAGTAGTTCTATATTCCTGAATAATGTAACTCTATATTTTTTATTAAAATATCACAATTTAATGTACTTATCTATTTCTTAGTTTTCTCTTTATCCCCGAATCTGTTTGTATCCCATCCCTATCTAATAATGTATAAAACAAATAGTGTATTGATACATAGTCAAGAGTCATCGTTGACTACTGAAGTCAAGAATACACTCATGATTCGGGTTTCGGGACAATGAAACCGTGGATATATAAGGTTCGTTGTCGACGAAATTTGCAAAATGAGCGGTTCGTCCACAACTTTATCATCAGGTCAGCAAGAGCAACACGAAGACTGAAGAAGCTGTAGGTATACCTATTATGAATTTGTACTGTGTTGTATATTTTTAAGCTTCTGCCCTGCTACTCTGCAAAACGAAAAACGAAGTTTCGTGACAATTTTTGGGTTCTAATTATGTTGGTGAACTATTACGAATTCAGTATCCACCAACATAAGCTGACCCCGAAAATTGTCACGAAACTTCGTTTTTCGTTTTGCAGAGTAGCAGGGCTGGCCACGTGGTTCGATCACATGTTTCGATCAATCGGACTACTTGTACTTTTTTTTTGTTGGTACGATTTTAAAATCTTACCAGGCGAACTGACAAACTACTGATTTTGTCTGAAAGTGTATTTTTTTAGATAAATTGTAGGCTTGGTCTGGTTATCGCATATTGATCAGGTTTGTCAAAAACTTAGGGTTATTTTAGCACAATTATAAGTAATCAAATATAAAATCCCATTTTCAATCCTTTTTAACTTGTATAATTCCTTAGCTGAAGGCATATTCTCTATGGTACACCTACTTATAACTAGTTATGGTCGCACATTTAGGTAATACATATCTGGACAGAATCGGGTGACACAATTTCAAGTTAGGGCCTGAATGGCTGTCATGGCTTAACGACTTAAAAGACGGGACATATATAAACAACTAATTTTATATGATTTAACAAACGGCTACTGTCGAAATCAATATAAATGTTTAACACGTTCATTGCCACCCCATGTAATGTTCTTAAGAAGAAGTACTGTGTTTAACGCAGTGGAACGTTGTGGAGTTACTCTTAATACAGGTGACTGTATCAAATTATTGTAAATTCATATCAATTACATAAACCTACAAAGTTTAAAATCAACACGGTACAGAAGTAGGTTGGAGTAATTCGACTTGTTTACATACAGATTTAGTTACAAGTTACAATTAAGTTACATACAACTCCGCAAACACACAATTACCTTCGGCGCTATGGAAGACCAGCGCTCCGGCAGGTTCCTTGGTTCCTGCCGAAGCATCATGCTGAGTAGTAGCCATTTTTGTAATTTTTCTTGTTTTTTTCCTTTTAATGTAATGTGTTTCCTATAATATAATGATGACAAAATAAATATTTTTCTTTCTTTTCTTTCTTTTTAACTAATACAAGAGGGGATTATAAAGGCTTTTGATACGGTTCTGTATGATAAGCTTTGGTGCAGGCTGGGGGAGGCGGGTGTGCCAGCTGATATCGTCTCCATCCTGAAAAATTGGTATCGCTGCCAGCAAAATCAGGTGAGATGGGCTGGTGAGTTGTCCGAGGCTTACGGCATGGGGTGCGGTGTGAGGCAGGGCGGAATCACGTCTCCTCTGCTGTTCAACTTCTATGTTGATGATCTCATCGGCGAGCTTAGCAGCACTCATTATTATTATTATTATTATTAAGCCTTTATTTCCTCGACAATACGTTACATAAATAAAATTTAATTAGGTTTTTATCTTAAAAAATTTTAACCACTATAATATACATATAAATACTATTATAAATCTAAAACAAAAATAAAAATAAAATAAAAAAACTTTTCAATTAAATTGTCAGGCCCCATTTCGGGTATAGGCCTCCTCCATCTGTCTCCATTCGTCTCTTTCTCTTGCTTTTTCCATCCAGTCTCCATCGACTGCTCTTGTTAGTTCATCCGCCCAGCGTTCTTTTGGACGACCTCTAGTCCTTTTTCCACCGGGGCCCGCCCACTCCGTGACTTTTTTTGTCCATCTTTCATCTGTATTACGAGCTACGTGACAGGCCCATTTCCACTTCAGCCGCTGCGCATGTTGAAGGGCATCTAGTACATTTGTTTTTTCTCTGATACTTATGCTGCTCTGTTTTTGACTTAATTTGATGCCCAAGATGCTTCTCTCCATCGCGCGTTGGCATGATTGTATTTTGGCCCTGGTGAAGTTGTTAAAAATCCAGGTTTGTGCTCCGTATGACAGGCATGGTAGTAGGCAGGAATCCATTACTTTTTTCTTTAATTTTATAGGAAGTTTTGATTTTAGTACTTCTTTAAAGCTCCAGTATTTTTTCCAGGTTGTATTTATTCTGCGGTCTAGTTCGTCCTTATGCCTAGAGCTCTTAAAAGATATCTGTTTACCAAGGTAGATGTAGTCGTCCACGTATTCAATTGGTGTACTATTTACAGTAATCGTTGTTTTAATGCTGTTCGTGGAGACTTTTGTCTTGGAGGTGTTTAGTTTTAAGCCGATATTTTCGCTAGCAGTGTTTAGTTCTCTTATCATTGTTTCAAGCTGTTTAGGTGTATTTGAGAAAAGTACTATATCGTCCGCAAATCTTAGGTTACTTAGATATTCTTCACCTATTTTAATTCCTTTTTCCGACCAGTTCAGATCTTTCATAATATTCTGTAGCACAGAAATAAATATTTTCGGTGATAATGGATCCCCTTGTTTCACACCCCTTCGAATGTCGAATTTAGGGCCAAGTCTATCCAGCTTAACCCTACTCGTACTTTTACTATATATATTTTTTATTATATTTATATAGATATCTGGAATCTCTTGATGTCTCATTGCCTGCCATATACTTTCGTGTGATATTGAATCAAACGCCTTTTCGTAGTCAATATAGGCGAGATAAATAGGTTTCTGAAATTCCTGAAACTTTTCCACTATCTGCTCTAGAGTGTGAATATGGTCGATAGTACAGAATCCGTGGCGGAAGCCAGCTTGTTCCACTGGTTGAGCCTCTAGCTCTCTTCCAAATATTAGTTGAGACTTAGATAAACTAAAGAGGTAAACTCTATCATCTTATTGTAGAAAGAGAAGATCAATCAATTGTTTGTGCCATGTGTTTACTCACATCCATACGATCCACTGAGCTTCAAAAGCATATAAGTTGGTATCTTTTAAAAATTAAAAAGAAAAGAATAAATTTTCAGTTAGTTTTCAATGCTATGGTATACAACGTTATTCATAATTGGTATGATTATCCCGGAAGGGGGATTTTGTGACCATGAAAATGAAGGTGCAAATCTTGTGAATTCCAATTTTTTGTTTTTCATATAAAAACTTTTTTGATAGATCTTTTGACAAAAAAGTTTGAATATTTTCATCGCCCGCCCCCCTCTTACGTCACACGGGCCACTAGCCAGTGGTTAGGGTCACCGGCAAAGTTCAGGGATCACCTGATTATGATAGGGTTGCTCTGTGTTTATTTCTGAAGAAAACTTTGCTAGTCATTTTCTTCAATGAACATCGAAATTTAAAAAGTCGTAGAACAAAATGTTGTTCATACTGATGAGGTGAATGACCCCTTTTCGGGAAAATATACCAATTATGAATAACCGTGTATATGGTAGGTACCTACCTACTCGGAACTCTATAATAAATCATACAAAAAAACCTATAATTTTTTGTAAATAAAATTTGTGATAATAACGGTGCATACGTGACACGTTAGGACTGGATTTCAAAACACCTTGTTTTCGATACGCGAATCCTTTTCCCAAAAATGCACTGCATACACAACATTTATTTGTAAAATTAGGTAGGTACTTATTAGGGCATGAATACCGGGATCCCGGAAGATTTTTTCGGTAATTCAATACCGGGATTGAATAAATCAATACCGGACAATATCGGTATTGAGGAAATCAACATCGAATAATCAATATCGAATGTTCGGCGACTTGGGTGGGCGCAATTAAGAATATTTAATTAAATTATTATATTAATTACTTACTTAATTAAATTAATATATATAAGTAATTATATATTATATATATATAAAAACTTAAGAGCTCAGCTCTTGTCGGTGTAATGATGCAATTTCCTCCATATACTTCTTTCCAATGCAATCTCTTTAACTTCTTGATACGACATGACAGCGACCTTCTCTTTTATCTGACTTATGTAGGTAATTGATTCTCGGTCTTCCCCTTCCTCTCCTTCCTTCCACTTTTCCTTCTATGATGTTCCTTATAAAGCTGTCATGTCGTATAAGATGGCCAATCATTTTTCCTCTTCTGTTTTTGATATATATTATATATAAATTATAAATTGTTCCACAGAAATAGCGACAAATATAAACAGCTGCAAGAGAAATGCTAGTTCAAAAACAATACAATAGGCCTAGTAGGTACTTTCGTGCCTGAGTGTACCCATGCACAAACCAAACATACCGCCCTCCACTTCCCCTCAGAGTTCTTTTTACGTGACGCGACTTACGCGGCATTAAAATGGTCAGCGGTTTATTTTATTCCTAGATTTTATTCCTAGAATAGATCTTGCTAAAGTTAGCTAGAATTACCAACAATTTTGTTGTTTTAAACGAACAAAAAGTAAATTTTTGATAAAAAATCCAATACCGGTATTCCGGTATTGGGCTCCAGTACCGAAAACAATACCGGTATTGAGATTTGCCCCGGTATTGCATACCCTAGTACTTATATAAAATAAATAACTACGATTTATAGTAAACAGGCAGCCATGGTAACGAACCAACATAACGTGTCAACTCCAACGTGGACGGATGCCTATTAAAATAAGCCCATATGGTGTGGGGCTTTATTTCACTTTATTTGGTTTGAATATGCAAGTGCTTTTTAATTTGACAGGTGAACGAACACGCTTTCTCCCATCTATTGTGTTGTAAAAGTATCGGAATTGAATGCCCGCTGTCCATTTGGAGCTTGCGCGAGCCGACAATGGCCGGCCGGTCATTCGTTTCTCGCGCTCTGAATATCTGAAATTATTTTTTCACAATTCCATTACACTTCCCGTTGTTTGAAACGTTCACTTCAGTGGTGAATGAAATCTCATTACTGACGACACTACAGTACAAATCGATATTAATTTATGTAACTGATTGTAACCGTATTTATTTTTATGACATCATTCTGTAATACTCGTAGCATTAATTTTTAGGTAATCCCAACTAATTTTGAACAAGTTCGTGATAAAAATAAAATTTATATTTTTGCTTTCTTTTGAAAACTGGACTGTACCTACCTACTTGAACAGAATAAAGGGCCAAGTGCGTGTTGGGCCACGCTCAATGAAAATTTTACATTTTTAGTATAGGTGGATAAACTATTACTCTTCAACCTATAAATTAGCCTACTTGGCTGTGATAGTTTTCCTTGCAAATTCATTGTGGCACTACTAGGTGCTGCAACTTTTTTCACATTTTCAAATACGACAGTTTTGCTGATAGGGGGAGGGGCACTAGACTCTAACGCAAATCAGTACTTATAAGCTCAATATTTCACAAACCGATGTTTAAATTGAAAAATAAAATTAGAAACCCAACGACACCCCACACTATAAAGTAAACGAGAAAAGAACAGTTCACCCTCGCTTCACATGTAAACTTGAAAAATATGTTTTTCTACAATTTTATTCTACCACTTTGTCGGCGTCATCAATATGTATCTCCATGCCAAATTACAGTTTTCTAATATCAATAGTCTCTGAGCAAAGCCGCGGACAGACGCAGTTCGGAACCCCCAAAACGAAATAAAATCATGACTAAATACCTAAGGCACGGTAGATACGAGGCAACATAATTCCTCGTGGTCAAACCAGTTGGACTAAATAGTTTGACTACGTGGAAGAACCGACTAAAGTGGTAGTCAAAAGCACTCTACACACATCACACTTTCACATTTTGCAGAAGTTAGCATTCCATACCGTGACAAATTGTACCTAAGCCAGTCATCGCCTATTTGACTAACACCCGAATACAGAAACGCTACTTAATTTAAGCGGTGTTTATTTTTGACAGGTAATGACGTTTGTGTATAATTATGTCAACGTGTAGGTAGACGTACAATATGTTCCAGATCACTATTTTCTGACAGTTTACATTCTCGCGCATTTTTCGTTAGGTTGTAATTTAACGGTTTTTAAAATTTTACTGTGACTTAAATAGATACGCTCCTAAATATTTAAAAAGCGTTTCAGTATTCGGGCACTAGTTTTTAAATAGTTTCAGAATAGAAAAAGGGGTCAAGAAACAACATCCTGAAAAACTAAATAAGTACCTACGGTGTACCTATAAGGCTAATGTTTGAGTAACCATCATTCAATTAAGCACTTCCTCTGATTGATTTGCAATTAGATTGTAAGATGAGCTATTGGGGCAATCCATTGTCAAATGGCAATAGCCGAAGCTTGTACTTGTGTAGGTAATCATACCTCCACATCAATGCAGATCACTATGAATGGCCATCATTAGCATCTGTCCAACTGACTATCATTTGCGTCCAGGTTCATGGCAATATCACAAAGGAATCATTATAGCGAATATGTACTGATAACTGTTTGGTTTCTGAAACCAAATCGGTTTCTAATTGTTCTAAATAAATAACTGAATTGATTTATTTAAATAACATCAGTTGATGATACTTACAAATTATGTTGCGACTTCAACGTTGTTCTATAACTGAGTCTAGGTACTATTTTTCGAACTATTATTATTTTCGGTAGATAAATTGACCTTGTAGCGTTCCTTAGAGGACAATTATTATTGCCGTCCTTCTTTACTTCAGTCGTTGTATATTATGAACCAATTTTTTACTTTTTTTTATATGTAAGTATTCGATAACATGCAAAATCTTAGCATAAAAAATCAAACCGGTCGTAAGCTCAAAATTCATTTTTATCCGGACGCGGGTGTTGACGAGTCCGATGATTAGATTTGTGCGTATTCGGAGCAAACGCCGCCGATGTGCAAATGAACGGGGCAGGGCAATAGATACAGGATGCCTTCTATATGGCCATCATCATCATCACGTGCAGCCCGTCTCATCCCACTGCTGGGCATAGGCCTCTCTTCACTTGTGCCAACCTCCCCTATTCTGTGCCAGTCTAAACCATGTACGACCTGCTGATTTGACAATATCGTCGACCCATCGAGCGGGCGGACGACCTACTCTTCTATAACCCTCCCGGGGGCCAAACAACTGGTAATCACTCTACTCCACCTGTCGTCCTGCCCAACTCCACTTGAGCCCCAATAGTCGCTTACTTACGTCGAAGACTTTCGTTAGCTTGCGAATTTCGATATTGAAAACTCGATCTAGAAGTGTAATGCCGAGCATGGCACGCTCCATGGCCCTTTGTGCTACTCGCATTCGGTACACAGTCTCCTTCGTGAGCGTCCATGTCTCGGCTCCATAAGTCATCGTGGGCAGAACACATTGGTTATAAAGACGGGTCTTTAGACACTGCGGTATAGAGGACGATTTCAAAATATCATCTAATCTGCTAAATGCTGCCCATCCCAATTGAATTTGCCTGGATATCTCCTTGGCCTGCAATTCCTTCCCAAAAGATAGAACATGACCAAGGTACACATATGAATCAACCATCTCCAAGTTCTCGTTTCCAATAGTAATATTAGAAATCGAGGGCCCGGAAATGTTTGACATAACTTTTGTTTTGGTCATGTTCATCTTTAAGCCGACCTTCTGAGATGCTCCGTTTAATATGGCTATCTTATACAAACAAATATAAGTAAAGTAGTAGTTCGTCCCGAACGAGATCTCGCGCACCGTTGGTTGGTGGTTTATATTGTACCTACTTGTTTCGTTCGACTACCTACCATTTACGTCACTGTTGTTTGAACCAGAGGAAATATAATAGTAAACCTCCAAAAAGTACTAAAGTTTGTGATACCACTTTCATTCAAAAGAATTCAGGAAAATAACTCATGACCATACCTTTAAATACAGGTGGATTAAATGTCAAACAGCGCCCAATCTGCAAGTGCAGGAGTGGGCAGGCTCGGGTGAATATGGGCTGAATGCATAGCGTTCGTGTCATCCAATTTCGCGCGCTAAATTGTTCATAACGGAAGTTCATATCCGGACGTCGGGTCGCCTGCGCTTCGGGCGAGATTAGGCGGTAATTACCATTTCCGGTGGCACAGGACGCCGCGCAGCCTCCTGCAGGAACGATCGACACGACGCCGCAGGAAGGAAGAATTCTACAACAATCACAGCGTTTCCGACAAATTGTAAGTGCCTACTAGCTATTTACAACGAACATTTATTGACTTTTTTTATAGTTTTTCCTGTTACTGTATGTTAATTTCGCAGGAAGGAACAACATTTTGTGCTATGCAAATGCTTTGCATACTTTCCGATGCCCTTGTAAAAGATTTAATAATTTTGATTCCTTTCATAATTATGTTCAAAAGTTTGATGGCCAAATAGGTACTTAACTAAACCTAAAATACCAAATCTTTTCCTTTCAATGAAACTGGTAGTAACAAAGAGAATATACTACGTTTTAGGCAGTATTAGAGGAGACAATTTGATGGATGTAACAAACCATTCTGTTTTCATGTATTTACCTACTCTGTTTCTCTCCTTTCTTCAAAAGAGTTTTTAAGCGTAAGTACCTGTGTGGATGCTTTGTTGAATAATACTGTTTAAAGTTTTATAAAAAAGATAAAATAAATTCTCACCAAAAAGCTATATTTCTTCATAATAATACCGAGTATTTTTCGTTGTCAAGTTAAAAGAGGACTTTCCTAACTGAATTTTCTGGGAGACTAAACGCTCGGCGCGCGACACTCACTTGACCGTCTTCTTTTTATTTTGTTTGAAACTCAGTGATTGGAAAAGCTACGGAACATTGTTTATAGTCGGTACATTATTTAAACTGAAACCTATTGTTAAATAAAACAATATTAAAATAACCATAGATAAAATATGAAAGACATTTACCTACGAGTATAGGCAAATTGAGTGTACTACGCCATAACAGAGTCAGTAAAACCACAGATAAAAGAATACTAGGGTAAAACCAAGGACGATATCTATACCTACCGTCCTTGGTAAAACTGATTATGGTGTAAGAATTGAGTGGATGGATGAAGCAGAAAGGTTGAGTTGTGCGCTCACGCCGCGCCCTGCCCCGCCCCGCCCCGCACCGCCATCGTCGATATGATTGAATAAGCGAGCTCGGTGCTTCCCTAATGAAACATATTGAACGTGTATCGAATCACTTAGACGGTGCGCTCCTGCACTCACTTTTTGGGAAATATCAACAACGTAGGTGAACCCTATAAATAATATTAGCGAGCTCTTTAAAGAGACAATAAATTGAATTAACTACGACAATTTTAAACATCAAAGAAGTAAAAAATGTACTTCGTTATACTAAGCATAATTTTGCGCAGTGTGTTTCTTTGTCGCTGAGGAAATATTTCTTTAAAGCATTGTCACGGATACAGCTATGCCCTCAAAAGGGTATCCTAATTAATTAATTAAGATGGTTATTATAGCAACGTTTACGGCATTTAATATGGGTAAATCAGGTTCTTTGAAACTATTACTAAACTTTAAAAAATAAGTATTTGTACAAAACACAGTGCTTATTATTTTTTCATCCTAAGTATTTACTCCTTATTAGTCTTTGTCAGTGAAAAGATACACATTACACAATCTGATTTTAACGATATAAAAATATAAAAAACATTTGTTTGTTTACAATAAGTTTATATAGGTATGTCATATTTTGACAAAATTCGACATTATTTTCTATTACGAGGTCCGATAGTAACGCAACTGCGATGGACGGCAAAGCTCTTTTGAACACGCAACACAGTGCATTCTACTGAACTACTGTTCTGAAAAACATCTTTGTAAGTTCCCATGCCAATATCCAGTATCGCCCTCCAAAACCTGTCAGTATCCAGCAAACCTGTCATTTTAAAAGCTACGCGTATAGTTTCTCTAAAAAACTTTTCAAAGGATCGGTAAACTAAACGAGCTTGATATTTGAAATGTAATTTTTTCATGAATTTTTTCAAAAAATAGGAGATTCTATGTTCATCTGTATGTTTTTTTTAAATGTATGTTCATCAATTATTCCGTCAAAAGACCGATTTTGTTATTTCTTTTTTTATTAGTTAGAGAAAAATCCCGATGTGGTTCCATTAAAAAATGTTGAGGATTTGATGAGGATCTTCGGAGTTATGAAAAGAAATGCACCTCGAGAATGCAGAAAACTGCTCTCTTATAAAATTGTAATCGATTTGATATTTTGTTTTATTTTGCCACAATAATACCTACTGTTTGAATATAAATAGATAGTCGTACAATGCTAGAATTTATTTAATTTTATTTCCTATTGTGGTAGGTAATTGTAACATGCATTTTCATAGTACTTCTTGATATATCAGGATTTTAAACGTTTGTCGCTTCTGTAGTACGTATAAAATCGTGCGATACAAATTCATCGATCAATTAGCATGTGACGACCGACAGTCACAACAGCTACAACCGCCAAAAATCAGTTCCGAGCCAAAAATCAGTGAGAGAGATCAATGTAGGAAGCACATACAAAATGAATGCTTGAGTGGTACGACTATTTATATAAATCGAAAAAAAAAATATCAAGAGAAAAAATCACCTAAGTAAGGGTAAGTGAATTTGTAAAATTTTTCTGCATAATCAGATTGTAGGAGCACAGAGATAAAGATTTTAGATTTTTATACTGTCTCCGTTCACCTATAACTTAATCCTTGCAATATAATAAATAAGCGTTTTGCATTAACGGTAATACTTTTTAATAAAAAGACGTAGGTACTAGACTTACACTCTTCACAATGGTTCACATTAGCTCACAATAGAGAGGGAGTGGGAGGAAAGTAGGTCTTTGCCCTTCAGTGGAACGTTCGGGCTCTTAATAATAACTATTAGGTATCATAAGCAGGCTCACTACTGAATCACCGAGAACATTATACTTTTCCAATCACTAATCATTATTAGTGATTGGAAAAGTATAAATAATCACTTGACAACAGAACAAAGAATTTGTTCAAATATGTGATTGTGGCAAATCAATAAAATATCATACAATCGTTCAAAATTTCAAAACCATAATTAATAATTAAAACAGTTTTTAAGTCTGAATACTTAGGATCCGTAAATAGTCCGTTAGTCATATTTTAGGACACGTCACTGTTCAGTGATGGTGTAATTTAAGTTACTATGAAGATCTAGCCACCTTAATCACCACCATCATCATCTTGAAATCATTAGCTAACCTTAGATGAGGTAAGTTGACACTAATTCATAACATTTTAACTTTAATCAACTAAGTAATCAATTCAGGGAGAAATCCAAAAAATATTAGTGATAATGTCCGTAGAAATGTTTACGTCAGTGACAATAAATATATAAAGTGATGTAAATTGAAACAAAATCACGAACTATGGTGCTAACGAGAGCTCAGCGCGCTTCTTGCCACTCAATTGTACTAGTGATTTAGAATATTACATTTATAAACAAAAAGACTCGACTAAGCTGGAAAAGAATACTGCGTAGCAGACTGCTAGATTTATGTTTATCATTTAGCAAATGAAAAGCTGTAGCATGTCTAATTTGAAATAGTATTCAAGAACCCTTCGAAATTATATTGGAATCAGATGAGAATATATTTGCGCTTTAATTCAAATTATATTGAGCATACGTGAAAAATCATAAAGATGTTGATTCATAACTCAGTATTCGGATATTTATTTTTCTACTAGAAAGAAAGAAAGAAAAAAAATCGTTTATTTTGGTAGGACCTCAAGGATCTCTTCAATTTCGTCTTACATTCTAGATGATTCTAATGCCTTGCTTGTTCCAACGCAACTCTCTGAACCAGGAAAAGAATCAGGGAAGAACCTGGTGGTGTGGGCCTAGCTTTCTTATGGCAATTGATATACGGTCATCCGTAAGAGTACTTATTGAAAACGGATATAAGAGTAGATAATAAAAAAATGCGATATTTTAACTTTCCAGGCCTTGCTGAACGTTCTAAAGCGAGCCTTGCACAGAGAAGCCTTCACATTTATACTAAAATTTAAATCACGAACTATCTAGTAGCTCTATATTACCTTTAGCTTATAATTACCTGATACAAAATGGTTATACTTTTTATACACGTCAATGTCATGTGCATGAAACGCGCAAGCCACAAAGCATTTTTTTTCCGTTCGTTCAATATTATAAAGGGTTTGTTTCAGTAAATCACTGCTAGTTTAGAGTGCACTGACATCGAGCATCAGGTGCGATACACTCACGCAAATATTTTATGAAAATACTGGGACCTCGCCGCTAGGGCTGTTCTAATCATCGATAGCATGTCTAGGCTCGCTTCACCATTTCCAACGCTGGCTGTGACGATATTTTTAGTGTCAGCAGTTGATCACCAATTCAAAGAAAAGAATTAAGAAACCGAAGTAAAAAAACCAAATACATCACCTACTACCACATAATCCCTTATAATAATAACTAAGAGAATTGGCTACTGTACCTTTTCATATAATTTTCGAGTCGTGCGAAGCTGGACTAGAGCATAACGAGACTAACGGATACGATGGTGCTATTTATACCTAGTCGTGATCCTTGTCACTTAAATTGGATGTAGGTAGGTATCTTTTATTTTTATACAAATTAAAGTTAGGTGTTTATGTTTTTCTATTATTGTTTTTCACGATACTAATAAAAATATCAGTTTCAATAATTAAAAAAATAATTGGCAAAGATGGTACTATCGATAGCAGACATACCTCATGCTTAGTGAGTAGGTCCGCGGACTCGCGCGCGGCCGCATCCTACAGCCAAACGGTAAACACTTTGCTGTAATCTCGAGATGAGAAAACTTTCAGTTCTCTTAATTCAGAAACTTATTCAACAACCTAACAACCTTAGAGAGGACCGCGCGGCGGACACAAGACAAACAAACTCAACTTAATCTAACACTTTGTAGACGTTTTAATAGTTGAATCACTTTTAGGTTTAGTGGTAACGTAAAATATGGATGCCTTAAAATTGTGTGCTTTAATAAATGACCATATTTTTTGAAACTATCACTATAATGTAAAATGTAGACCTATAAATATATTACATTCAACTTTAAGGTTTCTTACTACCTACGTCAGATTAAATTGTACAAATATGAAAATAAAATATCACAATCTGTGAAATTCAAATGAATGTTTTAGTGTTATTTTAAGCAAGAACTTTATTTTTTTTATGTAGTGTTTTAAATCAAGCATATAAATTTATCCTAAACCGCTAGAGCATAATCTTCAATTCTTCAATGATGACAGACTGAACTATGCACGAAGCGTTAGCTCACACAAACAAGCACTGGATTATGTGGATTAGAGTACAACTACGTAACTGTAGCCTATATAGAGTACATAGCGTAGGCACAATATCCATATCGCATTAGTGTATCTCAGTATTCTCTCTGTTTCTGGCAACTAGTGACCTAATAAACGTTATTAAAGTGTTTGTAAACAAAGTGAAAATTTATTGTGTTGATTGTGATACTGTAAGGCAGATATAGCAATGTCCATAACATATTTTTTGAAAATTATTTACAGAAATTTATATACAGGTTTGTGAGAAATTAAATTATTAAAGGTCATTGGCAACCTGACCCGCTCAGTGAATCATTCAGTACAATAACCAAACTCGTATCAATGAAGTTATCATAGATCGTTTGCAATGCTTAGTTTACAAAGTTTAGCAAAAACTAAATGTGCAATGAACTTAATAAATGCGTCTGTTTTCTCTACGCAAAGATGCTTCATCAGTTGCTTTGTTCAAGATGAGTCCGACCAACCGGCCACTGTGCGAGGCGGCCGACTCGCGTCCGGCCGTCACTGTCACGGATATGGACACTGTGCACGAAGAGAATGATAATGATAGGTAAGTGAGCGGATTTATTAAAATATTTTGAATGAGCAGGTTAATTTAAAAGGGTAGCTCTCATAAAAATGTGTCTAAAAATAAGTTAAGAGTTTTCTATACCTACATCTGTCCTTGTACTTAACACTAACAGTTAATGATAGACGTTTTGGTTAGTAACATGCTTTTTTTTGTAATGTTCTCTTGTTTTTATGATTATTTATAGATAATGCAGACCATTATAATATCTACCACGATCACCTCTATTCTTTTTTTTATAGAAGTTTTCTTCATGTTTCATTAAATTATCTTTTATAAACAAGCAAACTAGAACAGAAATCTAGGAAAACTGATGGCGTTATTGTCTGTTCGGTCCGTGCTGTGGTAAATATTCATTGTATAAAAACAGGGAAATGAGCACGTCAGCCACCGCGACCACTCCTCATAAACAAAGGGCTCGTACCATTTAATTAAAGTTTCTTTTAAACTCCATTCCTGTGTCTCTCGGCTCAGTTTTATCTCTTATCTTACTACAGCATTTTATGTACATTTCGCTTACATAAATCTGCTAGTTGAGTGTGTTTGGTTTGTACATAATATTGTGTTATAGACAAGCAAGGTTCAAATAATATTTGCACAAATACTGAGACACGCCAGATGACTTTTAAATGACTTTATTGATATAGTTAGACACAATAGACACCTGGTGTCTCCAGAACTGGTGTCTGCGGAATCGGGGTACTCAGGGAGAAAACAGTCATTTTAGATTTTTCTTCAATAAGTTATATTGCAATGATAACGTTACATGGTAGTAAATTTTAATAGAGTTTATAAAACAATCAAATGAAACACAAAATCCAGTAGGCACTTGATGTACCTACTAGACGGTTATTTAAAGAGCATACAGATATAATACATACATGGCATGTGTGCCTCACTTTTATAAGAGTTCGATATTGGGATCCACAGCCGATATTCAAAACAGGTTCTGGTAGGATACAACGAAGCTTAGGAAGACATTTCCGGTGAGCGGATGCACATTTTGGAGATTTTTCCTCTATCCTTGCAGTCGAAATAGTTCAATACAACTGAAGTTCAGTTCAGACGTTTCTTTAAATATTTTCGTTACAGGATGTCTATTTCTAAATAGAGGTTTTTTAACCTTTTTTGAGATAACCTTTACACTGATAAATAGTAGAATAGAAACACTTAGATGTAAAATACAATTTATTTACCTAATATAAACCCGTTTCATTTTATTTTAAGTTTCAGTCAGTATTATATTTTTAAACTTAAAAGTACTTAGTAATTAAAAACTGTTTTGAATAATTTAACTTTTTATATTTTCTATAGGCAGTTTACATGTGCCTGTTTGAATATATGCATTGATCCACATCCATGTAAAAGCCTTTGAACTTCTTTTATTTGTTACGTAAATAGATTTTCCAAGAAAACCTTATTTCTAAACACACTGTGCACTGGATCTATGAAACGCATACACAAAGAGGGATTTAGGCGTTCGCAAAGAGCTTGGAAAATATTTATGACGTTTGATAGACCGCTTTGTGTCGCGCTATACACCTCAGCCGTCTGCCACGCTAAAATTCCTTTACGTACATACAAATATTCAGCAATGGCTGGAATTCCATACAGTCTATACCGGTTGATAAAAGGTTTTAAACACACCGTCAGAAGCCTTATTAGAAAAAAAGTGGAACATAAAACCTCTGTTAAAAAGGACAAAGGTGTTTGCTCTATTTTGTTTTACAAAAGAATTTACAGTGTGAGGTCCGCTAACTGTCAGTTAAAGTAAGGAGTAAGTTAAGTGGTAACAACCAATTCAAAAGAGATCTTAGTAAGTAAGTTCTTTTGAGCAAGTAGCCAATTCTGGTGACGGAGTTTTTAGGCGGCCTAAAGGCCTCCGTCATGGCTTAACGACTAAGTATCACAGTTGGGACTAACAATTTAACGCGCCTTCCGAAGCACAGAAGTGGTTATCTAAATGTCGCATGATTTCCAGTGATGAGTCATCACACTCGGACGTGGGGCGGCTTCGGGAGAGGACGAGGGCCATGCTGGGCACTCCGGCTGAACCACTGATGCATGTGCATTCACAACCAAACAGTCGCAGGATGTCTTCCGATATCGAAACTAAGCTGACTGCTAATTTAAACACGAGGTAACATTATTTAAATTTACAGAGATTGGAGAAACGAAAATCGTAAAGCAAGCATCCACAGCTCTTAAATGAACATAACTTCTTTTAATAACCGACAGCCAATAATGGATTTACATTTTGTTAAACAAACAAACCAACAGTGATCAAGGTGAGAGCCGTGAAAGTGTTTGTTTAAGTATACAGGGTGTAAAAAGACTACTACCGAAAACTTTAGGGGGTGAAAGTACCCATCAATATGAACAACTTTTTCTAAGAAACCAACACTGTGAACGCGAAAAAAAAAAACAGCTGTTTCATACACTTTAGCCAAGTAGGTATTGAACTTATGTATGGAACAGCTGTTTTTTTTTCGCGTTCACAGTGTTGGTTTCTTAGAAAAAGTGAACTTATGTATGGAACAGCTGTTTTTTTTTTCGCGTTCACAGTGTTGGTTTCTTAGAAAAAGTTGTTCATATTGATGGGTACTTTCACCCCCTAAAGTTTTCGGTAGTAGTCTTTTTACACCCTGTATGTGTGTGATTGTGTGTGTAAAAAAAAATACACTACGATGACATTAGGTACTATAAGTACTAAATTGTACTAAACTAATGTATGGAAAAATAAATACTGCGTATAATAATATAGTTATGGCTATATTAACTAACCTCTCATAACTAAGTACATAATGTGTATTTGAACTCTTTTGTCTAAGTTGAATGACAACAAGTAGGTTTTTTTCCAATGCTTACGAGTAAAAAGAACTGCTCAGTTTTGGTTTCCACACTACATAGTTAAGTTTTATAAAACTTGCCTTCATGCAAGTTTTATAAAACTAAACTACTTTACTACTATAGCGTAACGGAAACGTTGCTTAGTAATAATATGATACTTCATTAACTACTACTCCAGACGACCATCTGCTATAATAGCAGCATTCCGTCGGCCGTCGCAGGCGCTGGCGCTGTGTGCGGCCACGCAGCGGCGCTTCCTCTCGGAGCTGTCCCCGCACTCGCGGGCCTCCGTTGCCTCCACCGCGCACGACACGCCGCTCACCGCTGCCAAGATTATGGGACAGTAAGTACGCACTATTCACCATCATCATTTGCAGCTTGATTTCTCCCTCGGCTGGGAAAACCGTGGCCTACAGCCTCCCGTTTTCCTTGGCATTTTTCCCAGTCCTGAGCTTGCCTGATCCACTGCGTCAAAGAGCATGTAACACTACGTTTTTTATTCTTCTTACTCGCCCATTCTCCATTCTGTCAACATCCTATTACCACAGAAAACCTAATAGTACAAACTGTACTGCCGGCTGTCATAGGCTCTGTCGCTATATAGAAGTTTTAGTTCCATGTAGAGCTAATCTGTGGGAAAATACCCTTTTTTTCATTTATTATGTAGGACTATTACCTACTCAACCGTGGATTTGGGTTGAAATTGATAAATATGTTAACGTTTTTCTAGGAAATAAGATGTTTAAATCCTAAAAAGCGTACTGTACTAAAGTATGGTTCCTTTACGTGGTTGAAAAAAAGAAGCACTCTGCTAGCTTTTGATAATTCGACCCGACACAGTCTACATAAGATACTTAGGAGTAGATACATCTATCTGGTATCTAATATCGTACAAGACTATACAAACTATACATCAGTTACACACTTGTAGAGAGTTTCCTCGTTACATTAACTCCGTAAGTGGGTAGGTACAATAGGTAGGTAGTATAGCAGAACGGGGTCAGTCGTCCGTCCGCAACATATGCAACGGACATGACATCTTCACCGCAGCGTTGACACGGCCACAGGGACCGCAAACTAACAATCTCGATTAGGTACCCCAAATGCAAACAAAACCTTATTTGGGAAAATTTTGTGCTCAAATAAGGATTTGATTTTAATTATTTGTTTTTGTTTATTATGAACTAGCGGCGGCCTGCAGCTTCGTCTGTATTTGTATCTTAAGTATTCGCTGCCTGCCGCACCCGCATCGACTCGACCTTTATATTTCAGCCAATTTACACAGTGTCTGTATAACTTATAGCCTTTTCATGTTATAAAGATTCTGATGTACAAGCTAAACCACTGTAAAATGTCACCAAAACCCGTTCCATAGTTTTTGAGTGAAACATGACCAGACTATCTTACCCTCATCCATATTTACAAACTAAATATTAGGAGGATGACAGTGTTTACAACCCCATGATTCTTAATGACTTGTCAAAATGTTTTTTCTTGTTACTTTATTATGTCAATTAAAAGAAATAGCAACAGATTATTTAGCAGCCATCGGAAGCGTCCTAGTCCATTATTAATAACAGGTTAAAAGATTCCTCTATTCTGTGTAAAGTAATACGAAAGTAAGTTTTTGTAATGCTGTATGAAAGAAAGAAAGAAAGAAAGAAAAATCATTTATTCTTGTAGGACCTCAAGGATCACTTAAGTTTCGTTTTACATGCTAGGTGATTCTAATGCCTGTTCCAACGCGACTCCCTACACCAGGGAAAGAATCAGGCAAGAACCTGGTGGTGTGGGCCTAGCTTTTTTTTAAAAGCGATCCCTTAACAATCTAAAATAATCTAAATAGTCAAGCTTCAGTGGGAAGCCAGTCGAACAAAGTAAGGCATGTCAAAGAAAGTAAAAGTAATTGTAAAGTTAATAGATAACACCTCAACAAAATGTTGTCTGGCATCACACGCTACACTTGGCCGACTTAAGTGGTAGGTACCTACTTATCAAGGTAGTAAAGATATTGTATACCATCAACCGTCGAGGGGCAGAGCGACATCAGGCCACGCAATTTTATCATTAATAAAAGCCTCAATGGAATAATACGCTTTCTCAACAAGAATATTCTTTATGTACGTTTAAACCTTCGAGTCGGTAGGTTAGTTACGTTGATTGGGAGTTTATTGTAAAAAAATGGACAGTATTTCCCATAAAAGAACCGTTTACTTTTTCTAGTCTAAATTTAGGCACACATAGTTTATTTTTATTTCTAGTGTTAATTTTGTGCACATCACTTTTTTTCTTAAAGTTGTTTATATATTTGTGAGTGTGCAATAAGTTTACAAAAATATATTGCGAAAAAACAGTAAGAATATTTATTTCTTTAAAACGCTCTCTTAAAGAGTCCCGACGTTTCATTTTGTAAATGTAAATGTGTATGATGGAACTATTTTGTTTTCAGTGAAGCACTAAGCAAAGCTTTGTCGGCGCTCTACGCAAAACTACTAGTTGTACTGGGATTAGCTTTTCCAGTAACTGAAGTCATCGCAAACGGAGTCCCTGACGCCTACTACCAGGTAACTATTTGCAGTAACTTCACCTTTTGCAAGTCTAAGAAAATTCACATAATGTCAAGAAAAAATATTGATAAGTACCTTAATGCTATTGTGTGATGTTGTGAAAAAAATATCTTTTGTTCCAGGGATTCTATCTATACCTGTATCTAGTTTCGGTATTGTTTGTGATATTTCAATACGTAAATATTATGAGACGAAAAGCTGTGAACATTATTATTCACAACTATGGTAAGAACCTACTACACGTAAGTAGACAAATCTATTTTGCGTTATCAAAACAAACTTAAGCAGCCAAGCGCATTTGCTTAACAAAATGAAACATTAAAATCACATCTTGTTTGCATAATTACAGCAATGAAAGAATAATACCTTCTTTAGTTGGCATTCCAGTAACGTTTTCTGCGATTCGTATAAATGTACCGGAAAATGTTTTCTCTGTATATGTTCCGTAATGACCAATGACAAAGGGACCAATTAACGCGAAACAATTAATTTACATTACAGAAGATAGTGAAAAAGATGAGAAAGACAAAGATAAAAATGGGAAAACGACGCCCGCAGAGAAATTAAAACAGAAGGAGAGCATATCGCGCTACGGGAGTTTTTATTTAAGACTCGGCGCAATCGGTAAACTTTCATTGATACCGCAACCACTTTATGCTTCTTAGAAGGTATTCAGAGAGTAGATGCAACTAATACTATCATCATTGTTTCCAGCCTTCGGCATCGGATCGATGGTGTACAGTGGATTGGAATTCGGCGAATACTTCGAAATGACTGATCGATGCCGCTCCGTACTCTCGGTTATAACGCCCGGTCTGCGAATGACTCTCACACTAGCGCAGATGCAATTTATTTTCCTTACAAACAAGGATATCGAATCTGGAAGCTATAAAATGATACAGCGATTTGGATTTATGCATATGGTGGCTACGAATTTATGCGAATGGTTGTACGTTCTGGTCGAAGAGACAAAGCATGAAATCCATCATTTGGAGCATTCGATATTATCATCAGCGAACGGAACACACAACGAAACTGAGGTGATTCCGTGTCGTAGGGCGAACATAATGGGTGCACTTTTACAAAATGCCTCGCCGTTCTTATTTCCGTGTACCATCGAATATTCTCTAATTTGCGCTGTTATTCTGTATGAGATGTGGAAAGAGGTGAGTGCTTTCTTTGTGCATGATGAAAGTATTTCAAGGACATATATTTAATTTTCATAATTTTATTCTCATTGTGATACAAAGCCAGTGTGAATAATTATGCAAAAGTTTAATGTCGTTTGTACGCGTTATTTTATACAGGTGAAATGCACACCGGAGGACTTTGAGAAAAAGTACAACATTGGTGCTCCTAAAAACAAATCACGCAACAACTCAATAACGCCCGAAAAGATCCTTCAGCAGTTTGGTAAAAACCTTGTTTATTACTTTTCTTAGTTTTTGTTTTATTGTATTTACTGTTTTTATTTTTTCAGCTGGGATGCTAGGTGTAGCTTCTCCCAACGACAGCAGGCAGGCATTACATCATTTTTCAGTGGACTGCTCGCATGCACATCGAGGTTTATTTGCAGGGATTCTTATTATAGTTCTGACTATAATATCCCTTATCATGTTCTTCGTGCTAGCTAACAATCCAGATACAGTTATTGTAAGTAAATATCAATCATAGAAAAACATATCTATTTTGAGAAACAAATCTACTAATTATACTAGGTAGTTCCTTTACATAACTATTACTACGAACGTTTACTATAAAAAAATATTTTATCTAGTTACTTAATTAGTTACTAAGTAGTAAGGTAGCTACTTAATAGGTAATAAAAAAACTAGATAAACTATTTTTTTTAATCTAGCACATACTAGTCCGCTTTTCAGTCATTGGAGGCCTTTAGGCGGTCTATAAACTCAGTCACTAGAGCTAGCCTCTCTATAGTGACTGAGTTTAGAGACTCTAGACTAGAGACTAGCTCATACCTACGCACGAACTAAAATAGTCAGAAAAATGTCTATTCAATGAGTGATATGCATGTAATACCTTGGTGTTTTTCAGGATGCTATATTCGAAGTGAATATTTGTGAGTTGGTGCTGTACACACTGACCCTAGTAGCGTGTGTAGCTGCTATAAGGCAAATGCGGGCTTTGCCGTACAAAAGGAAATCCAGAGGTGAGCAATACTGATAAATCATTATATAAGTAGTAAGTAGTTTAAATCATGAATATAAATCACAATATAGATATACCGTCAGCTTTGCACCAACCGCGTGGAATTGGTATCACTTGAAAGAGTGACACAGCTCACATTATAAAAATAACGAAATGTTGCAATGGAAATAGAAAAAAAGAGCGACTATTTTCTGGGCTAAGTGCATAAAAAAGTGGCAATTTTTTTTTTTTAACTGACTAAGTAGGTTGCTTCAAACCATATGCTTCAAATTTGGACTCTACATGTCAGTCAATTATTTTTCTTAGCTGTACTCGGTCTCGATACGTCTCTGCTGGTTCTGGCGCAATCTGGCATGTTCGTGTACTGCATGTTCAGTCTGATCGGCTGCCACCACACACTCGCAAGTAGCCAGAGCTCCGGCCTCACGGGATTCTTCTCGGAGTTCCTGTCTCTTAATCAGGTGATTTTTTTTATATCATTAGTAATCTAACTTACTTTAAAGCCTTAACCTTAATTGAAGAGTATTTCTAAGAAGGTCTTAAGAGTTGAAAAATAACTTATTTGTATCCAATTGAAATTAACACAATGAGTAAAAATATTTCTAAATTAATCATAAATCATGTGTACCTAGTAAAATACTGGAACATAATTGATCAGGGCGTCGTATCTTTATAATTATCAAAATTTTGCATGAAAATCAAAGAATTTACAAAATACCTTCATAATAATAATCCACAACATTTACCACAATTTGCAAAGCAAGTAAGTATTACATATGCGTCAGCAGCACTCAAAGTGTTAAACTGTTTTCAGACAATACTACAATCTCTGTTTATAATCGATGCGTGGTGGCGGCGCAGCATCACGTCGAAACAGCGCCGAGAGAAGCCGGGACGACAACTAGTTACCTTCCTGCTGGTCGCTAACATGGCCATGTGGGCTATAAACACACTCGAGAAGGTACACCAAGCTTAAACAAACAGTACCTAATAGTCAGAGTAACTTGCCAGTCAATCTTACAATTGGCTATGTATTATAACTATATAAATCAGAAAAGTTGCCTCCCTTGATTTTTAACTATTATGTTTGCTATAGCGACCAATAATGTACTCTTTCTGTAATACCTAGACCTACATGAACTCTAGAAACGACAATGTGAACTGTATAGTTTTGTTGTTTCATACAGTTTCGATTAGAACGAGAATTGACGCGAAATACAAATATCTTTAACTCAATTAGCAAATAGGATTCCGTTGCAGCGATTAGCATACTTTGGACTCGTTAAAGCGTTCTTCTTCATTTTATTAAAAAAATAGAGAACGTATAATCGAGAGAGTAAAGTATGCAGATACGCTTGAACAGGGCAAGTTTTTAAGTGAACGGTGCCGTCAAAAAAAGGACGTTTCTTGATACACTATCTAAAAACTCCGTCATTAGAATTGGCCACTAGCTCATACAAACTTTAGCCTAAAACAAAATTTAAAGATACTTAAAGGATAAAAGATAAATTTAGAACTCAAAGTAAGAATTCATTTCATAAAGTGATCTTCATTGGTAGCCTAGAATCCGCTTTTAATGTTGTGAAATTAATGTATGCTAGTACCAGGCACCTGCCAATTTATACCACATCAAGAGCATCAATGCATTAAATTAATTAAGCTGTGAATCCACCAAAGCAGAACCGTAGTTAGGGTCAGGACAATCAGTATGGTATTACATTACTGTACAGAAAAATGAAATGAAAAATATTTAATTTTTAAATTTCATTTTATTTCCTGAAGTTTTCCATTAAACGTGCTGCTAAAAATATTAAGTTACCCAAGTGGGGTTTCTTAAAAAAAAGTGATCTGTACCGTACCTACTCACTTACCAACTAAGCTAAGAACTACCCAGGAGACTGTATAGAAAAAAACCCATCAATATCTAATCAATTAACTTAATACTTAACTAATAATTTTAAGAATACAGATTTAAACTACCAAAATGATAATTTTGATGGTAACAAGAAGAAAAATATCCTCAATTAATCAAAACAACTTTTACCCAACTTCATATATATAAATAAAGTCTGTGGGAAGTATAACAAAAAAGATGTAGGCAGTAATACGTAATAGGCACATTAATCGATACTATTGAAATCATATAGGTAACGCTTATAAATGATATTTCATTCCATCCATTCATTCTCTAGTTAGACCCTTATTACGCCCCTGCTCTGCAAATTGATTTCGCATTTTCCTACTAATTAATTTATCACATTACCAGTTCAATATTTTAAAATACTTTTAAGTCAATGGTTATTTTACTGGCACCCTGATTTCAACCAGTAAAGTCAGATACGAAAGCTTATTAACATAATATTATGCTAATATATATTATATTTATTTATCTGTTGTAATTTATATGAATGAGATTCAAAGTTATTTTTAGTAACTATCCTTTGTTGCTCGTATCGTCCCACTTATATTATGTGGTGTCCCATCCCAACGCTATGCCACATGAAGGAAAAGTTCCTTGTATATTGTAGATAGGATATCTTGCTGAAAGGAAAGATTATTATATTTTTAAAAGATTATTATCAGTTGAAAAAAAATCCAAAGATGGAAAATACAGTTCAAAAATATCTCACAATGATTCTAACGATAGCGAAGTAGTATAAGATGAATTTAGCAGTTTTAGGTGGAATGTAGTGCGCTGAGTTTAAAAAAAATCGTTTTTTTCCTTGTTTACTTCTCTATCCAAGTCAAATATGGAAAAAAAGTGTTTCTTTTTTTAAAGTTCACCCATACAGTAGCGCCACTCAAAGCGCCTTTCGATGGTATTGTTTTTTAACAATTCTGGTGATTACAAATTTATCTTCATTCGTGAACCCTAACGACTTTTTACTTTATGACGTTTTTTTCAGCTTTTGAGCTTTTGAGCTCAGGTGTATCTATACACCTGAGCTCAAGAGCTCAAAAGCAATATAAATTATAAATAAATATAAATTATTATTATTTATTATCCTCATATTTTTCCCGACATCCATCCTCCTCTCCCCCATCACGACGACCGCTTGCTATTTTTTTTATATTTATAATTAACTTACATCTTGCTACTTACTACGTAACGTTGCTTGATTTGTTTGTTTGTTATTTTTATTTTATAAACATATAATAATATTAGTTTATCCTTTAAAACCTATGTTCACAATTATAGAAACTTACCTACCTTACGTTCTGCTCACTACTTATATACTTTTCTGTTTTGTATCTTAAGTGGAAACCTGTAATTGGCCATTCTCATGTATTCTCTGTACAAATTATATCTTTATGTATCGCTGTTGGTTTCCCAATAAATAAATAAATATATAATTATAAATTGTTATTTCAGAATCGTGCGGAATTCAGACCAGCTCACCTCGCGTTCTACGGTCCATGGGCGTGGACCATCATCACGCACGTCTCCATGCCTCTAGCCATCTTCTACAGGTTCCACTCCACAATATGCCTCTTTGAAATCTGGAAGAACAGTTTTAAGAATAAACCGATTTATCTGAATGTATGATTTTAGAGTTATAGTAAGATTTTGAACTATTAATAATAGGCGAAATTAGCTAGGTCCAGCTTATATTAGTAAATACTATTTCGGAGTGTTATTATAACAAGCTTGGACCACGATGATAATTAGAACAATAGTCCTAATATTATAAAATTATCGTGGAAGGTGTCAATTTACTACTTCTCTTCCCTTTTGTTTGACATAAGTTAGGTACAAACTTTTTCAACTAAAGTGTCATAATACGATCGAAAATGCGAAAGCAATCTCCACTTATAAGATGATAACTTTATATAAGTAATACGAGGAATAAAAATATTTTTACATACAAATATTGTTATTTTACTACTCTACTTTTAATACCCTATTTTCAAGTATCTGCCTACGCATTACATACATCTGAAGATTCTATAAGCTTTCTACAACTTTAATAAGGTAATAATAACCTATGTTAGGTACCTAAATAAACTGTGGGTTTCCTCAGAATGTTTTTCATCACTGCAGGTCACAAGTATATTCGTTATCATAAGTCGTTAAGCCATGATGGAGGCCTTTAGGCGGCCTAAAAACTCCGTCACCAGAGTTGGCCACTTGCTCATTCGAACGAACGAACGAACAAGTATATTTAAGTTTTTCGAAATGAAAAATTTATGATACACAAAAGGAATAAGGATCGAAATTCGAGGTGCAATCCTACTGGGTCAACAGTAATCTTTAAGATGTGACGACGGGCTGTTCCTCGTTCGTAGGTACGTGGACGAAGCGGAAAAGTCAAATGTATACATCATTTATAGCAAAGACGATGACGTAACCAAGTTTATAGTAAGTAAGCAACTTCGTGGGACTTTTTGACAGGAATTCGAGATGTCAAGTTGTCTTTTTTGTTTTATTTTCCAAAACTTGTGTTTGAGCGAATGTTAATGTGTAATAATGGTGGATTATTAACTGTTAAGTGTTCGTGAACGTACATAAGTGTGGGCAAATGAAACAAAACTGAAAATCATTGCATTTCGAGTTCTCACAAACAGTCCATGAAAAGCTTTAGTAAAGAACCCGCATCTTTACTGACGCTGACTATGACATGACATGACTTTGACTTGACTTTACTAACTTGAATTATTTTGACATGGTAGTGGCTAAATGCGTGGCAAAAGCCGGCGAAGCCAAAATAAAGAAGAGGAAGAAGCAACTTCGTATCAGTGTTACATTCTCTTTGCTTCGTATGAGCAAGTGGCCAACCCTGGTGACGGAGTTTTTAAAGGCTTAACGACTTTAAAAGCCGGACCGACAATTAAACAAATTTACTATAGTAACATGATGTATGTACTATAGTAACATAGTTAATGGCCAATAAAAATCAATATCAAAAACACAACACATTTCTACTAAGGCTGTAGAATTCTCATCTAAGTCGTGATGAGCTAATTAGCACATCCCTGCTGTAAACAATATGTGCTAATTATTTGCATCTTAACATAAGTACTAATTTAAATAATTATAGTAATAGACTATGTATGCTAATTTTAATGACAGTTTCTTGAGTTTAATGCGATAACTTCCTGTCTCAGTCTCACAAAGTGTATATTTGTGGATAGCTACTGCATATAGGTAGGTCAAGTATACTGGTATTTAATCTACAAAATGGCATTACGAACAAGGATTACTAATCTTAGTGACGTCAGCTTGTAAGCCTCGATAACACCATGCAATAAAGCCTTGTTTCATAAACACGTTGAAAGCAACCATTTGGTTACTTAGATAAAACATCGTTGATTTAAATTTCAAAAATAAGGGAAAAGCGATCGGGAAGTACCTACCTAACCGAAGCGAGAGTTATTCCTCTTATTTAGAGAAAGATTGCCCGATTCAATAGAAACATTGTTGGCATTATAATAATGTTATGTAACTAATCCCAATATGTTATTGATAAACGAATACCTAGTACCTAACTCATCAAAGTTAAAAAGATTAGGTATTCAATTAGTTGCCCTGCAAATTAACAAAAATGCAAATGAACAACTGGAATCTGAAAAGACACATGCTCCCTCCGTGCTTTGGTTTAGTATAATTAGTACAATCAAAAATTCGGTGTTTTTTTTGACTGCCTGTAATTATTATGAAATAAGGCCCTAAATCAGAGACAGTCAACAATCAGAGACAACCTTCATAACTTTTTTTAGTTTTAAACATAATATTTACCATAAGGCCAAGGAAGTAAATTTTAGACTCACACTTGTTTAAAAATATTTTAATATGAAAAACCCAAGATTTAAAATCCATTAAAAGTGCTATATTAAATAAAACCCTGAAAAATTCATTACCGCTCAGCGAGATAAATATGACGGCAAATTCAAACTCAATTTTCTGGTTCATAATCTACTAAGAGAGAAAAATGCTTACAGGAATGGAACGTTTAAGTCGGACGACTTCTAATTAATTCTAACTTTCTATATACCTTTCATTAATATGAATGTTTGAATGTATGCTTTTATATATTTCATTAGTTATTATATGACGTATCATAATCAAATTAAACCAATGATGCAAGGAGTTAAAACTTCTGGCATGGAACGCCGTTGGCGAAATACCTACCATGGATTGCCCCAAGCCACATATCGTCTTATCCCAGGAGTCAAGCAAAGTCGGGTATCAACTACTTAGTTTATACGACGCCGAGCTGCAGTATGTGAGCTCGTTAAGGTGTCGTCTGAAAGTGACACCCCTAGAACTAATTACCTGCAAGGACATCTTGCCCGATGCATATTTACGAGAATATTTGCTTCATTTTTAGCTGGAGGCGAGATGATGAAATCAATCTGCAGTTTAAATTAGAAATAAAATCCGTTTAACTCTCGTTCATTTAACAATACAAGGCTAAGGCCTTGGTATCCTGTATAAACAGAATCATCCAAATAATGGCTATCACTGAACGGACGCAAATAATTATGGTTCTGAATTTTTCTCTGAGTAGGTATGTAATATAGAAATCACGAGACAAGTGTAAAATAAACGAAATCATGGTAGGTACAATAGTAGCTACCATATACAAAATGACGCACAAAGTATAGGTAGGTATAGTCGCATCGACAGTGAATGAAAAATTTAAAATAAATTATCATGTTTTGAAATACTTATATAGGTAACTTAGACAGTTTGGGTCTGAAAAATAATAAGGGGAGATGCCACATTCAACGCCATAGAATGAACTTGGCCACAATAATAGTTCCAAAATTGCTTGGCTTGTATGATTCAATAGTTAATCTATCTAACCTTGTCTACTGGCAACTGTAGAATGGAGGATGCAACGATGTGTGTGTTTCGGTGTGAGGGTGTGTGTGTGTGTGACCGGGCCAAAGATTTTTGCATGCGATATCATCGCATAACATAATCTTCCCCTTTTTAAACTATCATTGTTTGGCCATTATATCTGGCAAATTAGTTACTAGCAAAAAAGAAGAAGGGAAGAGCGGAAAAAGAGAAAACCTTAAGAAAATTAAGATGAATCTAATTAATAAATGGTGTACCGACCATTTTAACCTCTTTCAACATTCATCATCATCTCAGTTTAGGGTTAGGCCAAATGAGCGACATCAATTCGAAAATCTTTATAAGATGATATTCGGTTGAGCACCGAATGTAAATATTGCAAAGCAGGTACCTTAACTACTTGTCGATTAAGCATATACATATTGACCTTACCAGACTAATACGTGCCTAATTCCTTGCGCTAACAAGTCTAACGTTATTCTGCCGCACTTCGTAGGTAGATAATAGTAGATACGCATTAGTCACTCGATAACTGTTTACAGTTCATGATTTGCCTCAAGAGGGTGTACTTGTCTTAATATTTATATTTTTTTTATTAAGTCTGTGAATAACACTTTATAAAAAAATACTGCTACATTCAATACTTTAAAAAAAGGACATGCTTTTTAGTGATAACTATACTGTGAATGATTTTGTAAAATTGTAAAAGCTTTATTATTATGCTATGGCAAAAAATAAAGATACGAGCAAAATCGTTCAAAATGGACGAGAACGGAGGAAAGAGTCGAAGTCTGAGGCGCTGTTGGCGGTGCCTGAAGATGAAAGGTGAGTCCAACTAAGAGCTTCATTAAAACCAACTATTAGTCGATGCGATGCTCAAACAAAACAGCTCGCTTAAATCGACACCTGGGCCCGATTACATGAAATAGGTAACAGCTCAAAATAAATGTAGATTCTGTTATAACATCTGATATCTATAGTAGGTAGTGTTCTCGAAAATTACAACTAAAGGCTGCTGAAAAATTAAGAAATAAAATTATCTAAAGACTTACTTAGTTACAGTTATGTTTACTGGGAGTGCACATCTTCAAGTACAAATGGTTAGGGTTTACTTGTTATGCAACCGGTCCCAGCTAGCCTGAAAGTAATCAGGGCCACGAAGTTTGCGCTTTTCTTATTTTGGGAATCTCTCCATAAGATAGTAGTGTTTTTTTACAATTCTTATGATTTTTACTTAGAACTTTTATCACTCGTAATTGTAAGAAGTTTACTCCATAATCAATTAACAATATGTTTTTGGTGTCACAATCTAACTAAAATTAGGTATAATTAAATTTTAGACTTATAAATGTTTTGATTAAATAATGACATCACTTTTTCTGAAGGTCAAAAACAATTACTCATATTTAAGAACACTAACCAAAGGAAAACAGATAAAACTGTAAAATGCAGTTAGAAAAGAAGAAATGCACGTATCTCCGTAGACAATCTATAATTATTATTTCATTGTATTGTATTGACTAAACCTAATAAATACTGTCTATCTATGCAGTCTGTTCAAAAATGTTGTATGTTTCAGAGAGCACCCACCATATTACCTGCCTCGGTTGAGCGTAGTGGCTCCAGCCAGCAACAGCTCCAGTACAGAGCAACTTGCTAGTCCACAAAGGAAGCCGCTGTCACATGGCGAGTAAGTTAAAAACACGCCTACTGCGGGGTGTAGGTCTCTCTTATACGCTACTCCTCCCGGTCCTAAAGCTGCATTCATTCTCTTACAACCACCCTGACATTTCATAAAATGTGTATCAAATAATAAAATCAATGCCCGATATGAAAGATACATTTAAAAAACACTGATCCTTGTGAGATACCTATCGACCATTTGATTAAATTGTGAGGCAAATTAATTCCTTTGCCTGCTGATATTCTGTTATAGTCATTACCTATCATTATGCGCCAAACATCTAAAGACTTCATAAGTCGGTATTTTCAAACTCAAATCGCTCTTTTCTGAAAGATGTTGTAAATAATAATTAAGTTATTGTTAAAAAAAACATCTGCGAACATAAAATGGTTACTGTGTAGTAGTCGTAACTTATTTGCTACATAATATTTCTAACCCTACATTATAAATCTAAATTGCATCGCAATATTATAAATAGGTTGTAAGAGAAATTAGATTTCCAATTTTAGTTTATCTAGCCAAATTAATGGACTCGATAATTCAATTTTGTTACAGCGAATCAATGACTGTGGTCTTGTCAGCGTTTTACGCAAAGTTATTAATTGTTTTGGGATTAGCTTTACCAGTGACCAGCACCATACAAAATGAGCTCTACACGAATATAATGACTGATGTAAGTAGAGTAACATTAATTTACTAGGTACGTCAGGATTCATTTCATTTAAAAAAAGGCTTGCCCAGATACCCAGCATCATCAGCTTGATTGGACTTAGAAACAAGAAATATATCGCACCTCACATGTAAATATATTATACATATTACAATTGAGATTCATTGATCGGTTGGGATTTAAACCCACGACCTCTGTTATGGTTCTAACTCAGAAGTTATGGTTCTATCTCACTCGAAGCACATGGCTCAGAAAGTCTGACAATTAGAATAGGGGCTAGATCATCCATAACTCGTAAGTAAGAGCAAAGAAGTAGATCGATAGAAAATACTTTATTTGATTATATTTCAGATGTTCACTTTATATTTATACACTTGTGGAATGGCTTTCCTAGCATACACATTTTACCACTTGCGGTTAGCAAAAAAAGATGAAGATGGTGAGTACACTGGATGGAGATGCACCAATCTTGTTTTAAACATATCAAATATGCCTTTAACAGTGACTAAAATTTAATATGTATACTTACCTAATTTGTTTTCAGGAAACTCTAAGCTAACACGCTATGGCAGCTTTTACCTACACATGGGCGTAGCCGGTTTTGGTGTGGGCTCCATAATCTATTCATTTCTCCAATTTGGAGAATACTTTGACCTGAGTGGCGACTGCCAACTGGCTATCGTTGCTATCAAACCTACATTTCGGATAGTCTTCATGGTTGCACAAACTGTTTTTATATTTTCGTATACCGATGTAAGTTATTGAGCTAGGATTTTCTAACAATATTATGGGTTAATCAGTCCAGTACATGAATTAACTTTCTGTGTGATAAGTGATAACATTCAATTGCTACGACAAGTCTACGTAAGCTACGCGTTTGCTACGCCCGCCGTAGGCATAACACTGGGAAGTGGCTATTTCTTTGATAAACAAGTTGTTTTTACCCACAAATTTATGTAAAGTAAAGAATTTTCTTTTGTAAAATGTAATGAATACATCACGAAGCCATGTGGGTAAATTATAAAAATAAACATTTACCAACCAACTGAAGTGCTAACGAAACGTATTTAGTGGTTAACTTCTGATTGTAACCGGGTTATATTAACGTCATAAATGTAAGAAATTCCAATGAGGAACCTTAGTTATACATACCATTATCCTTAGTTTTTAGGGTGTGATAGTAGAAGTATCTCGACATTTATTTATTTAATAGGACGCCAATAGCGTATTGTTTTATATGCATCATTCAGTGGAGTAAAATGAGTTCATGCATCCAGACTTCGATCCTAAAAATATCGGTAAATCTCATTAATAACAGTCCTGTCATATTTTTAGATTTTGGACCCAATGCGAGGTGTAGTCCTCGATAGGTTCGGTCTGATGCACCTCATAGCGACGAATGTGTGCGAGTGGCTCAACGTAGTTGTTCAAGAAACCAGAGATGACATTCTCAATGTAGCGTACAACCAGCCTACACTACTTCGATACGCCAACATCAGCGGCCACTTCAAAACCGACATCGTAGACAAACTGGACAACATCACATTCGAAGTGTCAATGCAACATCTGAAACTGAACATTAGCAGCGATATATTTCTCAACGTGACACTGAACAGCGTGAACATGTCTGTAGCGAACAATATTTGGACATGTAATGTATCGGACATGATAACGCCCTTGATTAAGAGCGTTAACCCCTACCTGAGGCCGTGTGGGGTGGAATACAGCTTGCTGTGTTCAATCATTATTGCGGTCATCTGGAATGATATCTGCACTGTCCCTGGGTCGGTAGGTGAATATTTTGTGTAATACAATTAATTTTAATAATTTTTATTGGTGATCAGATCTGCTCGACTCACTGGAGTCGGTCTATAACTGTTGTGCATGGGCCCAAGTATTATAAAGTTTTCATGTCAGTAAAGTTAGTTTGTTTATTTGGAAGCGCTAATCAGGAAACTTCTGGTGACTGCAAGGTAAGTAGGTACATCAAATTCAATAGCTGAAACCAACAGCCAGAGTTAGTTCATCATTCACCTATAGAATATATTATTTTAAATTCTAATTTATGCTTGGGTGAATTGAATGGGTGGGTCACCGACGTAAGGTGTCCGCGCGGCAGACCACCATAGTGATGGCGGGACAAGCTAGATGTGTATCTACTAGACTTGCCCAATTATAGCTAGAGACAAAAAAGTCTAGAAATTTAGTAGGGAGTTCTACTTTGCCCTGTAGACCATACGCTGAAATATTATAAAAAAATGCCTTTTCCAGAAAGTTCAAAAGCCTACAAACATTCAATCGCGTCATTGCTGTGCACGCGCAAAGTCTAACAACCACTTTTCAGTGGACTGCGGCAACGCACACCGCGGCTTCTTCCTCGGCGTGGCCGTGCTGGCCGGGACCATCGTCAGCCTTATGCTCTTCAACGGACTCTTCCATAAGCATGTAAAACTGGCCTTGTTTCAAGTGAGTTTAATTATCTGTATTGGTGTTTAGGTGTCAGCCGACAACACATATGAAGAATAAATGTTAAACTCGCGTGACGTTTCCATAACGCACGATCCGGAACCAAAGAATACTAAGGTACTCCCGCTCAACAAATTTAGGCTTATGTTAAAATTGTGGCTGCAGGAGAAATGTTTTTAGAATTTAAATGAATTTTTTGACAAGTAATTTTATCACTTTTTTAATTATATAAACTCTAATTATTGTTATACCAACACAAATGGTAACATAGTGGAACACCAACTTAAATAATGTATTTCATCTTAATCTGTACCTATGTTTTACAATAAATGACAATTCTATTCTATTCTATTCTATTCTAATTCTAATATGTAGACCTCGGAAGGATATTCATAAGCACTACAAAAATTTATTTGGCTATTGAATTTTCTATTAGAACCTAATAACGAATATTATATGACTCATATCACAAAAAGAATATTTAGGGAAGTACTTAGATTCACTCATAATCTACATAATAGATAAGTAAGTACCTACCTTAATTTAACCTTAATTTTGTAAGAAGGGCAATTTCCTGCACTTTCGAGTAAGAAGCATTTCTGTTCCCCACCACTGCTGGAGTAATAAACCCTTTCAAATAAGAAATATATTTTATAGACGTAAGGCGTCTTACCCTTAGGTACATCTTTACTAGATGATTATTTTATACAGAGCCAGGAAGCAAGCTTTACCTACATTTAACGGGACACTGTAGTGCCTGGGATATTGTTGAGATGGAATAGGCTTGCAGCACCTAAAGCATCCTCTCAGCTTAGCCGGCCATATCCACAGGAAAGACAACTTTTCTTTCAGATTAACATCTGGGAAACGATCCTGTTCGTCATAATGACAGTGAGTTCGGGAGCGTGCATTCAGCGCATGCGCACATTACCGCTGCGGCGGGCCGTTACCACTCTCCCGCTGGAGCACTGTCTCCTGCTGGTCACGCAGTGCGGCGTGTACCTCTACTACATGTTCCAGATCATCGGCGCGGTCTTCCTGATCCAGCGGTATCCAGACGGAATGCAAGCTACTAGGTCTGTACACTAACTAACAACGGTAATAGATTGAGGTAGATCAAGTGGATCGGCTTTTGTACGAGTATGAGTGATCTACCTACCCCAACTATTGAAATGTTCGTGGAGGTGACCTGTTTCTTTGATCCCCATTAAATAAATCAATTTATCAGTAGGTAATAATCAAATGTTTTAAAAAATAGTCTGCTAACATCCTACAGGATTATCTCTCCTCTCTGCGCACTAGTGCAGAGCTCATGTCAGACGCTGCTTGTGTTTGACGCGTGGACGCGTCGGTGCGCCGGGAACGGACGCCAGCGACCTGGCAGGCAGCTCGTCACATTCCTCCTAGTAGGAAATTTCGCGCTCTGGCTCCTCAATAGAGTAAAGAATGCAAGAGCAGAGTTCCATCCACTGCAGGTTGGTTGAATGAAATACAATATCTCCATGGTGACATTGTCGTGAGATTTATTTGACCAACCTAATAAACCCACTATGTACCTAAGCTGTGTTAGTTCTCCCAGGTGCACCAAGTCTACCATGCGTAGCACTTAAAACATCCAGGTGTTTTACTCCAGGTGAATGGAGTCTACCGAGTGGTGTTTTTCCTAAACCTGATTGCTTATAATATATGGGGAAGGTGCGCGTTGAAGTTTTTGGTTTGCTACGGAAACACCGTAGCACCCTCTACACTGAGTTCTACGAATATTTATTTATATTTTACTTTGATTAATTCTTAACTAATGTTAAGAAATTATAAATACGGTTAAGTATAAATTATTTAAATGTTTATGAATTACCTACCTATAATTTTCATTGCAAATATACATTGTTTAACACAAACAATGTATAAAATCAACAATGTAACAAAGAAAATGTCACTGGCTGTTTGATTGAGTTTGTCTAAGTCACATGAAGTAAATAAAAAAAAATAATAACTTTTCACTCCCTAGTGACTAAAATGGTAATTTCAGTCCCGCTTCGTAGGGCTATAAATAATAGGTAAACTATACATAAATAGGTATAACCTTCTGTGTAACTTGTCAATAGGTTTGACATAAGTCTATACCGGGTCTTCTTTTATATTGTATTATTTTCTCTTCTAAATATATTTATTATCAAACTTTATACGTTTCCTTTCTACACAAAACCCTTTTGGTTATGTATATTGGCGTACTTTTAGAGCATAAACGGGTTTTATTGATGTTTCAGATGGAATTCTATGGTGTTTGGGCGTGGACTCTAATAACACACTCCTCAGTGCCACTTCTCGTCTGCTACAGGTTTCAGGCTACGGTGTGTTTCTACGAAATATGGAAGAACTCGTACAAAAAAAATAAAAACATTAATGATGTAGACTTGAATGAATTTGAATTAAAAAATCATCACGTTGCTTAAACTATTATGCGTTTTTATTTAAAAAATCATCACGTTGCTTAAACTATTATTAAATACTTTAAGATAGAAAACACCCAGACTAGAGATAAATATTTGCAGAACATACAAACACTAGTCCTGGGGCGGGGATCGAACCCGCAAATAAAATTAATTAATAATCAACCCTCCTTGCGCAATCTTCAATATAAACCCTATACGGTCAATTATATTGCACAATTCGTTATATTGCGCATTAAAATTGATCGTCTAGGGGCCACCTAACCTATTATCCTGTCAACCGGCGGAACGACCCCGGGGTCGTTAGGTATAAAAATACAAAAAAGCAGTTGACCGGCGGAACGACCCCGGGGTCGTTGCTCACCCAGGCCACTTGAAACCGTATTTCGACCTAGATAGAGTTGTCTATTGTTTGGACATGTTGATTTCAGAGCCAAGCTACATAAAAAAACATAAAAAACATAAAAAAACACCCAGACACGAAACAAGCTTTTCTCTCTCCGTCTACACTAAAAAAAAACATTTTAATAATAATTGTCTAATTTTATTGGTGACTGACTGATTATAAAACTAATGAACGAACTAAATACTACACTATCCTGAATTCATGCTACTGACGCTGGCTGACATGACAGTGACATCTAAATTACAGCGATATGTCTTTCAATCAAACAAATTCGAGCCATTCGAGGAAAAGTAAATTCTAATTATTTTTAACCCATCCAAACATTTCTCATTATTTTGTACAAAATAAGGTATTTCTAAAAAAATGGCTTCTGTAATGGATGTTGACGAAGAGGAAGTAGAGATGGCATCTTCCAGCAGCGGAAAAGGTGACAAAAAGAGATTTGAAGTGAAAAAGGTACCTATGATAGTTATTGGAAATGCCTACTCATGGCTGGCCTGATGTTTTTGTAGTATTTTATTCATTTCTCACGATCTAGTTTTCATAAATTTACTGTTTTATTTTCAGTGGAATGCAGTCGCCTTGTGGGCTTGGGGTAAGAAAAAAAATACTGGTCCCCTACAGGTAGACTTTGAAACATGTAACAAAGGAAATAACTTGTTCTTTTGTTGCAGATATTGTTGTGGACAACTGTGCCATCTGCAGAAATCATATAATGGATCTCTGTATTGAATGCCAGGCCAACCAAGCATCAGCCACTAGTGAGGAGTGCACAGTAGCTTGGGGAGTTTGTAATGTATGTAACTCCTGAGAAAAAAATCTAGGAATTATTCGTTTTTTAGTTTCAGATAGGTACAATGAAATTATATATTTGACCTAAATGCAATTTTATTTGTATTCTTTTGTTTTCAGCATGCCTTCCACTTTCACTGCATTTCACGTTGGTTGAAAACAAGACAAGTTTGCCCACTTGATAACAGAGAATGGGAGTTCCAGAAGTAAGTTAAAGTTGTTTAGCCAAAATGTTAACATTGTATCCTCCTTTACTATATTTCACAGCTGTTCTGCTGATGTTAACTATCTAATTCTGTTGAATAATTCGCGAATTTTGACATTTCGAATCTGAATCAGTTAAAAAAGCGATTACTTACCTAAAACTTAAAAAGTCATAGAAAGTTAAAATTAAAAATTAAAAACTAAAATTAAATTAAAATTTTTAATCTTGAATATTTAATTCCAACTTTCTGTAAAAGGTACCAACGACCCCGGGGTCGTTCCGCCGGTTGACAGCGTTTCGACATAATTAGCCCGTTAGTTGACAGGTTAATCAACAAAATGATGAGTAATTAAATATCATTTTCATAACATTATTTATCTATTTTCCAGGTATGGACACTAAACCAACTTCACACCTAGCAGGCCAATCAGGACAGCTTGCTGTTCATCGGCCAGAAAAGATCTTCAGTATAATTTTGACCAATGAAGTGCTACTGTCCAATTTGACTATGGCATGCTGTGTCCAAGCAGCACCTGGGACTACCCTATTAGCCTCCAGACTCTGAACAATGGGCTTTATAATGTTTGCATTAAGTTCTCAGTATCTCAATAAACTTACTCCAGTACTCAATTCTTCATTATTACTTTCGCGAATTTTGTTAATGTTCTTCAATATAAATTTGTAAGTACTATTAGAATTCATTAAACCCAAAAAAATAGTAAAATTTTAAACCAACATAATTTGCCATGTTTATTTATTAATGGATATCTATTATACATTATTTTTAGCCTACACGGTAATAGTTGTGTAATTAAAACCAAGGATAATTTGGTACAACCACAATTGTTAAAATTTTATGCTGGGAAACTAAATCTTCTGCAAAATCATAAACAATTTAAAACTATTACACCCAATTACAGAATCCTTTATAATTTAAATTTATGACATCCTAATTTACAAGACTAAATTTTGATATGCCCAAAATAGCTATTATGCATCTGTAGGTTTATATGAGCACTAACTAAAGTAAGTTTGATCCGGAGCAACATTCAGTTCATATTATGTTGGCTTAACGACTTTGAAAGCTGGGACTAACAATTTAAGATGCCCTCTGAAGTACGAAAGCGCTCGTCTTTAATGCCACTAGCGGTCACCCATCCAAATTGTGACGGCTCTGGAGGTATCCGATGGAGACTGTCAAAAACTTTGGAATCATCAATAAAGGCAAGGTAGGTATATTATGGTTTGTTGAATTCGGTGTATTTTTTAATGATTGGATGTAGGTGATCAATAGTGCTTAACCCTTGTCCAAAGCCAGCCTGTTCTGCTGGCTGGTGAAAATCTAGTTGTCCCGAAATTCGACCTTCCAATACCTTTATGAAGGCTTTGTAAAGGTCTGAAACAAGGCTGCTTTGATATACCTACCTAATATTTGAATGACAAAAGTCCTATGGAAATATCCCAGTTTTGAGAAGAGGTGGCTCACCACTGGGCGTCGCTCGTGATACCACCTTGACCTGGGGGTCTGCTCTGCTTTACCACTTCATACTCAGGAGCGCTCAATGTAGGTACCTACTTCTAATTCAGTAATCGTTTCCTTCTACGTCTTTTGTTTCTTTCTAAAAATAAAGGACTTTCCTTTCAGTAAAATGAGACGTTGCGCAAACATTGTTCCTCTCCAGTCGGCCTAGCACGGACTGGGGATAAAAATTTTGTCCCTTGTTTTTATCCACCTTCAAGGGTTAAAATTACCTTCTCCGCCTTTTATAGCATCCGGAATTTTCCACCCTGTGTAAGGAGGTAATTGTAAATTAGAAACCAGTAGTTTATGAATGAAACCTTAGGCAATTTATTTATATTTTCTTCAAAGGAATAATTTGGTATTTATATGATATTGCCAACAATTAATCTTGTATTACCTATGTATGGTATTTTAAATACATTACAACTATTTGACATGAAAATATCACAAATGCGGAAGGCAGTAGCTACACCAGTGTTGTTAACATTTTCTATTATCTTTCCATCAACTTCTATTTAGACAATTACGTTATGTGCTTTGGCAGACGAGCTTCGTCTCTGTAAATTACATTATATTAATAAATTAGCATTAGATTATTTACATGCAAAAAGCTGAATTACAGTAGGCATTACTATTATTTACTTGATGCGCCCCTTGCTATAACTAGGTACAAATTGGTACATATAATTTTTATGACTCTTGCTTTCAACGAAACTTTGTCAACATGAGTAGATAAGCTTACTCATTAGAAAAATAAAGTACCTATCATAATAAAGCAGTTGAGATGAGAGAAGATAAACACTATTTTGTTAACTGTCAATACGAAAAAACAATGCTACGGCTACGGATTTAGCATCTATGGCGGTAAGTATGTAGGATTGAGGTAGAGCCAGGGAAATAAGGCTACAATCAGGGCGTAATGTTTTGAGCTTTCCGTATGCACACAAGATTCCTTTACTTACTTCAACACTGATAGCAAGTTAAAATATCAGAAGTTATGTACTGCAATTTGGATGTAAGGTAAGAATTTCATTAGAAGTTGATGCATTGTGTGCTTAACTATTTATAACGTCGAAAGTGGACAATTCCAGAGATTGTAACATTTACAACGAAGCTAGAATACCAAAGCTCACACGATATCCTGTAGCACGTGCCCCCTTAAAGTCAGTACAAATTTAAAATACGGTTATCACGTAATCTGTGTCGGTTATACTTACATCTTTTTCTTATTTCGTTGGTGCACACTCATTTAGTTAAATATTAACATTTTCACCCATATTAAACTGTTTATTCAAATGAACACAAGCAAGTTGAGGTTTTTTTAATGATACATTCATTATGGAGGCTTTTACTTTCATAAAAAGATACTTTAAACGCCTATGTACTAGGTATTTAAAATTTTACTATACTGACAATTCACAACTCATGAAAATGTGTATTATTCGTAAACAATATTTTGGAAGATATTTAATCATTTTTGTGTTTGAGGTATGCTCTACACTACAGTCTGTAGTCTACTAAATAAATTATATCAGCCATCCAGAATCATGCGCAACCAGCATACAAGCTATGACCTCTTACTTTACATAATTACATTCAATTGCCCAAGTTTGATTTTATCCTATTGTTTGTTTCTAACAATAACATTTAATTTACAACTAGATATTGAAAGAAAATATTTTTCTAGTCATCATCACTCACTATTATAACAATACAGTCCCATGCCATTAAAAGACAAAAATATTAACTATTGTAGGAAAATAATTACAGTATGTATTTACATAAATACCAAATTAGTACATAGCTATCATTTCTCGTAAATGCTGTCAGCAGTTATAAGAATTTTACTTGAATAATGATACAATAAAAAATAAAATCATAAAATTAATAATTTAAACTGGACTTGTAATCATTTTCATTTCATAAATAAGTTGTATCATTAAAGTGCATAAGATAGGTCTAAACAAAGTATTCAGCCTTAGACTACACATACTTATTGGATATTTAAGAAATAAAATGCACACTGCAATTGCATGCATGACCAACTTATTTCATGAATGTGAAATAAAACATCTTCAAAGGGATGATTATTATGAGGACAACTTTGACATTTGATTTGATACAGATTTCTGGAATTATCAAATAAAATTTAGATATTACACATCAAGATCAGAACTTCACATAATGACAATAAATATACTACCTAATTAAATTAATTTCTAATCAGTGTCAATTAAACTAATAATTGAATTATAACGGTGGAAAAATTAAAGTAAGGTAGTTGCGGCTGTCAGTCTGCAGATATAGCAGGAGGTAAATCTATGGTGCGACTTTCATTGCCGAAGATCAATCTTAAGCGTTTCATGGGAGGCAGTGGACGGACAGGGCTGTGCTTGCGATGGCGCTCCTTGGAGCGGCGACGCTTCTTGAAGCGGCGCACCGTCTCGGGGTCGACGCCCTCCAGCCGCAGCACCTCGTACTCCGGCGCCTCCACCGCGCCGCCGCACTCCAGCACCTCCTCCACCACGGGACTGCGCTTCACGCGCAGCGTCAGCTTCAGCCCTCTCCGCGGCGGCGTGCACGGACATTCTTTACTCTTATTGGAACTGTCCACCAACCATGGTGGCCCAGACTCACTCTCCTTTTTCACTTCTTCCACTCGATTTATGACATCATTTTTATGACTTTTGTTCACTTTACTATCCTTAGATTCACTCGGATTCACATTCTCTCTGTAATCAGATATCTCACTTTTCAAACATGCATCCTCTTTGACATACTTGGCTACTGTTTGTTCTGGAACATTGATAATACTTTCACTAGTATCTGCATTTCCTACTGAGTGTCTGCTCTCTTCTTCAATTTTAATTGGAGATTCTTCAGTTTGTTCTAAATGTGTCTCAGTTGAAGAAACAACATTATTTTCTAAAGTGTTAAGATCCTCGCTGCTCACATTAGGTTCATTTTTGATACCCACCTTACTGGCTTCGAGCGCAGTAGGTACATGGGCTTCATCCTTGGGAGTGTTCAAGCTTTGATCGGATTTAGCCTCGGAAGCAATCTTAGAGCCACTTCTAGATTTAGAACAAGTAGGCTGGATACATGTGTCGAGTAAGCGTTTGTGACTTCTTAAAACTATGCCAGAGTGTGAGTCGCGACTGCTGCGTGAGCTGGTCGTGCTGCAGCAGCGAGCGGGAGGTGCGCGCTGCTTGGAGCCTGAACCGACCGCCCCCGCCGCCCCCGCTGCCCCCGCCGTCCCCACCGCCGCGCCGCGACCGCTGTCGGTTCGCCGTCGCAACCGCTCCCCTCTGCTACAAACCGAAGACTCTCTACTACCTGAAGCATCATTACTTGCTGTCCCATCCATCCCATCCGCAATGCACCCCTGGGCTATCAGTAATTCCGCATCATATTTTGTCAGACCTTTCTGCTTCATTTCTTTGATGCTGAGAGGAGACACTATGTTTGAATTTTGTCTATTTGTATTTCGAGATTTTTCTGTGTTTTTACTGTTACCAGTTTTCTGGGTTTGTTTAGCCTTAGTCCTATTAATTCTATTGTCTGTTTCTCTAAATGTGTATCTTGTGGCTTGTTCGCTACCATCACCATTTTTTACAGAAAATGCACCTTTACCCCGTCGTTCACATGTTTCACACTCACAATAACAATTACCATTGCCAAAAAAATCTTCACCGTAAAAGCATGTAATTTCTTCTCCAACTTCAATGTCTCTCAGTACTCTAACAAAAGCTTTGCCACGGTCTGTTGCTTCAAATGTGCAAGTAGGTCTACAGTCATGGTTGATGTATGCGGCAGGCCCCAGCCAAAGCTGTGCACAGTTTTTTCGACAGCTATACATGACAGAGAAATCATTTTTACCAGGATGGAGTAGTTGCTTTTCTTCTTCTTCTGTCATCTCGGCAATACAGCCAACAAGAAAATCTATTCTTTCATGCTTAAAAAATTTTTTAGTTGTTGATATCTTAGCTCCAACCTGACCTTCTAATGAGTATCTATAGCAAGGTTCTATAACAAATCCAGCCTTTTTATCGAAGACCCGTAAATAACGGTATATCTGTAAAAGAAATATAAAGTCTAAATAATACGGTCCCGTGTCACGTAAAAAGAACTCTGAGGGGAAGGTGCGGGGGCATGTTTGCACATGGGTATACTTGCGCACGAAAGTTACTTTTTTTAACTAGCCGAAATGCTAGTTAAAAAAGCCACTGTTTACTTTAAAAATAAACTAAATAGAGCTTTCATCATCACTTGAGTCTGAATCATCTAAATGTTTCTGTCATCATATCTACTAAATAATCGCTTTTACAATAATCAGCCTCTTCTTTAAATTGCATCAACTGCATTTTATCAGCCTCCCTCCTCATATTACATCATAAATCATTTTTCTATGTAAAACCATTTCATAATCAAAAACTTGAACCAACCTATATCTCTGTTGTTGTAATGTTGATGCAAACAGAAAACAGCTGATCAAAAATAATGGTTAATTATATAAAAAAAATGAAGACAACTTACATGTTCTCTAAGTTTGCTTTGTTGATGTTTGTTTTTACTAAAATGTCTAGGTATCCAATCACCATTGGCCAGTTTATTGTAAGCTTTGTTATAATCCTGACTTTCAATAAATTGCTTTATAACATTTTTTAGTTCTTCCTTGTTTGTTTTGAGTGGTCTGTAGCGAATATTCATTTTGTGTGTTGTAATGCCAAGGTAGGGATCCACTATAAGTGCCGTCGCCAAGTCATCATACTCCGACAGCTCCCGAGGAGTCATGCCCATTGGTTGCATTTTGTGGAGCACTTGCCTCCCGGGATAGGCAGCTGATCCAACAACCATCCTGAATACCTGAACAAAGAAAAGAAAAGTACCTAACTAAAAAAAATTACGTCTTCGCAATTCTAGCGTTGTAGTTCAAGCTTTTTATTTTTTAACAGACGAGCCTATTCTCTGAGCTTAGAATTCTGTAAAGCTTGACAAAGATCAGACTACATTTCTAAATAAAAAAGGACAAACATGGCGGACGAACAAATCCTAAAAACGACACGTCAAAACTTTGACGCTATTTTACAGAATTTAGGGAACCAAAATTGTGGTTTAGGAAGCTTAAAAATACTATAGATTTAATTAGCAATATTAAAAAACTTACTTATGTCATTGAAAATCCTTAAAACTCATGATTATTTTGTTAACAACTTCACTATTGCTAAAAGCACTTCCAAGACGCTATGTAACGGCTAGGTTATTTGCATTTATTAACATAACAATATTGTAACTAAAGTTCAATGTAATAAATCCATCTCATTTCTCCATGAATAAGAATTCTGTAAAACTGAGGAAAAAATTAAATATTCAAAGAAAGCTGAAAAACAACCATGTTTTCTTTTCGTGCACTTCATTCATTTCATTTCATGACATTATTTATATTTACGAAGTATGTCTCGCTTAGTCATTTGTGTAAAATCACCTTTAATTTTTTTTTGAGACTACCATCAGGCAGTTAACTAGAGTGAACAAAAAAAAAGGATGAATTTAACTTTATACGTGTATAGATTTACCACATTAAGTCAATGTGTGAGTGAAGTGAAAGGAAAAAATATTTTTTTTTTCTAAACTATTTACATAACTAACTTCGTAAACAGACCGGTTCGTTTTGAAGCGGGAAAATACAAAAGCTAGAAAGGTTATTTTGTTGTACATCATGTACATAATAGATAATAGTGGCAATTCTGGACTCTGGATGTCGCCAAAACATAACTAAACTAATTTGACAGCGTTAAAATTGATGCCATCCTTTTATTTCGATCGTTATGATATGAAAGGGACGGCAACATTTTTAGTGCTGTCAAATTGTTTACCTACATAATGTTAAGTTTTGGCGACATCCAAAATTGCCACTAACTTTTATTTCAGAATACTCTTTGTTTCCTTAGAATAGGAATATGGATCCTTATCATAGCAAAAGATTTTTTAAATGGCTTGTAAGGTTTCGTTAGCATCACTATTACTATCACTATCATCACTATCAGTAGGCCTAACATGTGCAACGCGTCGAGACGACAAATTCAATATATTGATAATGTCAAACTGCTCTAACGTACTATGTTAGAAAAGGAGAGAATATTTTGTCGACGACACGTGATGATTTCTCGTGTTGCACATGCTAGGCCCGCAGGACATCACTATCAGAGTAGTAATAATTGATTGAGTATCTATCACTGCCTAATTATAAAACAAAGACGCTTTCTCTGTCACTATATCCCTATGTATGATTAAATCTATAGAACTACGCAACGGATTTTGATGCAGTTTTTTAGATAGAGTGATTGAAGAGGAAGGTTTAGGTATATCTACCTATGTATACTAAAAAGCTACTTTTAACTACCGCGGGTAACACCGCGGGGCGCAGCTAGTTTAAAGTATAAATTACTGAGTGTCTCAGATGATTATTTTTTGTTTTTTCGTGTGTTACAAGAAATAAATAATGTTTCTAGCTAGAGAAATACTCAAGATCAAGAACCAAAGAGTAAAAGCTTAGAGAAAGTAAGAAATAGAGCGCTGTATATTTCTTTCTCAGTCACACAAAAACAAAGAATGAATAAATACAACATTCTTGTGAGTAAAAGAGACAAAGCATTAGATCTTTTGTCCCTCATCGCATGCCGCTTTTTTGTATGGAAGGAAACTTGATGCTCCGAATTTTGTACTACGAAACTATGGATTCATTGCAATTTTTGTCCTCTTGGCGGCATGCTCACTGTTCGTCCAGGTACTAATACTAGGTCTATGAGTAAAATAAATACGTCATGACTCAATAACATGACATTGACAGGCCCTAAGCTAAGCTCATTCCATAGCTTGGGCTCATTCATTCCGTCGATCTGATCTGTCATTATAGCAGTGTTGCAAACAACACCGTAATTACGGTAGATTCACCGTATTTAGCGTAGACCTACCGCCAACCGTAGGGTTATAATTATAATAAATAACTACGGAAGCAAAATACACACCGTAATGTAAGGAATCGTCATTTTTAGGTACTTATCTTATTGTGAAATATTATCTAAATTCCAAGAGGATAGGGTAGTTGCCACTATGAGTAATCTTCATATGTTTTTGTACTGCATAGTTGGTAGAAGTTAATTATTAAAACAACTGAAAACAATTTTTCCCATTTCACGTGACATTGAACACCAATGAGAAATTATGATGTCACGTCACGGCCTGGAAAAATTCCTTACCGTTAGGTAGTAGTTTAACACAGCCTAATAGAAACTTTGTCGAAGCTGAGGCAGTACGATCTAAAACTTGTAATATTTAGTATTAAGATTTTTATTAAAGTAAGGTGGATTGTCAAGCATAGTTTGTGTTAGGTATAAAGGATTTTAATTTAAATTTCGAACTAACAAGTAGGTACCTCATTTTCGTCAAAATGTTCCTCAAGTTGGGTGGTGCTTCTAATATTGATTATCATAAAAGATGCCATGACAGCGTTCTGGTGCGAAATATAAATGAGTTCTTGGAAATGCAAAATAAACCATTATTTTCTATTTTAACTGAAATATTAATAGCAAGGGTATATTTTACTGCGAGACACACTAAAAACGTCTTTCTTAAAAAATGACAACTAGCCTATTGTCATTCCTTTTTTTACACACTAGTGATAATTGTGATAATAATTGTGTTAAAAGGGATGATAATACAATTTATTGTCCTATCTGATTCAGGTTAAAAGTTATTTTTAAATTCTAGCCGTTACTTTAAAAATATATATATATATATATATATCTTTGGACATTTCACACGGGCTGACACGGCGTCATCTAGATTCTAGTCCCAAGCTAAGCAACATAATGCTTGTGTTATGGTAACCAGATGACTGATAATTATAATACTTAGATACTTTTTTTTTTTTTTTAATACATAGGTACTATTATAGATAGAAAAACATCCAGACCCGGAACAAATATCTGCAGAACTTGCAAACATTTGTCCCGCGGCGGGATTCGAACCCGCAACCTCCGCGTCTCAGGCGAGCCTTCGCCCACTGCGCCACAGAGGTGCGTGCATAAAAAAAAATAGCAACATACTTTTGGAAAAGACTCCGTAATTTTTTAAAAATACTACCATCGGCTAGATTTCAGAGTTGGTAACACAGCCAGCATACTGCTTATGTTTCATTGATCATTCATTCATTTTTCATAATTTTCATCAGCTCTCTCTTTGATTTTCATTATTTCATCAAGTGATTTCACTGAGTGATTTCAAGTCAACGTAGGTAGTTAGTGTTTTTATTCTCTTTGATTTCTTCAGCATTTCAGCTTTGATTTCAGCGGGGATTGGGTAGTGGGCACCAGTGGGTTTGCCAGTGGGTACCTAATAACAGGTTGTGTTTTAGAAAACTAACTAAGCTAAGGTAATTCATAAATTCATAGTACCAAAGTTTTTAACCGACACTAAATATTGTAATTATATCATAAAGAGAGGTAAATTTGTTTATTTTTGTTTGTTTGCTTGCAGCACAGACAGAACAATACTACTCTATGAGTCAACGAGGGGTAATATTTTATTTATAAAACGTCCCACGTTCTCTGTCGGCTAATATCGCCAATAATTTAATAACAAAATAATATTTCCTTTTTTCAGTTTACTTGCACACTCACCAGTTGAATAAATTTGTTTGTTTATTAATCTGCCAACCGGTGAAACGGCCCCGGGGCTACGATAAAATTTGATATTAAGTACCTACCTACTTAAAAAAAAGGAAGTTTTTACACAACCATGGCACATGGATCGGGATCAGGAAATCTGAAAAATGGTGTTATTGATTTCACTGCAGGATCATTAGGTAAGTAGATACTACATACTGAACATACCTAATTATCTTATAGGTATAATTTAATCAGTACCCAGTACTACCAAAAAATATACTTAGGTATGTACAGGTAATGAAAACCTTTTCCAGAAGTGGGTTAAAAAAAGGATTGTTTTATTTCTAGATATATAAGACCTACCTAATTCAAAATGTCATCAATTGTTGTGAAAGTCTTCATTTAATGCAAGCTAAGCAATTAATGCTTGTGTAAAATATAAAAAAGATAAATCAGTATTAATTTTTTTCCTTACCTAAAACATAAATTGAAAAGTTTCTAACTTTATTACCATACAACTAAGTAGGTATATATTATTTTTTATGTAAAAATCTGTGTTTGATTGACCAACAGGAGGCATAGCAGTTGTGTATGTCGGCCAGCCTCTGGATACAGTTAAAGTGAAAATGCAAACCTTTCCGCACCTCTACAAAGGAATGTATGACTGCCTTAAACAGACATTAAGAAATGATGGTGTACTAAGAGGCCTGTATGCAGGAACAACCCCAGCCATTATGGCTAATGTTGCAGAGAATTCAGTCCTATTTGCTGCCTATGGGTACTGCCAAAAGTTTGTGTGCCGACTCACTGGAACAGAGGTACTTTCATATCAAAAATATTATTATAACATTGCTCACATTACCATTATTACCGAAACATGACCAAAAGAAGTTACAATACCTTGAGTTTATTCCTCATAACCAGATGAAGATTATTGAAGATTCCCCAAATTAACCAAAACATGATCATCAATTATATTTTTAATTCAGTTCACATATTTTAATGACTTATTGACAACTAATAATTAATAGCTTAGATAAATAATAAACACATTTAGCTAAATTATCTATGGAGATAATACCATTTCGGAATTTAGATAGAGGATTGTTATTTTTTTCTAATCATTTTTCTGAAAAGTACGCAATTAGAAAGTTCGCGGGAGAAAGGTGAATCTGTTATAGGGTTAAGTTATATAAAATATTGTCACAAACAAATGTAGATACCTAATACATTTGAGGGTTGTTATTTTTTTCTAATAATTTTTCTGAAAAATGCGCGATTAGAAAGTTCGCGGGAGAAAGGTGAATCTGTCAAAGATTTAAGTTATAAAAAATATTGTCAACAACAAATGTAGATACATAATACATTTTGCTATCTTCTGTTGTACACAAATAAAAATGGTATGCCATGTCATTTTAATTTCATAGCAGTAATGAGGAACATTTTATGTATCTACCCACAATGATTGGCCTTTTGACCTTCATGCAATTTATTTTTATTTTTTTAGAGTGTGGATCAGCTGTCTACCATGGGTAATGCATCAGCTGGTTTCCTTGCCGCATTCTTCTCATCCTTCACACTTTGTCCCACAGAGCTGATAAAGTGTCAGCTACAGGCAATGAGGGAAATCAGTGTGCAAGGCGCCCAAACAGCTGTACGATAATCACGGTATTTTCTAATAGACAATATTATTTACCTACTCAGAATTCTAACATACATTTTCGTTTGTTGAATTTTATTTACATTTTAGATGTAAGTATTGCATCATTCGATAATGATGCAATGTGTTTAAAACATAAACACCATATTTGTGATTTAACTGTTAGTTATCAATAGCTCCAGCAATTTGGTAAGCCTAGCTGGGTTACCTTGAAGTCTTGAAAAATATATTTCAAGACTTCAATGTAACCCAGTTAGGTTCTACGCCCTTTTGTGATAATTGACTGGGATACCAGAGATGAGTTGTTGATGTTTAATACATGAATGCAGCGAGCCTAGCATGTGCAACACGAGAAATCATCTCGTCGACGACAAAATATTCTCTCCTTCTCTAACATAGTACGTTAGAGCAGTTTGAAATTATCGATATATTGAATTTGTCGTCTCAACGCGTTACACATGTTAGGCCTAGGTACAGGCCTAGTAAATGGTACCTAATCAAAGGATCGTAATTATTCAAAGTTCTAAGCTGTATCTACCTTTCTTGGGGAAACACCCATGAACCTGACTAGGTACTTAATACTAAACATAAGATGAATTTAAACTATAACATCAGAGCTATCTTGTTCTTTGTGAGCTTCAAGTGAAGATAAGATTATGCTCGCTATTTGTTACGCACACACCCTACATAAAATAATAATATTAGTGTAGGCATCTATCTTATCAATTGAATGCTGAATGATAGCTAATTGCGATGTTTAATTACACTCGACTAGCTAGAGGAACGCTCAATGACTTCGTTTCCGTAGCAAATATCAATCTTTGTTTAGTTTGTTTAGAGATTAGACTCGTAATTTGAATTTTTGAATTATCTAATTTGTCAATAAAGATCTACTTACACATTTATTTACTACTAGGTACCTACATAAGTACCTACATGACTGTATAAAATAAAATTAGAACCAGTTGAGCCACCTAAACGATCTATAGGTATCTCAACTGATCCAAGCTACTGACAGGCGGAAGCGTGCCCAGATCTACCTACATTGTTTATTTATCAACACAGAAACAATAAAGTGTTAGAGGCTTGATAGTACTTAGACACAATTACTAACCTAATGTTTTTTTTTGTTTAAGGTCAAAATAACACCACTACAGTTGACTCAGCAAATATTCCGACAATACGGCATACAGGGCCTGTTCAGAGGTCTAGTGCCCACTATTGCGAGGGAGATGCCTGGATATTTCTTCTTCTTTGGTGGATATGAAGGTAGACTATATTATATAAAAACTTGTCCGTATCGTAGGTATATAGGTACCTAGTACCTATACCTATCCATTAATACGTAGGTAGGTGTTTATTCTTATTGCAGCGCTTCATAATCCATCTAGCTAGATATTCATTCAAAGGATCTAGTCAGCTATAGCCCACATTTAACAGCTTTGTATAAGCACAGATAAAAGAATACTAGTAGTATAAGTAGGTAAACATTCGGCATTCCACTGTGACAAGTTGTCGATAAGCAACTTATTGGTTTCTTCAAAATGATTTCCTTTAGGTACTGTTTATGCGCGCACCACATATTGGCTTTAACTTGGTTCCAACATTGGCTACAAATAAAATGGCCAATGGACATGCTCCGTTTGTGTCCAATAACCGTCCAAGATCGATCCACACATTGGAGTGTTGGAACCAACACGTTCCAACCCTCCAATGTGTGGTGCCCGCATCAGACTCTAAACTTTAGAGCGTGGCAATTTGAACCCACGACTTTTAGATAGAAAGTCGAGGCCATGAACGAATTTCGTTCATGGTCGAGGCAATAGCCCGCTCTGTCAAGACGGCTTAGATTGTAGGTAATGCCTAGTGTAGTACTAAGCTATCTGTGGTAATGCCTAATAGATTTGCGAGAATGTCTACAGCCCTGATCATGCTGTTTCCAGGTACTCGTGAGCTCCTTGCAAAGCCAGGGCAGTCGAAGGACGACATTGGACTGGTGAGGACTATGATTGCCGGAGCAGTCGGCGGGTTGATCCTTTGGACTATCATATTCCCGACCGACGTCATCAAATCCAGAGTACAGATATCAAACAAGAGCCAGAAGTTTATGGAAGTTGGCTATGAAATTGTAAAAAAAGAAGGTTAGTAGAGATACAATTTAACTTTAATAATGTGGTATAAAGTGTTATTTCAGAAATACACTTTAAACCACATTATTATAGTGTAATCATAATAATAACTTAAAAAACTTATATGTGTAAGGTAGGTAATGTTCGAGTGATACGCTTTCATTGGCATAAGATAAGAGAAACAAGAAAAAAAACATTCTTAAAATACCTGTTAAATTGACAAATCATTATAAGAATAGAAGTATCTTCGCATCATGACTATCCTGTAGCAGTAGCCCTCAGCATGTGGAGGTTTACAATACTTTTATGAACTTACTAGCTGCGCCCCGCGGTGAATAGTTTCCGTTCCCGTGGGAATACCGGGATCAAAAGAAGCCTATTCTTTAATCCAGGATATAAGCAATTCTGGTACCAAATTTCATTCAAATCTGTCCAGCCGTTTGAGAGTGAAAGAGTAACAAACACACTTAAACACAAACTTTCACCTTTATAATACTAGTGTGATTATTTTTTATTTTCAGGTGTGCTGGCTTTATACAACGGACTTAAACCCACATTAGTGAGAACTATCCCGGCCACAGCGGTACTCTTCGTCGTGTATGAATATTCCAAGAAATTTATGCATCAATCGTTTGGTGACTAACTATACTCGTTCCAACCGTTTATTTAACTTTTGACAGCTGTAATACTGACTCAAATAGTGATACCCTGACCCGTTACCGATTCGATTTATTTTATCGATCGATTTTATTCATGAAGAAGTTTTAATCGATTTAACACACTCATTATTTACTATGAATATCAACATTTTGCACCTTTTCATTACAAGTAGGTACCGCAGTTCATTCACATGTTTTTTATTTGAACCAACTACAGTAAGTCTAAACGATTATTTTAGATTCATTAATTTTCAGCGAATAAATTCGATCTCATGGAACTGTTTTCATTACGCAAATTATTTATGCATTACAACAGAGACATTTAGGGCATTTTAATGCAAAATAATAAAGGTTTTTACGTGATTTGATATAAAAATAATCACAATAATTTTATTGTATGTTTTAATATAATCGATAATCGATTTATTTCAAAACCAGCCCTGCTACTCTGCAAAACGAAAAACGAAGTTTCGTGACAATTTTCGGGGTCAGCTTATGTTGGTGGATACTGAATTCGTAATAGTTCACCAACATAATTAGAACCTAAAAATTGTCACGAAACTTCGTTTTTCGTTTTGCAGAGTAGCAGGGCAGTTGTCATTAATTACGAATGAAACATCTCTAAGTGGGCGGATCCCGTCCATGACAGTACAGTATTCCCTGTAGTACATTGTATCAAAAATTATTATAAAACTTTATGTGCATGATCTGTCAAAAGTTAAATAAACGATTGGAAAGACTATAAACAATATTAGTGCAATATTTTTGACAAATAGTTCCAAATAGAGCTTTAAAAGGTGACGTAACTGTTGCATTTACAAACATTCATAGTGGATACTAGAATATTATAGGTACTGTTGAATAATTTTACCAATGAAATGCCATATAATATATTTTAATTAATTATATACCTATGCCAATTTAAGGTAGGTACTTAAATTATACTGTAGGTAGGTACTTATAATGAACAAATACACGTTATTTCTAAAGAAATGCAAATATTTGTTTTTTTAACATGTCTGTAAGCCCTAACGGTACTCACCGGGACGCCCGCCATCGCATCGCCATGCGCCATCGCCACGGCGCGAGACGTCGCCAGCAAACGTATCCACTGTTTGTATGAATTAGCGCTGTTATACCGTCGCCGAGTTAGCTGCCATTAAATTCAGTACTTATCTATTACTATTATACCTATTCTAATTATTAGTCGGGCTACGTAGCTGGCGACATCGCTGTGGCTTCCCACCGAGCTATGGCCCTAAATGACCGTTTAACAAAATTTAAGATTATATGATGCGGTAGATGTCCACTATTTAAAATAGGTTATTCCTCATGGCCGAACTATTTCGCCTTACGATTTGGATACGAGGACTAACAAATCCTCATGGCCGAACAAATAGAAGCGCGAGTATCGTTTTAAGATAAATAGGAAGGTAGTAGGTACTTGTTGCACAAAGATCTCAAAATATATTACCAGTCATAATTACCTCCTTTTTACTTTTCAAATAATAACAACTTTCAGTGTATGACTTCTTACGATTTGTCAAGCAAAATCGACGTGATTTTATTCTCTTTGTCTGTGTACCTATACTCTTTGATTATTATTACGTGGTCAAACGTTAAACTTTGATTAGTTTTACCTATATGATTTGACTTTTTTGTAATTTATGTATTTAATCAAGAACTACCTATGTCGTCCGATGATTATCAAGTTCAAAATATATATAGATACAAAAGAAAATCGTCTAAGAAGAATAGCAGACGTAGTTCTCAGCAAAATGAAATGCCTCAAGAGGAAATTAATATTGAGTATGACCAACCAAGAAACGACGTTATCAGAACGGACTTGCCTGGGTGTAGCTGTGACATGGACCCTGAAGGAGACGTAGCGAATATATTGCACAAGAAGTGCCCTGTGATCACTTTAGCGCAACAGCAACTTCAGCGGCTACTTGGTGAAACTGAACAAATTTTATGTGATAATACTAGGTGCCGCAGGTAGGTTAAAATCTAACAACTGATAGGTACCTACCTACATACATAGGGTAAGTACTTTTTTTTTTTTTAAACCTATTTTGTCCCACTGCTGGGCAAAGGTCTCCCCCATATCCTTCCACTTCTTGCGATCACCGGCCGCTTCCCACCATTCCTCCTGGAAGGCAACAATGTCGTCACGCCAGCGCCTTTTGTTTTGGGCCTTCCTCGGCGTCGCGTCGCCGCCCGTCTTCAGGCTCCCACTTAGTGACGATTGATGCCCACCTCTCAGGGTGCATTCTCCTTACGTGGCCTGCCCAATCCCATTTCAGCCTAGCTGACTTCCTACCTACATCTGCAATGCCTGTTTTCGAACGTAGCGTGGTATTGCGAATTTTGTCAGTTCGCTTGACGCCAAGCACGCTACGTTCCATTGCTCGTTGGCAAACCTTGAGTTTGGATTTTTGTGAATCGGCTAAGGACCACGTTTGTGCACCATAGGTGAGAACTTTTCAGCCACAGGTGCCACTTTCAAACTTCCCCTTACATAGGTAGGTAAGTAGGTACCTACTCATTTCTTATTTTATCTAAACGCGTCATGCCACACATCAATCATTTAACATTCGCATCTCAGTAGCATGCACTCTTCTTTTATCAGTCTTCTTCACTTCATTGCCCAACACTCTGATCCATACAACGCGACAGGTCTTATTACCGTCTTGTAAATTTTCCCCATAAGCTTAGGGTGCATTCGCGGATCACATATTGTTCCTGAGACCTGTCGCCACTTCATCCATCTCATATTGTGGACAAAGCCAATAATTTGACGATCTCTGTGGCGAACGCCCGCCTGAGACGCGGAGGTTGCAGGTTCGATCCCCGCCACGGGGCAAATGTTTGCATGTTCTGCAGACATTTGTTTCGGGTCTGGATGTTTTTCTATCTATAAAGAGTACTTACCTAAGTATGTATTCAATTATAAAAAATGTATATATGTAGGTAGCATATCAATCATCTGGTAACCATAACACAAGCATTAAGAGTTCGGCGACGTGGCTCGGCAAAGTCAATTCCCCGCGCGTTCCAAAGAGCATGTAATAGTGTGTGTGCATAGCTATCACAGAGTAGGTACTATTGTAGCTATTTTGCAAGGAATTTGCTTGTCTCCCGTAGTCCCAAAAATGATGACTGAAAATTGTTTTTATTCTTCACACAGTGTTGTTTTTCTGTTACTAGACCATTTTATGCTATGTTTCTAACAGAAGGAAACTTAAAATATTCTAGTGTTTAATACTAAATAATTATAAAGAAAACATGTCTTTTATGATGTAAAAATTATGCAAAATGCGATTCGGTTTAATTTCACTGTAGCCACAGATAAAAGAATAAGTACCTATTTTGAAAAAAGCTTTTGGCAGAGACCTAGATAAATGCTATCCTAATACGAATAATGGGGGCGATTCTGAGTGTCGCAAAAGCTAAACTAAGCTAACTAAAATTATTGCCATCCTTTTTATTCCCATCGCTATGAAAGGGACGGCAACAATTTTAGTTAGCTTAGTTTAGCTTTTGCGACACTCAGAATTGCCACTAATACCATACTATGCTGAAGTTAAGCACAAATTTCAAATGGTTATGGTATTACGTTTGTATGGGGAACTCGTACAGCGCCGAAGCCTTAAGTTGCTTAGCTTGGGACTAGATGACGCCGTGTAAAATGTCCAAGGAATATTTATTTGTAACCAATCTGTATTATTCTACCTAGATAGACCATACCAAAACCCATAGAAATATTAACAAAAAAAATTGAAGATGCATATCTTTTTCAGATCCATCTATGACCTCCTATGCATATGCAAAGAAGTTCTCAAGACTCAAAATAAATGTCTGTGCGCTTTATTTATTCTACTAGCTTTAGCATTTTTCTTCGGAGTATTTTTAGGTGCTACTTCTTGTGGAACACATCTCAGAAGATTCAGTAGCCCCTTTATATCATGTTTGGATAGTCTCTTTATCTCAGAATCAGCTTATGCTGACATGCAAGAGTATCATGGTATTGTGTAATATAGTTAGTACCACAGATAAAAGAATACTAAGTATAGTACCTACTAAAAAGCCACCTGGTGAAGGCCCATCTGAGATGCAGAGGTTGCGGGTTTGATCCCCACCATGGGACCAATGTTTGTATGTTCTACAGATATATTTGTTCTGGGTGTTTTACTAGATTTACAAACAAAAATCTAAAATAAAAATCTATGTTGTTTAACAGAATCAATTCTTGTTATCATAACACAGCATTGAGTTGCTGCTTAGCTTGGGACTAGATGTTGTTGTGTAAAATGTCCAAGGATATTTATATATTATTAATTGACACCTACAGTTTCTTCCTAAGTCTAGTATTATGACTGTTATTAATAAAAAAATAGTATGTCCCTATTATTCCTTTATTCCATCAGTCCTACCAGTAGTTTGATAGTCGAACTGTTTGGATGTTTTTTTTCCAAATTGTTATACTGACAGATCGAACTATTTTGGAAACATGGATTTTATTCCAAATAGAACTACTATGATTAATGGTACAGTCAGAAATGATACTTCAAATGCATTTATTTCTTGAGAGGAAATTGTCCTCTTTGTTATGATATAATTAGACTTATGATACAGTTCGACTATCTAACTACTGGTAGGACTGGATGGAATAAAGGCTATTATTATTTATAACAAATAATTTATTAGAATCTTAAGACCTAAAAAATTTAAATTCAATTATGTTATGTATGTATGAATGATTAAAAAAACAATTCATTGATACCTACTGTTTCAATTGTAATTTAATTGGTAAAAGTGTAATAATTTTGAGGAACCACTTTAAATTATAAACATTGATTAGCTGACAATAGGTAGGTAAGTAGAGCTTAGAAGTACTTACAGATAAATAGCTAAATACTTTATTACCTATGTTACATACTTAAATAAAACAGGCAAAAATAATCAGATAGTTAAAATAAAATCACTGACAAATTAGCCTGCAACAGTCATCTGACCTGTAATACTAGTCTAAACTATGCCATAGATGAAACATGAAGAAATTTAAATTACTTTTCCTCGCACCACTCATTCTCCTTGCGGACTTGGTCTTCCTCAGCAGCTGTGAAATCGTTCTTGATGTTAAATGTTTTACGAATTTCTTCAGGCGTCTTTCCTTTGATCATGTTTGCAACAGTCTTACATGTGACATCCAGCAGTCCTTTTATATCCAAATAGTTGGCGGCTAAAATCAGTTCAAAAAGTGTTCCTTGATCTACTTTTAGGAAATCTGCATCCCAAGAAGAAATGTCATCTGTTCGCTTCTCTTTATTTTCATCATCTTCAGGTAGTGGAGGATCGTCTTTGTGATACGTCGCCCACTGGATCACTTTCTTGAGAATAGCAGAATTGACGTTTGGCAGAGGAACGACTTCCTCCTCGTCATCCTCCATGCCCAAATCTTCCAGCATGGTCTTGATGGTAACCGAGCATTTTGCTATTTCGACATCTACTACAAAAACTTCGTTATCCGAAGACTGCAACTTGATGTTAGGCATCTGTAAACAACATAATTTTAATGGTTTGAGGCCTAGATGGTACAAAAATATCAGACGCCATTTTAGATACAAAAATAGTTGTTCATCTGCGCTACTAACGTTACCTTGTCCGTTTAGATAGTATGATAGAATCCTTTAGCACCGGATAATGTAAATCAGCTACGATTTTGTTAATTGATACGGAAAATTAAGAGAATTTCAATAGCCGAACTTCCCAAACCGAGATTTTGATTGTGCGAGCGAATGAATTTTCTTTCAAAGTAAAAACTCATTGAATGAAAAATAAAATGAACGAATTTTAGTTGACATTGACATGACAGATAAGTACCTAAGCATGAATTTAAATTAATTGGCAGAATTGTGACATCTAAAGTCGCAGGCAGTAGCCACAACGAAGAAGTGAAGTGAAGTGAATTTAAATTAATTTTCTCTACGAATGATACATTATTTTCTACTCGACCACATTTTATATAATTATCATCTTTTTATGGATTATTTATGCCGTTTCGTTTACCAACATTGCAATAACTTTAAAAACGCGAGAGCTGTCCGTCCCCATTTTTTATTTTAATAATTTTTCGAGAATGGGGCTAGTGTTATGTTATAGGTAGGTATATTAATATAGGTACCCATAAGTATTCTCTTTGGTGGTCCGCAGGTCTGGCGGGTTTCGTTAAGCTCATAAATCCGGGAAACTGGATGCTGCCTTTGGATGCTGCTTTAGATCTTCGATATTGTCAGACAAGCCTTATTTTAATAATTAAATTGAAAAAGAAAAACAGTCATATAATTTAACAGTTACTAGGTAGACGAACATTGAATGTTTTCACTAAGTATTTTTTTATTAAATAAACTTCACGTGAAACATGAAAATATGAAAACTCAAGCATCAAAAAAGGTATGATCACTAAGGTGTAAAAAAAAAACAAACGCCGGGCAGCCCGGCGTTTGTTTTTTTTTTACACCCGGCCCGGGCTATTATTTACAGCTTTGTTTGATAAACAGTATAGCTACGGCATTTCCCGATAGTGTGGCGGAAAATTTTCGAAAGTTATGTTGGATTTTCATTTACCTACAATAGAAAAATACTTAGGTTAAGTACCTAAAAATATTATGTAAGTTATTTAGGTAAGTATGATCGCGCCATGTAAAAAGAGCGCTGGCTGACAGGTGCGCAGTAGGCAATTTATTTTGAACGTAGCATCGCGCATAAAAGTTTTAGATTGCGAAATGGTTTTATATAAAAATGTAAGAAATAATGATGTAGGTAAATAATATTGATAATGTAAATACCTACCTATATTGTTTTAGGAAGCGACTCATAATAATGTAGGTAGTTGATAATTTAAAACAATTATGAACAACAGAAGCAAGAAAATATAAATGATTAAGTAAGTAGGTACTTATGTATTTTTTTTAATAAAGATACCTTTCAATAAAAATCTAAACCATAATCTACAAAGCCGCGAGTAAAAAGCGAAATCCTAGTTAAAAAATAAAATAATAGGCCTGGTACTTTCGTGCGCGAGTGTACCCATGCGCAAACATACCCCCTCTACTTTCTCTCAGCGCTCTTTTTACGTGGCGCGGACTATAGTAGGTAGGTAGGTACTAGTGGCAATTCGGAGTGTCGCAAAAGCTAAACATAACTAACTAAAAATGTTGCCGTCCCTTTCATAGCGATGGAAATAAAAAGGATAGCATTAATTTTAGTTAGTTTAGTTTAGCTTTTGCGACACTCTGAATTGCCACTACTAATACAAATTAAAACATATTTTTGCTGGATTATATTTATTTCAGTATGTAATACACTATACATTCACAATAAAATAATATGATGATCACATAAAACAAATGCGTTAATTGGACTACTTAGTTCATATCAGTTTACTTCTTCACTAAGTTTTATTAACAAATAGTTTATTATATTGCCTAACCTGTTAGTGAGACTTAGTTAGGCCTTGAAGAGCCTCATGCATGTTTCTTGTACCTATATCTATCTATACATTTATAAATGAACCCCTATTTCTTTGTGTCACGCTATAACTCGAGAATGGCTGGACCGATTTGGGTAAGTTTGATCCAGAAATATTTGGTTAAAAGGTGAGAAAGAGAAAAGTGAAAAAACCTATGGTGTAGGTACCTACAAAGTGCGTCAGATCAGCCTGTCAACAATAAAAAATCAAGCATGTTGATTTGATATATCAGACAATAAGTACCTAGTACCTACCTCTGTGCATTATGCACACAGAATTATGGATATGGATATCAAAATCATTAGCGATATAATTATTTCTTAGCAGTAGATATAAGTCTATGTTTTACAATGTTTTGCTACTTGTAATAACACTAAGCGCTCCTAAGTATAAATACTTGGGGAACAGGAGAAGATGTAAAATAGGTACAAAATAAACACTTTACAAGAATATAAAAATAATAAAGTTTTTTTTTGTAGGTATAAATAGTAGATAAATCAATATATATTATTAATATTGGCCAAGAGATCTAGGTACTAATTTAAATATTATTTTATGCTAAAGGTACATTTTACATTACAACACACATCTAATATTATGATGCTATGCAGCCTAAATGCTTTATAAATAACTTTGTAAATAGACATTTATCATAATCCTACAAAAATAACCCCGTAATATACTTACACTAAGTTTGTGCTAATGGGGTTTTAGAATCTACAACTAAATTGTATAAAATTAAAATGTTAAGCACCAAAGCACAACAAAAATATGACTAACATTGTCATGCTCAAGTTTGGCTAAAGCAATTATTCTTATAACAAAAACTTAAAAATTATAGAATTCAATCACATCATTTAGCTACATGAATTATCACACCTGTAGTAAATTCAACATAAGTACATAGATATTAACATCTAATAAATAACATGTTTAGATCAATATTGCCATTATCATATTATCATGCAGAAAACCTAGTACTTATTGGTAGTTACTAGTACATTTAATTTGTGTTTTCAAGCCTTTCTTTCACACGAAAATATATTTTCAAGCTTGGGCGCAAAATTGTGCATAACATTATAGCAAGAACTAGAATAAAACCAGTGTATCTCAAAACATCACCAAACTGCCACCAGTTTGAAAAAAGCCCAAGTAAAATGGTAATCACACCCAAAATAAAGGTAGAAAGTCCTACTGTAGCATGTATCAGTTTTGTATAAATAGGAGCAAGATAGTATTTTAATTGAAGACTATACAGGGCACCCAGACCCCCAAGCATTGTGACTAGCATAAAGATGAAAGATGCAAGACCAAACTTTGCATGTAAACTTGCAAAATGAGTCTTATCATTTATTATTTTGTTACTCAATATAATCAGGAATCCTGTAATGATTATTATACCGCCAAATACTTGCAGCACCCAATGACGAGCACTTCTCAAACGCATCGGCATCCATTCAGTAGCATAGTCTCCAGGGGAAATAGCATTGACAGCAGAGGTCATTATTATTAACCACTGAAACAAGTAAAGCTGATATAAGTCAATGCTGATAATCAAAATTATGGTTAGTTCCTTTAGTTAGAGGACTACTTCTTTACTAAGTACCTAAAAAAATTTATTAAATAGTAGGTATACCTACACATACATAATAAAATATAATCATTTAATTAAAATAAAACCTATGATAAAGGTCTTGATGATAATTATGAAGTAGGATCTACTACCTACTTAGACTAAAGATACATACCCCCAAAGTCATAAGACTTGGATGAAACGAAAATAGAGTAACTCCATCTTCGAAGCAGCAGTAAATGATGATTCCAAGGAATATAATGGAACTTAGATTACTGAATAAGTTCATGTAACTGGGTTTTGTCGTATTTGAATTTGGTGCAACAAGTCGCGAGGTTTCGGAACCCCTTTCTGATGAAGCCATTTCTTGCGTCTCCGTGGATAAGCTTTCCATCAACAATTTCAAGGATTTTGTTTACTGTTCTCACACTAACTAAAATTATACTAAGCGTGGCGGCGAGCAGAGCAAGTGCAGTGAAAACTGGTAATCCACACCACAATAATTGTATACAAATGCAAAGCTCTTCGTCACTTCACTTGCTATGACTATGCGGTAGCATCCTAGTCATACATACTATTACATGCTCTTTGATCCTAGTAGTCTGTGCTATGACTGGACTGGCTGGGCTTGATCAATCCAATCTTTGGTTTGGAATTTTGGATTGTAAAACTGTAGAATTGTATAAAATTGCTATCGATCGATCGCCTTCTTCTCATCTCACTCAGTCAAAGAGATTAGAGAATATTTTTTTTTTTTTTTTTTCTTTTTTTCGGACGGATTTTTATGTTAAGAGCGGTCAACCCGGCTCACTTTTCATACAAACGCTCGTACGTGATTATGCCGTTGTAACAGACCTTTCTTTTAAACTTTTGGACTAATAGGTATCTTGTGCACTATATCTAGGTTTCTATATAAACTAAAAACCAAAATTTTGAGAAACAAATTCAGTATAAGCTTCCAAAAACCTGCTTTTAGCATAAATTTTACCTGAACTTTGGCCGTTCATAATGTACTCATAAATTGTAAAAGTAAAGAAAATATTGTCATAGAAACCTTGCAAATCTTATGGAGATTCTAAATGACTAATATTTATTTTACAAACTTGTAAGGCTTACTGAAAAACACGTATTTCCTGGAACACTTTTTACGAAATTTCCGCACACTATTTTTCGAGTGAGTGAGTGAGCGGAAAAAGTACCTACTGAATGCCGAGCGCTGAGGCGCTATCTCTCTTTTTTCGCTTTGCTTCTTTTCCTAGCATTACACTGGATGAAACAACAAGCTTTTCAGCTATGCCCGCGTCGATGATAGACGCACCGGGAAGGGCCACCTTAAGTGGTCTTCCGGACCTTTATAACTTCACCGGGCGATTAGAGAAAGAGAATAAATAAAATCACTACGTTTTATCTCTTTTTTGATCTGTGTCCACCACACACAGAGAAAGTAAACACTACGTTGTATCCACAGACTACTGGGCATGAATTAATGCTAATTTTAAATAATTAGAACGGTTTGGATCAGTTGAGCTACCTATAGATCGTTTGTAACGATCCTTAGGTGGCTCAACTGGTTCTAATTGTATTTTGTACAGTTATGTAAATATGTAGTAGTTTAGTTTCTGTAAATAAATTATTAGAACGGTGCTATATTATTTTGTTATTGTTATTTTGTTTTTGTTATTTTGTTATTATATTGTTTTGAATAAGCATGCTAAAATTTACGGAATGCTATTTTTCACGTTAAGTCGCTACATCTGCTAATTTTGCTATTGCTACTGCCTGCTAATTTTAATTAGCGTATCGGGCAGTAGCAAATTTAGTGTTATCGCGTTAATTCACTACATCTGCTAATTTTGCTAAGTGTCTGTCAACCAGCGCTGGACCCGTACGGGTCCAGCTCCGCGCGGGCAACTAAAATCCGTATTTTCACCCTATTAGAGACTACTTTTGTTTGAACAACTTGTGTTCATTCGAATGAATGATAAATATTCTACTCATTTCAACCTTTATGTCAGTGTCAATAATGAAAGATAATAAAGAAAATCACATTTGAATATATGGACGGCCATTTTGCGTTTATGTAGCTTTAATAGTCTAACCTATACGTCACTGCAAATAAGGTTCATATTAGTTTGACAGACGGCGCAATATCAAAGTCGCGTGTTTTATTTATGTTTTTTCTTTCGTTTATTAGATTCTCGTAAAAATAGCTTCAACTAATAATACAAACATGTAGATAAATGGCGGCGCCTTCGGGGAAGGAGGAGTTAAGTGCCGTTAATTTTAGCATCTGCTAATTTTGGAAATAGCGGCGCTAATTATGAATTAATTTTTAACGTTAATTTTAACATGCTAATGCTAATTTGTTCCAAGCCTACTGACTACTAATAGTCTGTAATACCTAGTATTCTTTTATCTGTGCCACAGATAAAAGAATACTAATACTAATTCAAGCTAGGATGTAGAAGTGACTTTGATTGAAATCAGTCAAAAGACATTGACAATGACTTGCTTGACGAATGCTGTCGAATTTTCGATATTCTTGACACTCTTGACAGCCTTTTTCGTTGATCGAATGAAATCTCAAGCTTTTTCTTTCTGTCGTATCTAAATGAACAAGGACAGAAGAACTTGAACAGGTTGCGACTTGTTGATATCCTTTCCCATCTGCAAGGTTTTGTTTTGTTTTCGCACGGGCTGCCGCGCACCACTACACTACACCACAGTCCAGCCAGTCCCCTGTCCAGTGTATTTTGTGTTGTGCTTTGCTTTGGTTGTTTGGTACCGGTTCGGTTCAGAATTTTGAAGAAAGCTGGCTGGCTTGATCGGTCGATGAATTTGTAGCAGTGTCACATAAGTTAAGCTAGGCTTTCCAAGTACCTTGCTCATAGAAATAATCTGAACTTCTGTGTACGTGTTTCAACCAGTTGTGATTCATAAAAAGTTTTTTTAAAATTGAATTTTGTAAATGGTGTTTTGTAAGGTGAAATAAGAACTGTGAAATACGAGGAAGGGTGTGCACCTTGTGTGAAGTATATTGGGATTATGATGAGGTGAGTTTATAAAAGCTATATTACTTGAGATTGTAGTCTTTCTATAGCATTTATCCAATTTCTATCACAAAATAAACTCCCACACTACTTCTAGGTACATAAATCTTATAGGGGTCTAGGGGCCTTGCATTTACCTAATACCTGCTTAATGTTTTTTTGTAAATTTCATTGATGAATCATAATCAAACAGTGAGTAAGTTGATCGGGGTAAGAATGGATGCTTTTTAAAAACAATATGATGTACTAACATCATAATGGTTTTTTTAAAAAGATATTTTTTTTTCTCTACCTATACCTACAACTTAAAATTTGTTTAATGTTTTGAGTAAAAGAAGGTCTATAAATCAGAGTTTCTGACAATTGCCTAAACGTAAGGATGACAGAGCTATTGATACTTAAACTTCTCGTAATATTTTGAAATCCAAGGGAAACATCGGACGTTGGCGGGGTAACACCGGACTACCTTGTAAAACAGCCTACTACATAGCGCTACTACATAAAAATATCCGGTCCAAGAATAAACTTAAAAATCGAACTCGAACATATCTCACGACGTAGTGGTTATATTCTCTTTGCCAACTGAAGATAGGGGCTCGATAAAACGGCGTTGCTGACAATGTTGCCAACAAACAAAAAACACTAAAGATTAGGGAGTTATTTGATTTATCCGTTCTTACCCCGTATACGAACTTACCCCGATCAACTATACCTAATTTATCTTTTCCGGCTTTTAAAGTCGTTAAGCCATGACGGAGGCCTTTAGGCGGCCTAAAAACTCCTTCACCAGAGTTGGCCACTTGCTCATACGAACGAACGAACGAATTTATCTTTGTAATTTCTTTCCGCATTTTAGAAACTAGTGTAGTCTCTTTATGAGATTAATAATTATTGTCAAGAACTTCAACTTCTAGTCCAATCCAACTAATAAAGTTACTTCATTTCTATCCAACAAATATTTAAGTAATAAAAATAACTTTCTTTGAATGTAGATGTGTGATGTGAACCTACCATATCATAATAAAAAAATCACCACAAAAATAATTGGAGACTGATCGTTATAATTTCTGTGAATACATATTTTAAACAAATAATTTTTTAACACTAATATATTATTGAACCTGCTTAGAGTAAATAGTAATAAAAGATCAATCATTATTATATTACATTTTATTTACTTATTTATTTTATTAATGGAAAAACCTCAGAGTCCTATTTATGATCAGTTATATTGAACTCAAGCCCATTGAAATACTTTTGCTATGTTTTTATTATACCTATTGTTAATTTTTATATATATCGCACCTTCGGGATCAGAGTGTCACTTCTGCAAAATTTTACAAAAACAACCTAAATATGCAGAAAGAACCGCGATAATCGACTTTATAAACTCAGCAAAATCGGTGATAATCGCATGAATCACATCGTTTTGACGGCGGGAGGAACGTTCTGTTTTTTTGCGTGATTGGCCCGTATTATGAACTAGCCGTCAGATTTGATTTTTTTGTTATGTATTTGGTAGCTTAATTCTCGATGACGGTTATAAGCTACTTTTTATCATAATCAATCACCATTTACCATGAAGGCACTAACGCCGCGAGAGGGGAAGCTAGTGATTTACCTAAGTAAATATAAAAAATAAATAATGAAATCTCAACCGTTTCCTGTGTAAACTTGTGATCATATTTCATTTTTATTCATATATTTCATATTTTAAAAAAATAATACGATTACGACTTCATTTTGCATTCCTAGGTGCTATCTACCGCATCTAGGAATATGAAAATATCATAAAAATGAAAAATGATCACAAGTTTACCCAGGAAACGGTTGACATTTCATTTTATCTTTTATATTTACTTTGGTAAATCACTAGCATCCCTCTCGCGGCGTTAGTGCCTTCATGCTAAATGGTGATTGATTATGATAAAAAGTAGCTTATAACCGTCATCGAGAATTAAGCTACCAAATACATAACAAAAAAATCAAATCTGACGGCTAGTTCATAATATTAGCGGACGGACGTAAGTACAACATTAAAAATACTAACAAACTAAAATGTGTGCTAAAACTTACCAAACATTAATTTAAGTAAGTAAATTTTCCTCATCACTACCTAGAATACTTGCCTCATCACCACCTAGAATACTACTTATCCAAATTGTGACCGCTCAGACAGAACGGAACTTCAACGATTTATCAAGAAAGTATAAAGGGGAGCGCGCTCAAAGTTAGTGCATATTTTATCAAATTCCATCATGTTTTGCATGGCGAGCCATTGCTGGCATTGCTGCCAAAATAAAATAATGCATCATTGTTTATTAGCTATTAGGTATTCCTATTCTAAATAAATAGAATATCTATTACTATTAGGTTCCTAATTATTTTATTAAGTATGTAGGTTTTGTTGTTTAATTTTTACAAACTCATAGTACAAAATAATAAATTAGTAGGTATTCATATTCATTTATTGCTTCAAGTTGGTAAGTACATTAAGGTCTTAAAAATTAGGTTTGGCCACAACAAAAGTCCCGTTTGGACACCACAAGGTACCTAGCGTAGAGCGACGCACTAATTAGTTAGGTAATAATAACAACTATTATATTATAGTATTATGATTTCCCTAGTTCTTCATCTTCATACATAACCTATCACACCACGTGTACGTGTACTTAATGCGTAATCAAATCAATAAACATAGGTAATGATTGTGTCGACGCTCATAATAATAATGTTGCTGGAATAATTACTTACATATCCGTAGTACTCCGTTTGGAAGGCTTGAATCCTGGCTCAATGAATGTACCTATATTTTTAATAATCAGAATTCCTGCAAAGGAAAATATCGTGAAATCCCTACAGCTTAGCCAGCTCCACATGTATTGCTCTTTATCGTAGCTATGACTCACTAGGCCGAGGGGATGGACGGTGCCGTACAAGCCTATTTTATCTAAAAAATTAACCTGCCCCCCCTATTCTACAAACCGAAAACCATACATCGATCGTGCCAATAATCGCAGTTTATTTTATGTTGGTTAATCCTCCGAATTTAGTACCTATCCACTAACATAAGCTGGCCTGCGATTATTGGCACGATGCATTGCTCTTAGCGCTGAGTCATTTGAATATTATGTATTATGGAGTAAAGAAAGACATAAATTGCAATTGCAGCCTGTCATCAAGGTATGGAATGCCATCTCAATGACGCGCCTCTGACTACTCCTAAGCCTGTTGTGAATTTGCTACTGTAAGGAACTGTCATCACATCATTCATCATTCTCCTGCCCTTATTTCACGCTATAGGTGGCACAACATGTTTTCTTCTTCCACTCGCCCATCAACGTAAGCAGGCAGTGTTCGTAAAAATAATAACATTTTACGTCCATTTTTTCGTCGACATTAGTAGCAAAAATGATAGAATCGAATATTATTTATAGAAAAGGTAGAAAGTAAAATTACAAAAATAATAAAAATAGCAGTAAGTATCGTATGTTTGTTACAAAAAGCTCCCAAGTTTCCTTAGCATTCAAAAAGCTCTTTTATTTCATTCAACTGGATAAAATATGACCTAAGTATGTTATTCTAAATAGTGGTGGAAGAATTTTAAAATCGGAAGAGTAATTTCGGAGATTACTATACTTAGGTAAAAACAAACTTTACTTCTTTATAATATTAAGTATTATTATAGTAAAGAAGCTTTCGCCCGCGGCTCGTTCGCTTGCATGTTACTAACCCGAATAAAAAGTAGCCTCTGTGTTATTCCAGGTCAAAAATTATACTAAGTACATAAGTACCAAGTTTTAGCCAATTCTGTGCAGTAGTTTTTGCGAGAAAAAGTAACGAATATCTAACATCCATACAAACTTTCGCGTTTTATAATATTACTATACAATAGACAAAGTAAAGTTGTTAGTGGAAAACAAAGATTGTGGCTAGGTTTCTGCAATATTTATTTTTACAAGTTTATGAGTACTTACCTACGTGGCACCGATCTTCTTAGTTTTGTTTTACCTGCACAAACTATAGGTTGTTTTATTTTAGATCGAAGTGAGACCGTATCAGCCTGCGAATGGTACCCGCCCGTCGCTAACCGGTACATGACTCACGCATTCATCTCGACTAGAACCACAGCGGGAGCATTCCCAAAAAATAAAAACAAAATGAATGGCTAATCTTGTAACTGCAGGTTTATTGATGTGATTTTGCGATTTGACTGTGGAGTTAGAGACTATTATTCTATTTAGTATTGCGTAGTAGGTAGGTACGTCAACCTAAACCTAATATTCGGTTGAGTTTGATAAAGAACATTTAAATTAGCGACCTAACTGCAATTAAATGGTTTCAGAGGTATCACTGTTGCAATCTCTTGATAAAACTGTACCAAAGGTCTCGAGATCATTATCTTAAATTCTTTATTGTACAGAAAACAGAAAAACACAAAATCAGATACTTCAAGGCTATGTACAAAGACCCTGAAAGTTTTCTTACAGCAAACCTTGGGTAAGACCTTTGAATACAGTGTTGTGTATCCAAAGAGGGGGATGCTAAAAAAACCTCTGTTTCGTAGATGTTCCACCCCTTGGAGTCAAAATTAGGTAAGTAAAGGTTATACGAGTACCTATAGTACGAGTCCCTTACTAACTCAGCATCCGCCCAATTTCAACAACTTCCTTTTATCGTAAATGAAATCCTTAGTTAGACCAACCCGTATGTTACACAGTTCAATAACGTGCAGGTATTCATGCATCGGAGTACGGTGCAGACATTTCTGAACAACTACATTATAGCGTTACCATAGTAGGTGAGCATACGGGGAGTATGCTCAGTCACCGTTCGCGAAACGTGTCCGTACCGATGAAATATTCTCGCCGACATAATATTGACCGCTCCGTGCATGTCACGCGACGTTGCTGCTTGCTGGACGGTTACGGGACGGTCTAGCTAGTGGGTAGGTATGGTCTCATACTTTTCAATACAAATTATATTTTTTTGCTTGACACGTTCCTATAACGGTCATGCATTATGAATCGGTATGATACGGGATAGTGGGCAGAAACCTTAAGGGTAAAGTTTTAATCTTAGGAACATAATGTTTTGGACAAAATATAAAGAGTAAGAAGTAGACACAAATTTAAATTAAGAATCATTTTTTAAGTGACACCGTATTTTTTGTTGGCCAAGAGAGAGCTATAGAAGCAGGGGAGACCATCATCAGCAAGGTGGGTGCACGATAGAGAGGCCATAGACGGAAAGGCATGGATGAGAACTGGATGGTAGGCTTGGGCTATTATAATGTGTATTACCCAGCACTGGGCTATTATTTTAGCTGCCGATGATGTTGATCTTTGTTTCAAACACGACACACAGTCTTACAGCGTTCACTTTACTTAAAGAAACTTAAGTTGAAAAGTACCTACCAATTATAAAATATTTATCTTGCCTAAATATTGCCTCCCACTCAGAATTTGTTTAAACGTCCAGTTATGATGATCCATCTGTTATTTGCGATCATATTCAAGGTCATTACGTAGTGCTCGTAACTTGATGTATTGTTGACTCAACAACTGGCCGTGCTAATTGTCTTCTGATGTGAGTACCTACTAATAGTAATATAGGTATTTATTTACACAGTATAAAAAGACTCAAGAAAAGTTATTACCAACTTAGTTTTAAAGACCATGCATGCCATCCCACCAACAAATTTCAAACGTAATCTCTACTCTAGTACCTACATCCTGATAGTCTGATGATTTTTTACTGTGCCGACATCCTCAGTAGGTACTAGGTAGATAAAATATGTCTTAGTAATTTATTTATTTTATTTTTTATAATATAGTTCGGTACTTAAGTGTAAAAAGTGAGTACCTACAGGAATACTATAAAACTATTTTTCTATCGTTAATCTAGGTATAACCCGCGGCTACGCTTGCGTGCGTGGCACTTACCCTGATAAAAATAAATGCCCTTCATTATTCCAAATCATAGCTATGTATATTGCCAAGTTTCATCCAAATCCGTTCAATTCTATCCAAATACAAATCATTTTTGCCTGAAAGAGTAACAACATCATTCATACAAAACATTCGCGTTTATAATAAGTACCTAGATATGTATATCTAGGTACTTATTATAAAGATAACAGCTTACTGGAAATTATTGCGTCACCCCCAGTTTGAGGTTGAACCGATCCAGCAAGGAGATTGTAGGCACAGGCATACTTATTTATAATAATTTAAAATAGGCTTGTGAATAAGCGACGCTCGCCAACCGACGACGTTTAGTGAAGTCGACGGCCTCTGATGTACAAACTCTTCACACTTATAGAATCCTATTGTACATTTCATTCGCACCGATAAAATTATCTTGCTCTAGGTGCCTTTTATAATCGTACGATTTCTGTACATAATACCTATTGAGTAAATAAATAACTAGGTACTTATTTAATTTCCTAACAAATGAGTCAGAGATCAGATGTTGCATTCGCGTATCTCGAATGTTCTATTGCTGCAGATAACGAATAAATAAACATAATGCAACCTAACTGCGTATTAATGCCCACTTTATTATCAGAAACAAAGTATCGTATTGCCCGCCAGCATTACCAAGGTACTGTAGTCATCTGTTTTGATTAGGTGAATTACTCGAGGACCGATATTCTTTGTAAGCTTCGTCGGTAACTTTTCAAGGTCCCTTTGTCTTCTAAGGTTCTGATTCACAGCCTCTCGTACACTCACACAATGTGACCTCATTATTGAAACGTAGCGTTGTATGCAGTAAAGAATGCTAATACCTCAGAATTTTCTATATTCTGAGGCTAATACCTACTTAACCGACTTCAAAAAAGGAGCGTAACATTGTTCCGGGTAAAACTGAAGGGTTGGTAGATTTTACCCGACTTCAAAAAAGGAGAAGTTTCTATTTTCCACCGTATGTTTTTTTTTTATGTATGTTCACCGACTATTCCGTCAATAGTGAACCGTTTTTCAAAATTCTGTTTGACTTTTAATTCAAACAAAAACAATTCAAAATAAACCCCCCAAGCGAGGTTAGAATCTGATGAGAATCTTAAGAGTTATGAACAAAAATGCACCTCAAGAGTGCAGAAAGTTGCTCCCATAACATGTAATTGAAGTTGGCTGAATAATATTTTTAATTATGTCACTTGTATATAAATTATGAATCAATTACAGAGCAACACTTACACACTACTTAGGTGCTAGTAGGAAAATCTACAAACCGCGAAGTTTAGATAGGAGAGCTTCCTGTATTAGCCTCGAGTGTCTGACCAATTGCAGTAGAATAAAACTATTAATTTAACTTATGTTTTATTTAAATAGTCCAGGTTATTAAAATGTTGTGTCCGTTTCAAAATTAGCTTTATTGTAGTTCAATGATACACGATTGTATCACAACAGCTTCAGGTACGTACCTCTTTAAGTTATTTATTCGACGAACTTTTATTTGCAATGTAATTTTGGTTTTGTTTCAGGTCGATAGTATTAGTATCGGCGGTGGTGATGTGCGCGTCTGCTGCGCACGCACAGCCAGTGTCGTGCAATGACGATGCGCAGTGCTACGATGACTACTTCTGCGAGATCGCCGTCCACTTTTGTCAAAAATGTCTGCATTGCGAGGACTTGAAACGAGAGGCGCCTCGCGATGCTACCCCTTGTATCAAGTCCGTAGTGAAGTGCGGCTCGTGTTTGCAAGGGTGAGTTCACAAATTCCACAAAAAGTCTTCGAGTTCTTCAAATATTAGACGATAATGATATAGATTATACAGGGTGTTACCAGACCACTACCGAAAACTTAAGGGGATGAAAGTACCCATCAATATGAACAACTTTTTCTAAGAAACCAACACTGTGAACGCGAAAAAAAAAACAGCTGTTCCATACATAAGTTCAATACCTACTTGGCTAAAGTGTATGAAACAGCTGTTTTTCGCGTTCACAGTGTTGGTTTCTTAGAAAAAGTTGTTCATATTGATGGGTACTTTCACCCCCTAAAGTTTTCGGTAGTGGTCTGGTAACACCCTGTATATTATTCTGTATTTTGTACAGTAAATATGTAGTAGTTCAGTTTCTATTTATTATACTTGAGATAAGATAATCTCACGTCGCAAGGATATTTATTTATTTTCATTTTTCACGACTAATTTTTCAACGAGTGCTGAGATAAAGCGAGAGAGAGAAAGAATTTCATTATTAATAAATGTTTTTGCAGACTTATGGTGGATCACAGAGGAGACGTGAACGGAGAATGCGTGCCGCCGGACCCTTCGGCCGCCGAGAGCCCGCTGCCGGTCTACATCTGGTCCATCATTGGCTTTTTTGTCCTAGGATTCTTCATTGCCATCATCATTATCATCATCTATGTCCTGAGAAGAAAGGACTTGTTTAGAATCTGTGAGTATTCATTTCAATGCATTCCAATGCAGGATGTAATTCTGAACATTGTCCTGAGATAAAAGGGAGGTGGTTCTATGGTAACATTAGCAGTCCATACCTTTGTCGTTCTTTGTATTACTCACTCCCGAAGTGGTATCATTAAAAAGTCAGCATCTTCGGAGTTATGAACAGAAACGCACCTCGAGAGTGCAGGAAATTGCTCTCTTACGAAATTTAGGTCGATTTATTAATACATGTTTTTTTTATACCGCTTGTTACTCTTCAAACAGTTGTTTATAAGTGTATTGTCCACAGCGACAGCTACATGGCTCCGTTCCTCGTGTACGTCCTCGTCTAATATAAACGCGAGCGCGCCCGACCCGCCCCCGCCGTACAACCCGTACACGCCGGTCCGGCCCGACTCCCCCTTCACTATGCCTGATGTCGCCTACTCACCGCACGGTGGTGAAGGTAAACGTTACACTTACACTTATCGTGTTCGTGCTTTGTTGGTCTTGGTAGCAGGATTATAGAAGAGATCTGTGCGTACGGACCTGGCTAGCGGTAACAATAAATGAAATAATTATGATCGAGACTGTAATCCCAAGGTGTGGTAGACATATTATTCTTTCAGATCTTTAGGCATTTTTAGATCATTTGAAGATGTCTTATTGGGTGATGGTGAAGGAAAATATCGTGAGGAAACCGATTAGCTTTCTATTAGCGTCGACGGGCTTGCAACCTGTCACGTTTAGAATGTTAGTGCAAAGTGTGGGCATGTACCAAAAAGTATTTGGACATACCTCTGACTACCCCTCATAGGTATGAAAATGTATTATTTGTCTATTTCATTACTTTCCGATAGTAAATAACGCGATAAAACCCCGTGTCTATGCATTTATAAATTAGTGTAATGTTTTCAGAGCCGTCCCACCCGTTCATAAAGAGTGCGGCCGGCGCCGGGGCGAGCGCGGCGCGCGAGGCGGCCGGACGTCAGAACGCTAGGGTTTTTGATCCTCCGGCGTACGTACGCATCAACTCACAAACGTAAGTCAATAGCTCCTTATATCCTTTCCTGATGCGATGATGAGCTTGCGTTTCCTTAGGTTTAAGATGATGGATCAATTAAAAGTAAGTAAGGCTGGTTCTTCACGGCATTCGGAGTAAAAATATGCTTAGGCATGCTTGCGGTACACGATTTTATTAAACTTGGTTTTTGATTTTGACAAATGAGTACTAAGTTCTTGTAGCATGTCAGTAAATCTTCCTGGCAGAGACATCTCTAAATCATCTTAAATCTTAGAACCTGATACATATACTTGCAAACTACATACCTATAAACGGTTATCATTTTTTTAATAGCATTTCCAAACATCAATTGTTTTAGGCCAATTTATCCACCGAGTGAATCAGAAGATTCGAATCATTGGCCCTCCATCCACAACGAGGACACGACGCCTCACGATTGGACGCCGAATACCAGCACTAATGATAACAAGTAAGTTGTTAGTATGTTTCCTCTTAATGAGTTTACAGAATGCTAATAAAGTCCGAATCGATTTGTAATCAACAATTTTTTTTGTTGCTGCAAGGTTTCCTTGGAGTAACTGTGAGTATTGGTATCACTTTTAAAAATTTGCCATGGGATGGTGTAACTTTGATACAATTTATACAATAACAAATAACCCACCCTGATTATATTATGTTTCTTCATTTATCAACATTATTGTAGTAGTATAGAAACCACCAATGTATTTGTTATGTTTATGTCAACCCGGCTATTATGGAATAAACAATTGATTATGTATGTACAACAAACAATTATTTTCTTGTTTTATAGTATACATTTTATATCGTGGGACTAAGCGAAGCCAGAATAACCCGAGCGCTCGGGAGTCAATGAAACCGTGGGTATATTAAGTTGGCGTTTAGGGTCGAGGTGTTAACTGTTTTTTTTTCACTTTGAGTGCAAAAAAAAATTGTATATAATAAATTAATTTGAAACCGCTCAACTCAACACTACAAAATTTTGAAAGATTCGCGGTAAGTTTTTTCTTCTAAACCAGGCAGCCACATATTAAAAACGAATGACGAAGATCGTAAACAAAATGGCGCCACCTTATTTGCGGAAAAAGCATAGAAGATCCACAAATAATAATATTTTCATATTTTACTTTGATTGATTAATTATCATTATATTAAATTATAATTACGTACGTTTATAAATTACCTATTTAAATTATATAATAATGATATTTTACTTGCAAATATATTGTTTGAGAAAATATAATAAAACGTTACTGGCTGTTTGATTGAGTTTGTCTTAGTCACATAAAGTAAATTAAAAAAATAATTACTTTTACACTCCCTATATAGAGACTAAAATGGTCACTTTAGTCCCGCTTCGTAGGGCTAGGCGTACTTTTAGTTAGAGCATTAAAAGTGAAAATGTTTTTTTTTCCGTAGTGGCAACACAACAAGCGAAGTGACGGAGAACTCAGAGTCCACAGCGAGCGCAGCGATGTCGATGAGCGATCTACCTTCCTTGCTGGCCGCTGCGAGGGACACCACGCTAGTGGCGCCCCCTGCCAAGAAACTGAGGACACAGGTATGCTCGTACTAATTATTCACATCTAAAATAAATCTGTGAAGGAAAGAGATATAATGCAGTGATCAAATTTGCACGTACGATCATGAACATAAACCCGATTGTTCATTAATTTAGCAGTTAGAGATAGTAAAAACATCTGACTTTCTATAGCCTAAAATCCTGCTAAACCTGTTGCCTGCACATTTCATTGACAAGAGAGTAAAAAGAAATAATCTGAAGTCATGCCTTGTTGATCATCGAACAAGGTATAGATAGCTTTCTTCCTTAGTATAAGTCGCGCCACGTAAAAAGAGCGCTGGCTGACAAGCTGCGCAGAGTCGATTTTTAGGTCCGATTGGTGGTGTGGACTGCGGCGCGGGGTGAAGGGGTAACGCTGTCATTGATTCGGCGCATGCTATTGGTTCGTCAGCAGTCCCTAACTTCCCGCGCTGTCACTACGTCAAATTCGTTTGCAAAATATCATCGCGTACAAAAGTTTTCGCTTACGAAATGGTTTTACATAGAAATATCAGAAAAATGATTTATGACGTAGGTACATAGTTTTATGAAGAAAGAGGCTGCTAAAAATCCTGTTGATGATAACAAAACAATGTATCAACAATACCTGAATTTTGTAGGTACTTAGGTACTTAAGGTGGCCCTTCCCGGTGCGTCTATCATCGACGCGGGCATAGCTGAAAAGCTTGTTGTTTCATCCAGCGCAATGCTAGAAAAAGAAGCAAATCGAAAAAAGAGAGATAGCGCCTCAGCGCTCGGCATTCAGTAGGTACTTTCGCCGCTCACTCGCTTACTCGAAAAATAGTGTGCGGAAATTTCATAAAAAGTGTTCCAGGAAATACGTGTTTTTCAGTAAGCCTTACAAGTTTGTAAAATAAATATTAGTCATTTAGAATCTCCATAAGATTTGCAAGGTTTCTATGACAATATTTTCTTTACTTTTACAATTTATGAGTACATTATGAACGGCCAAAGTTCAGGTAAAATTTATTCTAAAAGCAGGTTTTTGGAAGCTTATACTGAATTTGTTTTTCAAAATTTTGATTTTTAGTTTCGATAGAAACCTAGATATAGTGCACAAGATACCTATTAGTCCAAAAGTTTAAAAGAAAGATCTGTTACAACGGCATAATCACGTACGAGCGTTTGTATGAAAAGTGAGTGGGGTTGACCGCTCTTAATTCAATTTAACAATGAACACTGACTAAAACATGTTTTTAATAATAATTCCAATATGATATTCATCTAAGTAATTTCTTCATCTTTATTTTGGCTTCGCCAAGTTTTTGCTTAGCCTACCACCACGCACTACCATGTCATTAAAATTCAAGTTAGTGAAGTCAAGTCATTAATTTTATTCATGAAATACAGTGACATAAATGTTGAAATGAGTAAAATATTTATTACGCACACATAATATTTATTGTCAACAGTTGAACTGACAAAAGTAGTCTCTAACAGCGTGTTAAAACGGTGTATACTAGCTTGCGCGAGCCGAGCCGCCCGGCTACAATCATACAATAGGATAAGTACTTTCGTGCGCGAGTGTAGCCATGCGCAAACATACCCCCTCCACTTTTTTCCAGCGCTCTTTTTACGTGGCGCGGACTATACTTGTACTATTATTCACTTTGTGGTGGTAGGTACTAACATAATATAAACACAGCAGCTTTCTACCTGTTAAATAATTTTTGTAATCAGATAATTTACCTATGTAGTTTCAAGGTCCTTCTAAAAAATAGTGTAGATTGGAATACAACCACGCATCATTGAATAGATTGTTTATTTTTCTACCAGGATAACAACAACAATGGCAACCGAGGCGCGCCGAGCAGCGAGGACGGCGTGGGGCCGTCCACCACGCATGCGCCTGAAGCGCCCTCCATCTACGTCAAGATCGGCGTGCAAATCAACAATACCAAACTCTAGCCTCCAGCGAACTCACATCTACATTTGATACCTCACAAGCTTTAGTCTTCAAAAGGAACTTATAGGGCAGGGCTTACCTCTCTTCCACGTTATGCGGTCTCCAGGAAGGATCAAGCTGTTGTGCGCTCGCGTCAAATGTCTTGCCTCGCACTTTTTTATGCCGGCACCACCTATTGGCTTCAACTTGGTTCCAACATTAGAATGGCCAATGGCAATGCTCCGCTTGTGTCGAATAACCGTAAACGGAACATTGCCATTGGCCATTCTAATGTTGGAACCAAGTTAAAGCCCATGTGTGGTGCCGGCATTAGAAGTAAATTGTCTCCAATGTATATATTGTCCAGTTTCAAATACGCAAACGGTTATAGAAAGAGAAGTTGTGGTCGTTTCGTGTTTGCCTAGTTGGTAAAAAGTGAGACAAATTATTATTCTTCAATTGAATGTCTTCCATCCGTGTTAAAAACGCATGTCTAATAAAAAAAATCATCTATAAACTTATTCGGAGAGAATTGTTATAAAGACTTCTTCCGTCCTTAAAAATAAACAATCTTATGAGCTTGATACATGATTGTAGATATGTAGTACTAATTGATATTTTTGTCATACATTTTGGAAATTTAAATGTTTTAGAGAAGTGATATTTGCTCAACGGTAGGCATTTATTTAGTTAGAAATCTGTTAATGTTCATTTTCCTATACAAATCTAGTGAACACTGCCAATACATGCACGCATTGGACGCACACACTATAATTTTTGCTATTTTCAAATACATTTCTTGTTTTTTTTATGAATGACACTACAATATTTATGATTATTTTACGTAATATCTTAACACAGTACCTAGTTGCAAAGACGATATTCCTTGGTAGTACCACAGATAAAAGAATAAGTATCAATAGTAATATCAATATAACTACAAAAAATAATAATGCGTGTTATGAGATTACGCTGAGATCTGTTATGTTAGTAATTATCATTTCTGTTATGTTATTTATTTGCGAATAACGCTTATTATTAATTTATACGATCTCGGCACTACGTTTTAAGTACTTAATGAACGGATAGTTCTAATTATATTTTATTAGTGTAATTATGTGTATGTATAATGTTGTACTAACAATATTGTTTATTTTTTGTATATTTCTGTAAAGTACCGCAATTTTAGTTAGGTATTTGATGCATGGTGCTTTTAAAACTGATATTTTTAGTTTCATGACAAAATGTTCAGTTTTATTTGTTATAATTTGAAAGTTTCTGTTTTATCATCAACAATATGGAATATCTTACCAATACATATTTTTTATTCTTCGCGTACACGCCTGGACTTGTCTGTGCTAATGGATAAGTTGCAAGCAACGACATTTTTCATGGTTTACCTGCCAGCGGACCTGGCAAACCCTCTTATCGTCGACTAAATTTTCTTACCTGCTCTAACATAGTGCGTTAGAGCAGTTTGACCATGCAATTTTTAGCCCAACTCACATTTTTCCGCCTTTCTACATTATTTTAAGTTTTATTTTTTCAATGATTTTGCATAATAATAATGTATTTAGGAGTTTCTTGATTTTATATAAACATTATCAAGCTTGATTTGGAGTAGTAAGCATTTACGGTTAATGCGGGCGCCACACATGGGGTATATTGGCTCCAAGTTATACTATTGGATCCAATACAAATACACCAATGTATAGATTGATCTTGGACAGTTAATTGACTTAAACGCAACATTGCCACTGGCCATCTTATTCGTAGCCAATCTTGGAACCAAGTCATAAGCCAATGTGTGGCGCCGGCATAAAATACTCAAACCAGTGTTACCTCTAAAACATAAGCATTTGATTGTGAGAATTTTTATTAAGATTTTATAAAATAAGACTATGTTGTGCAATGATGTTTAAATACGGTAAGAACGCTCAGTTTTATTTTGTTCAGGTTGTTTTGTACGAATAGGATTGTTGCCCCTCGGACTGCACAGTTTCACTCGCACGCTCAATTATGGAGTGATTTTATCGATTATGTACATCTGATTATAATTTAAATTGATCAATGAATAATCTTATGTATTTTGTTTCGCATGGATTAACTGATTTGAAAGATTTTAACTAAATTTCAGGATGATTATTAATTAGACGTAAGTCTTTATTTATCTATATTACTTGCATCAGGTCGTGGTTTTACTCGCATAACCACGCAACTTAATGAATAAAACAGCCCATTATATTGAATTCTCGATCCGACTAATAATCGAGAATTAACAAAGCTAATTGCTTTATTTAGCAACATTACCTTTACATTGGTGGAAATAAATCAACTGATTGAGCCATTTTTTAATAATTTACTTCTTTCAAAGGGCATTTTTGTTTAAATAAAAATTTAGATATTAAATACTTTCACAGTGAAATCAAAAATATAAGAAGACAATACATTACATATAAAATCAAATCATTGTATCTATCAAGAAGATTATCTAATTAAGTTGACGTTGACTGTGATGCACTTATGAAAGTAACACTAGTTTTCTAAAATTTAATTTTATATTTTGGCAATTAGGAACCGATGTTATGTTTAGATATTTTTGTGTGGATAGCACGAACTGGTGTTTGTTCCCATTTTGTTTTTCCTAGAAGCAATGATACTATAGGTTAGTCATTGCCTTGAAGGGGATTATCTAATTCATTCCCGCGCCATTTTTTTAGTAAGATTGAAGGTATTTTGTATTTTGATGTGCGTTTGAAATATGCACAATTTATGCAAACATTTTGTGGTGAAACAAATTAAATAATATAAAACGGCGACGATATCCAGGCGGTTTTTGAGATGAAAAAGTTCGTAGATCGGTATTGAAATAATCGTAACTTTATACTTAGGCCTGTATTCAGAGACCTGACACAAGCGTCGATCTGTGCTTGCGAGTCGACTCGAGTAGCGTTTCTTAGATTAGGTATCTAAAAAAAACCGCTTCGATATTTTTCAAAGATAAACTAGTCGTTTCATCACAAAATAATAGGTAGCTGAAAATAATTGTCTTCGTGGTTGAAATAAATACCTAATTGTAATTGGCGTGCATGAATTGTTAGCTCCAAATTAATTAAATAAATGCAGATATTATTGTTATTATTACCTACCTAGTCTGGGGTCCTATCATCAGTTTTTCAGTGTGGTTATAATATAGGTACTATCCTCGATACGGGCAAATAAGTATTTTAAAGTACTTATGGGAATCCAGTGGGAGCAGTTTTATTTACCACTTGAAAACTGATAATAGAGCCCCTGAAGCTGTAGTTTGGTACCTAGGTTCCCCGTTTCATGCACGTTAAAACTTATGTGCCATCTCTGACGGATTGTTTCTTAACACCAAGTGTCAGAAATGTAGAGATTTTTGTTTTCTGTAGCACTTTGGTGCTATTTCATGTTTTATGAAGTGGTAAATAGTACCTAAATCAAATCTGTATGAAGTAGTTACATAATGATTTTAATTAAGTAGGTACTTATTAAAAATAAAAATGTTTTCATATTTATTGGTTTTTTTATTGTAGGTTTTTGTGCGCTATAGAACTACAGAATTCTCATTTTTACGTTTCAACGAACAAATCAATCTTACTAGGTACCTACTTAGTATTAATTCTCTGTGTTACTAGTTAAAGTACCTATCTTACCTACCTAGGTCCTTATTATCAGAAACAGCTAGATTATTAATTCATAATTAATTCATTATCCCGGAAGATACTAACACGACTGCTCCAACACCGCTCTCACCCACCTAACTCCGCCCTACATAAACTACAATTACATACAACGTAACAGTCTGTACGACGACTATGGCATTTGAATGGAAGAGAATCAGTAGGTACCTGTCGGCATAGAATAGTTAGGTATACAATAAACTACGCAGCTAGTTTATTATATACCCCCCGCGGTGTTACCCGTGGTAGTTAAAAGTAGCCTTAATATACCTACATATAAACCTTCCTCTTCAATCACTCTTATCTATTAAAAAAACCCGCATCAAAATCCGTTGCGTAGTTTTAAAGATGCATACATAGGGATAGGGACAGAGAAAGCGACTTTGTTTTATACTATGTAGTGATTATATTAGCACTACCTACTTGTAGTGTCACGGGAAAGTAAATTTGCTCTTCACTCTAGCAGTGCCACCTGCCAATGCAAAGCGCCCCAAGCGTGCCTGCCTAGAAAATAAAAGGGTGGGTGAGCGCGCGCACCGAGACCAAATTATGCGACAAGTTGTAACTTGATCAGAAAAATGAGATTGTTTACAAGTTATGTCTTGCTCTTATCTTGTCAGCCTCAACTCAAATCTCAAACCACTGCTAAGTAAACAATCATTTTAAAATCTGCTGCTTCCTTGTGCAGATGTTTGTAAGTGATTAAGCAAGAACAAGTTGATTTCCGTGTTACTAAAAAGATCCAAGATCAAAATGTACAAGATAGAATACCATAAGGCTCTGTAAGTACCTACCTACCTACTTACTTATACTTACCTACAAACAGCAAAGTAGCCTAGGCCTAATGCCTAAACAATTTTTAGGATTTACCTACTTATCAAAAAAAAATATTTCTTTCAGTTTGTTACTAGTATTTCTTGCAAGTATCGTCAACATTCAGTCCCAGCCTGCACCGTGTAATGACGACGCTCACTGCTCAGTTGGTTTCTTCTGCCATACGGGAACTAACACGTGCCATGACTGCTTGAGTTGCGAACTTATGAAAAGACGTCCGGCTACAAAAAATATTGGTTGCATAAAATCTGACAAACAATGTGGCCCGTGTTTTGAAGGGTAAGATAATTTTATTAAACTTAGTAGTAGCATAAAAAAAAACTTAGGTATATAACATCTTAACTAGGTACCTAGATGATTTATAGAGTTAGGAGGCAAGCTTTGCCTACACTTACCGGACACTGTAGTGCCTGGGACATTGTTGAGATGGAATAGGCTTGCTTGCCCAGCACCTAAACCATCCTCTCAGCTTAGCCGGCCATATCCACAGGAAAGACAATGGTCAATAATACGTGTGGGGCTGACTAGCCGCGGGTTTCCTCACGATGTTTTCCTTCACCGTTTAAAGCTCGTGTTAAAGTGCATATAAATTTTTTGACACGAAAAGTCCATTGATGCACGGCCGGATTCGAACTCACGACCTTCGGATCGAAAGTCGAAGTACTTATCCACTTGGCCAACACGGCTTTTAAACATAAGTAAGTACTTAGTAAGTACCTTTAAATATTTATTTTAGTAGCATAGCAAGGACGATATTAGTGGCAATTCGGAGTGTCGCAAAAGCTAAACTAAACTAACTAAAACGAATGCCATCCTTTTTATTCCCATCGCTATGAAAGGGACGGCAACATTTTTAGTTAGTTAAGTTTAGCTTTTGAGATAAGTACTCTGAATTGCCACTATTATCGTCCTTGGTACGTACCAGGTACTTACATGAACACCTTTAGTAGGTAGGTACTCCAAAATGTTAAATATTGCTTATATAGGTAGGTACTTATACTCACTTACCGTTCCCTGCCCATGACGCACGTCGTCTAGGTAGGTACCTAAGGGGCTAGATAAATTAACAATCTTTTCATTATAAATGAAAAATCTTTTACTAAAAGTTAACGGTTCCGGCCGGATTCGAACCTGCGTAGATACAAGCGATCACTTTTAAGCCGAGCTGCTCAACCACTAGGCCACGGACCCTGTACGCCGAAACCCGAAACTATTATGATGATTTTTATCGGTTAAAGCACCGATGAGCGCCACCTACAGGGGGTCAGCTAAAAAATAATAAATAACCATCTTTTGTTTGTGACTCTAGAATCTTCAGAATAAATTACAAATACCAGTATTGTCTAGGTATCTGTAGACCGTTTTCTGTGGAACCTATTGTATTTTTTACTTACATGTTTCGTTATTCCAGATTGATCAATGATGAAAGCCACTGGGGATTGTGCATGTCGCCCGAACATACACACGTAAAAATGCTGTCTTCGTATATCTACCTTTTAGCAACATGCATCGCTACTGGTCTTTTACTCAGCATTTTCATTGTACACAGTATTTATAATACCCACATCATCAAAGTAAAGATCGGTAAGTGTTGATGTCACGTTGATTATTCTATATTAATACCTAGGGTAGGATGGTCGACAATGAGCCAGTCGGGTACAATGATCCAGCCTTCTCATGCCAAAATGCGAAGTCGCTGATTCGTGCAATTGACATTATATGAAAGCAGCCCAACCTACGGAGGTCCCTATCTAGTTTGCGGCGAGCTCGTTTAGACGACTCACTTGAACGGACGTGTTTATTGTTTCAAAGTGAAAAAACGAAGAAAAAACAAGTGAGTGCTTTTGTTTTTTATTTCTTTATTTTTACACATATCAATAGGTGCAATATGTGAACGTAGATAGTGTTTCATTACCCTACTTTGAGAAGATTTGTCGAATCTCTCGCATGTTTGTTGTGGATGCTACATAACTAAAAATGGTTTGAGAACGTGGGTGTACACTATGAGCCATTCTGTTTGCGCTTACAATGAGCCACACTATGTATTGGTTGGTTCATAAGATGACATCCCCAAAAAAAAAACTTATTATATTTAGGTATTTGATTATTAGTAGTCTTTAATAACCTAATTACTACTATTAACATTTCAGGATGATCGAAAAGCAACCGAAAAACAGAAAAAAGGAGCTCCTACATACCCCTTGATTTCTACAAATGAATGAATTTTTTGAAGCTTTGAAAAAATCTAGTTAGGTACCCAATTAAGATCCCTAAGTGCCATTTTTGTTTAATAAAACTGAATCATTTTTTAACCAATCGTTTTATTTTACCATACCCTTGTTAGAACCTCATTATCCAAAGTAATGACGTCATGTTTGTACAAGAGGCTCACTGTAAACACCCCCGGCTCACCGAGTACTACCCCCTGGCTCAATGTGTACTACACAGTGTACACAGTGAGCCAATTCCCATTTAAAAAAAAAACATAAATTATTACTAAACTGAATTTATTGGTATAAATTGATGAATGGAGTTTAATAGTCAATGAAATGCATCGTAATTTGGTGTTTAAACCTTTTTGCTAACATAAAAAGGGACTGAGTTATGGCACCTCAAACTTTTGGTGGCTCATTGTCGACCATCCTACCCTACTTACCTACATTCTTGGCTACGTTGTAGGTAAGTAATGTACCTACTTACCTAACTAACTACTTATTTTATTTCTTTCAGCTATTCCTTCGCATAAGACAAAACCACAGTCGCCGGATTCATATAAAACCCCAATTGGATTCACTGCATGAAGTTTATACCTACATTAGGCTTCGATCAACAATAGTGGCAATTCGGTGTATCGCAAAAGCTTAACTTAACTAACTAAAAATGTTGCCGTCCCTTTCATAGCGATGGGAATAAAAAGGATGGCATTAATTTTAGTTAGTTTAGTTTAGCTTTTGCGATACTCCGAATTGCCACTAATACCTATGTTAATTACATATTTTACTTACTTACCTACTTATTTTAGTTAAGTAATTATGGTAAAAAAAACTATAGGTAGTAGGTACTTACTTTATAAATTATAAGCCCACCAATGCAAGGGAGGACTCCTGCTGTTGATGATTTTGTGTGCGACTGCATCGCCACGCCACCAATGATGATAAAAGACAAAAATGCAGACGCGGATTAATTTGAGCCACGCGCTGCTTATCGAAAAATAAAATGGCTTGCAGCAGTTTAGATGCGTGAGCGAGGGTACTTGCATTGCACCGATAGCACATAGCACTAGTTTAAAAGTCTATGTAGGTAAGTAAGTACCTACCTAGTAATAAGACAAAGATTTTTTAAACTACATATTCGTATTATTATGGCGCGATAATTCATTTTCCATGATTTACACACCCATTAGTCGATAGACATCTAAGGACATTATAAGGTGATTTCAGCTTTTAACTTTTATTTTAACGCCCACTAAGTTACCTTTCACGCTGATTGAACAAAGTGATTTTAGCTAAGTACCAATTTTTGAATACTTACCCACCTAACATTAATGGTTTTATTGCAAGCTGAAGTTAAAATAAAACAAAAATATGAATTACACAAGTGAATTTATTTCATTTTCACAATTAGTACCTTTACTATTAATATTAATTAAAATAAAATGGATAGGTACGTAAGTGCACCTAGTGAGTGCTAAATATTACACATTATATAATAAATTATATAATAAAGGTATACTTACCCCAGGGGCGTAACTACCGCCGTATCTGCCGTATCTGCCGTATCAATTATACGGGGCCCCCGGGTCACGGGGGCCCCGAACGTGCGTAAGCAAAAATTTATAAAAACTTCCCAATTTCTTTTTTTCCAAATATTTCCTTTAATTTTATGCAAGTCTTTTTTTTTGTGACAAATCTTTACCTTTTATAAGGGCCCCCAAAAAAAATGTATACGGGGCCCCGTCAAGGCACGCTACGCCCCTGACTTACCCTTAAAATGTGTATGTGTTGTGTACATTATTTAGGTTACCACACAAAATCTTGTAACTTAAACCTAAAGTGCAAATTCTTAGATGTAGAAAAATACCTACTGAAAAAATAACACTTGTTTTGCCAAAGTGATTGGCAAAACAAGTGTTCCTTTTTAGAATTTGTATTAAGTTGTAGAAATTCGACATATTTCATGACTTCACGGAGGCTCCGTGAAGTCATGAACCTTGACGGAGCTCTGGTAGGTAAAACATGGGGCTCTATAATCTAAAAATCTCTGAGTAACTCGCCATAATCATTAAAACTAATTCACAAATAGGTATAACGGAACACCCATTGCTACCACAGATTGAATTAATTTGGCTTCGCACGGTTTATGTATTTAGCCACATTCAAGTAAGTAGGTAATTTATAGAAATTCAAGCCTTATATTATGTACCTATAAGTACCATGTGAGCGAAGCTGACGAAAGCTAGTCAAACTATTCCTCGATGCTTATCTGTAGATGTGAATTTTAGTCGAGCGGTGCTACAAACAGTGCTACAGCGTTCAAAAGTGCAGCGTCGCGGGTAAAGTCGCGCGACAACGGTGTGCGCACGGTAAATAGCAAGTCTTCGCGAGTTTCGTTGCTGTAGACCGGCACTTCTATAGTGCCTTCCACTGGGGCGCTGTCCTCGCTCTGTGGAAATACAAAACTTGTAAATTTAATAGGTAAATTTAGCAATAAGTAAATTTATATAATAAAGGCAAATAACGCGGTGAAAAATTACAAACTTCTACAACGTCTACAACAATATTTATAGTCTCCATCGAAATTAAACGTAAGTATATAAAAATGGTCAAAGAAATTATACTAAACTGGTATTAAATAAAAAAAATTAAAATAACATATACAGGGTGTTACCAGACCACTACCGAAAACTTAAGGGGATGAAAGTACCCATCAATATGAACAACTTTTTCTAAGAAACCAACACTGTGAACGCGAAAAAAAAACAGCTGTTTCATACACTTTAGCCAAGTAGGTATTGAACTTATGTATGGAACTGCTGTTTTTTTATCGCGTTCACAGTGTTGGTTTCTTAGAAAAAGTTGTTCATATTGATGGGTACTTTCACCCCCTAAAGTTTTCGGTAGTGGTCTGGTAACACCCTGTATAAGCTGTACAAAGCTTAAAATAACTTTATAAAGAGCCCGTAAAAAAACTGTAAGAAAAAAAAACCTTCGTATAGGTACCTACCTGCGTAGAGAATTTAAGCGCAAGTTTAGGCGCGGGAGTGTGCGGCGGCGCATGCGCGGGCGCAGCGGTCAGCGCGCCGCCGCGCACCTCGCAACCACACGCGCGCAGCCCACTCACCACCAACAACTCCACTGATGATTCTGTTGGAAAATAATCATTTAAATAATCAATAGATATCCTTGGACATTTTACACAGCGCCATTTAGTCCCCAGCTAAGCAACTGCTTTGTGTTATGGTAACCAGAAAAACACTTAAACTCGGAGCAAATAGTTCTCTGTAGAAAATACAAACATATGTCCCGCGGTAGGGATCGAAACCGCAACTTCCTGCGTCTCAGACGGGCCTCACCCATTGCGCCATGGAGACCGTTGATATAATGTATAGCTAAAGGTTAAACTACGCAAACACACTTTTAAAATCGGTATCGGTAGGTAATGGTCTTTTAATACTGTTCCATCGCAGATGAAGAAGTCAATCAGAGCCTTGAATTGCGATCAGTAACTTTTGGTGTGCCGCAGGGCTCGCACTTGGGTCCTTTATTTTATATATCACTTTCATAACGATCTCGCTGACAAATTGTTTTGCTCATCTAAAAGGTGATCACAAAATCACTGATGAAAATAACATTTTACTTCTTCAGTCTCATCCGTACGTTAATACTATACCTAAGTATACATACACGGTTGCAAAACAACATTTACCTGGTGTGTCCCAAGTTCCGAGTAACACTAGACGGTCCGGTGAGACATTGAGTCGAGCGAGCGAGTGGGCTCGCAGCGCCCAGATCGCACGCGTCGGCTGCAGCAATGAACGGAGGTCTACTTCTACAAAACAAACATAATACTGATGACTGCAAGCTGGCACATGGAAGATTACTAGATAATAAAAAGAATTGAGGCAGGTAACTGCCTCGTAGGAGTTGATACTCGAAACAACTCAGATAACGGTTACGAATTACATTATAGGTAGGTATCTCAAGTTCAATTTTCGAACACGATATATCAACAAGAAATAAGTAATAGTATTTCTTAACATTTGATCTTAAATAAATAATAAATAAATATCCTTGGACATTTCACACGGCGTCATCTAGTCCCAAGCTAAGCAATTTAATGCTTGTGTTATGGTAACCAGATGACTGATAAACTACATAGATACATTTTTTTTTTGTAAATACATACATATTATACATAGAAAACACCCAGACACGAAACAAATATTTGCAGATCATGCAAACATTTGTCCCGCAGCGGGGATCGAACCCGCAACCTTGCGTCTCAGGCGGGCTTTCGCCCACTGCGCCACAGAGGTCTTGATCAGAAATCAATAATAGTCATTTATTATTGACTATTATTGGTGTACCTACACGTTCAAATTACAAATACTGTCAATTCTTACCAGTCGGCATGTATCCTATCTGCGTGGTCTTCTCAAGACGAGCGACGGCGGCGCGCGCGCGGAAGCTGAACTCTCTAATGTAAGCCTCGGCCGCACTCGGCCCAGACCAAAGCAGCTGCCATTCTTCCGGCACCTGCCATTTATACCACATGTCAAACTATTATGATAACAAACGTTTCAGTAAGCGTTTAAGGCTGTGCACACGGTAGGCAAACTGTTAGCGGGGACACAGTATAAGTCTCGTCGAAGCCGTAAACTTTTAGTAAGATTTTTCATTTATAATGAAATACCGAAGTGTGGTTTAACACTATAATAAAATAAATAAACAATAAGGTTTTTATCTCACCTCGTATATCGCGTGCTTATGAGTGTGAGTGAGAGAGCGAGCCAGCTGACCCAGTCCCACATGCAGCAGCCTCGCCCCCCTTGCCGCCGCCCCCGCCTCGCCCCCCGCCACGCAGCCCCACCAGCCCCCCCCTGCCCCTGCAGCCGCCGCCCCCTCCCACCCCGCCTTCAGCAGCGGACAGCCGGACATGCTCTTCTTCCAAAGCCCAAGAAGAGATTTCAATGAGGCTACACCATCGCCTTTCTCTACGCTCACTGTGCTGTTTAGCTCTGAAATGTAGTTTTGACTGGTTATAGGTACTGTAGTAAAGTAGTAATACCACAGATAAAAGAATACTAGGTAATACGTAATACCTACCAAGGATGAATATTGGTAATACTGGATAAACCAGTCACTGGTAGGTTGAACTTGAACGAAGAATGAATTTGAACGAAGGCATTTAGTGTTATTTCATTTAGTAGAAAAGGTATTGCTTACAATAAATTTTCCTATATTTTTATAAAATATAATTTATCATCTAAGTAAGCGTCGAATACAAGTTGCATTCACCTCTGAGCACAGTAATGATGTTATTGGCTGCGTTCTTCTCCCAGGAAACGCGGCAGTTAGCGGGCAGGCCCAGTAGCTGCGGCGTGTCGATATCCGGCAGGCCGGAGAACGCAGATGCATATGCCTGCCGTAACATAATCATGCTATTCATAAAGGGATATTGAAAGGGAGATTGCACGATTGACGTAAGTACTATAATGCGTGGTATAATTAACAGCGACTGTTGTAACATAGTGAAGAAATAAGACCTGACTGAGATTATGCTAAATCCAGATACATTATTTGCCGGTGGACAGGTAGCGCGCGTGTAGCACGCTCAGTAGACGTGCGTCCTGCGGGTCCTGCACTCTGCAGTAGAGGGTGTAGACAGTGAGTCACCTGTAGCGAGGAGGCAGTGGGCAGGGGCACGGGGAAGGCTGGCGCAGTGCCGGTGGACAGGTAGCGCGCGTGTAGCACGCTCAGTAGACGTGCGTCCTGCGGGTCCTGCACGCGCGCTGAATACAGGGGTAGGCAGAGGGCAGGCCCGCCGGAACGGATCGCGCCCGCACACGCGGACACTTCGCCCCACTCCCAACTGTACCAGCGACTCCAGCCTGTGTCAAGAATTAATAATAACCATGTTGCGAGTGTTGAAAAAAGATAATAAGTGATATAAGAAAGATCTTGGTTAAACTTTATAATGGGGAAAGATCATTCCCAAAACACGGAAACGCTAATCACGAGCGATCACCTTCATTCAACCCTTCAACTGCAAAAACATCGCTCAAAATCAATGTAGATAAACAACATTATACCTAGTTTACAATTATTAAGAGCTACTCTTTATGTCTGATAAGTAAATAAATGTACAAACCTTGCGGTATATAAGCGCGTCTCTCTTGCACCAGCGCGTGGAATATCGCGAGGCAGGCGTGCAGGCGAACCATCTTGGGATCGGCTTCGTAGTTGCCCCACGCGGATAGAGTGCCCATTATATTGTTCTTTACTCCTTCTGGAGACTGGAATCATATTTATATGTACCAGGCTTGTTTAAATGTCTTCGAGTAATGTAACTGACTGCCGGTTAACAGATAAAAGATATAAGTTCGTTCGTTCGTTCGTATGAGCAAGTGGCCAACTCTGGTAAGATATAAGTTATTCCGAGATAAAAAGGGGTTTAGAAGATGCCATATTCTGGTTTTCAAAATGTATCATTTAATTTTGTTAAAGTTTTGTAAACAGGTTATTTCGATACAACACACTTTGGCCCGGTTTAATCCTGTGTTTGTGTCCACACACAAATTTGGCTAAAAGCTGTGTTTATGTATTTATTAGTAAACTTATACTCGTTCCAACCGTTTATTTAACTTTTGACAGCTGTAATACTGACTCAAATAGTGATACCGTTACCCGTTACCGATTCGATTTATTTTATCGATCGATTTTATTCATGAAGAAGTTTTAATCGATTTAACACACTCATTATTTACTATGAATATCAACATTTTGCACCTTTTCATTACAAGTAGGTACCGCAGTTCATTCACATGTTTTTTATTTGAACCAACTACAGTAAGTCTAAACGATTATTTTAGATTCATTAATTTTCAGCGAATAAATTCGATCCCATGGAACTGTTTTCATTACGCAAATTATTTATGCATTACAACAGAGACATTTAGGGCATTTTAATGCAAAATAATAAAGGTTTTTACGTGATTTGATATAAAAATAATCACAATAATTTTATTGTATGTTTTAATATAATCGATAATCGATTTATTTCAAAACCAGTTGTCATTAATTACGAATGAAACATCTCTAAGTGGGCGGATCCCGTCCATGACAGTACAGTATTCCCTGTAGTACATTGTATCAAAAATTATTATAAAACTTTATGTGCATGATCTGTCAAAAGTTAAATAAACGATTGGAAAGACTATAGTGGCGTGATAGAGAAGAGGTTCAGTAGTCGATGTTACCCAGTAGTCGATGTTGCCAGCTGATTAGATAGATAGATAGAAAACTGTTGAATTTGTTTGAATACAAGTCATACCCACCTCGAGGATAACATTGACGCATGCGTTGGAGACGAGCGGCGGTATATCACGATATTCAGAAATGACCCACATTCTAAATTCTTCATTGTAGTTTTCCGTCTGTAAATTAAAAATAAAATACTACCTAATATTTTATAGTACGTTGGTTTATAGAAGCCGATCGTCCACCGGCCAGATAAACTAAGTTTTTCATACGATATGTGCGTCACAGAGTACTATTGTATACCTGATGTGCGTCCACCGCAAACTCTGCGGCCGCGGCCGCACCGAAGGTGGCACGTTTAGCGGCAAGAGATTAGCTGATCGCTTCGATGACTTATCCTAGTGAACTGACACAAGGCACGTTATGTGCGCGGCCACACACATCACTCGCTGAGTGGATCGCTTGGCGTCTGGATAGGACTACTACTGGAGCCTAGCGGTTAGCGATGGGAACGGATGACATGTCGGTTATTTGCTTGGATTACTGGGACATAAAGATGTGCGACTGTGAATTATCTGCTTTTACGTATGAAATGCGCGTTTTTCTTAAGAATAATGATATGACACATTTTAAACATTATTTAACAATTTTTTGTTCATGTTCGCTTGACTAGGTACTGACTGATGGTTGATGTACTTAATTGAGTTAATTTTTGCGTTGATTATTATTAGTTATTTTGTACCTGCCTATGCCTCTTGAATGCTCATAGATTATGAAAGCATGAACATGATCAGATATAAACAGGGATATAATAATGTTTCATCATGTGTAGGTAGGTACTCAGTACTCACAGATTCAGCAACGTCGGTGATAAAAGCCTGTAGCTCCCTCGTGAAGGGCGAAGCGGCCACAGTGAGCACCAGCCAGCCGCCGCTACGAGCTGCGTGCAATGCTGACTGCCACGCTGACAGTCCTTGCTCAACGTCAACCTGTCGATAATTATTTATCGAATACTGGACGATAAAAGGTAAAAGAACAAGTGTAGGAAAGAACCAAGTGAAAAGTATGTGCCTACAATATGGAGAGGTGACAAAGTAAAAGGACTTGTGGACGGGAACGCGCGCATCACGCGGCAGTGAATAATAATAACAATAAATAATAAATACTCTTCGACATTTTACACGGCGTCATCTAGTCCCAAGCTAAGCAACTTAATGCTTGTGTTATGGTAACTAGATGACTGATATACTACTTAGATACAATTTTTTTTGTAAATACATAATACATAACATAGATAGAAAAACATCTAGACCCGGAACAAATATCTGCAGAACATACAAACATTTGTCCCGTGGCGGGAATCGAACCTGCAACCTCCGCGTCTCAGGCGAACATTCGACCACTGCGCCACAGAGGTCGTCAATACAATAGTACCTACCTGTACGAGTGAGTGGTCGTGCGCGTGCGCCGCCAGCACGTCTGCGGCGTGCGCGCCCAGCACCAGGATAGGGCGGGAGCCGGCGCACCGCGCCGCGCTCGGTACCCCCGCGCCGCTGAATACAGCACCCGCTCCTGTCATTTATTATTTATTTACCTAATTGTGGCAATTCTGGATGTCGCTAAACCAATTTAACAGCACTAAAAATGTTGCCGTCCCTTTCATAACGATCGAAATAAAAAGGATGGCATCAATTTTAGTGCTGTATAATTCGTTTAGTTTAGTTTTGGCGACATCCCGAATAGCCACCATTGATTGGTCGTTATTTTAATAATACAAAAGGTAATTAATAGGATAGAAGAGAGATAATAGGCATTTGCTGGGCAAGCTCGCTTCATCGTTGCCTTGCTTTTTAAATTTTTAAATTTTATTTTGTCAATATTTAATATAAAAAAAGTTGTACTTAGGTCATTTTAACTAGAAAGTAATTTAAATTTATTGGATAAAATTGATGTTTTATCCAAGAAAGTACCTAAAATGAAATCGACGAAGGCAACAATAGCTCTGTACAAGCTATCTGGTCGAATGGCGGCCACACTAGCGACCGTTTCAAACGGACTTAACCTCAACTTGCTTAGAACATTCAAATCTCCAGATGACATGAACTGCTTCCATAACTCCGCGTTTTGGAGCGACAGTCGGTTAAACAAATCTTCGTCAGTTGCCTTCAGTTTAGCAGTGGCTTTCAGACACTCGTCAGGAACCCATGAGTGGGTCTTTTTGATTTCACTTGTGTTTAGACTATCGTCGATCAATTCTGTCGAACCGATCAAGAGCTGCCACAGCTAAAATAAAAATCACTTTGATTAATAAATAAGAATGTATAACAAAATGGAAAGTCTAAAATGAATGACACTTTACCTTTTCGGGCATTAAATCTTCATACACTTGTTTAAGCAGATACAAAACAACAATGTATTTATCTTTTTTATGTAGAGCCAGCAACACTCTTTCGATGATTCTTCGTGTTAGATACTTCACTATCTCTTCGTGGTTTATATTTGATGTGTCCTAAAATATAAGACTTTTAAAAACTATTTGCTTTTCATATCTACCTACTTGCTAATATATTTTTAAAATAAATCATTTGAGTTATTTTTACCGCTTTCCTCACTGCTTTAACAAATCCTTCCAATACAGCATCGACTGGCAACACAACAAGAGGCCACCGAGCACTTAATCCTTTCACCGCCAGCGCTAAAGTCGCTGCACGTTTAGCACTAGGTTCGTACTTAGCGCACGCCTCACTATTGGTCCGCTCGATCTCCCGGGCCGCTTCAAGCGCTTTACAGATGGTCGTGTTCGTCTCGCGCGTTTTATTCAGAGAGGCAAGGAGATTCGCGTCGTGAAGGATATCGCTATTGCTTGATAGATCGCGCAAAAGGTTTTCTTGAAGCTCGTGTTGTTGCTTCTGCAAGTTTGCCTTTTGCATTTTGATTTCTTTGGACTTGCCACTTATCTCGGGGTTTTGTTGTTGAAGAGCGTAGTGAATTAGTTGATCTGTAATAATTATAGAACAGAACTGGTTACTAACTATCTGGTTATTTTTTTCGGAACAAGTTTTCATTCTTTATTTTGCTCGAGTATTAACTGAGCAAGAACTAGATTTAATCTACTAACTATGTCTCTACCAAACATCTTAATCTGTTCTTTAGCCAAATAATTGTGATAGATTAAATTATAAACTGCCCCACAAGTTTTAAATTATCGAGTTCCCAAGACGATCGACATAACCCGAATATTCAAGAACATAATATATACAGGTGAATAAGAGGGTAGTCAAAGACACGTTTAGATGCATCTTGGAACATCTGTACAGTTTGAAGTAGTTATTTTCTTTAACATTAGTAAGAACTTGATTGTCACAGGTTATAATAGACAGCTGTGTAACTCACCAGTAAGTCCGTCGAGCCTGGGCGTGAAGTGTGAGGCTGACAGTCTAGCAGAACAGTGGGTAGAGAGTCGTCGCGGCAACGTCGCGTCTCGGCACTGCAGTATCAGCCGGGGAGAGAATGTACCGGCATTGCTCGTTGATACGCCGCTCAGTAGCATGGACCAGCTGTCGTGAACTTCGTCTACGTCGGTTATTACAAGAATTCGACCCAATCTGTAGAAATAATATAACTATATAATTTAGGTCTTCGCACGATTTCATCTACCTAAAAGTATGAATAAGTAGATAAAAGACTAGGAGTATGATTAGTGTGTAAGTACATGAATCTAATCGAACGAAAGCGGCTTAGCTAGCAAACTTCGCAAAGTGCAAATATTTTAAGTAAGTATATGGTTTTATGCCACGCCACAATCGACACTTGTTCCAAGTTTTATCAAAATCTTTCCAGTGGTTTAAGAGTTATTGAAACGCAAGTCCAAACACAAGTTCCACTTATACTCATAGTATAATGTTTAAGATATTTGTTTTATTAAAAAAATATACCTCACAGCATACTGCACAGCGGTAAGCAATTTTTCACTGTGTTGAGATACGAAATCGCAAGGCACGTCTGCTAATGTGTTTTTCAGCCAAAGCAATCCTTCACCGTCGGGGTCAATCAGTAGAGGCGTGAACCCACATTTTGGAGTTTGTAATACCTAAAATGCAATTCAGATCATTTTATAGATAGCCAGTCCAAGTTGGCGCAGCCGGTAGGATAGGTGGAGCTATGTATTTTTTACCTGATCAATTAGGACAGCGTTCTTTACTGCAGACTGATCGGATGGCAGTCCGTCCGCGTCCCATTTCAACTGTTTTTCAGTAGTAGATAAAAAGTTAATGATTGAAAACGATTCTTCATTAAATCCAATCATTTTACTCCATACTTTGATATGCTCTCTGAAATGATATAATGAAGTAGATATTATAGTGGATTCTATAAGCATTCTTATAGAATCCATTATTAGTACCATTATATTATAGTAAGTTTATGGTTACCTGGCCTGTGGTTCGGTAAGATCGGAAAGGTAGACTACATAAGCGGCAGCTAGTAAAGATCGTTGATTAAGCTCTGATATTTCTTTCATTATGTTTTCCAGCTAAAATACAAGAAATTGTTCTATTAATGACTAGATTATCATAAATGGACACTTTATTTAACATTGAAGAAAAAGATGAAACATGAATACCTCTGAGGTTCGGTTTACTTCTCTTAGATCTTCAATCTCTCTTCTTTCTTCCTTTAAATGTGTCTAAGGGGGCATTCAGAGGTACATTATGATGCAAAAAACTCACATCGCACTCCCAAGCAGTGTATTCATGCGCCAGCTGGTCCAATAAATTTTGCGCAGCTTTAAGAGTGTCTGCGGCTGCATTCAGCCGCATCTCTATAGCGGCTGCGTCACGCGAGTGTTGACCCAGCTGTTCTTTGAGCGCACTGACGCGCTGGTCCACGCTCGCTAGACCGCTGGATAAGGCTGTTAGTTGGTCCTCGGCTTCTTGCAGGTTTCTACAAAAATCATTTAATGTTTCATATAATACAACAAGCATAGTACGGCAATCCTGGATATAGTATTAGTTCCGTGAGTAAGAATACTAACTTATGCAATCGCGCCTGATGCGCCTGCAAGGGCTGCACGCGTTGCAATGCACGCGCGTACTCAACATTCGCACGAACCCACGCCGCCAGTGGAGCGCACGCGGCACTGGCACGCTTCGCTGTACTCGCCTCGAACGAAGCGCCGCGCTTCTCTAGCAGTCGCTGGACGTTCTGTAACGCTGCGGGGCTAATTTGACTTGCGTCTAAGCATCTGAAAAGGAATGGATAATGAAGTGTTTTTAGCTGCGACTTGCGTAGTACCAATATTTTTATAAGCATATAATGCTTCCATCCAGGCAACGATTTACATTTATTCCAGGTTTCGATCTACATTTATTAGTCACAAACATTAGATACAGGTACAATACTAGTAAGTAGTATATCCTACCGGCTCCGCCAAATATTAGTCAAATAAAAACTTCATACTTTCTAAACACAATTAATGAACTATCTAAATGGGTTGTTTTTTTTTTGAAACTTTTTGAGACAAGTTCTTTTACCTAATCTTACTACCAACCTGATATCTTCCTTGACGCCGCGTTTAGATAAAAAGTTCTTCATAGCACTCCACGAAGTATCAGCAATGCCCATCAATCGTAATACTCCTTCTAACACGTCCCGAACAACATCAGGCGGAGCCCTTAGCGATCTTACCTGCAAGCAATTACAGTTCTTACATGTACCTACTTACGAACATAAAGCTGTAATTTCAAATTATTCGACTGGCTTCACTGGAGCTTGACTATTTAGATTTAAGAGGATGAGATCAAAGAAAATTAAGATTGGCTCGCGTAAGTTGCCCTGATTATGATGTAAAATTTACATCATAATCAGGGCTACTTTGCCAACTTTGCAATTATTTACATTGTAAATAATTGCAAAGTTGGTATAGACGGCCAACAAAAGTAAGTACATTTGACAACTATAATATTATTAAAGAATTTAAAGTGTACTATAACTTACTTCGCTGAGTGATTCTGGTCGGAGATCTCCTACTGCAGAGCGAGCGGCCGCAATCACAGGCTCTACAGATGCCAATTCAGCCTCTATTTCTTTCTTTCTATTAAAACAAATTAAACTTTATAACGGGGAAAAAGGAGAATTACGAAAACTTATTTAAAAATAACGTCCTAAGTGTGTCTATTCATATTGTAAGACAATTAAGTTGTTGTCGTTGGTATAATTTCTATGCACATCACTTAGAGCTTTCGCACATTCTTAGGTAGGTACCTATATTATTTGCACGTTGTAGTTGTGTTGATATAAAAAGTACTGTGTACAATTGTACATTTCGTTTATTTTACGGCAATGTAGAGTGAACCTCAATACTTACTGAACTTGCAACTTCTGATTTTCCGACTCGATGTTCATCTTGAGCGTATGCATTTCTTCCTTCTTGTCAGTGTTAGCTCGCACAGTTGCCGAGATCTGATCGAGCGCGCTGTTCGCTTTCGCTTGCTTCTCAGAAAGCAAGCTTTCTTGCTGCGTTGCTTCTGCTTGCAGGGTTGCTACCTCGCTTCGGGCTCGGCGAAGCGCTTCGACACCAGACTGAAAATGTTTATAAGTAAGTTCGTAGAGCTTGTTTACTAATTCTAGTGACGAAGATTCTAGACCGCCTGAAGGCTTCTGTCATTGCCAAACGACTTTAAAGTCGGTCACAACTTAATTTAGACTAAGGCTTTATTACGTTGTTATTGTTGTGAGTCTAATGCTAATGAAAAGATATACGACACATTAAGCAGTCGTTTGCACTTGCACTTATAAAAAGCATAAATGTCCATGAATAACAGGGCCAGGATGTAGCTCTTTTGGTACCTAATTGTTTTGTGAAGTAAAAACCTGCCTACAGTAAAATAATCAAAAAAAAACTATTTATTACCGATAGCATACTCTGCCTCTGTACAAGCGTTGTCCTCTTCCTATTTACGATGTTATAATACGACTTGATAAAGTTCACGAAGCGGCACGGAGCCTTCATTGTCTCCGAGTTGAGATTGTTATGTATTTTCACGAAGCCGTCTGTTGGGATCGACTCTAACTGTTCCTTTGTTATTTCCGTCACATTTTCTTTCATCAATCTGTAAAGTATTAAGCTCTAACTTTTTGCACAGAATATTATAGATTCAATATCTTAACTGCCCTTTCAATCTATAACAGTTGATATGAATATTGTTGATCCTTGAAAATGGTCTTGGCTCGTAATTTTGAGTTTTTTTCCGTAAACTAACATTGGTAGTAAAAGTATTAGACTAACGACTGTAACCACACGGATAACATCCACACAGATCTTCAGAATTTGGTACCAACTCCAATGAAATGGGCTAGTTTTTACTGCAGAACCCTGCAAGCTCCAAGCAACACGTGTAGTGACGTTAAAGGTGCAAGTGTAATTCTAAATAATACTTTGCTATCATAATTTGATTTGTGCTGAAACTCTCACAGTGCATAGACCAAAATCCCATTTCAAACCTCTGTATAACTAGCGCAGGCATCTCTCTGAGGGTGTTATCAGACCACCGATCGAGCCATACGAAATGAGCATCGTTGTAAAGTATGGGGAACTTCTCTATCAGTTCGGACAGATTGTTCTGTTGCTTGTCCAGACAAATCACTATTCCTAGATTCTGTTTAATATCTGAAACGTTAATATAGGGTATGATTCTTAGCTCATTTTTAGTAGGTACTGGTTGATCTTCCCCAGCCTTGTTATGGACAACAAATCGATCGCCTAACGGCCGGTTTGAATATTAAACTTACGAATGATCGTAGATCGATCGCCATAGCAACTTTGTTTAGACAACAAAAAATTTAGGACACTTTTTGACAGATAACAATATTACTATGGCGACAGATCCACGGTTATTAGTAAGTTGAATATTGCAACCCGGCATAAGTGACTAAAATGTGACTTACTCTCCATCATTTGCTGTGTTTGCACGGACGGCAGCATGGTCGCAGGTATCGCGTGAGGCGACTGTGCACATCGAAAAGCTTCGATGTAAGCCAAAGTTGTACTGTTTACAGCAGATTCTCCAACGAATATTAGAGATCGTGTGCCTTCACCGGATGATGCTAGAGCCTGAAATATATCTATATTGATTGGTTTCTTATTTATTTGATACCTACAACTTAAATGTAATATTCAAGTTCTAGTTCAAACTCAAAAATCAAATTTTAGAAATGGCCTTCAAAGGGGATTTTCATAATTTGAGTGTAAAATCCCCTTGACACTAAAATTCCCAAAATTCCCTGAAAGTTTAAGCAAATTACTGCTCGTTAGCTACATTTGTAAATATATTTCACCTGTACAGGTTTGTAAAAACAAGCTGAAGACACTAAAGTAGAGACAGAGATATTTGGGATAATGGACCTTAGAATTAAGAAGAACAGTATCTTTACGTTTTTGAAGGTTGTATTGAACTGGCTGAGGTGGTAGACGAAATGGAGGGAAGCGGGAAGCTCGGCCGCCGCCAGCAGCGCCGCCGCGCGCCGGCCCACGCCCGCGCCTCCCACGCACGACAACATGCCACCGTTACTCTGACAATAAACATTTCTTTTTATATCTATACTATTCTATACTAATATTCGAAATCAAAATTAAAAAATCATTTATTTGGAACAAAAGTACATATGGGTAGTTTAAACAATAGGAAACGTTGACAGCCGCAAAAGTTAAAACTGTGTAGCAGAGTCAACGCCCGCCTCCTGGGCAGAGCAGGGACTGCGTTCCACACATATTATTAAGAGGTAGACATTTCTTTCAGAACTTTTAAGGTAATTTATAGATCCTTTTGAAGATGTCTAAGGGGGTTGTTCGTTTGTATGTTTGGGGTAATCTCTGAAACTACTCATTCGATTTCGAAAATTATTTCACCGATGTGTAGAAAAGACCTTCCGAATGAACGTAGGCTATATTTTATCAAGGTAGGTACCACGTGAGCGATGCCACGGGCGAGTAAGCTAGTAATATATAAAACAATAAATAAGTTTAAACAATATTTTGTTGAAAAATATATTTCAAGTTACAAGGTTTTCGTAGGTTACCGCGATATTTAAATGAGCCGAGAGGTGTTTGGATAAATATGGCACAGACATTCGCACATTAGGATGCGATAAAATCATTTTTTATCTATAATAATGTATGTAGGTACCTACCTATGTAAAAAATAATAATGTAAGTAGTATTATTATAATGTTTGTATTTGTTCTCCTAAAAGGACAGATTGAAATGTTCATAAAATTTCATTAATGGTCCACCATGATATTAAATAGGTAGGTACTCACCGCTCTCGCTGTGGCTGGGCAAAGAACAGCCAATTCTGAACATACTTCTGCACTGGTTTCTCCGAATACATTGTGCTCATACTCAGAAACTGAAAGCAAAAGATTAAATATAAATTAATTATGCTTCATCAAACATAACTCAGTAACGTTGGTTAAAAGGGTGTGGTTTAGGAAATGTTTAGCCTCTTGTACCTATAGTAAAATTAAGTAACGTGGAAACTCAAGTACCTATGAGATTGGCAACACTGGTTTAAAATATTAAAAAGATCTCACCTAAAGAGGTCAGAGTAAATACTCTTTTGTTTTATTCTGTTCAAAGGGTATCACTTACGACACTGATTGATAAGTTTTTCTGTAGACCGATGCCAGGCGCCGTAATCCACCAACTCCAAATAAACGCCGTCGCCTTTCAACTTGCACGTGAAGTACAAGTCGTCATTATCAATTTTCAGATAGTTTCTAGATATTTTATTGAATCTGGATTTTTCTTCTTCTGTTACAAGCCGATCTCTGAATATCATGTTTGCTTCAGCAGCAATTGCCTGTTAAATGTGAATATTAGCTGCAGATGATTTACATAGCTTACAAGAATCAGTAACTTTCCTGCTAATACAACTAATAGTATAGTATTATATTATCTGTGATACTACTAATATTTTACGCGAAAGTTTGTATACAGATGGATGTTTATTACTCTTTCGCGCAAGAACGGATTTAGCAACCTGAAAGTTTATGACGTAGAATAACTCAAAAGCTACTTTTACAACGCGAGGATACTAGTTCCGAACGAAATATGGTCATCATTTAAGAATACTATGACATTTAGGAACAATATAGCGTAAACGATTATTAAGATAGGATTACATTCCAGAGATCTTACTTCTAAGCGTAAAACAACATTATCTCATAATATTACCTACTACCAAATAACAATCGAAATTATTCCGTAGTAATCAGACAAAACTTAAAGCCATCAAACGATTTTTGATAATTTTGTTGAAAATTGTATTACCATTGCCAATTCATCCTTATTGGTAGGGGAATACCACTTGACGTTCTCACACCAGCGTTTCAAATGTGAAGCATTCCATTTGTAGTGAGAGCGCGAATGAAAAATATCTGTTACCTGAAAAAAAAACATGCAATTTTTCGTACTTACCTAAAACAATTTTGAATAAGTAACTAGTAAAAAAACTCTTAAGAACAGGCACAAGATACTTACTTCTTTATACATTGCTAAAATAGTAGTAGCCAAAACAGTTATTTCTTTTGGTTGTATATTTTTGTCAGCATTTTGCTTCAGCCAGGATTTCACCAGCTCTAGTACTTCATCGTCGTCTGGTTCACTGGCAAAAGGAAATATAAAATCTAACTTTTTTTTTATCACAAGATCCAAAGCATGATATTATTACCTATATTTATCGAGCGGAACTTACGCGTGTGACAGTGATAGATTTAGGTACTCTGATTTAGATGGCTCACTTTGTAAGAATGAGCACGAGGCGCTTGTGCAAGCCAAATTGCACATGTTATGCCAGCACCACACATTGGTTTCAACTTGGTTCCAACATTAGATTGACCAATGGCAACGCTCCGTTTGTGTCGAATAACCGTAAACGGAGCATTGCCATTGGCCATTCTAATGTTGGAACCAAGTTGAAGCCCATGTGTGGTGCCGGCATTACGTCGTAGCAAGAGTCGCTATTTAAATGTATATTTTCAGGAAATGGGTCTTCTATATGTTTTTTTTCGGACGGATTTTTATGTTAAGTGGTCTTCCGGACCTTTATAACTTCACCGGGCTTTGCCGAGTGCAGAATGCCTCTACGCCGGAGCAGAAGGCATCTACGCCGGAAAAGGCCTCTACGCCGGAGGAGGCCTCTACGCCGGACTTCTGTATGTATGTACTACATAGGTATGTATGATGTGTTAGAACTGACTTGAGCGCGCACTGTGCGAGCGCGGCGGAGAGTCGCGGCGACATGGCGCTAGCGTCGGCGCTAGCGAGCACGCACAGCCGCGCCGCGCCGCACCACGCCGCGCGCGCGCCGCCCGCCGCCTGCCCGCCCACAGACCAGAACCCACGGTACTCTATCAACTGTGTACATTATTATATCATTCAACACTGAGATGTATTATAGAGCCACAATCAGACAAATAAAATGTAAACGCCAAAACTCGGCGCACCACGTAGTGTGACACTACGTAGTGCGCCGAGTTTTACTTTTTTGTGTACAAGCGACATTAAACATTACGTCTACATTCAAATGTCAAATGTCATTGTAGAACATTGAATTTGCTCGCACATTTTTTGAGTGTTGTCAGCTATTAGATTGTGACTCTTTAATACATCTCAATGTCATTTTAAACATTCATTATTAAATAAATAATAAATATCCTTGGACATTTCACACAGCGTCATCTAGTCCCAAGCTATGCAACTTAATACTTGTGTTATGGTAACCAGATGACTGATATACCTACTACTAAGATACAATTTTTTTTTGTAAATATTTATTGTTATACTCGTAGATAGAAAAACACCCAGACCCGGAACAAATATCTGCAGAATATACAAACATTTGTCCCGTGGCGGGATCGAACCCGCAACCTCTGCGTCTCAGGCAGGCCACAGAGGTCGTCCAAACACTAGCTGCGCCCCGCGGTGTTACCCGCGATAGTTCTAGTTTCAGTGGGAATACCGGGATAAAAAGTAGCCTATTCTTCAATCCAGGGTATAAGCAATTCTGGTACCAAATTTCATTCAAATTTTTCCAGCCGTTAGAAAGTGAAAGAGTAACAAACACACTTACACACTTTCATATTTACACCCAGACAAACTTTCACCTTTATAATATTAGTGTGATTTAAAACACGGAAAAATATCGACAGTGTTTCGATGCATAATGAGCTTTCGGTCTCGCATATGTGAGACGGGCAGGCCCGTAAAAATAAGCGCGATACGATCACACCTCGCAGGCCTGCGAGGTGTGATCGTATCGCGCTTATTTTTACTGTTTACTAACTTATGCGCTTTAACACGAGCTTTTAACGGTGAAGGAAAACATCGAGGAAACCAGTTAGTTCTCTAATAGCGTCGATGGGCTTGCAACCTGTCACGTATGGAAAGTGAACTTCTGCAAGATGTGGGCATGTACCATATATGTACTTGGACATACCTCTGACTACCCACTTAGTCATCTTCAAAAGGATCGAAAAATTGCCTAAAACGATCTGAAAGAAATGTCTACCGCTCCCGCTACCGCTCCCTGGGATACAGTCGTGATCATATTTAATTGTTCTTATGTATTTAATAATTTTAATTTTAATACTTAATTTGCATGCCTCTATATGGCTAGAATGTATTGGAACTACCTCATATTTTGATATCAATATTGTACCTACTTTCTGGCAAATAAATGAATTTAATTGAATTGAATTTAATAATTATATTTTTTTTTACTAACTTGAAGTAAGAATGAGTGGATGGCGCTGGATCCCCAAGCGTCCACGTGCGCGCGATGCAGAGATCGCAACAGCAGCGTGACGCGGGCGCTGTTTCGAGCGCTGCCTTCACTAACCGAGCGAACCACATTATTCTAAAACAAAAATACAATAACATTTCCATAATGATTGTTAGTTACCTAACTAGAAAGTAAGAAACAGAGCGCTGTATATTCCTTTCTCAGTCACACAAAAACAAAGAAGAATACCTATATAAAACATTTTTGTGACTCACAAATTGTGAGTAAAAGAGACAAAGCATTAGATCTTTTATCCCTCATCGCGTGTCGTTCTTTTGTATGGTGGAAACTTGATGCTCCGAATTTTGTATTACCAAACTATGGATTCACTGCATTTTTTGTTCCTCTACTAGGTCCATATAGTACTATATACTAGGTCCATGATACCTCAGTATTAATGTATCAAAACTTACTCTTTTCAGCTCTGAAATAATGTCCGATGGTTCCAGAATGGGCGTGCAGTCAATTATGATTATAGTTGAGTTGCATTCTTTCACGACATACTCCGCTATAAGGCTAGAAAAAAAAAACATCCGTATGCTAAATTCGTATTTTTTTTGTACAAGAATCAAAAATCATTTTGAGTTTAGATATACACATACTTTTTAGCGCAAGCGTCAGGTCCGACTATAAGAAGATGCGAATGATCGGAAGCCAAGCAAGCCCTAAGGATCGGTTCACACGAGGCGAGTCGCGGCGATAAGTATAACGACTCCGAAACCCACTCGCCTGCTGACATTACTGCCGTGCTGAGCTTAAACCGCAGTAATAGCAAAAACGCGGTTTTGAGAAAACGGCGTTTAAAGTTTAGATTTCATATAAAACAATCTCAAAGAAGATATTTGACAAAAAAATTAATGCAAAGTGAAAGGAAAATTTATAAACTATCATTAGATGCAATAATACAATATAATTTCTTTAAAATAAAATAGTTATAGGCATTAATTGATTTTAGCCCCTATTACTGCAAACATTTTTTTCAAGAATTCTGAACAAAAACTTACTAAAATGCAGTAAAATCTCCTAATACTGCATTTTGGACCACTTTTTTTGTCATTTTACTATTTAAAGTGCAGTATTCATGTGATAATACTTCATTTTAATGCGGTTTTCTATAGGATAATTCTAAAGTTTCTCGCTTGCAGTAAAATAAAAACTAGCATTAATTTAAAAAAAATGTTTATTCTCTCTTAGAACTGCTATTAAAACATAGTTTTTAGAATAACTATAGGAATCAGAACTCATAAATATTTAATTACCTAGTTTTTTTGATAATCTCAGCATTAATGATTGCGACTTCATCTAAAATAAAGTTTCATAATCTTCTAAATTTTCTCATTTAAATCATTATCTATGACAATGAATAAAAAAAAGATTAAGATTAGATTTTAAAAGAGAAATGAAAGGCTTTTTGTATGATTTTATATTAAAGTTATTGAAATAAAATAAAATTTAATCACGGCTGCACTCACTAAGTTAGACAAATTCTTACAGATATTTATTATAGGATACAAATACCCTGAGGTAGGTAGGTGCTAATAAAAAATGACTGTCTTTTTGACTAACATAACTAGTTATTAATGCTTCATATTAATTAAACTCAGTCATATTATTATGTAAGTTACACTTTTTTACACAAACACCATTGTTAAATTATACCTTGGTATTCATTAAGTCAGATTTTCATGTTTAACTATTTGTATTGTCATTGATCATTAATAAGTGTGCAGTATGCAAAGTTTTAATTTAATCCGGAACTTTCGAGGCATCATTCACATATGGGTCATGGGCACTGAACGCGTTAAATTATTGATTGTCTTTACTGAAGAACTGTGTCGTTTGGCGATGTTTTTCGCAGTATTTTGCGAGCCAGTCTTAATAATTTCGTAAGGTTACTTACTAAAACGCAGTATTAAGGGAATATTACTTCACTTTACGTAAATGAGCTAACATAAATCAGTTACATAAAACTAACTAACATGCAGTAAAATGTATCAATATTATGAATACTTTGGTTTTTGCCTTATAACTTTAAGCACCAATACCTACTAAACTGCAGTATTATTTGTTAAAACTGCGTTTTACTTGGTATGGGTACAGGCATTTATAAATCATTTACCAGTTAGACTGCAGTATACTGTGTGTAATACTGCAGTTTAATTGGGAATACAAGTAAAAAATAATATTTTTACAGATTGCAGTAAAATCAACTTGTATGGAGTGAAATAATACTGCATTTTAATTAGTTTTATCTTTTAATCTTCTAGATCAAACAACCACCTAAAGTACGACAAAATGTTATGTAATACTGCACTTTAGTAAGGAAACACATCAAAATCTCGTGCAGTATTATTTTTACTGCGGTTTAGCTGGGAAACATTGTAAAATTTGCGTGAATTTGTTGCAGTTTTGACTTTCCTTCTTCCTTAAAAACATAAAATAAAATACTTCCATACCGTTTTACGAAAAAAAGAATAGTTTGGTATGTAGGTATTGAAATGAGGTATCAAGCTGTGTATTTATCTCAAAACCGGCCAAAAGCCTGTTACTGCGGTTTAAGCTCAGCACGGCAGATTAGCGGAGGGGGCGGCGGGCCCAAGATACTTGATAGCTGTAAAAAAAACAATAAAACAAAACATTATTACGACTTCCACAAGACACGATAATATACATCACTTCAGATCAGGCATTAAGGTATCATCAGCACTCTTTGAAGATGTCTACCTAAGGGTTTATAAAATAAATATGTAGTATATGCTAATATTAGGATACTTACTGGTTTACTGACCACCGGTCGGTCGGTGGGTGGAAGGTATAGAAGTCATAAAGGAAAAGAAATGGATAAGAACAGCACAGGGCCGATTAGAGTGGCGATTTTAGCTGCAAATTATGAAATTAAATAGTTATAAAATACCTCTTCATGTAAACTGGCGACCGAATTCTCCTTCACAATGTCTGTAATGCTCCTCTCAACTGCTTCATAAACTATGTCTTCAGGGGATGTACGCATCGGGTTGTGCATTAAATTCTGAACAACGTATTCAAACTGCACCAATATTTGTTTTACCTGCAACGAAACATAAGTTTTAAAAATTCAGTTATTCGTAAGTAAGTTATTGCTTTATCTAAAATAATATAAAAAACGTGACCAAATTTTTATAGAGTAAATATTAATTGAGAAAAGCCCAAATTTTCAAATTCAATGTTCTGAATATTATTTTATGCTGCATCATTTTCCTGTAAAGTAAGTTCTTGCTGTATAAATCAAACTATGAGGCAAATAAATCGATATGTTATTTATAATTCTCTACTTACTAATGTCATATTATAAAGTTTCAGAAGCACGTCGTTTTTGTGCGCGCTAAACCATTGAACGCATTTTTTAATGACTTGGTACAAAAGCGGCAATGCTGACTTGACGTTGTCGTTATCAACATCAGCTCTTTTCATCCAGCTACTCAGCAAGTCTATTTCACAGCTGACATCCTCGCTAAAATATGAGTAATTTAAATTAATTCAATCGTTTAAAACTATTTTTAACAGACTATAAAAAGGTTTTCAATTTGTCGGAATCTTTTTAACTCCGGGTGGTCCCATACAAATTTGGTAAGAATCTGATAAGGATCGTCGGAGTGATGAACAGAAATACACATCAAGAGGGCAGCATATTGCTCTCCTTAAAAAAATAGAGTCTATTTTTATATATTTTTTTATTTTGTCACTTGTCTTCTTATGTTTTTTCTAAGTATTTGAGAGATGAATTACCTAAGCATACTTATACTTACAGTCAAACAAGTATAGAGAATACAAGAAATGCAGTGGCCAAAACGAGATGATAATCTCTGAATACATAAGAAAGTGATGGGTAATATGATAATGCTACCGATAGATAAGCTTTTGAATAAGTGAATGCTATAGGTAAGTAGCAAGTAGAGCCCGTCTCTATTCAGAATAAATAAAGTAGGCTTTAGCTATCCTAGCTTCTGTGGGAATCCCCCCACGAGCGTAGACGCTAAAGTAGGTTACATTACAACATAGCATTGCATACAACATACCATATCAACAGATATATCAGTAACATAGCTTACCTCAGCAGAATAACCCCCATGCGAGATACGGTGGCCGGCGAAGCGTGTTCCAAACTATGCGTCTCGAATATAAAGTTCACGTTGGTCCCGAACTGAATCCTCCAGCCGGAAGGCAGCGTGAGCAGCCGATTGTCGTCTAATACTGAGTTTAGTGCCTCTACCCACTCGGGGTCTATATCACCGTCACACACAACCCATGACCACACATCTGTTTAAATAAAGATAGCATTTAGTGGAAAGATCTAGTGACGGATTTTTAGAGCTCCATTAGGGATTCTAGGGATCGACGATTTATCATGCTTTTAACGAAGCATAGAAGCACTTAGATGTTAATGAAAATAATCCATATAAGTAACTACTTTGTTACAATACAGTTTCTACTAAATATATTGAAATACGTAAACTATTGAAAAAAAAAAGCCTGTGAAATCAAACAGGGGTATACATTTAGAAAGCGATCAAGATAATTTAAACCGGTATTTGGCCAATTCAAATACTTTGACACAAAATATTCCACACTACAAAAATGATATTCAGAAAAATCCTAACAGAAACATCATTCACACGTTAGATTTCATTGATAGATAAAATGACTATTCGAACAAAGTTTTGTTCCTTTCATTTGTTGATAGATTGGAGAGGTAAAGTCATAATCACCTGGCGGTTGATTGGACACCTCCAAAGCAGTTGCCGATATGACTCCGTCTGTCCACTGACGCGTGTCGTGGTCTATATTCCCGAGCAACCACTCGCGACTCATCGCTTTAGGACATATTATGTGCTCCACTATGTTCTTCCCTTGTATGGTTAAAGCCTAAAAAAAAATTGTATAAGTATGTTGTAAATGAAAATGAATTATTTATTTAAGTATATTAAATTCTTTACCGCATTCAATAACAAAATAAATGCACAATTTGATCTAATGAGTCCTAAAATGTTACTATGGTTTTCATGGGAGTTTGATAAATAATATTTACACCAATACCAATTCAAGTCAAGTTTAGTTAACAACTTCAGTTCTGACTAAAATTAGAAAACTCTAAACACCCCGACTTATGTTACCTCCTACAAATAAAGGAAAATGAAAAAATATATAATCATTATAGGAAATTAGCGCAGGCTTCGAAGACCAAAACGCTGAACATGACAAATTGATAGAATGATTAGTTACTAAAGTTGTATACAAAAATATCTAATGCTTTGATTACTATCTCAAATAACACAATACCAAGTACTTACATGACCCGACCCGGTATTTTTTTTTCTGCAAATGTTTGACGCGCTAGAAGTTAGAACAGTTTACCCTTTACACGCTTCGTTATCAAAACAAACATTAATGAGCTTACGTTCTTCAATAGCCGCCTAATGGTCGTCTTCCCCGAACCGGGCGGCCCCACAATGACGACGCCCATTCTCTGCTGGAGTTGTTCGTAAAACTCGACACATTTGCGAACCTGTGCAAAAAATATTCATTCATAGATATTCCTAAATGTTATGTTAGAGATTTGCTTAGATTTTAGCACACGCAAACAGTTTTTTGTATTAGGTAAGTTATTTAATTAAAACTTATTTATGTTCTTGTAGAATACCTACATCGTTCATTAAAGTAAGTTCTCTAAGTAAAAAAATGATGCATCGTGACAATCATCGCAGGTCAGCTTAAATGCTGGTTAATCTTCCGATTTCAGTTTCCATTGAGCATTTGTCATCTCTTTTCATTGACAAGAGAGTGACAAGAAAAAACATTATCTAGGTAGATTAGCTAAACTGACGGTTGTATCTTAAAAACATATAAAAACTATCTAAGTAGTTTGTTATTGTTGAAAAGAGAACACTCACCTGCAAACTGTTTTGAGTTAGTTTTAAATTGTCAGAAGACGCTTCAATAGCTTTAGTGATAGGATCTGAAGTAGATTCTTCCACAGGGACCCCCGGGAATACCAGGGACAGAATATTTTCGAACCTGTTGGAATAAAATGTTCACACGACAATTGAGTCACAGCATTTAATTTAGCATAGAAACAGATGTTTCTATGATGTGATGCCACAGCGCACACTTGTATTAGAATACATGTGCGAGTGTTACACAGATACACGCACACAAACAAGTTCTGAGACAGCTCATAAAGTTTTTATCACGATAAGTAGTTAATATATGTAGTTAATACCAGCCGTGAAGCTGTTGGTCAGTACAGATTGAATATTTTACAAAAACTATACCATATTTTAATATAATTATGGTCAAACTCTTTATTATTGGACCTTGGACTGTTTTTTATCCTGGAAACCTCAGATCGATTCCATTGCATCACGCACTAGGAAAATGATTTTCGTTATCAGAAAACTTCGGCATGCACTAGACCTTGTCCATCTAAAAACCGTCTACCTGTCTCTGGCTCAGTCTATTCTCACGTATTGCATAACAGCCTGGGGTGGCTCTCCCAAAACCTCACTTTTGAGACTTGAAAGAGCCCAAAGAGCAGTTTTAAAAGTCATGGCTAGAAAACCATTTCGATTTCCCACGACAGAAATATATAGCTACTGCAACGTTTTGACTGTCAGACAATTATTTATAAGACACACAGTTCTTACTAAACACTCCCAGCTACCATACGATCCTAGTTTGTTCGACAGACGCAGATCAGACAGGGTTTGCAAAGTTGAATCCCGGAGAACAGAGCTTGCAAGTCGGCACTTTCCTCACATCAGCTCGTTGCTGTACAATCGTGCCAACTGGCTTCTTAATATTTATTCCGTAACTGTCCACGAATGCAAAATAAAACTGTCAGGTTGGCTTCAACCACTGTCCTATGAGGATACAGAAAACCTTATTAAAATTATTACGTAAATTCTATTTCTTCTTTTCTTTTCTTTTCTAGCAGTCTACTTTTGAAAGGCCAGGATCGATTTGATGGTGTCGTTTCTTTTTAGAATTTCTACAGCCACTTTTTGAATACCTACATTGCATTGCATTGTCACCTGATTTAAATCATGTACCTACGCATAATTTCAGCTCGAACACCGGGAATCGAATTCACTAATATTTAACTTTTAAAATTTGATTACACACCCACGTACCTATCCATATAAAAGTTTCTAAATAGGGGATCTTCAAGGCTCGCTTCGCTCGCCTGAAGCAAAGTGGCAGACAGATACCTTTCAGCGTCCTGTCGCGTTAGTTTGGACATGTTGTTAAGAGCCAGCACTCGTCTGACTGAAGCGCGCTGCGACTCTAAAGGGTGCGATGCGCGCGCTTGAAGCGCTGTGCCGCAGCTGCCGACAGCTGCTTTCAGCGCTCGCAGGCCCCAGTCATAGTGACGCTGAGCACTTAGAAGGGAACTGAAATAATGAAAATAAATTTTAAAAAATAATGGCCCAAGAAAGAAGGGTTAAAACTACTTAAGGCTTTCTAATGTTTCAATTCTCGGCCTGAACTTTGGAAATGAGAATGGAGAACAGATGGTTTATCTAATGTGATAATTCAGCCGGGTAAAAATTATTGAATATTTTTGTACTGAAGACGTTTACATAATTCAGAACGCTACCATCAACCAAGATCTATCCTTGATACTAGTCATGAACTTATTGAAAGTCTACAAACAAGAATACAACAAACCTTGCCATAGCTTGCCATAGTAAAGACGTTATGCAGATTCAAAGCCAACTTGTCGGCTGCGGCATGGCTATAGGACGGAGCACTCTCTAGCGATACAACGAACCTTGCCATAGTGAAGACGTTATGCAGATCCAAGGCCAACTTGTCCGCGTTGAGAATGCACCTCGCCGCCAGCAGATGTGCGGCGAGGTGGTCCGCCCTCGGCTGCAGCATGGCTATGGGGCGCAGCACTCGCTCTAGCGCGGCGGGCAGCGCGCGCCGGCCGCCGTACCCGCGCCCGGCCGGGTTCATCGTCGCCGCTACCCCGCACCACTCCGATACACTCACCTGATGCGGGCACCACACATTGCCTTCAACTTCGTTCCAACATCAGAATGGCCAATGGCAACGCTCCGTTTGTGTCGAATAACCGTAAACGGAGCGTTGCCATTGGCCATTATAATGTTGGAACCAAGTTGAAGCCCATGTGCCGGCATGAAATGTATCAATATCCTTGGACATTTCACGCAGCGTCATCTAGTTCCAAGCTGAGCAATTTAACGCTTGTTATGGTAACCAGATGACTGACCTACTTACTTTACATGTAAATACATACATTATTAAAGATAGAAATACCAGACCCGGAACAAATATCTGCAAAACATACAAACATTTGCGACCGGAATAGAACCAACAACCTCCTGTGTCTCAGCTGGCTTACAGACCAACTGAGCCACGGTGTCATACGAAGTTCAGAATGTCTATAACATATACTCTAGTCTTGTCCTGAAATACAGTGTAGAATTAGTTCGGTTAGGTTAATAGGTTTTAATGTTTCTATTACACTGTATTTTGCTCATTAAAAAATGTTTACTTTACTTTCGTATAGTGGTCTAGCCTAGTGGTTATGTGAACCAAAGACGATTAATATCTAGAAGACAGACAAAGGCCATACACAAAATCGTAACCCTAAAAAATAGCCTGAAAGCTCTAAAACATCAATTTTATCCAAGAAATTTCAATTACTTTCTAGTTAAAAATGTTTAAATATTGAATATTGTTGCTACCTACTACTAAGTATTGAAATTTCTTGGATAAAATTGATGTTTTAAAGTTTTCAGGCTATCTGGTACTGCGGGATCGGGTTACGATTTTGTGTATGGCCTTTGTCTGTCTTCTAGATATTAATCGTCTTTGATGTGAACTAAGAAAAATAAACATAGAGATGTATTACTTGTTTTCCATTTAAGATTGCCGTAGCAGGGTTGGGTTTGTGTAGCAGCGCCTTCAAAAGCGAGGCGAGTTGATGCGAGATCGCGGCCAGAGTGTCGGCGGTCAGACGATTGAACTCGTCGAAACATCCCCAGGCGCCGCACAGTGACAGTCCAGTCAGCAATCTGCCCATACATTCAGCGTCCATCGCCTATGAATACTCAGACGGTATATATATTGAATATAAGTAGATAAGGAAAACGGAAATGATAAGCTTTACGTTTGCTTTGTTAGGTAGAGTACCTACAGTGGGGCTTCAGTAAAACTTTGATGGATACCGTGCACCAATAAATGTTTAAATTGAATTATTACTTTATTAGAAAGAAAAAATGGGGCTATATTAGAATTTGAATTAACACAAGTGGCTGGCATTATTATTTTTTCTTATAAAAACAAACTTCAATTTTGTAAGATGACAGCAAATTCGTGGACTATCGAGGTGCATTTCTCTTCATAAATCCGAAGATCCACGTTAGAACACTTAAAACATAATTTTTGTTTATGGTACCACCTCGGGTTATACCTACGCTTACAAAATCGGAATAATCGGTGAATTAACATAAGTACATAAAAAAATACCTACATACAGTGGAACAAAAAACTTCCTGTGTTAAATCGGTTAAATTAAGATGAAAAGAAAAATGATTACCTCATCGCAATTAAAAATGAGAACTAATCGGCCGACTAGTCCGCCCAACGCTTTCACAGACTCCGTTTTACCAGTACCTGCTGGGCCGAAAGGGTTCCCAACAAGGCCGAGGTGAAGTGACTGCAATGAAGAACGTAGCTTTAAAAATCAGCCATGTGCGAGTCGGACTCGCGCACGAAGGGTTCTGTACCATTATCTATACAACTTTAGACACTATATACTTACAACAAGCAAAAAACAGCAAAAAATAATTGTTTGTTGTATGGGAGCCCCCTTATATTTATTTTATTCTGTTTTAAGTATTTGTTGTTATAGCAGCAACAAAAATACATCATCTGTGAACATTTCATCTGTCCGACCGATTATCACGGTTCTTATGATACTGACAGACTGACAGGGGGAGTCTTAAGTAATAGGGTCTCGTTTCTATGAACACTGCCCGGAAAAATCTGAGAAATGTCGACTCGCGTAAAGGTACAATAATATTTATCACCTATCTATTAATTTGTTTTTTTTTTTATATATACTTAATAAAACTTCTTCATCTTTTAAGTTTACGTTGAAAAGAGACGACTTAGTAAATAATTAAATATCCTAACCAGTTATGATTAATTGTTAATACCTGAGTAAGAATGAGAAAGCATTCGTCAGCTAATTGTGTTCGCACGAACTGGCCTGTGTTTACGCCTAGGTACTCATACGAGTATGAAATTTGAGCCAGCCCCATTTTAGCTATAACATCTTTGGTGCTCATCAAATAAAATCTGAAAACGAAATTGATTTTAGGTAAGTAACTTCCGTTAAATTCGATGATAATGACTTATTTGTGTGTAAAAATAATGATGTAACCTCAGCTGTTTCTGCCAAAGCCAGTCGTTCGTGGAAGTAACATTTTTTTCTATGAGAATCCTTATGACGGACACATAATGAGCGCACTGTAATAAGAGAGCCTGTCTTTTGTTTCGTTCGCTTTCGTCCTCTACGTCCGCCGAAGCGTAATACAAATTCTCCTTTTCAATAGTCGCCTTTAACTTGTGGAGATCTCTAGATAAAATAGCTCTTTCCGCTTGCTCTGTGAATCTTATGTTCTGAGCTAGACATAGAATTTGTGTCGGCATAGTAAACGGATCCTGCTCTTGTAAGGAGTTTGTTACGACACATTTCAACGTCATGTTTCTGAGTGAAGAGCGCATTTCTGTTTCAAGATTTTTGAGCCAGACCTGTAAATAAATAAGATCAATACTGCATTTAAGGCTCAACTTACTAATAATCGTGGATCTGTCGCCATAGTAATATTGTTATCTGTCAAAAAGTGTCCTCATTTTTGTTGTCTAAAGAAAGTTGCTATGGCGATCAATCTACGATCATTCTTAAGTTTAATATTGAAACCGGCTGTAAGTCAGTAATAGGGTCTCATCGGCGCCTTGCGGGTACAGATACTACGGAACCCTAAAATAGTAATCGATGTAAGAACTTCACAGCTAATAATATACTCAACAGACGTGTCAACGCTCTGTAAACTTCCTCCCCTCATGATTTAAGAATAGATGCCTTTGACGTAACTATTCATATAGCTAACTTACCTCAACGGGACAGTCTATATCGACGGGGTGCTCAAGCTGAAACGTTTCGCCGTGGTGGCTGCACATCGCCGTAATCGACATTTCCCCAGGGCCCAGTCGGACCCCAGTTGTTCCCGGGAAAAGCTTTTTAAGGTGTGTCTGCATGACTACCTCGCGGCCTTCAGCCCCCGCACGTGCCTGGCCCAGTAACTCTAGCAAGTCGTCGTCGCTTAGGAAGTAGAGTCTTGGAAAAATTGATCGTTTTTCCTAAAATGTAAATGCAATCCTCTATTTTAGATACTAGCTTCTGCGCGAGGCTCGTGCTTAGCACCAACATAGCCCAGACACTCAGGCTCAGGGATGATTCAGTTTTCAGCTACATTTTAAAAATATTTAAAGCCCCATAGTTTTGGAGATCCAAACTAAGAAATAAATACTTAAGACTGTAACATTTAAATAAGATTTGAATTTCAGAACGCTGTAGTGCCTGTGACATTATTGAGATGGAATGCCTAGCACTTTAGCCAAAATCTCAGCTCTAGCCATAAGAAATGTATTATCAATATAAACAAAACTGTGAGTTTCATCACAATGTTTTTCCTAGAATGCCAACACGGCTTCAAATTAGAAGAGGGTATTACATTATCTGTGGCACTACCAAGTACAGAAAACGGTTCTTCCCCATTTTGATAACTAAGGTAGTTATCTGTCTTGCATGTTATACAGACAGCATGCATGCACAATGTGCAAGAACAAAGCACAAAAATGTTTTTTAAAAACTACAAAGTGATTTATTTCTAAGCTCTTTACATAAGTTTTAAGACGTAACAGTAATTTAGATCGCTTTAGATGTTAAATTGCCAAAGTTGGCCACTTGCTCATACGAACGAACGAATTGCCAAACATTCAACTTAGTTTTTTTTTCACTCAAAGAAAAAACACACAATAACATAAAATAAAAATACCTACTTACATATATGTATATATCTACTCACGTCTATATACTGATTGAGTGCTGATTGACAAGCGAGGAGCTGCTCTGATATTGAATCCAGCATCGGCTGGAGTCTGGTCGATTGAAGTAACGCAGTCAGCCGTGAGTCGGATTCCAGGATACGAGTCACTTGTCTGAATCCCTGATCCACTTTCCTGAACTTCGCACCGAGGTCACCGTCGTCGTTTGATAAGATTGGTTCAAGATATAACCATCTGTAATGTTTCTTTTTTTTAATAAACATGCATCTATCTAGTCTAGGGAACTAACCGAAGAAACTGTAGGTAGGTATCCTCGTTGAAGGATAGAAAAAGTGTAATCGCTGGAAAATTGTTGATTCTAAATAGAAATAGAGATTCAAGTCTGAAACATTTAATACACAAGCGGCAAAATTGAAAATGTTATTAAAACGACATCAATTTCGTAAGCAGAGAGCAATCCTGCATTTGCGAGGTGTATTTCTGTTCTAAGACAATCCTGAATTTTTTTAATGGGACAACTTTGGGAGTAAGTAGGTATGTATAATCTTTCAAACAAAAAAAGAATTTTCTAAATCGGTCCACTATTGACGCAATAATCGGTGAAAATACATTCAGTGGAACATAGAACCTTGATTGAAGTCGGTTTAAAATCAGTTGAATACCTATCTAAAGTTTTAAACGGATGTCGACAGTCGCTGCAGTGAGCCTGTTTATAAAAAATGATAATTATCACTTGACTATGCTTAGGTAACTCTTTAAATAATGTCTTGAGCAAATAATTAGGTACCTATCTACTAAATATTGTGTAGTTTATTTGATAAGATATCCGTTACTAAGTCAGGATGGAATTATGTTAAAACATAATACCTAATGTTTTTCTATCTGTGTTTCACTAGATACCTAGTAATTCAGTCAGGTTGTTAGCCTGATGTTTGTAAGTTTTAGATGAGAGTAACATACTTTTTTTAAATTAATTGTCATAGGACTACCAGCAATTACTATTCTAGATATCACACAAGACACACTATTTCTGAAAGTGACACTATAAGTAGGCTAATGATGATAATGTAAGATGAGAAAGTAAGAAATAAAAAACAATCATTATAAAATTATGAATTATTTATTAACAATTATGTAAGTATTGGTGCCTTAGAATATGTAAGTAATACATTTAACCGAAGAAATGCAATATTTATAATGTAGGAAACAAATCAGCCTCTTATTCTAGGAAAACTTACTAGTATTAGGTACTTTACCAATTTATCTTTTAACAACACCATGCAAATTGTACGTACCTATACCTACATTCACAGACATATTATACATAATAATAAAAACCAAATATTTAATTTTAAATATTATCATTTAGTATTTTATTGTTGAACAGTTTTAGAACATTCCTAACAGATTAACTTATCTTTGGAAAATAAAAGCAAAATATTGTAAGCATTTATAACAAAGATAATTAAAATATTATTACCCTAAACTTAACCTACAATTCGATTTCGGTACAGTTATGTAGCTGTAAGTTGTCAGTGTACCGGATGTTTTATTTAAGTACCTAGTTGGCATGAACGGTTTTTAAAAGTTTAGATACTGACATGAAACTACTATATTTACAATTGTAGGGTTCTAGAAGAATATTTAACGAAGTTAACAATTACAAAGAGTATAAAATTGGCATTGTTCATACATTTTTTACAATTATCTTCCTATATTTACTTCCCTGTTGACTATAGATATTGATCCGAAAGATTTGATCAAGCACATCATTATGTACATTAAACCGTTATAATAAGATTGCTTAGTAGGTCCATTAAATACTATACATAAAAGGTTGTCGTTTAGTAAGGCTCTAAACTTGCATCGTTTTCAGCTCTCGTTTACAACCCATGCTGATTAAATATAATACAAACACAATGTAGTCTTACTACGCATTTTTAATAAATTGACTAATAGTATTATGTATGGCACATTATTATTATTATCAAAACGTTTAAGGGGATGTGTATTTTATCGTAAAATAGCATCGTATGGAATCAGATATGGTACTATGTTGTACAAGATCGATAGTAGTCAGATCGCTTGGATATTTCAGAGAGATAATAATTCATTTGTGTATTTAAATCGCCTATTTCTTTTTCTAGCAAGTTCAATTGCTCATTGTGCCCATTATATAGTTCTTTCATGCTTTCGAGTACTTTAAGCTGCGTTTGAGTCTCGCTAGCAAGTTTTGTTGCTCGATTGAGTAATAGCTGAGCACGTTCCCTGGAGTTTGATGTTTGGCTGGCTCTCTCTGCTAATGACATATTAGTTTGCTTAAAATCTTGCCTAAGTTGGCGTGCCATCTGTTCGGCGCCTTCAGCACGATTTACAACATCGTTTGCTTCTTGTTTTACTTGATCGGCATCGCTTTCTATTCTAAGGATAACTTTTTTTAAATCAGAGAGACGTACCCGTAATTTCTCAACCTCATCTTTAGTTTCATTAGCTTTTTTCTGTGCTTGTTCAGTCTCTGCGGCTATTGGTATTAGATCACCTTTGGCGGCTTCTATGTCACTATTTGCTTTTTCAATAGCATTTGCAGCAGCATCTTGTGCAGCTTGCGCTTCATCAAGGGCTTCTAAAACTTTATTGGCCATTTCTAATGTTAAATTTGCTGATTTATTGACAGCAGTTGCATTTTGTTTAAGTGCTTTAGCTTTTTCTAGATCTGGTTTAGTTTCAATAATGATATTTTCAATGTTTTTCAGCTGAGATACAGAAGAGTTTATTTGTTGAGATAACTCTGTTATTTCTTTAGGCTCTATTCTTATGGACAAATTTAAAATCTCATTGGCTAATGTTCTCACATCAGTTGGTGTGTTGGATGTATTTGACAAGAATTCTTTTAATTCTGCTGTCAATTCCTGGCTATCATTAGTTATTCTTTCTGCTGTTAATTTAAAATCATGTGATTTGGTGTACAATTCATTGGCACGCGATCGGACTGCAACTGTATCTTGTTTTACTTGTGATATTGATCTAAATAAGTCTTCAGCTGTAAGCTCATGCTCTTTAATTCTATGTTCAGTTTTATTAGCAAAATCTAGAGATTGCTCAGCTTTGGTTACAGCTCCTTGATCACATGATATGCCACCACATTTCCCACAGCCTGCACCACCACAGATGTCACAACTGTCACTTTCTTGGCCACACATTTTTTCATTTAATTTTGGAATGCGCCCTTCTAAGTCTTTCAATTGTGTTTTTAAGTCATCCAGTTTTTTGTCGTTATCATTTTGGCTGTTATTAAAGTTGGCATATTGCATTTCAATGAGACGGTCAGTGTTTTTTATTTGTCTATCAGTATTTGTAATAATATTTTGTACGTTATCGGCATCCTCAGAAGCTGTGAGAGCTCTTTGTTTAGCCTCACGAGTCAAGTTCAGTGCGCCTTCTAAATTAGCTTCTTGCAATTTGGTCGCATTATTACCTAATTCAAGTGTTTTTGCTTTTAAGTGATCAATACTAGACCTTAGGCCATCTAAAGTAACATTACCAAGGTTAATTTTTGAAGTTACAGCATTTAAATTTTCATTACTATCCTTGACTTTCTTATCAGCTTGATCAAGTAGATTTTGTAAATTAGTGACGTTTGATAATAAATCACGGACAGTACTCTGCCCTGTTTTAGCACTTTGCAGTAAGTTTTCTACATCAGACAGTTTTTTGGTCATATCATCAAAGTCTCTAGTATAAGCTCCAGTTGCTCCAATTACTTTTATTTTGCTAGCGTTTCCTATAGCGTATTCAGTTTGTATGCGTAGGTCATTTATTATGAGATCCCAGCTATCGAAACATTCTCCACAAGCGTAGCACTGAGGGGCTTCTCCGAGATAGCCTCTTGCACAAGTGTCACATCTATATCCTCCGATACCTGGTTTACATATACATGAACCATTCTCACGCATACATTGTCTGGAAACAGAGCCATACAAATCACATTCACACTCATGGCATTCTATATTTGGATTGCCCCAATAGTTTTCTTGGCATTGGTCACATTGTCGACCACCGTGTCCAGGCTTGCAGTCACATTTACCAATATATGGATTACATTGCGAAGACAAGGATCCAATAGGATCACACTCACAAGGGTCGCAGCCTTTTCCAATAGCTATTCTCCAGTGGTTTTCTGTGCAAAGATCGCAATTAACACCCATAACGTTGTTGTAACAAGGACATTGGCCCGAAACACCGTCACAGTTTCCAAGGGTAAAGTTAGTTCCCAACTTAGAACAATTACACTTGTAACATGCTTTTTCTAAAGCGTCTCCATAGTATCCTTCTTTGCAAACTTCACAAGAGTCTCCGGCAGTGTGATGAAGACACTGCATGCATTTCCCAGTGTAAGGATCACAGTTTCCAGGTTTAGTAATATCAGTATTATCATTGCATTCACATTTTTCACACGTCCCTTTGACAGGGTCTCCGAAGTAATTATCTGCACAAACATCACAAAGTAATCCTGCATAGCCCTCTTTGCATTCGCACACAACATCTTTCGTCTCTGGATCTAGCTCGCAGCGATCAGCATGGCTACTTTTACTAAGGTCTCCCTTGACACCAGGGCAAGGACAAGGTCTACATGGTATGTCGACACCCAGTCGTGGGTCTCCGTAATATCCTTCAACACATCTCTCACAGCGGTGACCTTCAGTATAATCTCTACATTCTTTGCATGCACCTGATTTATCGTCACATTCGATAGCATGTCCGTTGCAGTCACATTGTTGACAATTAGGGAAGTTGAAATATCCTGGTTGACATAAATCACACGCCCGACCGTAAGTGTTAGCCCTACACTTGCACTGACCGCTTGCTGCATCGCAAAAATTGTCAAGAGAACCTATGCTGTTACAATCACACCGTTTACATCCGAATTTACTAAATCCATACGTTCCAGGCGCGCATCTATCACATCTCGCTCCAACAATATTTTCTACACACTGACAGTATCCAGTATACGGATTACACTGATGGCTTTTAGATCCAGATGGATCACACTGGCATGATTGAGATCCATTTCTTATGTAAAATCCAATACTGGCATGATATTTTTTACAAATGTCTGGAACATTTTCTCTATTTAAATCATAATAGTATGAATCGCCACAGTTATAACGTTGAAATTCTTCTAGCATGGAACTATCATTTCCGAAAAATGGCAGGTCTTTAAATGATGGTATTAGAACGATAGAATCAATTAATATGGACGCTCTAGAGTTTGTATTGATGCCGTCTTGCCGACCTAAGTAAATGCGTATTTCAGTCTCTTTGTCTTTTTCTAAGCAAACAGCAGGGCTAACTAAAACGCTTCGTTGGTTTGATGGTAATCTTGCATAAACAGTATCGTCTTCTGGACGAACATTAGCGCAGGGAGAATCGGCGTCGATGGGATAAGGCCTCTTTACCAATATTGTAACTTCTTCCCAATTCTGTGTTGATTGAGGTTCATACCTAATTAAAACATTATAGTTCATACTTTTCTTTAAATTATTGATAACAAAGACTAAAGTACTGGTCTCCGGAACTTTCATAAAACCAGGACCTGTCCAAGTTTCCTTGCGGCCATCAGGGAAGTTTTCTCGTATAACAACATGACATAGTTGACTTTGAATAGCATTATCATCTATCTGAGAATCACATTGACTGGACTCTCCTTCAATTACAATTGAATCAAGAGCCCCAACAAAGAAGTTTTGAATGGGTTGGTCACAACGACGCCCAGTAACGTGCGGGCGACACTTACATTGTCCAGTTATCACATCACAATCACGATCCAATGAACCACCTACATCACAGTCACAAGCTAAGCATCCGTCATCACTGTCCGAAAGACCATAAAACTCGGGTAAGCACTGATCACAGTTTCTACCAGTAACATGGCGCTTGCAAAAACAATTTCCAGTACCTGAGTCGCATCCTCTTTCATTGATCGTACCTAAACGGTCGCAGGTACATGATTCACAACCTTCAGGGTTCCGTGGTTCAAAATTCCAAAAACCATCTCGGCATCTGTCACACCTAGGACCATCAACATTAGATTTACAAAGACAACGACCAGTTGTTTTGTTATTTACTAAGTCAGTTTCATCATCGCAAAGAATTTCTTGATCAGTGGTGCCTTCTGGATCACAATCGCATGGTCTACAGATTTCAGGACTCTGAATGTCTAAGGTAGGATCTTTAAAGAACTTAGGTTTGCATCGCTCACAGTTTACACCCATTGTGTTGTGTTGACAGTTATCACAAACACCCCCACTAATTTTTCCAGTTTTATTAAAGACAGCGGGGTCAAAATGGCACGTAGTTGCATGGTTATTACAAGTACACCGTTTGCAAGCATTAGATGTTCTTCCCACTGCAGGTTGCCAGGGAAGATCATTGTAGAAATCTTCACAGTATTCACAATTTAATCCTCTAGTGTTATGAGTGCATTCACAACGTCCGTGAACCATGTCAATCTTTGATTCCACGCCTGGCATAGGTAAACAGCGTGATGCGTGACCATAACAGGAACAAGATCCTCTCACTGTCATTTCATAAATGGCATAGTAATACTTTTCTTGAATTTCAGCTCGATTGTCCAGTTTGTCATCACCAAGAGTATGCAGTTTAGTAAAATTTATCCTAAGGTTTGTCATTCGCAATAAATTTTGGACTTCTTCTGAATAAGGGTTGTTTATAATCGGGGTTATATTGGGTGGTAGCACTCTGAATATGACTTCACCTTCACTAGACGGTGCCACTTTTGAATAACGTGTTTCACAGATCACTTCAGCCAGCGACCGCGGTGTTTCTTGAGGTACAGGGACATCATCACAGTTGTGTGCAAAGTATCGATACACGCGCCACGTCTTTCCAAAGTCGAAAGATCTTTCAACCAACATCCCTGCCGGTCGAAACGTTTTGAACTGTATAATCAAATGGGTGAAATGGAATTCCGCCTCCATGTCCAACTGAATTGTAACATTCTCTTTCCCGTTTTCGGATTGCCACCAGGATTTTGTTCGTGTTCCTGGATAATATTTATAGATGACATTTTGAATTCTGTGGTTAAGGTTCGGGTTATAAATCGTAGCGTTGGTAGAATCACACCAAAAACATTTCTTTGGTTCCAAATGAGATACAATGCAGTAGCGTTCGCGATCGTGTAGTCCGCAAGTAGATGAAGCAAAGAGTCGCGACTCTCGACCGATGAGAAGGTTTCCCGTGGCCGGGTAACAGGAGCTGAGTTCACAGGCCCGAGCTGACAAGCGAGGATCGTTTCGGATTCGGTCGTATACAGCGCCGCCGCCGGCGATAAGCGCGGAAACGATAAACAAAACGCGCAGAGCCATGGCGCGGTCCGGGCTCTCCGCGCGCCTCTCACTGCACTGTCGGTCGAGGCACGCCACTCTCGCGCCGCCCCGCCCTCCCCTCGCCCCTTTGCCCTATTCTATCCAGGGCTGAACTTTATATTTTAATCAGCATTTATTATATGGATATTGAATAAATCTACTTAGTTGTTATAAAAAGTTTCAGTTTTTGGAACCAAACCAATCAGCTTAATATTACAATCAGTTGGATATAGCTGATTCCAAACTTGCAATACCGCTGTCCTATAAACATAGTTGCTAACAACACTTGCTTACTAGCAGCTTAAAAAATATTTAAAACATGATAATAATAATTAGGTAAGGTCAACGTGGGGAACACCGTCTAGGCTCTAAGTCCGTCTAGTGGCAATAACTCCCATATTTGAATAGCTAGAGCCCTATAACTCGGTGGGTAAAACAGCATCATGGAGCTCGTTCGAACTTGGGATCATAGATGGCCTAATATCTATATTTTGTAAGAAACTTGACAGTTATTTTTTTGCGCGAATTTGGCACAAAGTTGGAGATTGACGTCTTGTCGAAAAATAAAAAAAAAAGCGGAAAATCTAACGAAATTTACGATTGTCTTTGATAACGTAAGGCATTTGCAGATCCAAGATTTGATTTCTGCTGTTCGATTCAATAATTAGGCATTAATTTAGTAATTATTACCGATTGAAAAAATATTACATTCAAATTTTCAAGTTGGGAAGTCCGTCTACCATGGATAAGGCAAGTCCGTCATATGCCGGTCTTGCCTTTTTATCAGATTTTGTCAACCTTTTATTTTATTTTCACAGTCTTAGGGAAACTAACAGCTAGGTTATAAAATTGATAACACAATATGTAATATGTAGCCAGGACTACATATAACGCGAAGGCCAATTACTAGTTCCCACAATCATGTAGTATAACAACAAATGCAAAAACAGACAGTAGACGACAAAATAAACAAGTTAAAAGTAAAACAGAGTAGGCAATATGTTTAAGTACATAATAAAAGAATTGTATGAAAGAATTTACACACATACATTAAAGAAATAATAAAAATAAAAAGAAAAGGTTAACCTAAATATTAGCCCTCACTCGCCACTTCAAAGTAAACATCGCAAAGTAAACGTTTGAGTTTACTTGTACTTGTAAAGAATAAGTCAATGTCATTATGCTTTCTAACTAAAGAATTAAATGAGCAAGATGCCCTTAATAAAAAGGCATTTTGCCTATAGTTTGTTCTAACAGTAGGCACAAACAGGGTGTCTGGCTTTCTCACTACAACTCTGCTTGTGCGCAGACCTATTTGCTCAAGAAGTTCAGGACATTCTACCGTGCCACTTGCTAAACTAAGAAGGTAAGTCAAATCAGCCAATAATAGTAATAATAGTTCACATTTTTTAAATTATTTTAGACAGTATGATTAGAAGTGTAGTTTTTTTTTAATACACCTGTCTACGTAATGATTGAAAAATATGCACTGGAATGTTTGCAGTAGGACTAGCATTACGTTTAACTGTCATTTAAACGCTTACACATTGTGAATGTTTAAGCACAAACCTATTTTATTTTATTTTCGATAATTTTACACGGCAATCAGCTTGGAATTGGCACGGACTTTATAGACAATGATCGTTTCATTACTGATTCTTCTTTTATAATTTCGCCATTTTGAGTTAGGTAGTGGATAGGTTATGCCAGGATTTGAATAAAATTCTAACCCCGTTTATGATTATCATGGATTTTAAGGATGATTTGTAGATATCATTTCCAATTTCTTACACAAATAAAGATTCGTTTATTTTTTTATGTTTTATTTATAAAAAAATACTGAGGGAAGTAATTCGTAAAAATGTTTGCAACCTCTGAAATCACGTTGTCACCAAAAATATGCCGGTCTTGCCCTTAGTTAGATATAATTTTATTTTCCTTGAAAAGTATACCTTACAATCAAATATTTAAAACACAAATTGCAACGGCAGTTTTTTATCTTTGATTTGGTACTGTTTTCATACATATTGGCTCACAAATTACGATTTTATTGCGAGATGAAATGACTAGACGGACTTACCTCAAACTGCTTGGGAAGTCCGTCTACACGCCGAGTTTAAAAAAAAATGCTATAACTAATGGGTTTATTACAATTAACCTTGTTTTCGGACTATTTTAAGTAGATTAATATATTACCAATATTTTCCGCTAACTCAAGTTCCTTAGAAAGCGTTTCTCGATTCAAAAAGTTAAATTTAAATTAAATTCAAGAATACTATGCCGGACTTCCCCACGTTGACCTTACCTATAACATTATAAAAACGCTATTTAATTGGACTTCATTGTACTCAATAACGATCTGCGCCAAAGAGTAATTATGCGAGGGTTAGGGCCTGATATAATTTGTTCTAGTTGACTGCTGTGCTGATACATGATTATTTTGTGAACTATAAAGGTAGGTACTCATATTAAATTTATTTTAAAGGTGTGATCAACATTAATTTGCTAAGGACAGAGTTATACTAAACGTCATTCATTTAGATAATTTGTATTTGCTTTGCATTAAATATCACTTGCCAAGTACAAAACAAAATAATTAATCGTCTTCTTTCTTAAAATAGCACGTCAGTTTAGGTACTTTTTAGACGAAATCAAATAATGGTGGAGAATAATTTTGTATTAAGTAGCTTTGGGTTAGTTACCCAATGGTATCGTATAGTAAAACTGAACAAGAACTAGTTTATTCATGTAAGTAATATAATAATTGATGGGTAAGGTACGCGGAAACTTAGAGATGCTGCGAGTCTCTCTGCAAAGTACAAAAAGCGGGCCACACCGCTGAATGCAGCCCTGCGCGAGGCGACGACCGTTCCCGCCCGCTCGCCTCTTGGTGTTCTCCGAAACGGGCACTAAACAACTAAAATAACACCACATTTCGGGATGCGCTTTTTGTTTTGGTCATTATTATGGCATCAGGCTCCTTCCTAGTTTAGGCCATTATACGTATATTCAGCAGTTTGGCTCTTGTAGTTTGTTTAAATCCAGCCAGGTTGCTAATAATTATATGCAGACTATTATTAAGTATAGATTAGCACAACAGTGGACATGGCCATGTGGTATTTACACACAGCGGTTTGGAGAGCGATGTGACCAGCCAGCCTTCCGTCCTACACATCCGCCGCTACTGATAACTTTCGCGATCTAATGACCGACCGCACAAAAAAGGCAGTTTCAAACTATTATTGTGGGTTAGCATGAGATAAACTCAATAAAATACAATTTTCTTAAATATGCTTTCAGAAGGAACAATAATTATATTATTACCAGGTTTTGGGCAGGTAGGTTACCTATAAAAAAAATAGTACCTACTCATTAGTTAGTTATTTAACCAGATAACAAAGTTGTCATTAAAATTACTAGTAAGTAAGTACTTATACTTTTACTTTTTTATTTGTGTGTGGAAGAGGAGTACTTAGGTACATTTAGATCTCAAGCTCCCAAAAAAATATTCGGCCTCTTTTAACTAGGAGACCGAGCACTGATAACTTGTAACAATTTCAACAGTATTGATAACCTTTTATCTAAATTAAACTGTAAGCCCGAAAAACTAAGCACAAATACCTAAATAGAAAATAATGCCTTTTCTATTTAGTAGGTACCTACTCATAGGTACTCACGTCTATTCTCGGTGTTCTATAATAGCGTCATTAATATCCACGCGAAACACTGGCTGATTGGTTAAGTCATCAGCGTCACTCCATCTCGGCAGAGTCCTAGGCACTTGGGCTTGACTAGCAAATTTACTATTTAGGAATACAAATTAAATGGGTGAACCCTTCGGTCGGACCCAAACTCTATACCTACATCAGAGAAGAAATCAATAAAATCGGTTTACAATTGGCTGAGATATCGCGGAAAATACCTACATAAAAAATATAGAGCCGATTTGAGAACCTTCTCTATTTTTAAAGTAGAATTTCACTTTCGAAAATCAGGCCAAGCGCATTGAAATGATAATTTATAGTTTACTTAGCTGCGCCCTGCGGTGTTACCCGCGGTGAATAGTTCCCATTCCCGTGGGAATACAGGGATCAAAAGTAGCCTATTCTTTAATTCAGGGTATAAGCAATTCTGGTACCAAATTTTATTCAAATCCGTACAGACGTTTGAGCGTGAAAGAGTAACAAACACACTTACACACACACACAAACTTTCACCTATTAGTAGAGAGGTTTGCTAGTGAATAAGATATTAACAAAAATCTGGTTGATGTGAACCCGATTTGTATATAAGAGTATAGGTATAAAACAAAGTCGGGTTTTTTAGAACACTTATAACTCCAGAACTCCTGGGCCGATTTTCATGGTTTTTGATTTATTGGATTTGTCTCCGTCCCGAATCTGTCAAACGATTGGTTTCAATCATTCCAGATTTTAACATAAAGAAGTTTGCCGGGACAGCTTGTAGGTATAAATTCTTATGGTGTTATTTAAGGTGCCTGTATATGGGTGAAACTAGCGCCACCTAAGCGAAGTTGCACTTGGTGGCCACCAAACTCTGTTTTCGCTATTCCTCCTAAACTATACAAAATGAAACTATTACATAGGTATTAAAAAAAGCTTATGATAGGTTTCACAAACTGTACATTCAGTTTTTTAAAATTCCTTTGTTCAACGCAATAATAAAATAAAATAGGCGGTGACGCTAGTTGCACCCATACAATTGTTTATTCTTAAATGGAAAAATTACCGCAACAAAATAAAACATAAAGGTTACGTCAATCAATTTATTAACAGTTAAAACTCTCTTACAGTTAAGAATAGGGGCCTATTATCTCTAAACATAGTATTCAATTACAAGTTATAATATAAATTCAGAAGACATGAAATTTCATACCTACGATTTCTTATGAAATAAATAGATTAGCGATCTGGGCAATAGTTTTTCTTGCTTTTATATTGTATCACACAGGTACAAAAAGTTGACTTCTTTGGATAGATAATTTCCTAAGAATATTAAGTAAGGTTACACCAACGTATTTTTTCTAAATGATACCAATAAATTCAGCAACCCAACCTGTACCACCGTTATTGACAGTTGTAACAAATACGATTTTTACAAAATTATCATTGCTTGTATAATCAGCCGGCCTCTCAGAACAATATGTAGATATAACATTGCCTTTACTATCAATAAGCTGTAAATAATTCTGATCACAAATAACACCAAAATCAAATACGCTAAATCTCAACTTGATGCGCGTACCGATGGGTGTTTCTAACTGCCACTCGCAGGAGGACTGCCGTCTGTATATTTCAGGATACATTGGACTAGTTACTTTACCAATTTCATTAGTTAACTTTCCACCGCAACCACGACCCTTATCAGTTGTAATATAGTTAATGTCATAATATACAAGATCATTATCATCACGACGACTGTATAAGAGCATATATCTGCCTGTAGAAAAAACAGGATATGTTTCATCAAAGTCTTTTTTAATAGAAACTAATTTAGTTGAAGATATATCCCTACCATCATATATATCCAGGAAGCATTTATCATTCCAATAATGTGGATTAACACTTACAAAATATGCAGATATTGTGTGATTTTCTGGAGCTGTTATAAGTGTATAGCATGAATCCGCCTCTTTCCTACCCGAATCTTCGCTGCTCATGTATGATGATTGAATTTTTCCTTGAGTATCAGTGTAATTCCTACCACAAAATCCAGCAAACGCAACTTCAATTTCGAAGCCTTTATACCGGGCAGAATCTGACTCTGCAGAAGTAATTAAAGTGATAGCCGTACTACCGGTTAGATAGATATCTGATGGTTTCTTAGTCCCACAGATTTGAACACGGCGTGGTAACATCTCTTCGTAATAGTAACCGTTATTTAAAAAGATATCTTCAATGTGACTTGCAACATAATCTTTTCCAAGAGAATTATTTCTTGGGATTGGGTGGTTAATTATTTCTAATTTATCCTTTTCACATTTAACAGAAGCACCTTGTGTTGTTGAGGATTGTAAGTCAAGGGCTATAAACGAAATACGAATCATGTCATTATAACGATCACCTGGATTCAAGTAATAAACACAATGTAAGGCTCGTGGAATAATACCTGTTTCGTAATTTGGTGATTTTATACGTTGTGATTTATCTGTTATTGTAAACCTGGATTTTCCACATAAAGATGATTGAACTGATAGCTTGACCTCGAATCCAGAGCTTTCGATTTCACCATCAGTTGCAAGTCTGATACTCATCAAATTATCTGACGAAAAAAGAATAGGCGGAGCTGTATGACCGCAAAAAGTACCTATTGTTAAGCTATCTGGATTTATACCATCTTTTATTTCCACAAAATCACAATCACAGTTGCTATAACCTATTTCTGTCTGATTAACGTTTCGGCATGGTGCTATATGAAATTTAATAAATTCTATTTTGACAACAGTATCGCTGGGTGAAATTATTGTCCAATGGCAATCGAGATAACTTTCATACTGAATATTATTTTCTAATAAAAATGATTTTAGAATCTTCTCAGCCGATTTAGTTAAATCTATTTGTCCACCACACCCTACGGCTTCTGAGTAACTAAAACCTACTTCTACTTTAAAACCATTGTAATTAGCACTTTGATCTGAAACAAATTGTAATAATAACTGATTACTATGACTTCTTAAAACGGTAGTCGAATTATCATGACCACACATTAGAGCCAATCTCTTGTCACTATCTATCAGCAAACCATCAAAGACAGCCACATAGTCGTTACTGCATTCATAATTTTCTAAATCTATGTATAAGAATTTCAAAACAACTATCTTCCTAGATGGCGCTTCGACATGCCACGTACAATTCATATTTGCTTCATAGTATTCGTTTAGATTAGACGACAACACCGTTGGTACTTTCACATGCCCACCACATTTGTAAACCATGTAGGATAGCTTAAATCCCTTTCTTTGAACAAACCGGTCTGTTTTGAATACTATTGACACTCTATCAGAGCTAGTGATTGTTGATGGCATTTCACTTCCACAATTTAACGTTTGGTAAAAATCATAGCTCGATTCCGAAGTTATTGTCAGATTATCGAACTTGCACTCTGGATATGTGCCTTCTAATTCGAATTTTTGGAATTTTAAAATAAAATTTTCACCCTTTGGTGCCATTATATCATATGAACAATTTAACATTGAATCATATTCTTGGGGATAGCCTGGGCTATACAAAAACTGTTCCTCATTTGACGCTATGTAGCGTCCCCCACATACTGGTTTCCATAAAGCCCTAAAACCTTCCATGTTTGTCGAGTTATCGGTTCGTAGTACAATTTTCATTTTGTTATAAGTTGAATTGAAAGGCTCAGGTCTCTGTCGTCCGCATATTCTTGCTATTTCATTGAAATTATTATCTTTCCAATCGTAAATTATAACAGCATCTTTAGTGCAATTTGGTCGATCTTCTATAACAAAACGATCAACAAATTGTAAAGATATCCTGTTTCCTAAACTAGCTGTTATAGACCAAGTACATTCTTGATTAGAATCATAGTTTTTGGGAAAATTAGGAGAAGTAAATACATACTGATATTTTCCAAGTACACCACCACATTGTCCATTCGTCAATTTTACCATTAGTTTAATGTTAGTAGTGTTGGGAGCTTTTGAATGGTATTCTACGGTCATGTATCTGTAATTTGTAGTTAATGAGCCATCTAGTGTTTTAGTTTTGCAGTATTCACCTATAATCGGTAGCATTCGGCTGTTACCATTGCTTATTTTAATAAACTCGTCATTGCAATCCAATTGAAAACCTCCTTCCATTTTAAATTCAACTCTACTAAACGAATTGACAACTATAGTCCATGCACAATCTAAAGTATGATTATAATTTTTTGGTATATTTAGGATATTAATGGCCTCATCACTAACATAGATTGACCCACCACAAGGATGGGCATTCCATTTTAAATTAAAACCTAAACTACCATCAACATTTTTTGAGGCTTTCAATTGAAACATTGCAGAGGGTATCAATAGAGATGTTTCTATATTACTGCAGTAGTCATGACTTAAGGACATACTTTTAAATACTGGAGATTTAATTGTCAGTTTTGGGTCAGCGTATCTGCACCTTGTAGCCGAAGAATTTAGTTTCAAGGTCAAGGAAAGCGTATTGTACTTGTAATTATTATTTAATACGTTAAGACTATTTTCAATGTTATAATTCCAGTCGCAGCTAAAAGAACGCTGCAAATTAGGAAATGTAAGTTCTCCCTTTAACCCCATCAAATCGCCACCACACAATGCTTGCTGGTCAGAGCTGAACTTAGCTTTGAATTTGTGTCTTGTAGATAACGAATTCATCCAAACGAATAGAGCTAACTTATTACCCGATGATTCAAATATACGAACCGAGCTATTAGATCCTGCGTACACAAGTGATCGGAAGCCATTGTCATTGTAAATACCAAATGAATGTTTTTGTGGTTCTACATCTAAGATTTCTAGGCGTACTCTTCGGGTTTTATCGGGTACTTCGATAGACCATTGGCAATAACGTATTGTTGTTTCCAATGGATAACTGGGAGTAAACAAGTATCCTTCAGATATTTTCAGAGTTCCTCCACATATAGGTCTGGATGAATTAAAAGTAAATTGAAAGCCGCGAGTTCGAGAGACTTCATGCCATTCACTTGGCTTACCTATTTCAAATTTGAAAATTATTTCGTTAGATGATGTTTGAACGGGTGCCATATTCAAATCGAAGTCATTATTGCAAAACGTTCTTAATATGGTAAAAGTATCATTGGCATGAACCTTTTCTTGTATTGTGACTTTAGTAGCACATGGAGTTTCTGACTCTGGCAAATCTATATCTTTTGGTGTTATTTGGTAAATAAGTCTGGGCGAGCCTTTGATAGTCCATATGCAGGCAGTATTAGGCTGTATAAAGTTCATGTGGGGATAGCCAGGAGATGTTATTTCACCATTTGCTGAGATAATAGTGCCACCACAAACGTCAATTGATATGTTTGCCTTAAATCCATTTCTTGGCTCTGCCAACTGTGTTGAGTACTTTATGTATAACATATTACTACTTGTTTTCTTCGTGGGTGGTTTCTCACCACAATACCGACCAATCACTGGAGATAAACTTGAAGCACCATCTCTTAATTCAACGACTTCGGTTCCGCAGTCATTAATAAAATCCAAATCAAATCTTTCTATGAAATCAATCCTCAGAATTTCACCCGGTGGACCGCTAAAGATCCAGATACATTCAGTATACGGTACTGGAACGGAAGGATAGTTTGGTGAGCTAATTATTTCCCAAGTGTGGTCTGAGTCAAGTTTTGAAGTTGTACCACATACAACGTTCTTTTCTTCATAAAATAATTTAAAAGACTGAAATACTCTAGAAAACCTAGGTACGTCATTAACATAATTAACGAAAACAGTATTACTCGATGAAGTTATATTATTTTTGTTTTCGTGAGAATAACCACAATATTTCCCACTTGCTAGAAGCGGTGCGTCTATTGAATCTCCGTTATGCAGTGTTACAGATTTAATACAATTGCTTTCTGTGTTAGTTAAGTTAAAAATAATAAATTTTAACTGTATAACCCTACCAGGTCGAACTTTCATAGTCCAGTTACATTTTAATTTACTAGCCGATGTAATGTAACTACCATAAAACATATCATTCCAGGAAGGACCAATTTCACCGGATAGTTGTGTAAGATATCCGCCACATTTTGAGCTTACATGACCCCTAAAACCTTTTTTTTTTACTGAACTATCAGTTTTGAACCTTATTTTCATATACCTTGAAGAAGGATCAATCTCATCGTTAATCATTGATCCTGTTTGACATTGATCTTTTTTTACTGGTTTCCATTCAATCAAATCATGTGAAGAATACACACTAACAGAGTCTGCAACACATTGACTCATTTCTTCCAACTCAAAGTACATGAATTTTATGCTCAGATGATGACCGTATGTTGCTTGATATATCCATTCACAATTCAAATCATTATCATACTCTTTTGGATAATTTGGAGACTCAATGAAATTTCGATGTCCAGGTAAAATCAATGTTAAATTTGTAGAGCCGCAATTGATCTTATCTTTATCATCAGTGTCATATGGATTTTTATCTGACTTTGTCCATCTTAAATGAAATAGAGCACCAGTATTAGAGACATCTAAAGTTAATTTAATATAAACAACATTAGAAGTTGTTTGAAGAACTTTTACTTTAGATGGTAAAATTCCGCAAAGTTCATCTAACAGAGGCGCTGTATCATCATACCCATCGAAAATCGATAATTTGTTGTAACAAATTTCAGAGTATGAATGAATTTCCAAATTATCAATATTCATAGTAATTACCCCCTTGCGAGTTAGTACCCGCCATGTGTATTCCCCAGCACCTAGATATTGATGAGGATACAGAGGAGATGCAATTTCTCCTTGTTCTAAACCGACAAAATCATTTCCATGTAAAAATCCATAGTGCAATAGGAAAACGTCATGCCCAGTTGATTTATCATTGCTGTGAAACTTAACATACAACTTTGTTGCTGCTGTAGTATTTATAGGAATTTCATTTCCACAATATACCCCAAGTAATTTTCCAGCTCCACTGTTTTCACGAATTTCCAAATAATCTTCATTACAACCGTCTGAATATTCTAATGAGAACTGTTCAAAAGTTAAATAGACTCTGTTACCAGGTGAAGTACTTAGGATCCATTCGCAATCGGCGCCGTTAGGGTAAGAATGTGGATAGTTTGGCGAAGCAATGGAACCTTCTTCAGACGTAAATGTACCACCACAAGCCGTACTAAGAGGTGAGTAATGAGCGGCAAAATGACCTGCTATTTCATTGCTATAAGTTCCTAACACAACAGTGACAGCATTTCCGTGACTTACTACCATCGGAGGAGATTTGTGTCCACATAACTCTTTGATTTGAGGAGCTTGATCGTCATCGCCATCAAAAACTCGGATGTATGTAGAAGAACAACTTCTATTACTAACTACTTGATTATTACTTTCCTTAGGCAAATTAAGATGAGTAAAAGTCAGGGATATTCTTTGATCAAGTTTAGCCGCCATGATGGTCCATGTACAGGTTTTATTAGTTCCACTAATATATTTATCAGAAGATATAATGCCATCAGAAACAGCACTAATTTGAGCACCACAGGTGGCACTAAAACTAATGTTAAATCCTTTAGCACTTCCATAATCATCTGTCGTAAACTGTACCATAATGGAGCTGAACTTTGTGATAATTTGTGAAACTTTTGAGTTAGGACAAATAATTTGAGTGTAATTTGATGTAAACATGATTTCATTATCATAAATTTTTATTGAATCACCGCAAGCGTCGTCACTTTCGGTATCGACATCATCGCTGTATGAATCTAAATCAAAATCCACAAAATTTAATTCTATGCGATGATTTTTTGGTACAGTTATGATCCACGTACAATCTAAATTGTTATCGTAGTTTTTAGGGTAGTTTTTAGAATATATGAAGCCAGAAACTGCTTCCATTCTGCCACCACAAGTAGCTTTAGGTGAGCTAAATGTCGATGTTAAAAAGGTTCCTTGCAGCGTTGAATGTTTCACGAATCGAATAAACATAAAGTTTGCCGTAGATTGCACATGCCCCTTGAAGTCACGATTACAAAATTTAGTTAAGAGAGGAGAATTTATATTTTGTCCATTGTATACTTCTATTGCATCATTCGTACAATTTTGTGAAGCTGAAAGGTAGAAATCAGCTATGTACAAATGAACACTACTTCCTATTGTTGTCTCTATTAACCACTCACATTCAATTCCCCCTGAAGAAGTCACACTAGCGTTTACTGATACGGTGCCATATGATTTTTGAATATGTCCTCCACATCCCTCATTAACCCACTCAAGTCGGAAACCAGTTTTAGAATTAAAATAGCCTGATGAAAATTTAATTTGTAAGGAACTTTTCTCCGTTTTTATAATGGGCGGTAAAGTATTTCCACAAATTTTAGATGAATATACAGATTCTGAAGATTCTTTCCATTGTAAGAAATCACGATCGCATATGGCCTGTGTCCATCTATGAATAAAATTATTTTTAACAAGATCAAAATGACTAAAAACTACTTTTATTTTATTTCCTAGAGGAACGTTAATATTCCAAAGACAATTTAATGATGGAGGATAATTTCCTGGAAAATCTGGACTTTCTATAACACCATATCTGCCAGTGAGATTGTTGTTACAAATCGTATAATAGTTTATTAGAAATCCTTTACCAGCTATGTAAAAATCTGATCTGAACTTTATAAATGCATAATTAGTAGATGTCACAATATTGTTTAACCCGACTGACATAAAACAATGTTTTCCAAGACTAGGAGCAGTCGGATCTTTACCATCAAAAATTTCAACAAAATCGTCTCTACAATCAGTCGTACGCTCCAAATCTAAATCAGTAAAAGCAATTCTTATCCTAGAACCAAGACTAGTTACTATTCTATAGCTGCACTCTGAATTCTCGTTATAGCTTTCAGGGTAATTTGGAGAAGATATCGATCCAGTAGAACTAGTCAAAGTTCCTCCGCATCCCATTATAGAACCATCCCACTCTATTTTGAACCCATTTCCAGTCAAATAAAAATCTGAATGAAAATGAATGTTTAATACGTTTGAAAGAGATACTATACGTTTTGTATCGAACGCTCCACAATATTGACCAATTAATGGTGAAAATTGAGATAATCCATTTCTTATCTCTAGGTAGTCGCCGCTGCGACATTTACTGTGTATAGGACGTTCTAAATCAAAATTAGAGATGTTTAGTCTGATTTGTTGACCAACTGGAACCGTGATGGTCCAGGTACAATCACGATTTGTTTGATATCTATTTGGCCACCCCGGAGAATAAATGAAACCATGAGTTTTATAATAAACTCCTCCACAGTGAGATTTTTCATCTAAAAATGTATAGGATACAGAAAATCCACCAAGCCGAACGCTGCTATCTGAATTGAATTGGATCTTAAGACGATTAGTGGAAGAAGTTAATGCAGGTGGCGATTTCGTTCCGCAAAACTTTCCTAAGTTATTTTCATCGTTATTATCGTCCTGTTCTATAAGTTCCAAGTAGTCACTCTCACACCCTGGCATATTTTCGACTTCAAATCGGTTCCAAGACAATTTTATATGCATACCTTCTGGCGCAATGATTATCCATATACAGGATTGTTCGTTTTCGTACTTATCACTTTCACCAGATGGATGGCTAATAAGTCCTGGATTCGATCTGAAAATTCCACCGCATTTGGTGTCAATAGTAGTATAGTTCGCGTAGAAACCAGCACCAGACACGCTCATGTCAGATTCAAACGTTATATACATATAATTATGAGTTGATGTATGCACCGGAGGCAAATGCTCCATTCCACCACAATATCTTCCTAGAAGTGTTGCGTTAGCGTCTGCACCATCCCGTATTTCCACATGATCAAACTGGCAATTATAGTGACTATTGTCTTCAAGGTCAAAATCTTGAAATATTAACTGAATAGCTTTACCAGGTGTCGTGCTAATAATATACTTACATAGTTTATTTCTAGGATATTCAAATGGATAACCTGGTGATTTAATAACACCACTGTCACCTACTAAAGAAATTTCACAAATAGCTTTATATAACAATTTAAATCCTTCCCCTGATACAGTGAAGTCAGATTTAAATGTAAGAAATAGATAATTAGAAGTAGCAGTATAAGATTTAGGAAATGAACTACCACAAAATTTACCAACTAGAGGTGAATCTGATGATGGACCGTCATATACTTTTAAATAATCAAATTTACATTTAAAAGATGATTCAAGAAAGAATGATTTAAAATCTATTTTTACTCTAGAGTCGGAGCTCGTTTTAATCTTATATTCGCAAAGCATATTACTCAAGTAGCTTCCATTGTAAGAAGGAGAGATAATTTCGCCTCTGTCAGCGGTAAAATATCCTCCGCAACCAGGTATACCTTCGACAGGGGCATATGCCAGTTGGAAACCAGTACCTGCTCCAAAAGCGTCTGAATGAAAGTGAATTAATATATCAGGTCCTGAAGATAGAACAGGTGCTGGCTGGGTTGAGTTACAATATTTTGACAAAAGTGGGTCCGTTTTTTTATATCCGTCATAAATAGCTAAATAATCGAAACTACAATTCGGATGCGTCTCTATGTCCAGAGCAAAAAAATGTATTTGAATCCTTTTTCCAAAAGTTGTTGACAAATACCAATAACAGTCACGATTTGGTGGGTATTTACCGGGAGAACCTGGCGAGCTAATATGACCGTGTTTAGATGCATCCAATTCGCCGCCACATACTGGGTTGCTGCTAGTCCAATGTAACGCAAACCCGTTTTTGGATACAGTAGCATCAGACCGGAACCAGAGATAAAGATAATTTTGACTTGATACTATATTGCCACCTAATGGTAAATTATTTCCACAGAATCTACCAATTAGAAGATTTACTGATGAGCGGCCATCGTGAATTTGTAAAAAGTCGTTTGAACATTCCATATGCTCCTCTAAATTGAACTTGCTAAATGTTACATTAATAACTTTTCCCGGCACAGTATGAATAACCCATGCGCATTTAGCATTATGGCTATATGTTGTGTTAGATAAAGGATAAACAATATTACCTTCTTCAGCATCTAAAAAGCCACCACATGTCCTAGACAAAACCTGACAAAGGTTACCTGAATATTGAGCTGTGCACTCACATCTAAATCCTCTTTCTGAGTTATCATCGGGTCTGCAAAATCCACCGTTGAGGCAGGGATTCGAAGCGCATGTGGCGATAGGAACATCACAATGAGATCCACCATATCCTCTTCGACAAATACAAGTGTACCCTGTGCGAAGTATATGACACTGTCCGTGTATGCCGCACGGATTATTATCGCAGCTAATAGTTAAATTTTCTCTTGACGCAATATAGCAACCATTCAATCCAATTCCATTCCCATCCATTCCAACTGGACAAACACACTGAGCTCCTTGTCCACTGATTTGCAAATTTTCAACACATTGTGCAGAGGGATGACAACCACCGTGATTAATGCTGCAAGATCCTCTCCATGAACATGTAATTCCATCACCTTGATAGCCTGAAGGACAGGGACCGCAAATTCTTGATCCAATTGTATTCTGGCACGCAACCATCGGATTGCACCCACCATTTGGCATAACTGTACATTCATCTATGTCTGAGCAAGAGAAACCATTGCCTTCGTATCCCGGCGGACATACACCACAGCCGAAAGAGCCAGGAAGATTTATGCATTCTACTCTTGGATTTACTGAGCATGCTTGATGCGATTCACATTCATTAACATCAGTTAAACATTCAACACCTGTTCCATTTGTAGTCCAACCTTGATGACAAATACATGTTATTCCTTCACCAGTGGGAACTTGCAAGCATTTACCATGACCACACATTTCTAAATCTCCCCCTGTACAGTCTTTGGCCTTTCTAGTACAATGCAAGCCGAACCACCCTGATCTGCAAAGGCACTCATAAGTACCTGGTCTGTTAATACAAGTTGCCATATTTTGGCACCCAAGATCAGTGCCGGCAAAATTACGGCATTCATTTACATCGACATCACAGTCTTTTCCTTCCCAATTTGATGGACAAAGACAATGATAACCTTCTACTAAATTCAAGCAGGTACCACCATGTTGACAAGGATTCGATTCACAATCGTCTTTCCCAATATTATGTAATTGAGCCTGTAGATTCATAACTTTCCTATTTATATTGTTAATTTTTCTCCAAAGCATGGATATGTTGTAATAATACATATCAGGTAAAGGTGAAGTTTTGCTCTCTAAGTCATCCAATCTCTGAATAATGCCGGTGCCTTTTATAATATCTTCTAGGTCACCGTCTAACGTACCTCCATTTTTATTGTCTTTGTTCCGTTGTTCAGATCTTATTGCCAAAATGTTGGTTTCGCCCACAAAAACGTTCGACTTTGGTCCATTTGGTAGCAAATATATATTTTTGTCAAAGGCAGGTTCCAAAATGAGATCACCATCAGAAGTTTTTATTTTCGGCCGGTCTTGATACACTTCACCATCAAGTAGCCCGAACCAAATAAGTAAAAATGAACATTGTATTAATAACTTGGACATGATCCATATATGTATTGTCGGGTTGAGGTATATTTTAAAACTGCATAATGAATTATGAATTGAAGCCGATGGAACATTACGCCCCCTTGCTGATCAATTTACACTGTACATATGGTTTTGGGTAAAAGATAAGTTTAATTTCACTGAGTTCATCTCCCGGATTGGCTTATGGAATATTTATAACAAGAGCTTTTAAAATATAACTCAGTACTAACCGAACCACACTCATAATTTTATTACAAGTAAAAATGTTTACCGCCCAACGAAGTGGGCACAGGTCAGCTAGTGTTTAATAATTTGTAAGATATCTGTAGTAAGTCACCCACCCTCGTTTAAGGTCTTTTTTTCGTTGTATTCAAAGTTACGTAATATCGACAGTAATTTATTAGCATTGTTAACTTTAGCTTTTCTGAACTGCTAAGTTACGAAAATGAAGAGGTGTTAGCTTTGTCACAAATTTGTTACAAATACATGTGTCATTTTAGACCTTTACAAAGGATGTTGTATTTTTTTTTTGTCAAGGTTCACTGTTTTAACTTACGCAAAGTCATAAGATAACCGCACCGAATATCAATTAAAAATTAAGAATCAAGTGAACTTTACCACCCTCAATATCGTAATATATAAAATTCGCTGCGCCCCGCGGTGCTACCCGAAACCAAAAGTAGCCTATGTGTTAATCTAGGATATAAACTAACCAGGTAACAAATTTCATTCAAATCCGTCCAGCCGTTTAAGCGTGAAGGAGTAACAAACATTCACATTTACACACGCATAAACTTTTACTTTTATAATATGAGCGTGATAAATAGGTAAGTACCTACGTATATTTATACTTGGCATTAGCATCTGCGTAATGCAAAAGGAGGTTTATGTATTTTGCAGTCTATGCATTTGCTTGTATTTGTAATTTTTCGTAGATTTGATAAACCTAGGCACACAGCGTAATTTTGCGGGCGCATCGATACAAAAGCTCTGCGAGCAAGCATGTGATGCGCTACACAAAAAAGCGCAGTGACTGCTCGAAAAACGTCGTGTGCGTAGGCTCGAAGTTACCAGACAGTATTACATAAGGTAACAAATGACGTTTCTTGTCAATTTCAAACTTAAAAACATAAGTACATAGTTCCAAACTAAGAAATAACTCTATTACAGTCTTAAAATAGGCGTTGATTCCTAACCTACCTCTTCTTTTTTTTGCTCCGTGTTATCATCATTATTCATAGAAGCGTTACCATCGCCATCGTGCCGATATTGGCGATGAAACGCATTCACGCCTCCGACACAATATAAATTTACAGTGTCATCAACGAGTTAGTACCGAAGTTCGACCACTATCTCTGTGGGGCGGAAACCAGATAACTGTTTAATCACTGCTGTACTTTTCCAAATCAAACTGGGGTCGCTTTAGATCTTTTGGAAATAAAACGAACTTTCTCAGTAGAAGCAATATATTATTCAAGTGCACTGACCCTGTGCAAAATACAAAACGCAACGCTTGCGCGATCTACAAATGGGTCACTTTTACTAGCGACATCTAGTACTGGTTTAGTAAACTAACTTTTCCATACAACGTACAGAACCAACAAACTAAATTTCTTAAACTACATTAGACATGCCGCCCACCAAGAACGACATTGAGCGTTCTTCATAACAAAACCGCCCACCGTGTTTCCTGGTAGTCCAGCAGTGTTAAATAGACAACAATATTAACTTATTACTAATATCAACATGGGTCTGTAAACACTTTTTAAACTTAACATAATAAACATTTTTTTTTTAACTAAAATACCTTCAACATCTTAACATTTTACTCTTACTAATTAGTTTTCACAGCATTATAACTATCCAAAACACTGTAATCTTAACAAAACTTTATTCTGTGACTGGTAGTATGCACAATTTTGAGGTGGGTCTCTTAATGACAGATTGACCGCACTTTAAGGTTACGACTCTAGTAACTTGATCATGTCCAGGGTGCGTAGCAATCACTCTGCCTAACATCCACCGAGCTGGAGGAAGATTATCTTCTTTAACTAAAACTACGTCATTAATCTTAGGTTCCACATTAAGTTTGGACCATTTGTATCGTTGTAAGCAATTGACTAAATATTCACTAGACCACCTTCGCCAAAAATCCTGAACCATCTTTTGCGTCAATTGCCAACGTCTCAAAGATCCAACATTACTTTGCTCAAAGTTTCGTTCGGGCACGATTACCAATGGTTCCCCAACTAAGAAGTGTCCCGGGGTCAATGGCATAGGATCACCATGACTATCAGGCAACATGGATAGAGGTCTAGAGTTTAAACAGGCCTCTATCTGCGTAAGAACCGTGGATAATTCTTCGTATGTGAGTGTTGAGTCGCCAATTATACGCCTTAAGTGAAACTTGGTGGCCTTTACACCCGCTTCCCAAAGTCCTCCAAAGTTTGGAGCATGAGCAGGGATGAAATGCCAAGAAACAGAATTGTTGCTCAGCCATTCGCGTATCTCAACGGCAACTGATGAGCTTTCAGCAGTGACAAGTTTCAATAATTCTTTGGACGCTCCTACAAAATTTGTCCCATTGTCACTCCAAACATCACTTACATAACCTCTTCGAGCAACAAATCGTTTAAAGCCTGCGATGAAGCCTTCTGCACTCAGATCACTAATAACCTCTAAATGTATGGCCTTGGTTGCCATACATACAAATAAGCTGATGTAGCCCTTGTATGACTTATTGCCTCGTCCCTTTGACATTCTTAAGTTAATGGGCCCTGCGAAGTCAACTCCGCTGTGAATAAAGGGTCTAGATGGTGTGACTCTACTAGACGGCAACTGACCCATGAATGGAGGTTTTGTTCTTGCCGCCTGTCTAACACAAACAACACATTTACGTACATGCATTTTAACGAGACTCTTGGCTGAAATGATCCAATATTTTGTACGCAAATGGTTTAACATTAAAGTCGGACCACCATGTAATGTTCTTTTGTGTGCTTCATCAACAATTAAATCAGTGATAGTCCCTTTGTGTGGAAGAATTATGGGATGCTTCGTGTCCTCGGGTAAGTAAGAGTTTTCGATTCTACCACCCACTCTCATAATCTTCTTCTTATCTAAGTAAGGGCTTAATGGCTTCAATTTGCTTTTGCTGTCATCGAGTCCCGTTTGAGCTTGCCTGATGCAAACTTCCCACGCTTCACCAAGTTCTTCAGCAGTAAGGTATGATTCAAATTTACTACTTTTCTTATATTTAATGAACCTTCTGCAATACGCTACAACACGAACTAACCTCTGAAACGTAGAAAATCTTGTCCAAAGGTCATCATCAGTTGACAATACATCACTTACTGCCACGTGAGCCTTTATCTTTCTTTCCTCGATGTTAGTGGAAGCGTTCGGCTTAAGATAAGTGATGTTACGGTTACTTAGCCATGTAGGTCCCTTAAACCACATGCTGTTCTCAGCTAGTTCCAATGGTGTACAGCCTCTGGATGCAATATCCGCAGGATTCTGTAATGATTGGACATGAGACCACTGCATGTTGTCAATTCTTGACAAAATCTCGGACGTTCGGTTACCGATGAACGTTGACCATCTACTGGGATGACTACTCAGCCATGCCAGCACCACAGTAGAATCTGTCCAAGCATGAATATTCTCACGATTTATACTTAACAGATCTGAAACTTCTGTTATTAATCTAGCGAGCAACACAGCTCCCATTAATTCCAAGCGAGGAATTGAAACCTGCATCGTTGGAGCTACCTTGGTTTTTGCCGCTATGAGGTTGACATGCACCTTACCTTGCGCATCGATAGTTCGCAGGTAGACTACAGCAGCGTATGCAATATTCGAAGCATCACAAAAACCCTGAAGCTCCATAGTCTCGTCGTCAACTCTAGCTTCCAGCCATCTGGGAATATTTATCTCGCAAATCTTAGTAAGTTCAGACTGGTAAGTAAGCCATTCTTTACGTAGTTCCTTTGGTAGTTCCTCATCCCAATCAATTCCAGCTAACCATAACTTCTGAATCATCACCTTAGCAACGATCACACAGGGCGCTACCCATCCTAAGGGATCGAATAGACGTGCAATATTTGAAATAACATTTCTTTTTGTTACAGGACCTTGGAGTTGAGGCAGTTGAACAGAGTAATGGAATGCATCTGATCCCATGTCCCAGGAAAGTCCCAGTACCTTTACCACTTCGTCTACCTTTATGTTCACCTTTCCCTCTTGACTTCCTTGCTTTTCCATCACGATTTCTCCTAACTCCTTATTATTCGTCACCCATTTTTGTAATTCAAATCCTCCCTTGCTTAACAACCTTTTCATCTCTTCAAAAATCCTTTTCCCTTCTTCTACTGTCTGGCATCCAGTCAGTAGGTCATCAACATAGAAATCCGTTTTTACCTTTTCAGCTACCTCCGGGCATTCCTTACCTTCATCTATTGCAATTTGCTGCAGAGTTTTTATTGCTAAATAAGGAGCAGGTGCCGTTCCGAATGTGACTCTGACTAATTTTAAGATTTCTATTTCAGCCTCTGGATCGTTTCTCCACACAAGCCTCTGGAATTCTGCATCATCTTTGGCTACACAAACTTGTCGGTACATTTTTATTATATCCGCACTGAGACAGATGGGATGCATACGCCAACGCGTGACAATATGCCTTAAATCTTTTTGCAACAGCGGACCATTCATTAGCGTATCATTGAGAGAGACTCCATTGGTTCCTTTGCACGACGCATCGAACACTACTCTGACCTTAGTGGTGGTTTTGTCTTCACGTATGACGGCATGATGGGGTAAATAAACAGCATTCGCTTTATTGCGATCTTCTCCCGTCACACGAACCATATGACCAAGGTCCAAGTATTCGTTTATCACCTCGGAATATCTATTTTTAATTTCAGCATTCTTCTTGAAACGATTTTCAAGAAGATGAAATCGTTTGAGTGCAATCTCTCTGGAATTTCCGTACTTGCACTTAGGATCTTCATCACGAAACGGCAATCGAACAATGTACCTCCCAGTAGCATCTCGACAAGTTGTTTCGCTGTAAAACTCTTCACAACGTTGCTCTTCTTGAGTGAGGATTTTGCTTTCAGCATGATCGGATTCAATTTGCCAAAACTGCTTCAATAAATCATCGATACAAGAATGCATGCTTACGACAACGTTGTGATGACAAACTTGATCATCATCATCAGCTTTAACAGGTATGGAGTGTGTGGGACCCGACAAAATCCACCCAAATGCTGTGCATTGAGCAGTTGGAGTGCCCATAGGACTCTTGACCAAACCTTCTCTGATGATCTGGCTGTATACATCTGCGCCAAGCAAAACGTCAATTTTGCTTGGTGTATGAAATTGAGGATCGGCGAGAACTAGATCGGCTAACTCCGGCCAATCTACGTATTCCACCTTGTCTGATGGAAGGAGACTAGTAATAGCTCCTAATACATGTGCACGTACCTGCAGTGCGAAGCTGGGATCATGGCGCGATTGAATATTCATCATAACGATGTGCTTAGAAGCCAATTGACTTTTATCGTCGCCACCCACTCCTGAAATGCTAGTCTTATTAGGTATCTTCCTAAGACCTAGCATTTGCACTGCTGATTCCGTGACAAACGACGCTTGCGAGCCCTGATCTACAAGTGCCCTAAGCAGACGGACTTGTCCGTGTTCTGCCTGAGCTCCTACAATGGCCGTCGCCAACAGAATCTGTTGCTTGGTTCCCTGCTTCTGGGAAAAATGTGCCCTTACATTTGAAGTTGATTCGCTCAAAGATGCCTTGACCTTTGAGACAGCTGACTTGACTTGCGCTTCTAAGTCTGATTTGGGTACAACTGAAGATTTTGAATTTAATCTTTGGCTGGGATGTAATAGTGAATGATGTTTATGTTTACATATGTGACATCTAGTGGGTGATCGACACATGAAGGCAGAGTGACTCCTACCTAAACAATTAAAACATAGACTGTTAGTCTGAACAAAATTGTGTCGTTGATCATAGTCGAGTTTGCTAAACTCTCTACAGTTAGAAATTTTATGTTCATTCCCCTTACAAAATGGACATCCTAACTTGGCTGCAGCTTCGGAACTGTCGGTAAATGCGTGCATTACCTTTGGTCTGTGGGTCGAAAAACCTGGTTTAGACCTCTGCTTAGGATCCAAGAATTCAAGCGAACGAAACCGAGACTCCAAAAATTCACGCATCTGCTTTAAAGTTGGTAACTCATCGGAAGTACTGATTTTAAACTCCCATTCCTTGCGTGACTCTGAATCCAACTTTGAGCAGATGGTGTAAATTATGATAGTATCCCATGAACTAACATCGATCCCCAAATTCTTCAACCCATTAAGTGTTTCATTAGTTATGTCTAACATATCCTTAATAGCACTGCACGACTCAGTTCCAATGCTAGGTTGGCCCATAAAACGCTTCAATAGACAATTCGCTAAAAACTTTTTATTATTATATCTATTGTTTAATGCTAACCATGACTCTTGATAATTAGCAGCTGTTATTGGCACATGCCTTAACAGTTGCTCCGCTTCACCCGACAAATTACTTTTTAGGTAATGCATCTTTTGAACTTCGTCTATTGAAGGGTTGTTATGTACCAATGATACATATAAATCTTTAAATGTTGTCCATTCAGTGTATGAGCCCGAAAAAATAGGAATGGTAATTTTAGGCAGTTTTAAATTTCCTTCCGATTTAACGACAGATAGCGAATCTGTTTTACTAATTGATTTTTTAAGTAAACTTAAGGTCTCTTTTAAATCTGTTTTATAATCAACATATAACTCTTCCACATTGTCAAATACATTATCTTTCATATATTTAAGATCGTACACTTCTTCAACACCCAGTAGCTTTGTATGTGTTTCTACGAAAACTTTCCACTTTTCCTCTAACGACTCTAATCTAGTGGTCAGGTAGGACTCCTTCCCTAGTCGATCTTTTGGAGATTTTCGAAAGTTCTCGTAGGCCTTCTCTATCATACTTTTAAGACCCATTTGGCCTTTGATTGCCGCGGCTACTGACATGTTGAACCCTAAAAAATTTACTTACAAGTTACAAAAATTTTCTAAGTTCAAAAAAATATTTTAAAATTTTACAAGTGTTTAGGATTCGCTATACAATCGGGCGTAGGTTCCCCGTCTGTACACTTTTAACGAAATTATTCTAAGTCTCTAATTACTTCATGCAAAATTTTCTAAGTCTTATTACAATACAATCACAAAGTGTAAAATTTTTAGTCTCTCAAATATGCTTGATTGCTTGATACGAACTGATGCACAAATAAATTCAAAGTACTCACAATTTTTCACTGGCAAACCCACTTGTCACTTGATGCTTTGATTGATTGACGTCTCACGTCACTGCTGCAGCTGTCAATGTCACTCCTTTGACATTTGACACACCGTGTCGCGCCTTCAACACGTCAAGGTTGCTATGACGCCAATCTGGATCCCGTGCCTTACTTGCCACTGCAATCCGCTTTTTGCTCCTCGGTTGAGGGGGCGGGGGGGATGATGCGGGGATAAATCTCCGAACAAACGCCACACTCTTCCACCCGATGTAATTCGTACTAGAATTACTCGGTGCGCACTTTCAATGGAATCGCCACTGGTTTCTAGTGCGTAGCAGTAAAAACAAAAAAACAGTAACAATGGATCCGACTCGGTAGGACCATGTACTTTTCCAAATCAAACTGGTGTCGCTTTAGATCTTTTGGAAATAAAACGAACTTTCTCAGTAGAAGCAATATATTATTCAAGTGCACTGACCCTGTGCAAAATACAAAACGCAACGCTTGCGCGATCTACAAATGGGTCACTTTTACTAGCGACATCTAGTACTGGTTTAGTAAACTAACTTTTCCATACAACGTACAGAACCAACAAACTAAATTTCTTAAACTACATTAGACAACTGCAATGTGAACAAAAAACGCAGAAGAGGACCGGCTAGGTAGTATAGTATGATTTTATACGGGTACGTTAAAATTATTTTTGTAATTCGTATTTTTGTAAAAGAAAATAAACTGTAAGAACCTTCACTTATGCGTAGGCTAATAAATAGACTTAGATATTATACAAGAGGGCTAAACTTCATCTTGCTACCTACTGTAAACTAAGTACCTACATAATTAGAAATACGAATAGAAAAACGGGTATTTATGGCGAAATACCCTTATTTTAGGCTCGACTAACGTTTCGACTGGATTTCACAAGTCGCGGAAAGACTGAACTAACGAGACGAAGAAATATGCATTGTTAAATATTGCGGAATGCTTCGTTTTGCATACCGTGTGATCTCTTTTTCAATTTTCTAGGCCGTCGACGGTTTAAAGGACATACTATAAAGCGGGCACCACGCGGAGTGTTGGAACGTATCGGTTCCAACACTCCAATGTGTGGATCGATCTTGGACGGTTACTGGACGCAAACGGAGCATTGCCATTGGCCATTCTATTCGTAGGCAATGTCGGAACCAAGTTGAAGTGTGTGGTGCCCGCATTAAAGTCGGAACAGACGACATAGACGAGAGCTCTTTACGGCGTAGAGGCCTTCTGCACTCGCCAAAGCCCGGTGAAGTTATAAAGGTCCGGAAGACCACTTAACATAAAAATCCATCCGAAAAAAAAAAAAAAAAAATAGACGAGAGAGATCTCGTGAGACTCACCGGCGCTGTGCGTGGTGCGTGGCGCGCACGAGGCGGGCGGCGGTGCGCAGGCGCAGCTCCCAGGCGCCGCACGCCGCCTCGCCGCCGCTCAGCGACGCGACCACCCACTGCTGCTCCTCGACCTGACAACCGACCCACAATCACCGATCAACTATTTATTTACTAGTATCCCACCCGCGGCTTCCCTCGCATGCATATCCGAAGAAAACGTAGACTACGTGATATTTCAGGTCAAAACTCCGTTAAGTAGATATTGCTGCGTATAAAAGTATCAAACATCCATCTTACCCTTACAAAAATTGAAAAAAAAAAATACAGTGGAATATAAAACCTTCTCCTTTCTTGAAGTCGGTTAAAAATAACACGTGATGACTGTACCTTGTTCAGAATTTCCTTGAAATCCTTGACAATAGGTGTCTGTCGTTTGGCCTTGTCGTTGTAGTAGATGATGTTGAGTCGAGCGGCCGCGAACCAAAGCTCTAGTTCGTTGAGTGCACTCCTTATTGCAGACTCGCTTGAAGCTGATGTGCTGATTTTCTGAAAACGAACCAAGATTTGGTATTTTTTACCCCCAAAAAGAGGGGTGTTATAAGTTTGACCACTATGTGTGTGCCACCCGCCTTAAACGAGTGGACTGATTTTAATGCAGTTTTTTTTTATTTAAAAGCTGGTTTTCTGTCTGTGGTTTTACTTTCAAAGTGTACTTTACTTATGCACGTTTCGGTGCATAAATAAAGTACACTTTGTATTGCAGCAGACGTTCTTTTTGTGAAAAATATATTTTTGTAAACTTACTTGATTTATGTACTTATATCATCTGTGCCATTTTTTCTAAATACTATGAGTAACACAAAATAACATCAAATCTCCATAATAAGGTTTACCTGTAAATCTCTGAGATGCTTTTTGATGTTAGTGGCCACGCCCAGAAAGTCGCTCACGACAAGCGTTTCAGGCTTCTTGTACTCCACTTCTAAGAGGCCGAACACTTCCCTCCAATGGCGCTCCGTGAACTCAGAGCCGCGGACATATTTTAGAACAGTCGTCAAATCCTACAAAAGTAAAAACTTTGATATATCCACACTAATATTATAAAGGTGAAAGTTTGTGTGTGTGTAAATATGTAAGTGTGAAAGTGTGTAAGATGGATAGATAGATAGATAGATACACATTTATTCAGCACACACACATACAATAGAAAAAACAATAATAACAGAGAAGGACACAAGACAGGTAGGTAGGTAGGTACAGATAGAAAAACAATTACATTTTTAGAGGACGGTAGGTAGGTACCTTCCTACATTATAAAAAAGAAGAGAACAGAAATTAGCCCCTCCCATGAAGCGCAGTGTGGCTGAAAAGGTCCAATCTCAGCGTAATCCTACGTAGTACTACTACAGTAAGTGTGTTTGTTACTCTTTCACGCTCAAACGGCTGGACAGATTTCAATGAAATTTGGTACCAGAATTGCTTATACCCTGGATTCAAGAATAGGCTACTTTTGATCCCGATATTCCCACGGGAACGGAAACTATTACCCGCGGGTAACACCGCGGGGCGCAGCTAGTATCTTCATAATATGATTCTTATGTGCGTGTGATCGTTATTCTTCTCAATGTTTTTTTGAGTGTTTGTGAGGCACAACGTAAATCAATATCCTTACAGAATATTTTTCCAATTCTTGTTGGATATACAAAGTGATTGCAGTGTACGGTTCCAAACATCCCTTCCATTTTGTTGTGAATTCGTCCAACAAATGTAGCTTTTTCTGGAATATCAGCCAATCCTGATCAGCAATCGAATTCAGTTCTGGAAAAAATATGAAATTTAAACGTCCAATGCAATTAAACACAATGCTCAATAACCAACAAAATAAAAAAATTGAAACTAAGTTATGCTTTTTTTTTTTTTAACACTTGTGGTATAATGTCAAATATGGATTTGATATGCGTTGACTAACTTGACTGCCCTTCAAAAAGATCTTACATGCCTAAAATATCAAACAAACATGCTACTGCTACATTTACCGAGTTTGGGGGAGTCAGTCACCATCCTGCTGATAAATGGTATCACACTAATATTATAAAGGTGAAAGTTTGTGTGTGTGTAAGTATGTAAGTGTGAAAGTGCTCAAGCGACTGGACGGATTTGAATGAAATTTGGTACAAATTTTCTTCTACTCTGTAAACCTTTCCATCTGTGCTGTAATGTGTGTGTCAATAAAGTCTTTATCTATCTATCTATCTACCATAATTGCTTTTTTTTTGTTTTTTTTTTATTAACCTGTTATGTCCTACTGCTGGGCAAAGGTCTCCCCCAAAATCTTCCACTGACCCCTGTCTTTGGCGATCTCCCACCACTCCTTCTCAAACACGTCAAGATCGTCCCGCCAACGCCTTCTCGGTCGGCCTAAGCGGGTATAATTGCTTATACCCTGGATTAAAGAATAGGCTAGGACTAGGATTAAAGAACTTTGAATCCCGCTATTCCTGCGGGAACGGGAACTATTTACCGCGGGGCGCTGCTAGTAAAATATATAAATGTACCTAATAGTGTCATGGCTTCTTTTCACGTATCAGAAATACTGAAATTAAACTATGCTACTAACTTCCAGTAAGTAAATGAGTCCCTGAATAATTATGTACAGTAATCAAGTAGGTACCTTCGTTGTAATCTCTGAATATGGTCCAGAGTTCATCAGACTCCTTTATCAGCGTTTCGGCTTGCTGCCACGATTCCGTCAGTTCTATATCCATGTTGAACTTTTTACATTCTTTTCTGTAATAATTTTGAATAATTACAGTCGAATGTAAATTAAAATTAAGACATAAGAAATAATAATCTGGGTTATAACTTATAATGATGAAGCTATGAATAAATTCTGCTTTTATTATAGGTACTTAAATGCGAAAGTTTGTGTGGATGGATGTTTGTTAATATTTCACACAAAACAACTAAACAGATTTGGCTGAAACTTGAAATATTTTATAAATACATAGTGTGCCTGGAATAACATAAGTATATTACTTTATATCCGAGTAAAAACCACACGAGCGAAGCCGCGGGCATTATACTATCCCAGTAACTATTATTACTGGGACAGTAACTATTATGAAGCGCTCGTGGCGAAGCTTGCTAAGACGTTCTTGATAGATCGTCGAAGTTAAGCAACGTTCTGAGCGGTCACAACTTGGATGGGTGACCGCAAGTGGTATTAACATCTGAGCGCTTCCGTGCTTCGGAGGGCACGTTAAATTGTCGGTCCCGGCTATTAAAGTCGTTAAGCCATGATGGAGGCCTTAAGGCGGCCTAAAAACTCCGTCACCGGAGTTGGCCACTTGCTCATACGAACTTACTTACTTACTTAGTAACTATTATTAAATGCCATTTATGAAATAAGTAAAGTTACTCCCGCCCAACGAGGCCAAATAAAAAAAAATTATAATTGGAGAGATTTTTACCAAGAGTGGGACAGTATAGGTACATAAGTTAATTTGGATTTAAAGCTGAGTTCAAAGACACTGAGAATAGAAAAGTGCCTCGAAAAGATATCATCGTTCAAACATAGGCCCGTTATTATGTCAAATGATAAGCAAGTTCATTCAAGCTAGTAATTTTATCTCAAGCTTAGATAAAGCGAGTACATACAGCAGTTCGTCCTTATCAGCGACGAACTTGCTCCATTGTTCCGAGGCGTCGTACACAGAGCGACATCTGTCGGCCATCTCAGTGTACTTCACGCCGTGAGTTTCTTCGAACCGCGCCTTCGCTTGGCTCCATCGAGAAAGCCAAGCTTCCACGCCAGTGTTTAGATTTTCCCATTCCCCTTTCAAGCTTGATTTCACTATTTCAGCCTAAAAAAATGAATTATTTCTCAAACCAAATTACAACCTGTTGTCTGAATGTACTTAACCGTGCAACCAAAGCAAAAAACAGAAAAAGAAGGGGGGAAGGTAGGGGGTGCAAAGCATAAACAGGCTCACTCTCCCTTACTATGGCGCTGGTTTTTCAGGAGGGCGCCAAAAGAGAGTTATCGATTTATTATGATTATGAGATGACCCCCTGGACCCCAGGACAAGTGCCCCGGTTCCCCCCCCCCCTCCTCCCTTTCATCGGGCCCTGAAATCATCTAGTTTGTAAAACGATACAAAGTTTGATTAGGTAGACTTTGACTATAAAGTGAGTACCTGATGTTGGAACATTTGTTGGTGACTGGACATGAGCTCCCGTACTTTCTGCCACTCCCTGATGGTCCCGTCGACTGACGCGTCGCCCCCCCACGTCCGCAGCATGTGACCTTTCTTCTTCAACGCTTCTATTACTTGCTCCATCTAAGAACATTATTATAGTCAAGACTCAGGACCATGAAGTTAATGCATTTCTTTTTTTGGGAAAGTCGAAATGTGTAAATATCGGACTAAAGGGCTCAGTAGTCCGATGATCTGTATTGATCAGATAGGGCTAAATCATCGGACTACTGATACTTGCCCCTAGGGCAAGAGACACTCAATTCGGGTAACATTCTTACTGTATAGGTATACTTGTGAGAGCTTGGCCCTTACTCTGCAAAACGAAAAACGAAGTTTCGTGACAATTTTCGGGGTCAGCTTATGTTGGTGAACTATTACGAATTCAGTATCCACCAACATAAGCTGACCCCGAAAATTATCACGAAACTTCGTTTTTCGTTTTGCAGATTAAGGGCCCTTGTCTTGTCATCGTTCGTTCGTTCGTATGAGCAAGTGGCCGACTCTGGTGACGGAGTTTTTAGGCCGCCTAAAGGCCTCCGTCATGGCTTAACGACTTTAAAAGCCAGGACCGACAATTTAATGTGCCCTCCGAAGCACGGAAGCGCTCAGATGAAAATGCCACTTGCGGTCACCCATCCAAATAGTGACCGCTCAGAACTTGTCTTGTCATGCGCAAAACTAAACAGTTTATAATTTTCTCTTTTGTACGAATCCCGCAATTGAAAACTCATATTTTAATATTTTAACTGTATTATAATAAAAAACCATGAGTACATATTGAACTCCCAAGCAACTACTCCATATTTTTACTTCATCATAATCGGGTAAGTAAGGTTATGCTCATAGTTTTTGTCATATATAATTTTGTAACATTTAAAATTGTATGTCGTATTTTAGAAACTGTAGATTTTTCCTTGATTTTATTTTTCTAAATAATGCAAAAGCCTATGTCACCTATCACAACATGTTTTAAATCGTGCCATCGCTAACTGGGCGGTAACTATGTTAAATGATATGAAAATTATGAATACACTACATTGAAATCTAACTTATTCAGGTCAACGACCAGAGATAACCGAATACAAGAGACCTAAAAACAAAAGCTATTATGGTACCTAATTTACGCATTTATTTGATAGAGGTCAGCAGAGATCTTGTTTGATCTTGTTTAAAAAACTAATTGCTAATAATTTATATCGAATGAATATATACAATTCTGCTGCAATTTCGTGTGAGTATAATTATAGCCTATGGCCAAGTGCAATGGCAAGAACGAAGGAAGGCCTATAGGCCATACCCAGTAGTGGGTATACCCAGTAGTGGGAGAGATCAGGCAGTGGATGATGATGATGGCCAAGTCAAATGAAGAAGTTTATTTATGTTTATTGGTCCCTGCGATTACCCTACCTTTTTATACAATAAAACGCATCAAAAAACAAACGTTCATACCCCATCCATTTAGGGAATCCGCAAACGAATTCCCTAAAAATTTAATTATTATTATTATTTTCAGCCATTCGTGTCCCACTGGCAAAGGCCTCCTCCCACTCTTTCCAGACGTCGCGATAAAATATACATATCTTGTTTATACGAACGTGGCTTTGACAACCTCATTTGTATCGTATCGAACATCTTGTTACGCCGTTATTTTATTTAATGTTGTTATGACTAAATATCACGTCTATGACATGTTAGGCAAGTCACTCACTTCGGGCATTTTCTGCTGCAAAGCTTGCTGCTTGCCGCTGATCTCAGCCAACTCCTTAGCATTTTTAGGCAAGGTCTTATTCTCCAACATAACCGTAGCATTGGCGATGAATGCTTCTAGTTCAGTGGCGTCGTTGCGGCAGCTTGTTTGCAGAGAAGATATTAGGCAAGCCCAGAGACTGCGCGTTTGGGCTTCGAACTCGCGTCGAAGGGTTGCTGTGCCTATTGATATCCAATGGATTTTTTCATCCTCGCTGTAAATGAAATAAAATTAGTGCCGATTTTATCGTCCCATCATCATCATTAGCCACTTTGTACCCACTGCTGGGCTTAGGCCTCTCTTCGTGTCTACCTCTTCTTCTCTTTCCATACAATGGAATAATCCTAACATAAAAAAAATCGATTCGCATTTAAAAGTTACTCATTTGTTTGAACAACTCGCGCTTGTCTAAAAATGTACTGACACAAATTAGGGCAAGTAACACGCGAGCGAAGCCGCAGGCGGATACCAGTTTACTAAATTACTTACAAAGTCATCTTAGCAATAGCCTGTCCGTAAGCTTTGCAAGCTTTGAAGTTGATCTCCCAATCGTGGGGTTCGTTGAGGTGTTGTAAGCACAGCGCCTCTAGGTCCGTGACGCAGGCCAGCGCCGCGCGCCGCGTCCACGCCTTGCAAGTGTGCTCCAGAGAGGACAAGGCCGCTTCTAGCCCACTCACGGCTTTGTTGCCGAGCCAACTGTGTCTGTGGGTACAATAGGCATATTGTTTATTGGTGTGAAAGGATTATATTAATAATATTCATTTTAATTTATTATTGTTTTAAAAAAGCACAAAAATATACTGGATTTTACAGACGCTTGATGTCACAGTAGATGCCAATCAAAACCATTTATGGTCATAAAATTCAACCGCAAACAGATTACGTGTTCTGAAACTAAATCTTCGTCGTGCCTTGTACACCCACAGCATTCTCAGTGACCAGTAAGAGACACTCAAACTTCAAATTTATTTATTCATTAAGATCACATTATGGACCACTTTGAAACGGGGATTCCACTGCCTGTTCCAAACGCGACACCCCATAGACGCGCGGCCCTTGCTGGTTATAAGCGGTTGTACTCGAACCACTAAAATAAACGTAACATTGAATATCTTACTTGTTGACAATATCAGTGAATATAGACTTCTCCGCCAGGTTATTCTGTACGCCCACGAAGTGAGCGGGAAGAGCCACGAGCCGCCGCAGCTGGTGATAATGCTGCACGCGTAATTCTTCCATTGGCGGCTGCACTCGAACCGCGTGACCGCTGAAATAGACTTTATATTAGGCTGGGGAAGTTTGAAAGTGGCACCTGTGGCTGAAAAGGTGAGGAGTGCCAGATTAGCATGGTATGGTCATGTAATGAGGAGGGATGAAAGACATTACCAAAAGAGTTATGAGTTTGAATGTGGATGGGTATACAAGTAGAGGAAGGCCGAAGAAGTGGATAGATTGTGTGAAAGATGATATGAATGTAAGAGGAGTGAGTTCAGAGTTGACGAGCGATAGAGGAGAGTGGAAGAGAAAAACATGTTGTGCGTGTGCCGAACCTACTTAGCGTGGGATAAGGGCAGGAGAATGATGATTAGGCTGAATACATTTCAAAATCTAATAAACCATAATTAGATGAATCTAATTATGGTTAAGGCTGAAGCCTAACCTCACCAGATCCTTCCTAGATCAGCTACTAGCCAATGGAAATTCTATATTATCACGACTGTATTCCCAAGATGTGATAGACATTAGCTATATCAAGTTTCATTCAAATATTTTCAATCCAAATCAAAAACCTTTCACTGAGATCATTAACATTAAAACGTGTTCATCAACTTGGAGATTTATAATATTACTAGCTGCACCCCGCGATGAATAGTTCCCGTTCCCGTGGGAATACCGGGATCAAAAGTAGCCTATTTTTTAGTCCAGGGTATAAGCAATTCTGGTAACAAATTTCATTCAAATCCGTCCAGCCGTTTAAGCGTGAAAGAGTAACACACTTACACACACAAACTTTCACCTTTAATAAATTAGATGAACCCACTTACCGCAGAACTAAATCAACTTTAACGTGAGGAAAGTGCTTATGCAACGAGAGTAGTGTCTTTATATACTGGCACTCTAAAGCTTTGTACAGCTGCCAATCCCAGTGAGATCTCCACAGCTCTGTGCTTTTGTGCCCGTTTGCTTCAACCTAAAATTGAAAAAACAAAATGTTTTAAAAGAAACTCCGGAAATAATTTAGGCAGTAACTTTTGAGCTGGGAATACATTGAACTCCTGAACAGCATTATAGCAATAGTTGCAATTGCAACAAATGTATGACTTTTTTCGGCAGATCATTGTGATGGCAATTTGGAAACTAAAACAAAATTAAAACCAGGCACAGACTGACAAATCTATTTTGTCAATAAAACTACGAAAACTTTTGAACTCACACTTTCAATAATGTCTCTGATTTCCTTGACTCCTTTCTTCCACTCGGATTGTTTCGCCAGCAACTCCGTATCCATCAATTTTTCAACAACGTTTCTTATTGCGGCATGCTTTGCCGTCAAGTATGAGTTCTAAAAATTATATAAACTATATAACAAACACTTCGGTTTTGGACCTACATAATTACGATAATTTATAAAGATAAGAATTGGTTCAACCTGACAACAAAAAACAAATTGTGGTCGGGTTGAACCAATTTGGCTGAAATTTAGAATTGACAGGTGTGGGCAACCAGTAAACCTATTGTCCAGCAAAGAAACGGGTGTTTTAAAACGAGGTGCCCGTCGTTCTAAATTCTGCTAGTAAGTAATTTCGATAGATACGAACAGTCGCAATAGTCATTCGGCAATTTGTTCGACGTCCCAGGTACCATTACCTGTGCTTCCAATTTCAGAACAGCTTTCTTGAGTTTGTCCGTGTAGTTCTCCAATTGTTCCGTGTCATTCCAGTAGACTGCCTTCTGGTTCTGCACGAGAGAGGACAGTTCTAGCGCCGCTTGCAACATCATGGGCCGGGTCGACGGTATCATGCGCTCGCCAAGAGTATTGTGAAAAGACGCCACCTGTACAAAATCGCTAAGTATGAGCAAGTGGTCAAGCCTGGTGACGGAGTTTTTGTCCCGCCTAAAGGCCTCAGTCATAGCTTAACGATTTTAAGACGGGATCGACAATGTAACGTGCCCTCCGAAGCACGTAAGCGCTCAGCTGTTAATGCCAGTTGCAGTCGACCATCCAAGTTGTGATAGCTCAGAAATCTTTGCTTTACTCCAAAGATCTATCAAGAACGTCTGCCACGAAAGCTCGAAAGCTTCGAACATTAACCTATACCAATTAGTTCTTGAACTGTAAGTTGATAATGAAGACCACTGAAATTGTTTCTCTGCAGACTTATGATGTCGCCAGCCGTTGCTAACACGCTTGCCAGTTTCTATAAGTTCGTGAAAGATCACCTGATAAGAGGCGTGCTAGCTTCTCTAGTCCGATAAAGAAAGTCACCTATAGCAAAGCGCGTGCCTGATATACAGGTTGATGATAAAGTCACCTCATTAGACGCCTGCTTAAAAGCTCCTGAAATGAAAGATCACCTGTTGCACTGCAATGCCCGTGCTTGAGCTTATAAGCTGACAATGAAGGTCATCGTGACCCCAAGTTCCTGTAAGTTCGTGAATAGTCACCTGTTGCAAGGCCCGTGCTTATAAGCTGACAATGAAGGCCACCGTGACCCCCAAGTTCCTGTAAGTTCGTGAACAGTCACCTGTTGCAAGGCCCGTGCTTGTGTGAGCGTAGCGGCGATGTGGTCGAGCGCGGCGGCGGCGGGCGGCGGCGGCAGGCCCAGCGCCGCCAGCGCGCGCGCCTCCAGCTCGGCCCACACCAGTCGCGGCAGAAACACCACTTGCAGCAGCTTCGTCTCACTGCTGAACTCTACCACGGGCTTTTTTGATGACAGCTGGAGTAGCCCGTTTTTGGCCTGAGCCTGTAACATAACATTATTGTTTAAAAAAAGAAGCGCTCGTGGCTAAGCTTGCTAAGACGTTCTTGGTAGATCGTCGAAGTTAAGCAACGTTCTGAGCGGTCACAACTTGGATGGGTGACCGCAAGTGGCATTTTCATCTGAGCGCTTCCGTGCTTCGGAGGGCACGTTAAATTGTCGGTCCCGGCTTTTAAAGTCGTTAAGCCACGACGGAGGCCTTTAGGCGGCCTAAAAACTCCGTCACCAGAGTTGGTCACTTGTTCATACGAACGAACGAACGATTGTTTAAACGGGTATGGAGCATAATAATATCAAGCTACCTGCAACCATAAAATGAGGAAAATAAACCTAAGCTATCAATGTTTACAGTATGGCAAAAAACTTTGTCTTTGAGTATGAGTTCCTCACTAGACATTACAGTTACTCACTAACGTAAAAATATTGTTAGTTAGACACGATAATACATCGATTCATCCGTAGAATCTCCATTTATGCAAAAGATTATGTTACCTGCAAATCCCTTGACCACTCTTCGTGTAACTGAGTATACATAGTCTTGAGTTCTTTCAAGAGTTGCGTCGCCAGTTTCAGTAGTTGCGAACTACCCTCAAATTCTTTCAAATACTTTTCAGCGCATGTGTGAACTTCTTTCACCTGAAAGGAGCAGAAGCGCGGATGTAGTCAGGCTGTTAACACTTAAGCAGTCGCTAATGGGTCTATCAGACCCAGTCATCTATTTCTTGCATGGTAACTATTGAATCTTAAGGATTGTGACGATGCCGCTCTTAGTACCTTTCGACGTTAGATTGAGACAGCGTATAACGGTCACTTCAGCTAGTTGGCACGCTGCGCTTGAGTGCTAAAGACGTAAAAGGTACGTATGGGTTTTTTGGACCCGGTAGCGACTAAATACGTAGGTGATTTTCCATAACTTTAGAATACTAATTAATTATTTAAAATATGTTTTTATTATATAAAATGGCCACCAATAGATCATTGAGCCTCCGGGTCATTGAAACAAGCAGAAACAGAAGATTTTTTTGAAATAAATGACCATGAAACTGATTCCTGAAACAATCCCGTCAGTTAGTGGGCGAAAAGTGCGTTGTAGTCTTTGCAATGAGAAAAAAAGACCTTCGTCAAATACAATATCCGAGTTTTTGAAGAACATGTCATTGTATACATATGCAATATATGAACTGCAATACTAATATTTGATTTGCTAAGTGACAAAATAATGCCGATCTAAAGCTAAGTTTCAAAGAAGTAGGTTGTTAATTTTTAGAGAAGTTTTTTAGTTTTTTTTGCGAAATAATGAATGAGCTTTTTTAGTGATTTTGAATAAATACATTATAGTAGTATTAGAAAAATAAAGAATCATAATGTTTTCATCTTTTTTGAATAAGATATAAGATTAAAATTAAAATGTGTCGCTAAAGTAAGTTGAATTTTAGTATGTTTTTAAATAGCGTTTTTTTATAAATAAAAGTAATAAATACAAATGTTTAATACCATTTGTCATTTTATTTTAGAATATAATTACTGTTAGGAAATACACAACAAAGTTAAATTCAGCAATTTTAGAAAAATCCGGCAATATTCAACTGGGTCCGGTGGACACGGTAGCGACTCCTAGCGTATCAAAACAGGGTGCGACTGCCCAAGTGTTAATGATGCTGATGATTTAAAGTGATTTTTTTATTTTTTTTTTATTTATAAGCCTGATGTTTCCCACTGCAAGGCAAAGGCCTCCCTTCCCTCTTTCTACTGATCTCGGTTTTGTGCATCTTGGCGCCATTCTTTGTTGTAAGAGTCAAGCTCGTCACGCCATCGTCGCCTGGGTCTTCCACGTGGCCGTCGTTGTTGAGGCAACCAAAAAGTAAATAGAAAATTAATAATACGAAATAGTGACCTTAGCTTCCATCTGCTTAGCCCATTGTATTTGAAGCACGACGGGTGACATTTCTGGTGGCTGGTGCATTTGAACATCAACATCGTCAGAGTCCATTTGGGTCTGAATGTTCTTTAGAAGAGTTAAAAGAGAAGATACAAAGATCTCCAGCTCGTTGTTGAGAGCGTGTTTCACCAGAGGGCGTTCGATTAGCGCGCGATATCGCATAAAATCGTATAACATCTGAAAACATAGAGGACTAGACGTCCAGTGAAGCAGCAGCGGTCACTGTGACTAGCGAGCAAAAAATACGAATAAAACATTATATATAAGTATTTTTAGTTGACGGTCATTTTTTATGCTTAAGTATAAGATTCATGTTTTACATAATTAGCTTGTTAAAATAGATTAAGCGTCGAGATAAATAACTTGAGCGTCAACAATTTACAGACTTCCTATGATAGATTTTTGAGAGTGATTAACAGACTATTTATGGTTTATTTTTATGTTTATAGATATTATAGTATTTTTTTAAGTAAGTATTTAATTTGTATGTATTTATTTATTAATAAGGATTTATGCATCTATTTATTGAAATGAAATGAAAAAAAAACCTTACACCGAATTTTTGCATTCTAGCAAATCTAGTTTATCCTACGGTTCTCTGGAAGAAATAGCTTTATAGCGATAAGACCGCCCATTGTTCTACAATTTAATGTTCTGTGTGTCTGTAATTTATATTTATGTCCGTGTACGTACGTACGTATACAATAGTGTTTATCTATATATCCATATATCACCTAGCAACGTCAAACCTTAATGATTGAAGATCTGAGTACCTCCATTGATTTACAAAATTGGTCACCTGTTTGGTTGAAGTGTTGTGTAGTCTTGGTTTCAACTTCTCCGCTATCTTAGCTTCAGCCGGCCGTAAGCTTGCTGAGAACTTAGATACCGCAGTTTCCCATGAAGTATTAGGTCCATTGCACAACCAGATATTAATACCTATATCATGAATATTTACATTAATAACTTTGTCAAAGTTCGTATATTGTTATATTGTTACCTGGCTGTTAGATTCAAAGTTTTCAAACTTCAACAAAACGCTTAGGTACCGGCTACAAATCCTGAATTTTACTTAAGCACAAAGGAAAACATCGTAAAAAATCAGTTAGTATTCACAAACACTGCGATGAGTTTAATTTTTTTTTAATGTTCGAGTAGACTACTATCTGAAGGATTTAGTCAGCTTCTTAATAATATATTTTACGATTTATAGTTTGCTAGTAAAGTGTGGTTGAGCCACATTCATAACATTTGTAACTGTAATAGCAGTAGGTGAAGTCGGGCCTCAGATGATGATGATGACGATCATATCTGTAAATGTACTGATAAATTTAAAAGAAAATATAACTATACTCACTTTCAAAAGGTGCAAATAATGTGTGCGTCTGTAACTCTGACTTCTCACTGTTGCTCAGCAGCTTAATAAGCTGACTGTGTGTTGATCTAATGTCTAGGATCTGAAAATTATAAAAGTATATTTAGGCGAGTTAGTATCTGAACTTAGTTGACTTATGATGATGCATTTAATCGCACACGACCACGATTGCTTACACTGTACCACGCCCAATTGTTCATGTCCATCAATCGAGCAGGTCTCACATCACACATACCTTGGTATAATTGTGGACAATAGATTCAACTGGAAGCAGCATGTTAACTCCATTTGTGACAAACTACGTGCTATCATGGCTAAATTTTATATTATTCGACCTAAAGTGCCTTTCCAAATATTAAAAGACATGTATATTGCCCTTGCAGAATCAATTATTAGTTATGGAATCACTAGCTATGGTAGGACATTTAAAACGTACCTCGATCAAATTTTTGCCCTACAAATTAGAATTTTAAAATTAATATTACCCCATAACCTAAAATCAAATTTTGAAGATAACATCCTAAAACTTTTTAAGTATTGCAGAGTAATTCCAGTTCACGAGAGAGTAGAGATAGCACTATTAACAGAACAACACAAAAATAATGATTTATGCCATCCTATTACACATAACATGAATACTAGAAAAATTACTGATAAAAAACTTGTCGTACCAAAAATGCAAAACTTCTATGGAAGACGAACTATAAAGTTTCTTATTCCTACGTTATTGAATAGTATTCCACTTAAAATAAAATCAGATATTAATGATAAAAATTATAAAAACAAATACAAAAAATACTATCAAAACAAACTATAACTCAATAAGTACCTAATAACCTCACAATAACATAAATTCAAACCACTAGTCACATAAATTAAATCTTTTACGACATTTTACTTTTATACATATTTTTCACATTAATGATAAGATATAATTACGCTTGAAGTAATTAAATTTAATATACATCCTGTATAACACTAATGCAGTTGTTTACGCTGCGATATATTGTCAAACCAATGCTCCCAGTTTGTAAAGTATCTGCCTGCACTCACACACACGTCAGAGAGGTCATTTTATGTCTCGCTTGCGTGGTGTAATGCAATTTTATATTGTGTGTTGCATAGCCGTGATTATAGACAGATCTATTTCTTACTACCGTAATTTTGTTTTGATTGTTTTGTTGAAAGGATTTTTAAATTTAGTGTGATTGAGTGTTGAACCTTAAGTATAATATTGCGTAAGTTATAAGTAACTAAGACGAATGTGAGTGCCCACACAAACCCTAGGGGTTTAAGGGCACAATATTTAAGTGTTTTTGTATTTTTGAATAAAGTTTAAATAAAAAAAAAAAAAAAAAAAAAAAAAATTTATTCCAAGCAAGCTTGTTTGGAAGCATAGCTGGCTTTCTCCTCATTGCTTGATATTAGTTTATTTACTCGTACTAAACCACGTAGACAAAATAAGTAGGTATAATTTTATAAAATCACAAACAGTAGGTACTTAGATATCTATTGATGTCTTAGTTTGGTATGTGGAAGCCAGTTTTACCTCTTTGAGTCTGCTTTCGAACTTTTGGCAGAATAACGGGATGTATGGTTTGCCATTCCAAGGGTGCAGGGCGTAATTCGGCCAGTAGGTTTCCGTTAGAGATTTACAGGCACTTGTCCATGTTTGAGCCACTTTCAAGCTATCAGACAGAAGAGTCAGGATCTCATACTCTTTTACATCATTGTCCAACTTCCAAAGAGGAATGGCAGATAGTGTTTTTTGTAAAAGGGAACAGATAAAATGACCTGTAAATAAATTAATAACACTTAACAATTAGTGTCTGTACTCAATTCAATGTATCGACTTTGATCCAATTGGCAAGACTTTCTTATAAGTATTGAATTCTAGTACCTACTTACCAACAATATCAAAAACATGGGTCATCCTGTGCTGTGAGTATGGCACTGTAGTGAACCGCCACACATCATCAAGGAGACCTCCAATGTTTTCAGCGGACTCCCTCATCTCAGACACACTACTTGACTGCATTACTCTGACAAAAATTAAGTTATCCATTTTCAACTAAGAATGAAATCAAAACAGAAATCAAAGAAACATTATCAAACTCATCTATTTATGAGGGAGAGAATAAAAAATGTAATCCCTTCTTAGTACTCCTAGGATACATTAGCCTATTTGTTGATAGATGGGTACCGTAATTCTTCAGATATGTCTTGAAATAAATCACAGAAGGTTGAAACTGCTTCTTTCTCTTTCTTACTGATATCTTTTTTAAGTCCAATTGCCTTCCAATAGTCAACTTCATCTTGTATATTGAATATTACTGAAAATAATAAGTTAGCATTTCATTTCTGATAAGAAGTCTTAACTGTTCAAGTGAGTTAAATAGCACTTACTATTGACATCATTAGCTGCACCTTTCCCATGAGTTAAGGTTTTCAGAAGAGCCTCTAAATCAGTCAAGTATTTTTGAAGTTTTATGGAGTAGACATCATTTTCCTGGAATAAAAATAATAGTAAATTTCAGTTATGAATAATTGTATGGAAATAATTCTAGGTAGCATAAATTAATCTCAGATACTCACAGCAGTTAATAAAGGAGTATAAACTTGTTTTAATGTATGATACAGTGATTCAGCTGCATTGTTTGATAAGGTAATTATGTTGATATTCTTAATAGAAACTGCTCCATTCTCATCTATGATGGGTTGTGATGAATTTTTGTAGAAGATCAAGCATTTATCGTTGAAGCTTTGAATCTGAAATGAACAATAAAATGTGTAAGGGGGTGACTGAGTCAGATTTAATAATTAAATAATTACTAAATCATAAATATCCTTGGACAATTCACACGAAGCTTCTTCCCACCTTTCAAAGGACTCGGTAGGTACCTTACTTTCTGGGGGGTGGGTTTAACCCCAAAACCCCTCACCCCCTAACTTGTTCATTCGTTCTTATGAGCAAGTGGCCAACCCTAACTACATCCACGAGATAAATATGCTTAAAAGTTGAGGATTCATCATACAATTCTAGTGTATGATGAATCCTGGGTGATAATTTAACCCACAACCATTATAGCAAAAACAGTTCTACTACCAACTAAACTGTGAGGACAGATGCTACAATATCTTACTTGAGTGTTGAAAGCAAGTTTGTCTTCATTAACATAGCTTTGTATCAATAAACTTTGTGAGTTGTTGATGAATTCTGAAAGAGTATCCTCAGTATCATCAAATTTTAGACTAGGTTTGTTGTAGAAATGCTCTGAAACAATAAAAACTATATTTAAACCAAATGTGGACTACAATGAGTTGTTTTATGAAAGCTGCAATTAAAAGTTAGTGTAGGTACCTATGCTATTGCACATTAACTTTTTTTCTTTTCAAGACTAGGTACCTGCTTAAGCATGAACAAAAAATCGATTTGTAGGAATCTAGGAATACGTAATTCTAAAACATACCCGTTGTGGTCAAAATAAAATTGCGTGCTAAATGCATAATAGGTAGGTAGGTATGAATGTCACACGATAAAATCAAACATAACTAACACACAACGAGAGCCTCGTCTCATTGATTGATCAAACTATTATAATAGCAAAGCAAAGAGCAGTGCAGTCCGTTTTTTTAATCAAAGATATTAAAAACCACTATCGATCGTTATTGAATTCCCAGGCCTGCGGGTTTGTTTGTTTTGATTTGAATTAGAAATCTGTCATTTTTCGTTGCTATGGTAACAGTTGCCACAGACTAAGTAGGTAGGTAAACCATGGAAGAAGTATCAAGAGTTCCTAGCAAAAATCCATCCTCAGTCTAAGGCTCCAATCACACCGAGACGGCGCCGGCGGCAGTAAGTAAGTTCGTATGAGCAAGTGGCTAACTCTGGTGACGGAGTTTTTAGGCCGCCTAAAGGCCTCCGTCATGGCTTTACGACTATAGAAGCCGGGACCGACAATTTAACGTGCCCTCTGAAGCACGGAACCGAAGCGCTCAGCTGATAATGCCACTTATACACCCATCCAAGTAGTGACCGCTCAGAACGTTGCTTGAAATGTCTTATGAGTCTTATGATTCTTGAAATTTCTTTTTAAATGTCTTCTTGAATTCTTATTATTTAAATATCTTATTTGTATTTTATTTTGTTTTTAGTTTTAGATAATTGCCTTAAAAAGTGCTATCAGAGCCCCACTTGCTGGCGATACTATGTATTAAGGCCTAAAGGCCTCCGTCATGGCTTTACGACTATAGAAGCCGGGACCGACAATTTAACGTGCCCTCTGAAGCACGGAACCGAAGCGCTCAGCTGATAATGCCACTTATACACCCATCCAAGTAGTGACCGCTCAGAACGTTGCTTGAAATGTCTTATGAGTCTTATGAGTCTTATGATTCTTGAAATTTCTTTTTAAATGTCTTCTTGAATTCTTATTATTTAAATGTCTTATTTGTATTTTATTTTGTTTTTAGTTTTAGATAATTGCCTTAAAAAGTGCTATCAGAGCCCCACTTGCTGGCGATACTATGTATTAAGTTAAGGTAATGAAAATAAAGATTAAAATTACTGCTCGCCCGCTGCTTTCCTGCCTCTCGGTGTGAGTTGAGCCTTACCATTCCTTCTTCAGTCAGTCAGTATCCACCTTTCCTTCTTCTGAGGTATCCACTTCACTCATACTTCACTTCACTTCTTCTTTTATGGCTACTGCCAGCTACTGCCAAAGGCTACTGCGACTTTTATTGCCACAATTCTGCCAGTGTCCGTGTCATGATAGTTTCTTAAACTTTGCTGGAGTACCCTCCAGCAAAGTAAACAAATAATATGGCCGGTATAACGATGGGTCTTTTAGTAAAGATTTGTCCAGGTTGAATATAATTCAGTATCCAAACTGATCCAAACTGTTGAAAATGTCAACGTTACGATCAGTTACTGTCACTGTCAACATAGCAAAAAGAGAAAGAAGTTTGATTATTTTCAAAATTATTTTTAAAAACTAAAAATAGAAAGAAAGAAAAAAGAAAGAGAGTTACGGAAAAGATTTAATTATAAAATGAGTCTATTCAATATGCTACGCTTACGTACTTTGGCTGTAAGTTTAGATATTTATACCTGACACCCGTAATCTTACAATGACTCCAACGCAATTACGTAAAATAAAAATACAATGTTAATATTTGTCTCACAATGCTATGCTAATCACAATGCTAAGGTCATCCATCAGTTCCATCTGACCACTGCCCATTGCGCATGGTGGTAGAGAATTGAGATACATAGCCATCTTTACCAGGGAACCTGACCTGTTGTAGGGCAATTCATAGGTAGGTACTTCTCGAAAGAAAAAGTTCTAATCAAATGCAATCTGAGATTATGAATCACTTCTATGTTATGTAAAAAAATAATTCATAACCTTGAGGTCCACTCTTCCCATCAATTTTAGTTTCCAAACAGTGGTTTTTTTCTTACTTATGTTTTCAGCCTCTGAATTCCTTGAGGAATTTAAATATAGACATGATGAGTACCACCACGGACTCCGTGGACACCACTTACATGGAGATACCACTCTACAATGTTGAGAAACCCCAGTCCTTGGAGACGAGGAAGGCAAGGTAGTCATTTTTTTTTCATTCAATCCTATGTAGTATGTGAGACATGTAAGCAAAAATTCTTAGTATGATTGGCCTAAAATGTAGTCTACCACCCTACGGTTGAGTTTCATTAGAACATTAAAAAACAACAAGGTCGTTTCACTTGCAATTTAACATTATGAAGTGACAATAAAAATTTACGTCATGCCACATGTCAAGTTTGAATTCTCGGAAGAAAAAGTCAACCTTATAGATAATTCGATCTCAAAACACATCACAAAAACTTTTATCAAAACTGGTGGACCACGTACTTGGCCAACTGTACATAATAATAGTTGATTCTAATCACACATCACACTAATCACACTAATATTATCACACTAATATTATAAAGGTGAAAGTTTGTGTGTAAGTGTGTTTGTTACTCTTTCACGCTCAAACGGCTGGACGGATTTGAATGAGATTTGGTACCGGAATTGCTTATTCCCTGGATTAAAGAATAGGCTATTTTTAATCCCAGTATTCCCACGGGAACAGGAACTATTCACCGCGGGTAACATTGCGGGGCGCAGCTAGTTTTTAGTAAACTTAAAAATAATTTAATACTTTAAATATCACCCAAGCAAATCTAATTATTTATAACAGCCAAATAAAATGTTATGTGAACAGACATTTATATATGTAACTAAGTAACTAAGTCATAAGTATTATATACTTATGGCTTAGTTACACAATAAATATAATTATCAAGCATCTTCCAAAATCATTATCATAGACAAGGCCAAACATTATTACTGCAACTTGCAAAAACTAACAGGTTTCAGGTTTATTTTCCTTCACAGTTTGGGGCTCATTTTAATAGTGGGGGATATCAACTAAGATATGACTATTGTTGGTGATATTGCTCTTTATTTTATGACATGCATAATACTACTTACTTAAAAAAGACTATTAAGTAAATGGTTATTCTATGGGAATTCCTTATTCTATGGACATTGCGGTAGGGTCCAATGGTGGTAAGGAATTTTGATGTACAGGGTGGGGCAAGATTTTTAAGCCCTTAACCTTCAAGGGTAGCATTTATTTGATGGTTCATATTTTAAATTTGCGACTACAAGTGGGAAAGTATTCAATACTTTCTTTTAAATTTTCACATAATATCTTTCTTTCACATATCTGAGGTAGGTACTCGAGTTCACTTTGACTCCTTAAAGGCACAATGCACATCCTAATAGGTACCTACCAGAACTAGTGTAGTATTGTATTATCTGTGCCTAGACCTACTTTTTTGGATCTATTATGGTTTGCGAAGTTAGCATAGGTACTTACTTACGCATTAATGGTTTGTGACGTCTTAATTCATTAAAATCACAGAATTGGCGTAATGGTTTGAATATTGTTATTTACGAGATGAGGATAGCGATGAATGAACGTACGTCATCAACTCATCACATCACATCAATATAATACATAATAATATGCAACGTTCTGAGCGGTAACTACTTGGATGAGTGCCGCAAGTGGCATTATCAGCTGAGCGCTTCGGTGCTCGGAGGGCACGTTAAATTGTCGGTCCCGACTTTTAAAGTCGTTAAGCCAATCGGAGACCTATAGATAGGCGGCCTAAAAACTCCGTCACCAGAGTTGGCCACTTGCTCATACGATCTTACTTAATCACATCAGTAATTAATTAATTACGAATGCGTATTTTCTTGGACATTGAAATAATTTTTATTCAACTATGAGGGCAAGAAAGGAAAGATTCTACCTACTAGGTATTATCTGATAATAACGACACCGTGAGATCTCAGTTCGAGGCTAACTACTAGTAATTATGGTTGTTTAACAGTAATCTATTAGACAATTCTGATCAGCGAGAGAAATGTTTTTTTTAATTATATATAATGCTAGTATAATTATTTATTTAATTTACTAACTAGTTTTTAACCCGCGGCTTCACTCGCGTGGTACATTACATACGAACACTTTAAATTAGTTAACTCTCGAGGTGCATTTCTGTTCATAACTCCGAAGATCCTCATCAGATCTTTAATTTATTGTATGGGACCACCTCGGGAGTGCTCTTTCAAACAAAAAAAATTTTCAAAATCGTTCCAATATTGACGGAATCGGTGAACATACCCTACATTTAAAAAAAATTGCATTTCTGTTCACAACTCCGACGATCTTCATCAGATCCTCAATTTGCCACCGGCGTTTCGGCGACCAGACGAAAAATATATGCTTAAATAAATGTAAATTCACAGTAAATAATACCCGTTTGCATAGATGTTTTATTAATAAATTCTTTAAAAAAATATAGGTATATTTTCAAAATCGGTGCGTAATAAATCTATTTCTGAACAGAATTATGTCAAAACTTGTAAGTAATAAAATTAAAAAAATAATGAAACTTTGTAATAAAAACCCTCAGAAAGACCACAGATAGATTGATTATGCGTATTTTTTTGTATAGTAAATGTTGTTCTTTATTTATTTCAGGCTTCACTACCAGTCTCGCAAAAGGGGAATGCTGGAAAATGATCTCCTTCTCAGCACTTTCGCCAAGAAATACTTGGACACGTTCACAGAGGAGGAGACCATAATGTACGACCGACTCATCAACTCTCCAAGCAATGACTGGGACATCTTCTACTGGATTGTTCAGAAGAAGGACACACCCAAGGAGTTTGACAATGAGATAATGAATCTGCTTAAGAAACACGCCAAGAATGAGGACAGATGCTCACTCCGCCAACCCGATCTTTAACTCGGAACAGCAATAACTTTACTTTAGCGAAGTTTAATTTATATGCGCCAGTATTTGTTAGTTAAAGTTGGTATTACTTTATAACTTAATTCAATTTAAATCATAATGTTATATTAAAATGTTAGGTTTTGAAATTGCATTTTAATAAATTACCTGAGAGTACCTACTTAAACGAATGCTTTTTGAATTAAATGTAGAACAAATATAGTAGGCTTATAAATTTTGTACCACGCTACCATTTGGAAGCAACATGATGACAAAGTCCGTTTTTTATTATGTTAGATTCCTATGCTCCAAACCACTGCTTTATTATACAAAAAACGATTATTATTGTAGTCTTAATTAATAGTGTATTATAGTAAGTAATTATTAGTTATTATTATTTTTATATTGTGAGAATTAATTGTTCTTCCAAGCATTGTGTGTTAGAATGCTCTTGCCATTTGAAGTGTGACATTTAGTATCTTTAACCTACCGATGTAGAATAATTCCTAATGTAAATCAGGCTTGTACGTAAATCAGCATTATTTGCCAGGGATATTTACATATTCATAAATGTGTATGAACATTTACAGGTACTTGTGACCCAATACATTTCACTCGACCCCCGACCGCAGCGCAGGTTTATTACGTGCTGCCTCGCATTGTGCGCATATACCGACTACCTTCCATCAACATATTTTCAGTGCGCAATCTGTTTTGATCACATTCACTGCCTTCTAGTGTTAAATTAATAAATCGTGTTATTTATGTGAATGAAAACGTCATAATCATTACCCGTATCCATAGGTCACACGCAATCTTATCTTTTGCTTATATGTTTGTGCTTTTGATCAGTGAAGCCAGTTTACTTGGAACCTGATATGAGAATAGTATTATAAAGTGTTCGTAATTAACTTTGATAAGTACCTACATGTAAATATTTATCTCCGAAATTGGTTACCTCGAAGTGCATTCAGTGTTGAATTATTATTTAGTGAAAAGTGTTTGGTATAGAATCCAGAAGTTTAAAATGCCTATCCGCCGTAGCAAGGTAAGATAATGAACATTTAATTCTAGATTATACCAGTACTTAATTAAATTAGTCTACTTTTTATCTGTGATTTAATTTACAAAGTAAATTTACGTAAAAGTAAGTAAATTACAAGTAAATTTGGTAAACAAGTCACAGACAAATTGCATACTTACATTATATATTTTTCTGAGAATTTATTTGTTTTACAATAATAACTCAAACTACATAAATGATAAATAAATTGTCTAAAAAAATCGGTGCAAACGATCTTTAGATAATTTAACTAATCCAGTCTGTCGGAAGTGCCATTTATTTAATCGTTATTAAATGAAAAAAAAAACTACTATTTACATACGTGAGTCGAACTTAGCTTAATTTAGTCCTAATAGTTCGCTACTTAAGTAAGGCACACCCTTTTTTTTTTTTTTTTTTTGCGTCGGGAAATGCCTTATGCATTCCCTCTCGCCGTGGGGGCGGCGAAAGGGGTATGTGGGACTCGCACCCACTAAAACCCGACGGGGTTCCCTCTGACCGCCATTTGCCGGGGCTATGGGCACGCTTTCGCACTCCTCCACGGCCCCGACGGCGTCGGCTCTATCGGAGCCCCTCTGACTGGTGAGGCGAATCTCGCCTCCCACCAAGTCTCTCAAGAGAGAGAGGGGCGCGCGGAACACCCACGCGCACCACCTCTAGGCCTTTCAAGGGCGGTAGCACCCCCCGGTACTACCGCCACGGCCTGTGTTTTGGGGGCCGGAGAAACTGGAGGAATCTCCTACTCCGGCGCCCCGCTCTCCGCGGCGGATCATGCCTTGGCTCCGCCGCAAAACCACCAAACGGCCGCAGAGGACAGGGAGAGCGGCAACGACACACCGACACTCCTCTTCCCCTGCGGCCCCGCCGCCAACGCATCAAACGGTGCGCCACCGTTTGGTCGCGGGAGATAGGGCGAGCGGCAACGACACACCGACACGCCTCTCCTCCCGCGACCCCTCCTGGCTGCAGGGACAGAAAACTCCGTCCCCGCACCCTCCTCGGACGCATCCAGAGCGGGCTTATCACCAGGCCTACTCGGAGCGTCCCCTCCTTGGATTCCTTTTAGCTTCACCGTGGGGCACCAACCACGGCTACTGAGCTCCCCCATCGCGACAAGATTGGAATCCATCGGGGGAGAAGTAAGGCACACCCTTTCTTAGGTCATCCTAACCTATCTTAATCTTATGAAATAACCAAGGTATTCCAAGTTTCATATTGCTCTTTAAGTTCCTTAGGTAGGTAAGTAATTAAAAATAATGGTATATAGGTACATAATTTAGAACCAAAACAAGATGACGTGAACAAAATAATGTTTTTAATACAGATTGGTGTCCGAATGGCGACTAAATAAAGAAATAAAAACGAGCCTAAATTAACAAATACCTATATACTATAGGTAGGTATTTGTTATTTAAATTAACAAATACCTATATACCTACTATAGGTATTTGTTAATCATGCATGCTATAAAAAATGTTCTGAACATTACAGGACGCAGTACCTATATACCTACCTACACATCTACCGGGCGTAGTGTTGGTATTGTACCAACATATTTTTTAATCCAATCACCTAACTTGACTTTTTGGAGCAACTAACTGACCCGGCGAACTTCGTACCACCGCAGTTTATTAGATAAACTAAAAACATAACCCCTTCTTTTTTAGGTGGTCGGGTAAAAGTAGGGTGTGGGCTACCTCCATACCAAATTTCATCAAAATCTGTTCTTGAGTTATAAATGGAGTTAGATACTATCCCGACTTTGTTTTATTAGACGAGGTACATACATAGTTTAACAGGTTAGCTGTCCGATGAGGCACATGTGCCTCATGGGTGATTGCACTGGTACGTCCATGAGGCATATGTGCCTCATGTTAGCTGTCATTATTTACTACGAGGACGTGTACAAAGAAGATCGAAACTTGCTTCGGGACAGCTAACCTGTTAATAATATGACAGCTAATTTTCAAATTTTAAGTTCAAGGAATAGATTATTTATAACAAACGTTTTAGGTAAGCCCTTTTCATCGGTCCTTCCCCGTAGGTACTCAAACTATATCCCTTTGGTTAGGGATTGAATTTCAAAAATTTCGTTCTTAGTGCACCCCTACATCATAAAGATCCAAGTTTCGTATTTCTAGGTCTTATTATGTATGGTTTAGTTTGTGCGTGGATATAATACCTATGTCAGTCAGTCAGTTAGTAACGAAAGCCTAAGCCTTATAGGTAGGTATTATAAGCGATAAGTTATATTGTCAAAAATTTAACAACATTAATTTAATTAAAAAATTTGCATTCAGGGCCCTACTGTAGTTTTAAAGAAGGTAGGTCTACTTAGATAATTTTAGAAAGTGTGGACGAAACATATTCCGGGACACACGTTATAGAGAAATACGAGAACCATATTTTTCAGGTGCTAGTGAAGTGGATATTCGAGAACCAGCACAAGTTGCAGACGGTGCGATGCTGCAGCTCCTCGCTGAGGTACAAGGAGGTGGAAGAGAGCGCGCAGGTCGCTCCCGAGCCTGTGCCTGAGCCAGCGCCCACCAAGCCTCATATTACTCCGGAGATCTCTTTCAAGGTAGGTACTTATCTTTATTTCAACAATACTTGTACCTGTGCCTTCGCTTATGTGTTAGCTAGATAAAACGTAGCATCACCATGTAATGATTTTCAGAATCGGTTCAGTGGGTCCAACCTACCCATTAGGAACAAACATCCCTCTTTTTATTATACTAGCCTAAGTACTCGGCAACAGCTTCGCCCCCATGGTACCTTCCTGGATTAAAAGAAGTCTATCTATGTGTTATACCAGGTCAACTACCTATGTATATTTCAAATTGCAGCCAAATCCGTTCGTTCGTTCACCGTGGCAACGATGATAAAATCCTGTAGAAACACTATTACAATGTGGTAGGTCATACGTCATTGAAACTGTTCGGGACCTTACGGAAATTCCCTTTCCTTCTGGAAACAATACAAATTTGATTTTGTCATAGTGCATGAATAATGCAGGGCTATTTCAGAATTAATTTACGGCACGTATAGATATTATTACCTAAGAAGATAATGGTGAGTGAATGTACCTACACATAAGCTCGTAAGCTCATTTAAAATGATAATGGTAGCCTAATGTGTGATGTTTGGTACCTACATCATGTAGGTAGGTACCTAACGCTTAGATCCAAACATTTTACCTACCGTAAATATGTATGTAGGTAAATATCTAGAGTCTCTAGATTAAGTAATGTTTTGTTAACATACAAGTTTGTTTTTAAACAGTAGGCAACCTTATTAATGTCTCTTATGAACCTTTATCTTGTTTGTGTTCGTTGATGCGGGCTGTTATTTATTTCTAACCTATCTGTCAGAGGCTGATTGCACGATTTATGAAAAGCCAAACATGCCTGCAAACACGTGACCTAGATACGAACTGCATCGCTTTTTTTCTTAGTAGGTTATTTGATAGGTAACAAATGTTTGCTTTTATGTGTGCATAAAACATTTCAAAGGTTCAAAGGTTAAAGGCAGTTTGAACCTAAAACACAACCAGAACAAATTGACCTAATTATAATCTAACTCAAGCCTACCTAGTAAGAAACGGAAATGAAACAGGATCACTACCTACTGTAACACCAAAGCACGATACATTATGTACCTATACTAGCTGCTAACAGCGGCTTCACACGCGTGGGACCCGAACAAAACGTAGCCTATGTTCTTTCTAGTCCAAATTTTATGAAAATCGGTTCAGTGGTTTAGGCGTGAAAGCGCTACATACAGACCGTTATATCCGCATTTATAATAAAAGCAGGGAAGTAGAGATTCTCACAGATCGTTGGGGAAATCAAGATCTTTTTGGTAGAGGTAGTAAGAGGCACGTCCAAATACATTTTTGGCACATTTAATAGAACGTAAAACGAAAATTTACGTGCCAGGTTGCAAGACCATCGCTGCCGCGCTGTTTGTTTAGGTATAAAATACTTATCATCTATATCTATATAAAATAATTATTCACGATATTTTGTAAGATTTAAATTCATCGAAATAACGAAATCGTTGACATAGGTACTATCCCAATCGGACTACTAGCTAAGCTAGGCTAGATCATATATTCATCAAACACTAGAAGATTAACACTGTCACCTTAATTGTTTGTTACCAACAGCATGAAGACTTACAAGTTCGGCTAGCGGCGCCATACCAGTTGAATCCTAAACCAGAAGCCCAAGACCTGGGTTTCGGGAGGTACTTCACCGACCACATGCTCAAAGTGCAGTACCACAAAGCGCTAGGAGGATGGCAGAAACCTGAAATTATGCCTTTCGAAAACCTTAGCATACATCCTGCAGCGAAGGCTTTACATTATGCTATACAAGTAAGTTAATATCTAGTTAGTGATTTTTTTTATTAATCTCTTAGGCCTCTAGTACTACTAGTAGTTACTGAATAATTTATACAAATCGGAAGGCAATTTATGCCTACACTAAACGGAACCCTCTAGGGCCTGTTAAAATGTTGAGATAGCATGTTTTAACTTAATTTGCGTAATCCACAGGAATTATTATGCTCAATAAGTGCAGGGGTAAACACTGGGTTTTCTTTCGTGCCAGAGCGCAAATAATTATTTGACGCTCGGACAGAATTTGAACCTGCCTCAGCCATTCAACACGGCTTTCAATCTTTTGATAAGCCTATCCTTAATAATTAACATGTGAAAACACGTGCTAAGTACTACTGCTCTGTCAAATCTTATCCCTTTGATAACGATGTCCTTTCCTTATGATAGCAAAATAACTTAATCAATCTTTTCAGCTTTTCGAAGGCATGAAAGCTTACCGAGGAGCAGACGACAAAATCCGGTTGTTCCGACCAGATCTGAACATGGAGAGAATGAACCTAGCGGCCCAAAGGTCCGGCCTGCCCATGTTCGACGGTGAGGAGCTAGTCAAGATCATCTCAAGGCTAGTCCAGATAGATCAAGAATGGGTGCCGCATTCGGAAACCTCTACGCTGTATATACGACCTACGTTAATTGGAACTGAGGTGAGACACCCAGCTGTTTTTTTATACTCCTTAGTCCTTAGGGACTGTTTCACCCTCTTAATGTTGTTGATGTTTTTCAAAAAAATATGACACTGACTGGATACAGATAGAAACCAAGCCCTTACGATGAGTATTCACGTAATTTATCTACGATCGCTTGTAAATCGTCTTATGTGTTATTTTTTTATTTAATAAGAACGTACACCATCAATAGGTATGTATTTTGCTAATTACGATATTATGTAAATGAAAGCCTATTTTTATTTTTCTTCTTAAAGGTTAATTTGTTACAGTTGCCTATAAAAAATCTAGCTCGACGAAATTGGTAATTGTTATCTCTATCAGTATAATAATTATCCTTTCTTCTTCTAATCTAGTCTTCTGATGTTTCTCTGACGCACCATTTGGTGTTCAAAACAAGATATAGCAATCAAGTCGAAGGAGCCTGGTAAATGCGTCATACATACATAATAGACGCTTTCCGTGAAGATACTCGTATTATTGTTTCTGTTTGAGATTTATTGGCAAGCCTTCTACCAACAGTCTAAATTGATACAATTTTGAATTGACATAAACACACGAATTTACCATTATTATTATTGTTGTGTGTGGAATTAAATAAAGCTTTTAAATTTTTTCCGAGTATGGAGTACCTACTCCATACTCGGGAAGAGTTGTTTTTTAATTTCTAAAAGTATAAGTAATAATAAAGCATTATTTAATTCCACACACAACAATAATAATAATAGTAAATTAATAATAATAAGTACTTAAGTAAAAATAAGAAATTGATGAAATTTTCACATGCATTATTATTATTTCATCAGTCGTGTATGGAGTATGGACCCCTTTTGGGTAAAAGCCTCCTCCAAGAACTTCCACATTTCTCTTTCTTCTAGTCGGCGGACTTCACTCAATCCTACTGTGTATGTCATGTTTTAATGTTCTTTAGCGCTGTTTTAAGCTCCATTAGTTTTAATTCTGACGATAATGATCTGGCGTTGAAATTACAATTTTTTTTTTTAATTGAAAGTAAAAGTAGCCTAGATGTGTTATTCCCAGTCATAATCTAGGTATATTCCAAGTTTCATCCAAATCCGTTCAGTAATTTTCGCGTGAAAGATTAACAAACATCCATACATCCATCCATACTTACAAACTTTTGCGTTTATAATATTAGTAGGAAGTAGGACTTGCCACAATAATATGTGTCTTCGTTTCGGTTTTAATTATTAGAATAGGTAGGTATGTACCAAATTACATTTATTATAATGTTACGCCTTGGCAATCTGCTGCTTAAAATAATCATAAATAAACACATCAAACACGAAGTTCAAGACACATTAACTGGGTCTTTTTAGTCCAGTCGAAAATATTTTCATATCTTTAATTAATTACATAAACAAATGACGTCATTAGATTTGCATTAATTCCCTAACACAACTAGATAATATTATTCAGTTTTTGTACTAAAATTTGAGTAAATTTAATATAAAAAAATGTGTTTGTAAACTAAATTATCGTATTATTTTTTCTGTAAACACCGATTACGTATGTAGGTACACAAAAAATCTTGGCATTGTTAATTTTTTTGCAAATATGAGTTTTGATTACGTATAGGAAGTCATCTGGTATATTTTTTTATCTGGGAAAAATTGTAATAATGTTGTATTATCTGATTTTGAAATACCTACTTATTATAAATACCTACCTATGTTTGTAGGTTAGTTAAATACTTCGTCCTCAATATGTTTCCATTTCTATCTATTTAAGTAAGTACCTATTGCCAGTGACATGAGAGACACAAGAAATAGTAAAATTTAGTAAATTGTTTTGAGATGAGAGAGACAGATCGTCGGGTTGTTATGGATTGATGAAGACGAATATAACGAATCCTTTCTTAAAGTTAGTAAGAAGAAGAAGAGCGAAGCCGACTGTTTGTTGAGAGACAGTGAACTAACAATAATTCTACAACAATGCTGAAAAGGGCATCCTTGCATTGCTGCTTGTTGTTTAGAGTTACGGAGTAGAACAGTTAGCAGAGTTAATAGAACAGAGCATGTGCATTTTACGGCGTAACTTATTACCTATTTCACTTTCAAAACTATCGTGAGTTGTATTAGACATTATAAAAGTACACGGGAAATTACTCACGTAAAATTATCGTCGATTTAGATACCGACAATGTTTCGATTCTTCCGGAGAATCTTCATCTGGGTATGAGTGTGGTCACTCCTCGCGGTCGCGTCTCACACTGCGTGCGAAGTATCGCTCGGCGCGGGACGAAGGTCGCGGAGGAGGAGGCGGGGGGGCGCGCGCTGTTGTTGGTGCTGGCGTCGGCGTCGGCGTCGTCCGGGGAATCAGTGCTGGGTCTTCATCCTCACTTGTCCTTTCTTCAGTGTCTCGGATATTCAGACACGCAACACTGATTGTATCTCTACCAGGCTCCAATGCACTATTATAATTGTTAGTTCCGTGGAGACAAGGTTTCCAGGCCGGAGCTAATGCCCAACCTCTGTCTCGGTTAAAATTGTGTCACTTCTCTTTTTACTAATGTACCGATAGTGGACACCATACCTTTAATACATGATTTATTAAGGACCACAACAATACCTATCGAGTATATGAAAGTTATAGAGTTTACTTTGACAAGTGGCTATTTTTCCTGGCGAGGAGATTACTACCTACAGTTGGAGGGTGTAGCGATGGGCTCACCAATAGCACCTGTCGTAGCCAATATATTTATGGAGTGGTTTGAGGCAACTGCACTCGAGGATATATCATGTAGGCCTAAACACTGGTGGCGTTATGTGGATGACGTGTTTGCAATTATAAAGGAAGAACATTTAGACCTTTTCTTAAGACACTTGAACTCTAAGCACCCTAAGATTGCATTCACTGTTGAGCGAGAACTTAATGGAGAGTTACCTTTCCTGGACGTGTTGGTTAAACGAGATCACTTTGGTCGTTTATCACACTCCGTTTACCGTAAACCAACACACACAGGCAGGTATTTAAGAGCCGACTCTCATCACCATCCTTCTCATCTGGCTTCAGTGCCTAGAACTCTCATCAATAGAGCATTGAGATTATGCGACCCTCAATATATAGATGCAGAGTTAGCACATGTAAGAGGTGTATTAGAAGGAAATGGTTATAGATGGAAGCAAAGTTTTCGCATAGCAAATTCATCTTCAAGAAAACGTATATATTCAGCGGAGAGAGCTGTAGCGTATCTACCATTTGTGAAAGGGGTGACGGATAAAATTGGACACTTGTTACGACGAAAATATTGCATCAAGACAATATTCCGGCCCCTCTCTCAACTTAGACATTTTATACGCTCTCCGAAGGATAGAGACCATCTAAGTGTACCAGGCGTCTACAAAATTCCGTGTGATTGTGGTACTTCATACGTGGGTGAAACGAAGAGGAATATCTCTACCAGGCTTGCGGAACATATTCGTGCAATGAAAAATGCTGACATAGAAAAGTCAGCTATTGCAGAGCACGCATTGACATTAGGTTCTGCACATTATATTCGTTTTGATAAAGCTCAGGTTCTTTCGCGAGAGAAGTTCTTTGTTCCGCGTAAGATTCGAGAAGCAATCGAAATAAGTCGAGTTCCGAATTTTAACCGAGACAGAGGTTGGGCATTAGCTCCGGCCTGGAAACCTTGTCTCCACGGAACTAACAATTATAATAGTGCATTGGAGCCTGGTAGAGATACAATCAGTGTTGCGTGTCTGAATATCCGAGACACTGAAGAAAGGACAAGTGAGGATGAAGACCCAGCACTGATTCCCCGGACGACGCCGACGCCGACGCCAGCACCAACAACAGCGCGCGCCCCCCCGCCTCCTCCTCCGCGACCTTCGTCCCGCGCCGAGCGATACTTCGCACGCAGTGTGAGACGCGACCGCGAGGAGTGACCACACTCATACCCAGATGAAGATTCTCCGGAAGAATCGAAACATTGTCGGTATCTAAATCGACGATAATTTTACGTGAGTAATTTCCCGTGTACTTTTATAATGACTTATTACCTAGTTATTATTAGTAGGTACTAACTTATTTTACTCTTATTAAATTGTTTATCGGGTTTCATTCAACTCAATTCTTGTTTAGGTCTCTTTCATTATTGCTTAATAGTCAGCAAGGAATAGCAAGGACGATCGTCCCGTTTCGGGGCAGTGGTCAAACTGCTCACCTTAATAGTAGCAAGCAGTAACAGTTTAAAATTTTCTTAAATCAAATAACCCAACGCACCTATACAATTTAAAGTAGTAAGTAGGTAAGTAGGTGAATACACGTTTGATAAATTAAAGGTAAATCAAACCGAATCGTCGACATGGAATTACCGTTATCATCTGATAAAGGGACCCCCAACAATTGATAAGGTTGTTTTCGCTTATAAACACTTTCTTTACTTAGTCTCATGCGTCACGAATTTTCAATGTCTTTTTAGTAATTGCTCGAATTCTCACATGTTTATCAGTAGGTCGAAAACAATAAATTTTATCAGATTGATTTATTATTTTAGGGTGTTATTGCATTGTTTGGCTCAAATCACGCGAACAACAAGAAAATTGATACCAGCTAACTTGATGTTATTAAAAACTGATTAATATATTCTTTCATCAATAAATACCTAGGCACCTATATTCAGTCTGACGTCTTCCCTAAAGTTGCATTATTATGTACCTATTACAATACGACCAGTAGGGGTAAACTCTGGCGAAGGAGTTCTGAGGCCACCTGGGCCTCAATCATAACGACACCGGCAATTTTACGTGCTCAGTTAATGCCACTAACCCATACAAATTGTGACCAATTATAACGTCGCTTAACTTCAACGACGTATCCAGAACGATTCAGTATTCACTATTTTTGTTTCGTTGGCTCTTAACTCTTCTTTGTCCTCAGCCAACGTTTGGCATCATGGCACCGGAGTCAGCGTTGCTGTTCGTGATCCTAAGCCCCGTGAGTGCGTACTACAAGGCGAGCAGCGATGGCGCTGTGTCCATATTCGCTGACCCGTCTGTGGTCCGCGCCTTCCCCGGCGGCGTGGGCAATAGGAAAGTTGGCTCCAACTATGGCCCTACGATAGGTAAGATAATAAAAAGAGCTGACTTCTTCCCTCTCTTTGACGACATTATCGGTAGTTTCGTTTGCGTGATACAACATATTTAAAGTAAACAAAGACAGGACACGAACTTTTCGTATATACTTGCTTTTTTAATTCATCTAAATCCGATCGAGACGTGATTGATAAAAAACAGGAACATCCATAATACTACAAAAGCTCTGTAGAAAAAAATATATGAAACAAATAATTTATTATTTTTAATTTGGAGAACAAAATACCGCACAAGATATTATAGTATAGGTCATTGATTATGTTTTAGAAGCATCCAGATTGCAGTTTATTTTTACTTGTTCACATTAATTCGATGAGTTTACCTGGACCTCCTGATATTGTGATGAAAATGATGTTTAGTTGATTTGATGGAACTTTGGCTTTTGTAATCAGATATTGGTCTTCCATGTTGTATAATATGTAGATAACCTAGATGAGATAACTTTTTTTACAGAGGCCACGTCCCGAGCCGCCAAGTTGGGCCACCATCAAGTGCTATGGCTGTTCGGACCGAACCACGAGCTCACCGAAGTCGGCGCAATGAACATATTCATGGTCTACATAAACGAGCAAGGAGGTAAACTTATTTAAAATATTTATTTTCCATGTCACCGTCGACGTTGATAACTGAGCAGCCAGTTTATAACTAGATATCCGTGTAAGTGACCTGCCCGATATTACTGTTATCTCGTATGACGATGTCGCTTTGAACTTTTGACCGGTAAATTCTTGTCTCTTCAACTTATCTGAAGCAACAATTAGGGTCACTAACATCACTCCATTTTTCCATTGAAATAATCACTTACCGTACAAATTATGATAATTTAATGCAATAATTATTTTCAAATTATGATTAAAAATACTAAGTATGAAATTCAGATAACACGTGACCATGAATCGTGCAAATTTTCGTGATATTTTATCTTGACCTTATCAAATGTTTTATAAATTAAAGTACCTACCATTTATTTACAGAAACGAAACTACTATGTAGGTAGGTACCTACACATTTACATAACATTCATTTAAAAGTATGATTTTGTATTATTTTAATTTCGGGTGAAAAATTGCAACTTAGGTAGGTAATACCATAATACCTACAAAACCCTATTGTATTTGGAAATACTAATAATAGGCATAAAGAAGTAGTAGGTAGGTACCTCCTTCCTACACACAACAGCTATGATCTCGGGCAAACTCATGGTCTGCCCGCTATCATGGATGATGTAACATAGACAAAAGATAACACGAGAAAATCCTGTGTTTATCAATGTATTTTTAAAAATAAATTGTGACCGCGAATGTTCAAAAAAAGTTGTAAGACCCAGTACCCATGCAATGGGACAAAGAAAATGCAATTCGGACGGTAATGTCCCTTTCGCGATATAACCCGCTCCTAAAAATTGAAGCATTTTTTGATAAGTACTTAATTTATTTTTACAGATAAGCAACTAAGCACGCCGCCATTGAACGGTTTGATTTTACCGGGAGTCACGCGTCGTTCTATCTTGGAGCTAGTGAGCCAATGGGAAGACGTGGTCGTCAAAGAGGAAGTCATCACTATGGAACACGTGTTACAACTCAACAAGGAGGGACGAGTAAGTTTTACTTATGTTCTACAGTAAATTGATGAGTTTTAATGTTAATTGTGTCGGACGGACACAGGCTGGTTTCTCTCAGGCATCGTCCTAATAGAACGCGACTACGCGATTATCGCGCGAGTACCTAAACGATGCGATGCGACCATCGTGTGGTCACGTCATTCTAGTCTTCATCAATCTAGCATCGCGCGAATGCCGGTTTAACACCTATTCCCTTGATTAATCGGAATTTTTGATCACGGATTATACGATAAAAAATCGCGCGAACTTGCGATGATCGCTTGTCGCGTTCTATTAGGACGATGCCTCAAAATCCTAAATGAATAAGGTATTCGTAAGTAATGTTCTTAAAATTTTATGTTTTATGATACTCGTGGGTATTTACTTTTTTGTATTATTTTAGTTCAAATGAACATAGGTACCTACATCATTAATTCGTTCAGATTATATTAATAACAAGCTGTTCCACGCGGTTTCCTACGCGTGGGACCCGAACAAAATGCAACCTAGGATAGACATTTCTGTACAAAATTGCGATCCTCGGCGATCCTCTAATTTTTGTATATTCTTTCAAACAAAAATAGAATGTTCAAAACCGGTCCACTATTCACGGAATACTCAGAGAATATACAAAAAACAGTGGAACATAGAACCTCCTTCTTTTTTGAGGTCGGTTAAAAACTTAAACTATAAAAAAAACAGTAAAACATGCTCATTGACATTTCATTTCATTAGAGAGAGCAGTAAGTAATCGAAATGATCAATTTCAGTTGTTGGAGATGTTCGGCGCGGGCACGGCGGTAGTAATCAGCCCCATCAGCCGGGTCGGCTTCCTCGACCAGGAGATCAGGATCCCAACCATGAAGCAAGCTCAACCAATCTTCCAGCGAGTCAAGGACACGCTCCTAGCCATCCAGTACGGGCACATAGACCACCCCTACGCCAAAGTCATAACGTAGTGAAACCCACACCCCGGGCCTCCATACTTACATTGTGGATATCTCAGTGATGAACAATCGTGTGAAAGTATGTTTACTGTGCCCGAAATGTGCGAGTGATAAACTTTATATGATAAGTAAACGATAAATAAAGGCTAAGAAGTCTCCACGTGGACGTCGAGTGCTGCGCATTTGATATCTAAAGTTACGCCTACTATTATTATTTTAAGTTATCTTGCGGTATCAGGAGGCAAGTGTTGATTTGTACCGCTCGTATCTTCCTCATTAGGTAGATATTAGCGAAGTATTTTATGGACTAAAACAGATTTGATTTTCGTCATAGGTAAGACTTAGGGAAACGGGAGTTACCATAATACCCAATAGTTCTGTGATTGTATGTTTATATGAATTATGTTAGATTGCGGTCTAATGCCAATATAAACTCTTACGCACTTGCAGCATTTATCATACATTCTATTGAGATAACGTCCAACTAGATGATTCTGAGAATGTTTTTAATTTATTATCTGTTACAAAATTAAAACAGAATACGTTATATCAACGTCAAACAGTAAACAGTGTTGTGTAATAGTTATTCTGTTTTACATCAGCGATTATATTGTTTTTATAAGCGATTAAATAACGTTTGACCACCATCTAACCACATGCTAACACGATACACGATCAAATCTAAAAGTAGTACTCTTTCTTTTTTAATTACAAAACTTAAGTAGGTTAGGAAGAATGTAAATAAATTAAACTGAGTTTTACCTTGTAAAATTCGGTTTTCGGAATACTAAGATATATGCCATTGTGATACACTGGGGGCAAATGCAAGCTTCGGTCTGAACGATTATGTTTTATCGAGGTTTAAATAAAAAATACGGGATGCATCATAGCGTCTAGCTAATGTGTAGTTATGATATTAGTTAAATACATACAATTTGTTTAGTTAATATAAGCTAACATTAATTTTCCAATATGTTCTCGAACTAAGTTTAAATGTCTCTTTTTCAAAGGTTGCCGATGGTATTTGGGTTCGCACTAAAATGAAAGAGAAAGTAAAAACCATTTCCTACACGTATAATTACTGTATTAGTAAGTACCTATGTATTAATATTTTCTAACTCATACTAAACAACATCGATGTCTTCAACCTTGCTGTGTTTATTTTTTAATAAATGCTGCAATATTGAATTATAGTTGCGCAACATAACATATGAACCGCGTGTGAAAACAAAATGATAATGATAACGCATATTTTTCGTTTTGTTTGGCAAAGAACTGGAATATTTTTCTGCCACGTATGTTGTTAGATAATATAACTGGTTGATATAATTATTATCAAAGGTGTGTTTCGCGAAATAAACACTAGGCTAGCGCCACACTTGACGGAAATTCTGTCGTGGATCTTCCGCGGCGGAACGTCTATACTTTTCATTGCATTTATTGACTACTAGCTGCGCCCCGCGGTGGTTAAAAGTAGCCTTATTATACATATAAACCTTCCTCTTCAATCACTCTACCTATTAAAAAAAACCGCATCAAAATTCGTTGCGTAGTTTTAAAGATTTAAGCATACATAGGGATATAGGGACAGAGAAAGCGACTTTGTTTTATTGTAAAGGGCACATCGCGACCTAAGTTCGGCGACTGAATTTCCGCGTACCTAATGTGCCCGTTATTAGTAGGTAATTTATATGCATTAACATGAATTTCAAAGTAAATTCATTAAAGGATGTGGGTGATTCGGATGTAAATAAGTTACTTATAAAAACTGTTAATATTATGTGTAAATGGCAAGCCTGACATTTAACTAAGAACGAATCAGGGCATCGCTTAAAATAAGCTTAGTATCTACCTGTAGTAAACATAGTAGAAAAACTACCGAAAATATAATTTTATTGTAGTCTAGAATTCTAAATAATAATGTGCAACCCGATACCGGTATTGAGGTCGAGCGGCGTATTTTGTTTGCATTTTTATCGTTTTCTTCATGAACTTAAAGGGCTATAAAGTAGTTCGAGCAGCTAGATCTGTTGCCATTTATTTTCAATAACAAGATAACGTAGAGAAAAACATTATCTAACTTATTTAGTTATAATTTGACAAACAGAATGCAAATTTTTCACGCTATACTCGTATGTTTAATCCATTTCACAACACACAGCTAGATTGTGCTTTTGTGAAATTGATTTAAAAAGTCTGTTGGTCTTTTGTTTCATTTGAAGCATAAATTTGCGTCGAGTAAAACATTTTAAGCCACTTTAACTACTTTAGCATAAAATGATGATGCACTACAAAAATATGCTAGCGGACTTTGCGACATTGAATATTTGCAAATAAAGAAAGAGCCGGTTATCGGGTAGCAAGAGTGTTCAGGGTAAATATGTCAGTCTCGTGTTTACGAATAGATAAGTATCATGAGCAACAACAACATATTGACTCCCGCCAAACGCGATGTCACAAGATGGTGTCCTAGGATATTTGTCCCTATGTAAAAATTGTTTTATATTGATGTTTGATATCTCAAATACCATAGCTGGTACGAGTAAAATGTATGATGACTTTAATTTTATGTAGATATTATTTATACAACTGATGTGATAGAATAATGGATGATTGTTTGTCTAGTCTAAGATCTAATGAATGTTATTTATAAATACAATTTTATACAATTCAAAAATAATTTTAATTTCACTAAAACCTAAATCGAACATCAACAACAAATTATTTTTATCTATTGTGCAAAATGTATGTTTATCTTTTCTTGTTACTGCATTTTGTTCAAAAAAACACACGGGCACAATTTCAATACATCGTGTATTACCTATCTGCTTGAACGGTTCCACAGTTCACAGAGCAATCGCAGCTTGAAGCAGTGACTGACTGCTTATACGTGCGTGGTACGTGTATACCCGCTCTATAAGTAATATTTGCCAACTTATTATCTCTGCAAAAACATGTTTTCTACTAACCGCTATCATCACGTACCTACACCGAAAAATCTCGAACAACTTACATTAAAAGATAACAAAAAATAATATTAACAAAGCTATTGCCTCTTACACACACAGCTCAATCTTGTATATATACTTATATTAAATATTGTATTATTATTAGATATTAAATATTATCTCGAATAGAACACCCACCTTACATCAAACTTAACAAAACAATTAGATTATTATTATACTATTTCATTTATTTAGTTTTTTATTTAGATTCCGTTTTTTTGTCATTTGCATTGGAGACATTAATCAACTTTACAACGCTAACCGTTTTAAAAAACTAAGTTACCGTTGTTAGCACGTTGTCGGACAATATTGTCATTGAAACAGAAGGCTTAACTGTGCTCGTTTTTGTAATGATACTACAAAAAGCCTTGGTGTGTAAGGGACACTGATTGTGGCACAAATTACTGAATAAGAGTGTATTGTGTGAGTTGCGCTTATCAGACTGTTTGATTTATTTATTGAACACAAATATTAAAACTAGCTTCCGCGTGCAGCTTTGTTTACTTATAAGATAATTCAGTAGTCTCCGAGAACACAAATAAACTGGTTTAGGAGTGAAGGATGATTGAGCGAAACAGGAGATGGTTCACAGTATAAAAGACTTTAATTGATAATTACGTGACTTACCAAAGCTCTAAGGTTATGGTTATTCAGGCGGAAGAGGCAAATCATCGTCAAATTCTTCTTCGATTTGTTTCTTCTTCTCCGCTCGACGAACGGAACGACTTGCCGGCTGCAAAGTCTCCTGACTCGAAGCATCGCCGGAATATCTAAAACGGAAAATTGGGGAATTTATTTTTACTGCGTAATGTACCTACCTAACATGCAAATTCATGGATTTAAATGAATGGAGCTCGATAAATATTCAGACGGTTGACCCTGCTGCGGACGGGGCGCCGCGCTTAGTCTAGATTTTTTAGTGCGTACCTACCTACATACGTCTGATGCGCAGTAACTTTAATGAAGGTCTTTGACGCCACTTTCTTCGTCCGCTAGGAACAGATTACCTAAATACACAGCGTGTATTATTTATAAAGGCACATTTTTATGCACAGATAACTTTGAGAGCTTTATTTGCTAAGATAATTTTGAACACTCTGCCTGCTCATTTAAATATGAATCAATAAGTACCTAGTAAGATAGTTTGAACACGTTGGGTGCTTTCAACAACATGATGATTCAAACTGCGTATATCAAATTGCTTTTAGATTATTTTGACTACCTACTCTAGACGCTCATATCAATTTGACGCCGACTGTACCTAATGCAACAAAAACACAGATACCAGTTTTGGAACACATGTACTTAACAAGAGGTACCTACGTAGGTTTGTCACGCCCCTGTGTAGGCGTGACTTGTTATCAAGCCTTTTTTGTGAATTGTGTTGTCGGTGATGCGCTTCGAATCACGTGTCTGAAATGTGTTTTCGATAATTATTTTGTTTACCTGCAATAATTCAAAAAATCCAATACTTCAAAGAGCACCAGCAGGTCAACTTACAAGCGATAAAATTTGTAGTAGGTATAACCAAAATTAAGACAATGTTCTGAATTCTGTTTTCACTGTTCTGTTTCACAATAAGCGTAGCGATATTATGGCGTTTGTAATTACCAGAGTGTTATCAAAAACAAATAACTGAAATGTGCCAGCCTGCTGGAAATTATACATGGTTTTAATATTTTAGGTAGGTAATATTTTATTTGTTAGAATTATAAAAAAACTGTTTTGTAACCTCATTTTGAACCTGTCACACGAGGGTTCATAATAATAAGTAGGAAAGGCCTATGAATTTCTCCACTCCACACGATTCCCTCTAACACTAACTTATCTAACACTAACTTTACTATATTTTTATGTGAAAGGTTATTTTTAACATTAAAATTGCGTAGCTACTCAGTAGGTAACAAAAAAATCACAGCATTAAGATCTTATTTTGGTGTAGGTATTATTTATAACTCCGAAGATAAATGAAATTATTACATTTATCACAAGCATTAAATTGCTTAGCTTGGGACTAGGTAGATGACGCCGTGTTAAATGTCCAATGAAATGAAAAAAAATGAAATATGATCACGACTGTATCCCAGGGAGCGGAAGACATTTCTTTCAGATCATAAGACAATTTTTAGATCATTTTTGAAGATGTCTAAGTCAGAGGTATGTCCAAAAACATACATACATATTTGTTCAAAAAGTGGGCATGTACCCACTTTTTGAAGAAGTTAACTTTCCATACATGACATTAGGTTGCAAGTCCATCGACGCTATTAGAGAGCTAACTGGTTTCCTCACAATGTTTTCCTTCACCGTTATAAGCTTCGATGCGAAAAGTCCATTGATGCACGGCCGGATTCGAACCCACGACCTTCGGATCGAAAGTCATAGTACTAATTCACTTGACCAACACGGCTTTGTCCAAGGATATTAAATATTATGCCTGCCTGACGAAAAATAGTCCATAGTCTCTATTTCCTTTATTTATATTCGATGGATCTTGACCTGACCTCAATAAAAACAAGTTTATTCAGTATTGAATCTGGTTCACGCTAGAACTAAGAGTAAACTTCTTACGTGACAATTTTCCTCCGACCTCTGCACATTCTGTATTGAAAACAATATGATAAACGTCGTTCTAATAGCTGTGATAAACTAATAGTCAACGCCCATTAAAATGTACTTATTATGCAGGGGCATTAAATTAATTACAGATCAAAATAAATGAGAAAACAGCTAGAGAAAATGGAACATAGCAAAAACCAGTAGGTAAATAGTTGAACGCAGCCATTATATCTGCCTATCTATACCCTTTAGATTTCATGAGTGACATAATTTTGGCTGTAAATAGGTGGCCTACTCATATTGCACCCAAAAGAAGGTGGGTATTAGCAAAGACAATTAAATATTACATTTAGGTTTACCATCATCATTCATCGCTTAGTTACCTATGTAGGTGTTTTCTCTTATATTGATTAAAAACTACAAACATTTAAGGAGCTGAGACATATAATCCACTTTTTGGTTCAATCGTTATTAATCTAATTTAAAAAGAATTGACAGACGGACAAACAGTCAGACATTCAAAAGTTTACTAGGCTGTTTGAATTGATCAGCCAAATAATTAAATTCAGGTCCAAATATTAAAACAACGTTCTAATTTGTGAATATTTGTAAGTTTCTAAAACTAAATAAGAGTTTAAGAAACTTCCAAATTTCGGTCGCTGAACATAGATAATCGATAACCATATAGATACCATAAAACACATCCTTAAAGTTTGGTTAGCTTACTACTCGTTGTTTATAAATAAAACATAGTCCTTATTATTATAATTGACGCAATTTAAATACATTAAACATTTGCGTAATAATATATTATTAAATGTAAGGTGATATTTCATAAGACTTTTAGTCACGTTATTTCCTTATGGGCTAATCTAACCCCATAATAACCTTAACCCTCAGCTTAACTCCCTTGGGGGAGTTACGCTTGATTATATATTAGCTTGTGTAGGTACAGTCAGCGTCAAATTGATATGGGCGTCTAGAGTATATAAATATTGTAGAAAAAACTTGAGCCATGACGGAGGCCTTTAAGCGGCCTAAAAACTCTGTCACCAGAATTGGCCACTTGCTCATACGAACTTACTTATAGAAAAAACTTTAGAATTTATTAATAGTGCCGTGAGAAATAGGCCTTTCATTGTCAGAAATGAAGAATGATGAAAAATTTATAAATGTAAAGGAAATAATAACCTTCTAACATACGATAATATATGAGTGCGGTGTCCCATAACATTCACCATGGTGCCGGCTTATCGTCACATTTATAAATTTTTCGTCTTTTCTGACAATTATGTTTTTAGAATTGGCCAGATGTTTATCTAGCTAGAGGTTCGACATGCGACGTGGTGAAGCAAGTCAGATATCTATACTAATATTATAGAGAGGTAAAATATTTGGTTTGTATGTTTGTATGTTTTGGGTAATCTCCGAAACAACTCACTCGATTTCAAAAATTCATTCACCGATGTGTAGCATGGACTTTCCGAATTAATAGGCTATATTTTATCAAGTTAGGTATCACGCGAGCGAAGCCACGGGCGAGTAAGCTAGAGTAGTATATTTACGTATAGCCACGCGTGAGTCCGCTATCGACGCGACCGTCGCTCGAGTGGCGGGAACCCGGGGGCTGCGGGGCGGCACTGTCCAGTCTCGAACCACCTAACAATACAAGTGGCTAAATTAAACATTTTATTAAACCTACTTTCGTAAGAGAGCAATCTGCACTCTTGAGGTGCATTTTGTTCATAACTTCGAAGATCTTCAGCAGATTCTAAAAAATAAATGACGGGATATACACACATCAACAAAGTCTAGGGATACCTTAACATAAATTTATTACAGCCTTTATATTTTAAAATTCTATTAGTTTTCGTAAAATGTTTATATACAGATTGAAACATATTATAATATATAAACTTAGACTACCACTCACTCACTGACTGACAGAATTGTTCTCCCTGTTGGTGGATGGGGAGGTATGTATATTTTGACGGATTCGTATAGAGGTAGGTCTGGTGACTTTGGGAAAAATCGCAAACCCCCCCTTTTTGCCCCCCTTCCCCCCCCCCTATTGAGGATCTCGGAAACTAAGAGACTTGGAACAATTTTTTTTGCGGAATCGGATAGAGGAGGCTCGGGAAAGTAAAAATATTTTTTCAGTGTTGCCCCCTTTGCCCCCACTCTCCCCCCCTTTTGCGAATCTCGGAAGTTATGAGACTTGGAACAAATTTTTTTTCAGATTCTTAACAAGGGGCATCTAGATAGTCGAAATATTTTTCAAAACTCCCTCCCCAACCTCCCCTAAAATTGAAAGGGTTGTAACTTCACAACGGTTAGAGATATCCATTAGGTGTTTGGACAAATATTATAGTTGGGGTCGGAGGTCCTGAGTGGAGCGAACCTACGAGACCTGAGTGGAGCGGAGGGGGGAGGTGGCGAGCGAAGCGAGCCGCCGACCCCCGTAGCGTAACGAAGGTCGAGTGGGTGAGCGTAACTCAGGGCCGACGACTTGGATGAATGTTTTAGGGCTCCTAAAGGGTTTTCATACTGATTTAGGGCTTCCCATAGCGGTTTATTAAATATTTTTAATCTCCTATGGATTCTCAAAATTTTTAAAGGGTAGCTACCACCTGTCAATAACATGGATAAAGAAAACCGCGTGCTGCTTGCAGCACGCGCACCACGCAAACTAGTTTTATTATATTTTTTAATTAAAAAAAAAAAAACTAAAAAACAATCGAAAAAACAAAATACGGCGGCAAAATTGTTAGTAATTTGTTGCGACAAGGAAAATTAAAACCGTTTTATTGAAATTATTTAATGAATAATAATATCGAATTGTTTTCCTTTTTTTATTTAATGGGCCGTTTGAGCATTGAGAGCCATGTCAGGTCGTCATTTGAGTCGAGATGAAATGCTACGAGCCAAGGGCATGTTAGAAAAAGGTGCTATTCAACGCGTCGTTGCTGAGGCCGTACACACCAACCAAAACGTGATAGCAAGGTTGTGGTCACGTTATCTCAGTACTGAGGATGTTGCTGAACAGCACACGGGTAGATTTCGTGTTACTACGCAGAGACAGGATCGATTTCTGCAAATGACCGCCAGAAGACAACCGAATATCACAGTGATGTAATTAGTACAAAGGCTCCAGGGGGACCATCAGCTGCTGGTAAGCGACCAAACAAGGGCGGATCCAGCTTTGGTACCAGGGGGGGGTCACATAGTCGTGGTCAAGTCACAAGAAGTTATATTTTTTTTTTTAATCGTACCTAGGTACATAAAAGTAGGTATTTTGAAAGAAAAAGCAACATGGCATTTCGATTCGCTTAGGGTCCGTCTTTATTTTCCGAGAAAGAACGCGAGCGAAGCGAGCAAAATTTTTTTTAAGATAAAAGCAACGTACCTATCACATGAATTTGCTTACGGTCGGCTCTTACTCTGTGTAAAAGGACGCGAGCGAAGCGAGCAAATTTTTGAAATAAAAAGAATGAAAATCATATTTTTTTTCTTTCAAAATGAAAGTATTTAGAAAGAAAAAAGCAACATGGCATTTCGATTCGCTTAGGGTCGATCTTTATGTTCCGAGAAAGAACGCGAGCGTAGCGAGCAAAATCTTTTTTAAGATTAAAGCAACGTAACACTTGATTTTGCTTACGGTCGGCTCTTATTCCGTGTGAAAAGACGCGAGCGAAGCGAGCAAATTTTTGAAATGAAAAAAATGAAAATTATATTTTTTTTCTTTTAAAATGAAAGTATTTTGAAAGAAAAAAGCGACATAACATTTCGATTCGATTAGGGTCGATCTTTATTTTCCTAGAAACAACGCGACCGGAGCGAGCAAAATTTTTTTTATGATTAAAGCAACGTAACACTTGATTTTGCTTACGGTCGGCTCTTATTCCGTGTGAAACGATGCGAGCGAAGCGAGCAAATTTTTTTTGAAGATAAAAGCAACGTAAGTATGTACCATTTTTCTTACGGTCGGTTTTCATTCTGCGAGGAGGAATTACATAATAAAATAAGTTTTGCGTCGCGACGCCTATAAATATCTTGTATGAAAGGTACGCGGAAGAGACACTTTTCTGTGTGTTTAGCTAATACAAGATTTACAATTAATTTTTAAATAAACTTTTTTTCAAGATAAAAGCAACGTGGCACTTTGTTTTACTGAGGGTCGCTTTTATTCTGTTAAAAACGATGCGAGCGTAGCAAGCAAAATTTTTTAAAGAAAAAGCATCGTAGTTTTGGCAAAAGAATCCTCTAGTTTTAAGGACATGACGTTTCAAAGTGGTCTATAAACGATCTTATTACTGAATAAATATATTTTGAGTTTGCTTGATTTTGCTCACGGTCTTGCCTATTCCTTAAAAAACTGTCTGTCCTGCCTGACCCCTCTGCCACTTCACCATCCAGAACCGATATTCGGTTTCGCCTATAATATCCTTCACCATCCACAGGCGCGGTAAAATTCAAATTTTCAATGCGTTACCTAGTTTCCGAATAATGCGTTTGCCAATTGCCATCATACAAAATATTAATTTATAATAAATTGATTAAAATTTGAAGGTATTTAAGCATCAAATCTATATTGTGACGAAAAAATGTATCCTTACTTAAAACCATTACCTATGTTTAACAATTTTAAATAGTGGTCCACGGAGGACCCAGCCCAGGGGGGGGTCATGACCCCCATGACCCCCCCCCTGGATCCGCCCTTGCGACCAAACCGTGCGAAGGAGGTTGCATGAAGTTGGTCTTTATGCTCGAAGACCGCTACGTGTTTCAGCATTGCGACGTGGCAATCGCGGTCGGCCGCTTTCGTAGGCTCGGGAGCATTTAACAAGGAGTGACGCACAATGGTCTTTGGTGCCGTTTACCGATGAGTCCCGGTTTGGGTTTCATACGGATTCAAGAAGAACACGCGTTTGGCGAACTCCAGGAAGAGTTAGCCGTCTACGGCACCCCCAAGAGGTCCACTCATACGACAGCGGAACAAACATGATGTGGGCAGGAATTCGACTTGGCGCCCGAACCCAGCTCGTTTGGGTCCAATGCAACATGATTGCACAAAAACCCCACGAGGAGGTAGTAGAGCCTGTTATTGTCCCACACAGAATCCACATGGGCCAGGAATTTCTACTCACGCACGATAATGCTCCTGCCCATACGGTGCGGCTAGCGTCGGCCGCGCTCCGAGACCACGAAATTTAAGTTTTGGGTTAGCCTGCACAGTCGCCTGACCTAAATTTTATCAAGCATGCCTGGGACATGTTACAGCGAAAAGCTATGAGAGATTTTCCTCCAAATTTGACGACGGGACTACTTACAATTTTTCGAACATTTAGAAAGAACATGGGACCTTATCCCGCAGCAAGACATTGGCAGTTTAATTTTAAGCTTGAACAGTCGATGTCGATGTGTAATTAATGTAAGAGGTGGCAACAGTGATTACTAATCGTTAGTTATTAATTTTAATTAAAATCTATAGTTTTACAAGAAAAAAATAAGTTTTTATTTCATACTCATTTTCTATGGCGATCAAAAAATTAAATTTTTAATTAAAACAATACAATCATGCAATGTTTTTTTATTTTTTATTAAAGACCTTGAAATAACATATCATTTTGTCATTAACTATTTTAGAAAATACCTCATAGTTTTTCGAATATTTGATGAAATATACAATATCCCTAGACTTTGTTGATGAGTGTATAGGTCGCGCCCATTGAGATGTATTATAGAGCCACAATCAGACAAATAAAATGTAAACGCCAAAACTCGGCGCACGCTACGTAATGCGCAGAGTTTTTCTTTTTTGCGTACAAGCGACATTGAACATTAAAACAAACGACATAACGTCTACATTCAAATGTCAAATGTCATTGTAGAATATAAAATTTGCACGCACATTTTTTGAGTGTTGTCAGTTATTAGATTGTGACTCTTTAATACATCTCAATGGTCGCGCCACGTAAAAAGAGCGCTGGCTGTCAAACTGCGCAGTGGTCGATGATTGGCGGAGAGGTAACGCGGCGCACATTATATCATTGATTTAGCGAGTGCTAATTGGTCCGTCAGCAGTCGAGTGAACTACTTCCCCTCAGCGCTCTTTTTACGTGGCGCAACCTATACCAACCCTTTCAAACAAAAAATCTAAATCGGTCCACTATTGACGGAATAATCGGTAAACATACATAAAAAAATACATAAGTACAGTGGAACCTCCTCCTTCTTTGAAGTCGGTTTAAAAAGATAACACGACTGTTCGTAGTTAACGAGGTGTGATAGGGGGAAATGGACGAATAGTACACAGTTGTGCCGACCCCACGTTATGTGGGATAATAGCAAGAAGATGATGATTCCCAAGTGGCGGTAGACATTTCTTTCAGATCTTTTAGGCATTTTAGATCCAATGTAGATGTCTAAAGGTGATTTGGTATATGCCAGTACAAGCCATCCTTCTCAAAATCGATAAAACATTTACAACGTAGAGCTCGGCGTAGAAGGTGCTACGGTGCTTCCGTAGCACCCTCTACTATTAACAAAAAACTTCAACGCGCACCTGTATGTAACAGATTCAAAGTTATTGCTACTTTTTTTTAAAGTCCGTTCAAATGAGACCTCGCGCAAATGATCATACGCGCAAAACTCTTTCAGTGCAAATGTCTATCGCACATGGTGTCCTTTGCGCAAATGTTTTCCGCGTGTCCGCATTACGATACGGTAAGTAAAGGAGGGTCGAATAAAAAGTGGCTTGATTGTAAAAGCCGATATGAATGTGAGATGAGTGTATTCGTGTCAGTGTTGACGAATGATAGAGTTGAGGAAGAAAAACATGTTGTGCCGACACCACCTAGCGTGGGATGAGGGTCGGAGAATGATGAGTGCATTTGTATTTGGCGTTACCTCTAAACTGGTCGATAGGCGATTGACTCGTGCCCGATGAGCCACTCCCCGCAGAGGTAATTGACACTGAAAACAAGATAATGAAATCAAACATGTGCACTCATGTGTATTTATCACATTGCCAACTATATCTTCCGACTAACATGATGGTGACCTGCGTTTATTGCAATGAGACGCGATCCCAAAAATTGTCGAATAAGCGGAATTACTCATCTTTTCGACGCAAATACAAATTCTACGTATAAATAAATACATTGTCGTGATTCTAAGAGCCTTGCACACGATGTTTTTCGAACGAGCAGTCATTGCGCATTTTTGTGTAGCGCGTAACCTGTTAGATCGCATTGCTCGCAACGCGTTTGTTCCGATATAAACGCGAGGATCGTGTGCATGGGTCTCAGTAGCCTTGCGCTGCGTTGGATTTGGATCCAAATACCAGAATCTGAATTACATTTAAGAAAATTTGTGTTTCGCTGTAAAATCTGTTACCAAATATAAAATCACTAGCTTACCCGCCTGCGGCTTCGCTCGCGCGGTACCTACCTACCTTGATAAAATATAGCCTAGTTCATTCGGAAAGTCCATGCTAAACATCGGTAATTTTTTTTTTAATCGGATGAATAGTTTTGGAGATTACCCCAAACAGACAAACAAACAAACCAACTTTACCTTGTTATGTTACCTACCTCGTTCTTGCTGTTTGATCCTAGCTTGCGCGCGCTGCAGCTCCCGTGTCCACGACGTCGTCTCTGAGAGTCCCTGGTCCCCGCATAACTTCACTATCAACTTCAAACCTGAACGAACATTGAAAATTGAATATAAACTTGAAATCAACGTGATTGATTGTGGTTTAATGCCCCGACTATCGATACGAAGGTCGTGGGTTCGAATTCAGCCATGCATCAATGGATTTATCGAAAAAATTATTGCTTATCATGAGCTCTAAACGGTTAAGTGTGTGCCATAACGCCGAGGAATGAGCGGGAGAGCGAATAATGTTTTTACTCGTGAGTGAGAAGCGCAGAACGATAGACACGCAACATAATTTATAGCGAAAAAACAGTTTTTATTTAATTACAAGTTAATTAAACAAGCAATCGAAAAATTAAAAAAACCAGAATTAAATTAATACTTCTAGGCTATTTGTCAAAACATAAAACCAACAAAAATAGCGTTCTGTTCCTAAGATAAATAGCAAACTGTGTGACAAACATGTATTTTTCCAAAAAATATATGATCGAGAAAACTTTTACCAATCGTGTTTCTAAAAAACCATAACGCAAGATAAAAGTTCAAAGTATAATTTCCCTAAATATGAAGGACGTAGCTTTCACATATACTGAGATAAATAAGGATTTCGACGACTAATTTGCATATGGCGCTCTCTCGTGAGGAAACCAGTTAGCTATTTAGCAGCGTCGATGGGCTTGCAACCAACGTATGGAATGTTAACTTCTGCAAAATGTAGGCATGTACTAAAATATATATTTGGATATACAGCTGACTAACCCCCTTAGACATCTTCAAAAGATCTAAAAAATTGCTCAAAGATCTAAAATAATATGTCTAGTTACAGCACTTTGGGAATATAGTGTCGTGATCATATTTTTTTTATTCTTCAAGGTGATATTGGCGTTGATTTACGTACTTTTAGAAATGTCACACTAAAGTGTAATGCTGTTTTGGTCTTTAGAAAAACCGAAATAAGAAGTATAGAAAATAATTAAACTAACATACATTGGACGTTGTCTGGAAAGCGTGCGTTCATTTTCTTGTAGACAGTAAGTGCTTCCTGGTAGCGGCCACTAGCGCGCAGACATCCGCCCATTAGGAGGCCCCATTGAGGCTAAATCATTATATAAATTATGTTATGTCACAGGTTACATTCTTTAGGGATCGAAAACCTTAAATGAATCAAAGAAAATTATCAAATACCAGGTGGGCTGAGATCGTCACACAGTGGGTGCCTGAAGATGGGCAGATACGCCGGGGCAGACCTCGAAGACGCTGGCGTGATGATCTCGATGCATTCAGGGCTGATTGGTGGGACGTAGCCGGCGATCGCAATGCTTGGCAATGATGAGGGAGACCTTTGCCCAGCAGTGGGACAGCATAGGTTAAAAAAAAATGTAGTAGGTATATAATTTAGTACTTACATTGCTAGGCTGTAGTCTAGCCGCCCTTCGGTAATATTGTAGCGCAGCATCTGGCGTAGTTTCATTCGCCAGCCACTCCAAAGCGGATAGCTCGCACGGCCACACCGCTTCTACCTACAACGATGGTTTAGTATGGCAAGTTATATGGAATGTGACTCAGAAAATGAGGATCACCAATACTGAACTTGCTTCTAACTATCCCTCTCTCTTCGTTCGTTCGTTCATATGAGCAAGTGGCCAACTCTGGTGACGGAGTTTTTAGGCCGCCTAAAGGCCTCCGTCATGGCTTAACGACTTTAAAAGCCGGGACCGACAATTTAACGTGCTCTCCGAAGCACGGAAGCGCTCAGATGAAAATGCCACTTGCGGTCACCCATCCAAGTAGTGACCGCTCAGAACGTTGCTTAACTTCGACGATCTATCAAGAACGTCTTAGCAAGCTTCGCCACGAGCTCTAATAACAAAAGAATGAACAACATTTTAACTTACATCTTGATAGTGATGTTTTGCAGTTTGAGTATCGCCCATTTCACTGTGTAATTGAGCAAGTGCACAGGTTACGCTCGCGTCCCAGTTGCCAATAAGGCTGTACCTGGAATATAACACAAGATAATTTAGATTCACCTCATTATTTGTATTTATACGCCTGATGATAAGTTAGTGAGGTAGTTTGATAATATATTTTCGCTTCTCTCTTTAATATCAAGCCCGTCTCTATAGCCTGCAATCGTCTCGCCAATATTTGAGGGTTTACCGCGCGTAATGGATACGTAGCTTTTGGCTGGCGCCACACTTGACGGAAAGATCGCTGATTTTCCGCGGCGGAACGCCGATACATGTTATCGCATATCAATTTCCGTGTAATGTATTTTAGCATTTTTAGATTTTTGAAAAAAGTACGGTTCGCCCAAAAAATTAGATTTGCTAAGAAACAAGTTTATCTTAGTCAACTCATCAGGAACACTTTTCCCAAAGTAACTTATCACATCGACGATAATTAAAAAAAAAAACATTTCCATACATTTTCTATGAAAAATCGAGTGTGTGAAAAATAAGGTGTCATCATCAATTGTGACATTAGCCTTAAATCTTCTTAACCTAAGCATTCGTGGAGAACCAATCGAACTGGCACTCATTACAAAGTGTCAGTAGGATTGGCTTACTTGGAATCGATAATTTAAGAGCTAGGTACTCCTGTAAATAAAAATAAAGTCAGATACATGCTGCAGTGGAAACATAGACCAACGTTTTCAAATGTATTAGACGTACCAGTGGTCCGCGGCGGCGAGGTCGCTGCCGGCGGCGGCTCGGCGCGCCAGCCCGGCGGCCGCGAGCGCGCGCAGCGTGCGCCCCGCGCCCCCCGCGCCCCGCACCCGCGCCCACCGCGCCTCCGCGCCCGAGCCGGAGCTGCGCTCCAACGACAACGCTGATACGACAGTAACAAACACTATTGAACAAGGAATTAAAAAAAACTGAATGTACAGTTTGTGAAACCTATCATAAGCTTTTTTTAATACCTATGTTCAACGTAATAATAAAATAAAATAGGCGGTGGCGCTAGTTTCACCCATACAGGCACCTTAAATGCCACCAGCTAGCACTCTAGTATCAAATAGTAGCAAAATTACAGATGAGACTGGTGTTTTCATAGCTCATGTCATGAGGCTACGCAAAGTTTGTTCGTTCGTATGAGCAAGTGGCCAACTCTGGTGACGGAGTTTTGAGGCCGCCTAAATAGTGTCATAGCTTAACGACTTTTAAAGCCGGGAACGACAATTTAACGTGCTCTCCAAAGTACAGAAGCGAGGTGGTAGATACCTACACTACGCAAGGTGCTGTAGTATCAAAACAAAAAAGTGATGACAAAGCTATAAAATCGGCCCGATAGAGCAGTGAAGTGCCCACGCACTGGTCAATCTTTCCAGTGAAAGCTCTCTCGCTGGTCACTCACCGAGGTCGTGCATGGCCACGAGGTCGGCGGGGTCGAGATGCGTGGCGGCAGCAAGTTCGGCGGCGGCGTCTCCCCACGCATGCGCGGCGTCCCCCGCGCCGGTCCCCGCGCCGGCCCCCACGCCGGCCCCCACGCCGGCCCCCGCCGCCGCCAGCGCCGCCGTCACGCGCGCCGCGCACGAGTACGGGTCGTCGCGGGACGCAGACTCCGCCAGCGAGCGAGCCTCGTTGTAGTTCCCTAGCTGGGTAGTTGAACACATTAGAGTACCTCAACTGGATCAGGATTTACTTCTAATTTGATGTAACATATTATACGCATAGGTAAGCCATCTACAGCTTTGTTCTATTTTTTCGAATACTAAATAATAATACGTGAATAGAAAGTGATCCACTAGGGTGAGTTAGGTTGAGGTGATATGCGGAAGGGCATCACTCACTCATCATCACCTCGGCCTGGCGAACGGCAGGTTGTCTGTTTCATATTTTCAGCGTACTACAACACCCTACCACATTGCCATCCTTCTCAAAATCGATATAACATTTTACGTAGAACTCGGCGTAGAGGGTGCTACGGTGCTTACGTAGCAAGCAAAAAAATTCAACGCGCACCTTTTCCCTGTAATGCAATAAGTTTTTCGTCCTTGTGTTAGAAAAACTAAAACTTGTTTGGTCTTGGGGTAGGCTCCCCCAAAAACGTCTCACTCAATAAATCACACTTCACACTAAATTGTAAAGGTGAAAGTTTGTGTGTAAGTATGTAAGTGTGTTTGTTACTCTTCCACGCTCAACGGATTGGAATAAAATTCGGTACCAGGATTGCTTATACCCTGGATTAAAGAATAGTCTACTTTTGATCCCGGTATGCCCACGTGAACAGGAACTTAATCACCACGGTGCGCAGATAGTGTTATTATATAAATAGTAAAATAAACAGCTTTTCTCAAGAAACGTTTACACAACCACCCCAACTGCCTAGCTTCAAGGCTCGGACCCATAAGCTACCCCAAAAGGCTAAAAAGACAACACATAGAACTGGATACGTGATAGGAAACAAAGGGGGGAATGATCAGTGGAACATTGCCCTGGAAAGCTCGACGCACTCCACAAACCTGCTTATAGTCAGAAGACTGATTGCAGATACAAATGTAACACACAAAAAAAAAATAGCTTTCTCACAGCGTAGGCCACGAAGACAGCGTCGTCCGCGTGCGCCTCTGCTCTGAGCACCAGAGGGCCTAGCCAACCGGCATTCGCTATGAAGCGATTCGATTTCTATCATCGCTACACCTTTGATTTGACATTTCTGATCGCTCGAGTTTTCGTCATCGAATGTCAATTCCTATACATTTTTTTTAGTTTCTAATCGAAAGCGATTGTCGAAATGTAACATGGCTAGGGCCTCTGGTCGTTTAATTATAATAGCGTTTTTGTCCCTATCGGCGGCACGCTCACTGTTCGTCCATGTACTATACTAGGTCCATGCTCACCGCGTAGGCCACGAAGGCAGCGTCCGCGTGCGCCTCAGCCCTGAGCACCTGGTCGTGCGGGTGCGCGCGCGCCACGGCCCGCAGCCGCTGAGCCGCGCGCGCGGCGTGGCCGGGGCGCGGCGCGCGCAGCGAGGCCAGCGCGCCGCCCAGCTCCAGCCGTGCGCCCGCCGCGCTGCCGCTGTAGCCACGCAGGGCTTCCACGCACCACGACATGCCGCTAACCATCACACACATACAATACCTCTGTGGCGCAGTGGGCGAAAGCCCGCCTGAGACGCAGAGGTTGCGGATTCGATCCCCGCTGCGGGACAAATGTTTGCATGATCTGCAAATATTTGTTTCGTGTCTGGGTGTTTTCTATGTATAATATGTATGTATTTACAAAAAAAAAAATGTATCTATGTAGTTTATCAGTCATCTGGTTACCATAACACAAGCATTAAATTGCTTAGCTTGGGACTAGATGACGCCGTGTGACATGTCCAAGGACATTATATTTATTTATTTATTTTATTTATTATTTGCTCGTATTCATAAACATTTGTCAATTGTTTTGTTTTTATTGTTATTAATGATTTATTTACAGAAACTAAACTACTACATATTTACGTAACTGTACAAAATACAATTTGAACCAGTTGAGCCACCTAAGGATCGTTACAAACGATCTATTAATATATTATTAATACCTATTATTTATTTGTCAATTTAATATACATTAAATATGTTTTTTTCTTGTTACTCTTACGTCAATGAAAAGAGATAGCAACAGATTGAATATCCATTTTAGCTAAAGTAGGTTTACAAAACCAATATGCATAAGGGGGATAATATCTACCATCATACATAACCTATTAGTATTATAGTGAGTTTGTAGGACAATGGTAGATAGAACTACCATTGTCCTACAAACTCATCAATTGACGACCTCTGTGGCTTTCGCACCCACTGATGAAAGCCCGCTTGAGACGCGAGGTTGCGGGTACTATTTCGATGCGGGACTAATGTTTCTATGGTTGTCTCGTGCCTGGGTGTTTTCTATGTATATCAGTTATCTGGTTACCATTATGTTACTCAATTATTAAATTGCTTAGCTTGGGACTAGATGACGCTGTGTGGAATGTTCAAGGATATTTATTTAAATTACCGAAGGTGTTATCTGTCACAAATTACATTATTTTGTCGTAAATAAAGGCTTATTGTAATGTATTATTTTTAGGTGCTTTCCAGTGTCGATTTGGTCTTGTACTGTCATGGCATTGTAAATTGAAATAAATAAATAAATAAATAAAGTATAAGTTCGTATGATTAAGTGGCCAACTCTGGTAGTATAATAAACGTATATATTGTCGTAGATATAACCACTACCGTCCGTGGATACTAATGTTGCCCAAAAAAAAAGTAGCGTCTTACGTTCGTAGCGACAAAAGTATCCAAAGCACCCATACATTTTCTGATTGACAAAAGCCATCTAGTTATTTAGTGAGTAACTTTTTGAACAAACTCGATTGCGAGAATGCTTGGCCATGAAATACTTCTCAATAAAAACACCTCGGCTAAAGAAGAACGTGCTGCCTTTGTTTAAAAACAATTGTTAAACTAGACACGTACCCCGAGTCGTCGTCCCGTTGCGTGGGTCTGGCGAGCGCGGCGGCGGCGAGCGCCAGGCAGCGCTCGGCGTGCGCGGCGGCGCGGCGCGACCACCGCGACAGACGGTCGCCGCGCACCACGTCGCGTACCACGCATGAGTATGCGTCGTTCTCCTAAACACATTGCACATGTACCTATTTATTTCATACATACTTCTTAATGTATCTATGTAGTACCTATATCAGTCATCTGGATACCATAACACAAGCATTAAATTGCTTAGCTTGGGACTAGATGACGCTGTGTGGAATGTCTAAGGATATTTATTTATTTATTTATTAATCACCTATACTGTAATTTATGTACTTAATGTATTTTTTGATTAATAAAATGTTATGTTATGTTACATTACGATTACTTCAGTTGACATTGACGCTGAAGATGAACGGGTAAGAGCGCTTTCACATGGGTAGGTATAGGTACAGGCTTTTTAGTAGCGCGGCAGAAATAAAAGTGGTCTCCGTTGTTATTCGTATTAGAAATGATCAGTGCTTCTACCTTATTTCAAAAGCGCGACCTAGCCGCACCGCAGCCGCTGTAGTATCTATAAATTTTTACTTCTCATTGCCAAGGAGTAGGTAATATTTTCGGAGCGGTGCTGTATCTATGTGTCTGAATCAGACAATTTTGCCTAATCCAAGATAAAACATGTTTAACAAAAATGTGCTTACATCATCTATAGTGATGTCTTGATGGTAAGTAGGAGGCTCGACGTCCAGCATCGCATGGAATGCTGCCTTGCCGCCCTCTGCGTCGTTGAGTGCGACCGAGCACAACACTAGGTGCAAACCTGTAAACATTCACCAGAGGATAAACAAACAAAACATTTAAATACTTACCTCTTCTTCTACTGTTTTATGCCCGGTTCCCATATCCAACGTACGGATGACCGTAGATCGATCGTCATAGCAACGTTGTTAACTGTCAAAAAGTATCATACATTTTGTGTTGTATAAACAATGTTTCTATAGAGATAGATCAACGGTCATCCGTACGTTGGACCTCGGAATAGGACTGAGCTGAGCTGACTAATGCCCGATAGGAATCGGGCATTAGTCAGTAGCCAATACTTTTCAGAAAATTAATTGTGAGAGTCAGCATCTTCCGAAATACCTTCTCTCTATTTGCAATAAATAAGATTTCAATTCTCAAAGTGACTTAGAATGCAGTAAATAAATCGAAATCTTGTTAGAAATACTAAAACAATAGTAAAGTAAGTAGGTTAGGTACCTGTTTGAAAGTCTCCCTGTTCATGCATAATGTGTTGAAAGTTCGTAACCGCGTCTCGAAACTTGCCCATGCGCACAAGGAGAAGACCGATGTTGTGCATTACTTTCATCCTAAATCAAAAACAGTATCAGAAATACATAAAAAAAGTAGGTAAGTACAAACGTAATAAGCTGGTGTTCTGGTCTGTAGGTATTTGGTTTGTGTAAGTTAAAATACTTACTATATAAAGACATTTTTATATTATGTGTCATATATTTTGCAATTAAGTAAGGAGTTAATCTTATGTACTTAGTGCATTGTACCTGAGATCCTTTTCAGCGGTTGGCGTCTGATCTAACGCCATTCTGTACAACTTCAATGCTTTGGGATGTTCACCCATTTTGAAGTAAATATTGCCCATGTTTACCTAAAAAGATACTGACTTCTTCATTCTATCAAAGACAATAAATAATCAAATACTTATATAAAATTGTCTTTGATTCTACATTATTTATTGTATTTAATACAATATAATAAAAATAAACAATGTAAGGACATGTGCAAAGGCGAGCTTAACCCCAAAAAGAGTTGACAAAACTGACTTTAGTTTAACCCACGTATATAATCAATCGTAAGTTTTGATTTTAGCGGTTGCTTTGACAAAATTACATGTACTAATCAATCTAATCATTAATTTGAGACATGTAATCATTAAGTTTGAAGCAATCCTACTAAATACTAGTATTTAAAAGTTCTCATACAACTATTACAAACCAATTCACCCCCTTTTAAAAGTGATTTAAACAACATTCTAAACATATGAATCTAAAATAAACGAATCAGTACAAAAATGTTACCTTTAACCTATTCGCGTGAGGAAACAGTTTATTTCTAGTGAGTAATTGATATGTGTTCAGAGCTTCAGTGTACATTTCATTGAGCGCATACTGATCAGCCAAGTTGCAAAGAACCTGTGGAGGAAAAATTTAAAATTTCCTATGTTAACGTCAATCAGATTAATTACATATTAAGTTTTAGGTACCAACCAAACAGTAACGTTATTAAAAAAAGTAAGGACCTAATACGCATTAAGTTGCTTAGCTTGGGGCTAAATGACGCTGTGTGAATGTCTAAGGATATTTGTTTTTTATCTCCCGCATTAGTTGCAACATATTTTTGTTTCTAACAAATGAGCTACTTCACTCATTATTGTGGATGCTGCACTAAATTAATGCCCAATGATTTAGTGATTTAATGAATTAGGCATTAAATGCCCCATGATTTACATCAAAGTTGTATTATTTAACATAAGTTTGTCGAAAAAGTTTTTCTTATAAAACCTTACAGCGAACGTGAGGTCCAAGTTATGTGTGTCACCAAGATTTGCTTGTTCCTGCATGCGAATCAATTGACGCTCCAACGCAGATGCCTCTTGCGCTTTGGTTAGAGCCTGAAAACATAAATATTGTTTGTTGTATGTAACTGACGGACATTATATTAAACTAGTATACTCCCCCGGCTTCACTCGCGTACTATTCCGCATAAAAAGTATCTTGTGTGAGTTGTGTGTCATTCCGTTCAGAAGTTTTTGCATTCATTTAATGTACCTAGGTAGGTACCATACATACCAGATACCTATATGAAAATACTAAATTAATGTATCTCTGCAAAAGATCACCGCGTTTTGGTTACACAGACGTGACCTAGTTTTTATTTATTTTACTACAAGACAAAGAATTAGGAACTTACCTGTGCTAAATCAATAGTCCTTTTTGTAGAAGTCTCGTCATCAGGATCCGGCCGTGCGCTCAGCATGCAAGAATCTTCTACCAGCGTCATAATACGAGCCTCCATGTTCTTGACTTTGTCTTCTATACTGTGAAAAAATGTCATATCAATAATTAGGTCAATGTTTTGATCGGCAGTGTAGATTGATTACTAAAATTTAAACAATGTGATCATTTTTTTTTTCGCACTGTCTCTGAAAGTTTCCGTAAGGTAATTATTTTTCTTCACTGAAAGAGGATTCGACTTTTATGCCACACATTGGAGTGTTGGAACCTGTTGGTTCCAACATTCCAATGTGAGGGTCGATCTTGGACGGTTATTGGGCACAAACGGAGCATTGCCATTGGCCATTCTATTCGTAGCCAATGTTGGAACCAATGTGTGGTGCTCGCATTAAAGTTATATATAACAAGTAAATCGATGCAATGAACTTAGTTTCTCAAGGCCGAAGTGAGCTGTGTATACTAACTGTAATAGCCGGTTGTCGCAGAACAACTAGTGTCAAGTCAGGAACTTAAGGGCCATACCATATCATGCATACATTAAGGGCAACAATATAATCATACTTTACTGGCAAACTAATTGTGTCATGTGATGTACAAGCAAGTAAATATTCCCTTGTACGATTCAACTAGACTCCCTCCTCGCTTCTAATGCAGTTGTAAAAAAGGTTGAATGGATGTGGTTTTTTAAAAATTTGTAAGAAAATACATATCCTGTGCCACAGAGAGTTTTGTCTGGGTTCATGACCTGGAATAACAAATGGCTTTTTGTCTGGATAAGTAGGTGAACCGCAAGCGAAGGCGCGGGTGTATACTAGTGGTAAACACAGCCTTAGCAATAGGTAATCCTACGTGTCTTCCTTGTTCTCCTCCCTTGAAGGCAGGTCCCGTGCGGTGGAGGTGTAGCCGGCGGCCCTGACGGCGGTGACGGGGCGCGCGGCCGCCGTGCCCGCGCGCGACCCGCCTCGCACGCTCACTGTACCGAGGCGCATCATCTGGACAATATAATGGTATAATAAAACATATATTTACGCGTATTTATCGCTATTTACCTTTATTTAATTTTATCCCGACGTTTCGACTGGATTACACCAGCCGTGTAATCTGTGTAAAGCCGTGTAAGCCGTGCCTAATATAATGGTATCATTTTTGAATAGCAAGAAATTGTTGTTTATTAAAATCAACTCCAATTTGTTTATGAGAGCAATTTCCTGGACTTTCGAGGTGCATTTCTATTTATGACCCCGAAAATCCTAGCGTAGCCTAAGACAAGCGTAGCAAACATTTTATTTTAGCGTTGAAAACTTTTGTAAAGTTCTCACCTAACGACCGACGCATAAGTGGTGATGAACAAGTAGGAACCTACCCAAAGGACCAATAGCGAAGAAACAACCATATAATATATATTTTTTAATCGCTAGCTATTGTTGTTTCTGAATTAGAGCACAACAAATGATTTATTTTGCTTTAGATAACATTTGTCGGGTAGCTTATATGTACTTACATTGCATTACAAATTCATGACATAATTAATGGACGCACTTACCCCTGTACCCATTCGGCTCGGCACCTTCCTCCCGATGCCCGCAGTCCTCAAGGTCTCCTGAAAGGCATCATCTTCTCGCAAATTCCGCGTGTCCAAAGCTGGGGCCACCTCGTTAAATCCCGCATACAACTCATCATCTTCATCCAACACCATAGCTGTCCTCGGTTTAGCGTCCGTCCCTAACCGTGACGCGCTATAATATCGCGAACTCAACATCTTTTAATTCAGAAAATAGCAAGAAATATGAAACACATCTGCGATATTCCCACTTTGTTCCCACAACTTTTGTTGTGACGCCGTCACCATGGCAACACCGTCGTTTTGACACGTGGGAGGGAACTAAAGAGGCTAGGTTAATGTAACCAAGGAGATTATACTATAACTTTACAGAGGTCAAAAGAGGTTAATTGTATTACCTATACTCTTTGGTTATTACATTTTCGTACAATTTCTTTTCAATACAAAGATTTGTTACTTGTTATGTCTCGTGCTTAGAGCATCTAATAGGTATCATGCAAAGACTTACGCCCTTATGCATATTGGTTTAGTAAACCAACTTTAGCTAAAACGGATATTAAATCTGTTGCTATCTCTTTACATTGACATAAGAGTAACAAGAAAAAAGCATTGTTTAAATCTATATTAAATTGACAAATCTTTATGAATAAGACCATTTGTGTATACTTTACTTGTTAGTATCATCATCTCGTGATTCGTTTACTGTGAATGCATCCTCTTTTCATGATTTCATAACATTTCATAATTACTTCGCCTAGATTAAAACCGTCCAAAAAAGACTCAATTTTCGAAATAAAAAAAGATTTTTTTCTCGACCAATATTTATTACAATGATCACTATCCAATACAATCAAGTACCATCTTATCTTTCGTCAAACCTTAAAACAAAATTGTATAACTAATTAGATCTAACAAAAACAATTGACTGCAAAAAAAATGAAATCACAATTTATAAAATACATATCTCCAGAACAGTGCTAGTGGAAGACAGTAAATGTATTGTTCAGTTAAATGATCTTATTACAACCGAACTCAGCTATTCCAGAACTCCGCTTTACTATAGTTTTGTTTTAAGACTGCTAGGTTCAATAATATCAGTGCACAGCACTTTCTGACGAACAGTTTTGTTGAGTTGTGAAAAAAATATTGTACTCTGTCAGCGTAGATTTACAGTGGAGTTCATGTTACACTTAACTCTACGAAAAATACATTTTAAAGAATCCTATCCTACTAACGAATGATTTCATCGCTACCAATGCTTTCCTGACTCATGCGTGTTCCTTCTTTTCTTAAACATTCAATATTTGATATAAAAATAAATGTATTCCAAAGATTTTTTTGTATCATCATCGGAAGTATAAAACAATTATTTTTGTGTATACCTACGTATTTGTAATGGTTTATATTTATACTTCATAAAGTTATAAAATTTACAAACTACGAACTTTCAAAAACAAATTTCAACAATGAGAAATTAATAATCGTGACCCTAATGGACTAGCAAGAAATGCAAATATTCATATTTTTGTACACTTTTTACCTATCATTAGATAACACCAGATAAAATTATACAGATATGACTTAGATTATAACAATCCGATGTTTTTGTTTTAAAATAAATTAGAAGTACCGATGGGTATGCATTATCCGAACCGAATCAGGCAAGACGTTTATCCAATTATTGTTTCTTCATTAAGATAATTCGAGCGCAGCATACACAAAGATACACTCTAACAAAAGACACTGACATTAATTCATTCACACTACCATTTAACATTTAAAAGCACTAAATTCGGAGTACATGCCACATTTAACAATAATGAAACACCCCAATTGTTTGGTGCGTAACGTACTTCTTGCCAATTAAAATGATTGTATATTTTTAGTAAGTCCTAGACAATAATTTCAGATTTTACTTTTATTATGTAAGTACATGCGACATGAAAATCACTTGTAAGTATCTAGATTTATTCGAGGATTTCGAGGTCACAGATAAGCGATAACAGATTTTGGGAGAACAAAATATCAATATTATTTCATGGAAGTATCTGAATTTGCTTTTCTTACACAATAATAGCAGCCATTTTTGTTGTTGAGATAATAAAATAACTTTGTTAATATATTTTTTTGTAAAACATCTGATAAATTCAATGTATGAGGATGATTTATGTTCAACTTAACGGACTTTAAAGGAAGCCTCTTATGTAAATTCTACTCTGATGAATCTTTAAACTCTATACTTACGCAATTAACATTAAAATTATCTTAATCAAGTTTCCATGTGGTCAATAATAGAACGGAAGCTATAAAGGGTCACTGTGAATCACATTTTGAGCACCAAAATATATGGCTATAGCATCTAATTTAAACTCAAGCACTCTGTAACATGCATTCGATGAGATACATTTTTAATTTGACTTTGTATAGATCATTTACCAGCTCTAAGTCGAGAACATCGTGTATGCGAGAGAGAGTACTGGACCATTCACAACATATTTGTACGATAGAGTTCGATTCTTAACCAGTAATTTTTCATCTCTCTCTTATCCACAATGTTAGACAAGGAGGGAGGTAATGAGCGCAGTTTGTATAGTAAACGGATCTTACTATGTCGCTAGATCTGCGTGGAGAAGCGCGGGCGAGGCAGTTCGAACACGTCGCCGTGTACGGAGCGCGCCAGGGCCTTGATGCTGGCTGCTATGTCTTGGGGCTCTTCGTAGTCCTGGAATTATAGCATTGATACGGTAAAAATATAAATACGAAAGTAACTCGTATTGTCGCCTTTTATTTAACGCTTAAAGTACTTACACGTACTACGTGTCAAAAATCAAGGTCATATTATGTTAATGCGATGAAGAAATATTATTAGAATACCAAGTTTTATGAAAATTGGATTAACATACAATAAACATACACAACGCAAAATCGCCTAAGTTGCCACTAAGATCTTCAGTAATAAGAATATTTATTTGAAGAGGTAGATCTATTACCGGTTATCTAAGTGTAGTGACCGGTGGATTCAGTGTGTGTGTGTGTGTAATGCTTATGTGTAACAAAGTGAGAGCTTACGTCTTCGTCCAGTTCGCGCATGCTGGATCGATCGTTGGGGAAGCGCGCGATGTTCATCGGTAGAGAGCGAGCGATGTCGGCTTTGGCGCCGCCGCCGCGCGGTCGAGCTATCTGGATGCCTTCGTCATTGCTGCCGTCTGCAAATATTACATTTACCTAAGAATGTGCCATAACGCCGAAAAACGAGCGGGATAGCGAATAATGTTTTTTCTCGTGAGTAAGGAGTGCAGAGCGATAGGCACGCGACATTTTATAGCGAAAAAACTGTTTTTTTGAAGAATGAAGAATAACTCTAAAAACATCGGAACAAACGTAAAAAAAGTAAAGCCAGGGGAGACCGACAATTGAACATGCCCTCCGAATCCGAGCCCGGAAGCGTTTAGCTGTTAATGCCACTTGTCACCGTATGTGTGAAGTGTAGTTGTGAGCGCTCAAAACGTTGCATCAAACATGGCGAAGCTGGATGCGATGACTATCATCAATCGACGATAATTATCTGTGGCGCAGTGGGTGAAAGCCCGCCTGAGACGCAGAGGCTGCGGGTTCGATCCCCGCTGCAGGACAAATGTTTGTATGGTCTGCACATACATATTTGTTTCGTATCTGGGTGTTTTCTATGTATGATAATAAATAAATAAATATTCTTGGACATTTCACACAGCGTCATCTAATCCCAAGCTAAGCACATTATTTATAATCTTCGCCACAAGCACTTTAATTTTATTTTGACGAGGTTTTGAATATTACGTTGATTGCGCAAAACTTACCATCAGAATCGTAGTCATCCTGATCGGAGTTCATGTTGTTCCTGGAGTCCATACCTTCGAGATCGAAGAGATCCTCCGCGTCGAGCGAGTCCTCTTCCTGCGAGAGGTTCCTGTTGTTCTGAACAGAAATAAAAACCTGTCAGGTGCGCGGCGCACGCTGGGGGTTTACATACAAAATTACTTAATTTCAGTTATACAAATTATGTTAGCAAAAATTATTAAAAAAAAGTGGATAAAATCGGCAGCTGGAAAAATGCCCATTGGTAACCTAGGTATTGTTATTTTCTGTGCTTTACATTTATACCATTTTTATTGTCATTTCATTTTAGTAAAAATGTTTTGCAAATACAATATGTAGGCTTAATGCTAAACTTTCTGAATATTATGTGCCCCACATTGGCTTCAACTTGGTTCCAACATTGGCTACGAATAGAATGGCCAAGTGCAATGCTCTGTTTGTTTCCAATAACCATCCAATATCTATCTTTACATTTGGAGTGTTGGAACCAAGATGTTTCAACTTCCAACCCTCCAATATGTGGTGCCCGCATTAATGTTGTCAATTTTATTATAACTTAATAAGGCCTGCAAAGACAAATCAGCTAGCACTTATCTAAGACTAAACATTTTGACATAAATATTGACCTTGGTTTGATTTCAAATTATTCACAATCTTATGAGTTTATGTATTTTTCCTCTTGTAAAATAACGTGAAATCTAAAACGAGCTGGTTGATACTTGTTCTACCAATGTGGTATATTTATCAAAGATTTACCTTAGAAAAATTGTGTGTGATTTTTTTGGCATCTTTGATTGAGGACAGTCTTCTTCTCTGTAGCGGAGGTAGCTGGGGCGAGGGAGGCCCATTCTGCAGGCCGTTCCAGTTGCTGTTGTCATTGTTGCTTTGAGCCTTACTTACAATACTGCAATATAGTTAGAAAAACTATTACTTGCATACACAAATAAATACTTACTAAATAATGGGCCTCAATACTGAAACATATTTTTGCCTCATTCACTTGTAAGAGAGTATTTTTGACCTTTTCATTCACATGTTACAAGTATGTTGGCAAGTCATCTTTTTCTCTCTCTAGGGGCTGACACAAATTCACCTCAAACATCTGTTTTTATTTTACATTGACTTTAATTCATCCTAATCGTGGCTTAACTATCTCAATCTTCCTTTCATAATTCTCATCACTACATTGCTTTTAATATAAAAGTAATTATGATAAGCATGCATGATGCAATATAGCATGGTTCCATTGATTAGTATGAGGTGTATATCACAAACGTAAATTCTAAAATTACTCATGCTAATTTTATTGTGAACAATGAAGACACAAAAAAATTAAAACTGATGATAATAGAATAATTAATTCTAAGAACATCAAATACAAGATATTTACCTAGATAACATTTTATGATCCCTATGTGCTCTTTCTCGGTATCCTTCAAACTCTGCATATTTCTGATCTCTGAACTGTCTGACGGCTTCTTCTACAGCCTCCAGTTGAGCCTGCAGGGCCTGGTTCATGTGCTTGCTGAGAGTGCTCATGATTGGGTGAGCTGGCGGCCATTTCTTTTCACTGATTATCAAATTACTTGTGTCAACATTCTCTTTCATTTCTATGTCGCTGGAAACATCGGGCACTAGCAGGTTGAAGACATGAGAGTAGTTACTGGATTTTTTCAAATTGTTTATTTGATCATTGGTGGTCTGTAATTGAATATGACAAGTTTTAACATCTTAATTGAAAATAAATTTATGAATATGTTGTTTCTTGTATTCATAGTACCTACATTCCTCAAATAAATAATAAGTAAGCTTGATGGTGAAATAAAAATTTATTTTAAAAGTAGCTTAGCATTTTCCAGACATACCTGTAGGCATTTATTCAAAAGGCAGAAGTTAGAACGGTTCTTATCTTGTAATATAGCATGGGTTGTCTGTCCACAAGAAAGGCATGAGTGAATTATCCAGTTCCCAACAAAGCGTTGGCTCAACAGAGCTGGCTGCACCACTTGAATCTTCAAATCATTTAACGCACATAATAGTAGTTTCTGAAAGAACAATGAATGGGTCAGTATCCCTGCTAAATAAATAAAGTAGGTAAATAAAAAATAAACATCAGCTCTAAAAGCTGCTTTGCAATATAATTATTAAATGATATTGTGTGATAAAATAACTAAGTGTGACAGATTTATTTCCATGGGCCAGTACTGTTATTCTGCCCTGAATTGTTAGATATTTTTAACAGCATAAAAGTTACTATTACATTTTATTATTATTATTTAAGTCAAGGTTTACCATCACGGGACTATGGAGTCCCGGACCTTTGGTAGGCATGCATGGGGCCGAAGCCAACACACAGAGGTCCTTTTTGACAGTTTTGATGTTTTTGTGATGGAGACACATACCGGTGACTACCCTTATTATTATTATGAGCCGTGATGATCCCACTGCTGGGCAAAGGCCTCCCTCGACACTTTCCACACCTCACAATCCTCGGCAACTACTATTACATTTAGATTTATAAAAACAGTGGTTGTAATAATATAACAGCATTGGAAATCCTAGGACAGATAAGTTGATTATCTACATGAAACAAAAGAGGAATTAAAAACAAATTAGTAAGTAGGTAAGTACTAAAGAAACAGCCAGTGTGAAATACAGAGAGAATTCGGATTGATACAATTTTAGCACGCATCATAACATAAATAATAGGTACTCGACAAGACGCTCGCTCGGCCTAAGTGGGTATAGCTAGATAGAACTCACATAGATACCTACCTACTGCGTAACACATGAATAGTGTAATGAATGCACCTACCGTTTCTTTAGTCAATAAATCTACTAAGTACTACAAAAGTTTTAAAATAGGCCCTTCATCAAGGTCAAGACATGTTTACCGACGGTACCTCGCTGAAATAAATATCTCTTTGTTCCGTGGTAGATAGCTCCAATTTTCCGGAGTCTACATTAGCTTCAACTTTATCACTCTCCAATTTCACGTTTAGGCATTTGCAAGCACATAAAGCCATTTTTCAGTAAACTATAGTTTCTTCTGATTTATAAAAATTAGAAAATTTTGTGAACTGACTGAACGAACAACAATCTCGAATAAACTTTGCTTTGCTTTGCTTTGCTTGCTTGCTTGTATTGTATTGTAGTGTAGGTGTGTAGGTATAGGTAGGGTAGATAGATGTTTTGTCTGACTGAGCCTGAGCTTGATGTGTGTGTGATGTACAAATATTTTATCAATGTGTGCTGCGTAAGCACAGCTGTGCTTATTTATATAGGTACTAAGCTATATAGTTTTATTAATAGATACATAGCACACGTGCACAATCAAAACACTTGCGTAACTGATTTTGAACTTTTGAGTAAAATAAGTTTACTTTGCTCTTTCTTTCTCGTAGGCTGGAAGCATGTTTAGAAAGAGATGCTTATTATTTTCATCAATCGTCTATGATCGAATATTTATTTCGAGACCTATGAAAACAAATGCTCGCCGAACATTTTACACTAAGTTGTTTATATATATTAGACAAATGGAAGACGTGATGGGATTTCTATTTATTTTACAGAGTTAGTAGTGGCAATTCTGGATGTCGCCAACGCCAAAACTTAATTTAAGTAGGTAAATAAAACTAATTTGACAGCACTAAAAATGATGCCATCCTCTTTATTTCGATCGTTATGAAAGGGACGGCAACATTTTTAATGCTGTCACATTAGGCTTTATAAGTTTTGGTGACATCCAGAATTGCCACTTTATACTTGTCTATCTTTACGTTAAAATAAAAGAGCTTTTCAAGCAAAATTTGTCATTTTTGTAAATACAAACTTCGCGCAAAAACATTCTTGATTGCGTTTGCGCAAATTTTTGGGATCGACCGCAGCGATTTTGGGGATTTTGGTGATACAACCCCTAGGGATTGAGAATCACACTAGTAGACAAAAAATAAAGTGAAAATTTGTGTCTGTCTGTGTGTGTAAGTACCGCATCACATCAGTAGCTGTGGGTAGGTAGTAGTACTTAGGCGTGAATGTTTGTTACTCCTTCAAGCTGAAACGGATGGACGGATTTATATCCTGGATTAACACATAGGCTATTTCCCACGGGAACGAGACCACGGGGCGCAGCTAGTGCTAAATAAATTCTACAGCTTTAGACAAAGAGAGAGAGCTTGAAGCTGTTGGAGCAGAAGAAAGAGACCAACTTCAAGTCATAATTATGTAGGTACTCCGAGTGGCTGCCAAGCATAAGGACGTATTCCTCGCTCCGGACTTCTGGACCGCGGGAGTAGTCTACAGACGGTATAGGGAAGCACCGCCTACGAAAAAGTCCCATGACTAATTTTAATTAGGTATATTTTGTGTATATAATGTATGTTAGTTTGTTAGGTATTTATACATATTTATTCAAAATTTATTAGTTTAGTTAGATGTTTAATCAGTGGAGTTTAGGGCACTGGTGACCTGTAGCACAGGTTTATATTTATATACCTATTTCAGGCACCAGTCTCTCACAAAACAGGCTTACCTCTAACCTACGTTTGTTTAAATTTATCATTATTTTTAACTGTAAGTACCTAAGTATTTATTTTTAAAATGTATTGCTTTATATTTTTATATTTATGTGTTGTGAGAGAAATAAATAAACAATTTGAATTTGAATTTGAAGAGCATGTAATTAGAGCTTTGAAAATTTAATATTGATCCTAGGTCGTTCATGTTACGGTCAGTCACGGTCAGTTACCAGCAGTTATGTTATGTTACCGTCAAAAATTGACAGTGGGCGAACGTCAACGTCGATGTCAATTTATTCATAACTAACCTCAAAAAACAAGAAAAGAACTACCTACATCAGTATTTTATTCATGGTGATTTAATACGTGGCTGGTGGGTTGGTTGCATTAGGCAGAAATAAAAGTTACCAAGCTAGTTATTTAGAAACTATCTATCTTGCTCTTTCGAATAAGTCAGAGTAAATTGTGTATGAATACACAATGTCTAAAAGAAATCAACCCCTTTGGTCTCCACCGGTAAGATCCGAAAAACGACCCGTTCTAAAGCTATTTAACAGTTTAACAAGGCAGAAAGAAGAATTCGTTCCATCTAATGGTAACAGAGTCAACTGGTATAGTTGTGGACCAACAGTTTATGATGCTTCTCACATGGGTCATGCCAGGTAAATAAAAGTGCCATAGTTATTTTTAAACGAAGCCTGAAGATAGTCCTGGTCTAATTCAAGCTCAAACTGAAGTTTATGCTAAAAAGTGAATAAGTACAGAAACATAAATATTACTAAAGTTGTATCATCATCATTGATCGGAATAGGTAGAGTAAAATATTGTTCCCAAAGTTCCAATCACTGGTCATTGTGATTCATAAATAGTAGGTACAAAATTTATTTTTGATAACATGTTTAGTTAAATCTTTCCAGGACCATCTTAAATCTTCGTTTTAAAATGAAACCGAAGGAAAATATGAATGTTTGCATTTAATAAATATTGTTAAAAAAAATAAAAAAAATTACTTATTTCTCTTTGTATTTGCAGATCCTATATATCTTTTGATATATTACGACGAGTGATGGCCAACTACTTTGGCTACGACATTCTCTATGTGATGAACATAACAGATATTGATGATAAAATTATCAAGAGAGCCAGGCAGCAATATTTATATCAGAAATATGTAAAAGAACAGAAAGGTTTGAGTGAGATCATAGATGATGCAACACATGTTGTAAATTACTATGAAAAGGTTGTTAAAGAGACCACTGACCCAGATAAAAAGAATGTAATGCAAAAAATGCTTGATAGGTAAAGTTCATTTTAACTAATATAAATTCAAGCAAACCTTGCTGACATAGTACAATTTTTTGTAGAATAGGCTCAAAATATTTTTCCCTTTAACTAACTAGGTGGCCTAAAAACTCCGTCACCAGAGTTGGCCACTTGCTCATACCAACTTACTGACTTACCCTACTAGTAAATTGGGACTGGTTAGATGAAGGGCAAAATATTTTAATTGTTCTCAAAATTGAGGGTGAAACATTGGTTTCAACTTTAGTTAAGAACTTGAACCTTACAACATAAATTTTTCTATCGTTTATATAGAAAGTAAGCTAATATTTAACATATTTTCAGTATGGCAGTAGCTGTTGATACTCTAAAAGCAGCAATTGAATTAAAAAATGATGAACAAATAATAGAGGCCAAATGCAATCTCCTGAGCTCAGCAAAAAGCCCGATCTCAGATTGGCTTGATAGCAAGTATGGTGACACAGTCACAGACCATTCAGTATTTACAGAGCTATCTAGATATTGGGAGAATGAATTCCATAAAGATATGAAAGCAATAAATGTAAGCAAAATCACAAATTTTAAAATAGACCGCATGGTGGCACTGGGCCACAGCCCAGTTTTATAGAGAAAAGATAAGATACCTTTCTTAGCACTAAAAAAGTTGAAAGAGAAAGTACCATAACACCAAAACAAGGCAGATCTTGAGAATTAGTTTTATTAATATCTGACCATTGTTTTCAGGTTTTACCACCAGATGTATTAACAAGAGTAAGTGAATATGTACCACAGATAATAACTTTCATACAGAATATTATAACTAATGGCCTGGCGTATGAATCCAATGGCTCAGTATATTTTAATGTAAGCGAGTTTGACAGCAGAGAAAAACACCATTATGCCCGATTGGTCCCTGAAGCATATGGTGACACAAAAACATTGCAAGAAGGAGAAGGTAAAGAATTTTTTTTTAATTAGTTAACATTAGGTACTCATTGAAATTCAGTCTTAAAATTTGTATTATCCTAAGTTGTAGTTTAATTAATATCCTTGATAGACATATAGTTTTATATTAGCCTTTAATTATGTATAGAAGCCTGTGTGTTAATTCAAGGTTTAAACTAAATTTCACATAATCTTTCAAAATACTATTAAAACCTAACCGTAAAATTGAAAATACCGTCAGATTATAATTTAACAAGATTAAATCTGCGAGATAGTAAACTGTCGATAAATTTAATCTCTATAGATTTATTATAATCTACCAGCTTGTACTATTTCAAGGTGACATTAGTGGCAATTCGGAGTGTCGCAAAAGCTAAACTATACCAACTAAAATTAATGCCATCCTTTTTATTCCCATTGCTATGAAAGGGATGGCAACATTTTTAGTTGGTTAAGTTTAGCTTTTGCGATACTCTGAATTGCAGCTATTACAACTCTAAATTAGGCGAAAGAGATGTGTCAGGATTGTAGCAAGTGGAAGTCCGTGATCTCTGCCTACCCCTATAGAAAAGAGGCGTGATCAATAAGTATGAATTACAACTCTTTCAGGTGACCTCAGTGATGATACAGCGGAAAAAAAATCAGCGAACGACTTTGCTCTCTGGAAGCGCAGTAAAGCCGGCGAGCCGTCTTGGGAGTCGCCGTGGGGCGCGGGCCGGCCCGGCTGGCACATCGAGTGTTCGGCCATGGCTTCCGACGTGTGCGGAGCGAAGCTAGACATACATACCGGCGGGGTGGACCTTAAATTCCCGCATCATGATAATGAGCTGGCTCAAAGTGAGGTGAGCTTGGTTTAGTTTGTATGAGCTGGTTTGGTGATTTATGTTGTTATATTGTTACGGGCGAGTAAGCTAGTTTGTACTAGCTTACTGGCCCGTGGCTTCGCTCACGTGGTACCTACCTTGATAAAATATAGCCTATGTTCATTCGGAATGTCCATGCTCGGTAAAATAATTTTTGAAATTGGATGAGTAGTTTTGGAGATTACCCCAAACATACAAACAAACTAACTTTACCTCTTTATACTTTTATTTTTAGTATAGAAAAGGTATGAAACAAATTTGAGTCATTATCTACAACCTATTTTCATCCTCCATTAGATTTAGACCTTTACATTATGCCGCTTCTCGCGGTTCTATTCTAGCCTCATCCAGGTACAACTAGAATGATGTATGAACTATAACACTATCTAACTATAGCCTTGCTAAATTGACGATTGAATGCTAATTGAACATGTATTTTCTTTCAGGCTCACTTTAATGAAGGCGGCTGGGTGAACTATTTCCTGCACACTGGCCATCTAACAATTGCAGGCTGCAAGATGTCCAAATCTCTGAAGAACTTCGTGACGATCTCTGAAGCATTGCAACGCCATTCCGCACGACAGTTGCGATTAGGTTTCTTGCTTCACGGCTGGAAGGAGACCCTTGATTACTCGGAAAACACCATGGAGATGGCTATGCAGACTGAGAAACTTTTTAACGTAAGTTTAAACTTTACGTTTTTTTTTATTACTGGCGAGGATCGAACCCGCAACCTCCGCGTCTCAGGCGGACCTTCACCCTCTGCGTTATAGCGGTCGTCCATAGTGATAGTTATCCTGACTCAGCTTAGGTCAACAGGAAAGATAAAACTATAATAATTGTAGTCTCAATGTATAATTTTTGACAAAAATCCGGCCATCTACTTACTAATCATCACCTTTGTTTCCTTAAAAAAGTAATCAATTAGCTTATTTACTTAATTAAATGATAAACATGTATGTGACATGCGTTGTGTTAAGATAGTCCTAATAAATCAGCTGATTTTAACTTATCTCTAGTAAGGTCAGTACCCCATTACAGCACTTATATACTCAATACCTACGGAACACTTATCTTGATAGTTCGTCGAAATTAAGTGATGTTTGCGCGCCCAGTCACGCGTCTGCGCGGTCACGAATTGAATGAATGTGTTTAGTATACCAAGATTACCGGTTTCGTGATTTTGAATTGGTCGGTCCCGTCCCGGCTTTAGTCGTTGAAACATGCTGGAGCTATTCCGGTGGCCTACAATTTAATCACAAGTATAGACCACAAAAACTGGTTCATTGCGGCTAAGTAATCTCGATAGTATTCAAGTTGCGAAAATTTTCAATACACGTAGTAAAACTACCATTCGCCCGCGGCTTTGCTGCCGTGGTGCATACCTTCCTAGATAAAAATAGTCTATGGTCTTATTGCAGGTGTTATTCCAAGTTTCAGCCATATCCGTTCAGTAGATTTTGCGTGAGAGTAACAAACATCCATCCATGCTTACAAACTCTCGCATTTAAAATGTTAGTTGGACAATCCAACTAACATTTTTAAAGCGTTTTTAATCCATCTTAGATCAATAGGATTTAATAATGTTTATTGTTGTAGGAGTTTTTCCTGACGGTAAAGGACGCGCTTCGCAGCGGCTACCACGAAGGCTATGGCGGCGCGTGGAACCCGGAGGAACAGCAACTTAGCGCCAAGCTCAGCGCCACCAAGGAACAAGTCTATGCAGCTTTGTGTGGTACGTATCGCATAGGTTAAATGCGAAACACTTAATGCCGGCACCACATATGGGCTTCAACTTGGTTCCAACATTAGAATGGCCAATGGCAATGCACCGTTTACGGTTATTCGACACAAACGGAGCATTGCCATTAGCCATTCTAATGTTGGAACGAAGTTGAAGCCAATGTGTGGTGCCGGCATTACGAAATACTGAAATGCTATTTAAATATTTGGGACCGTATTAACCATTTAGGACGTTCTTACTTGTCAGATTTGTTTAGACAAACGTCAAATGTAATAGATAAGCACTACTTATATTATATAGCGTTTTAGTATTCAGGTGTTACCCCGTTATTCATAATAACTGAACAATTTAAACAAGGAGTATGATTTTTGTTCTTATAATTCATTGAAAAGACATAGCAACAGAGTAAGTAGTTTTATCAGTCCAATAAGACTAATGGGGTTAATGTTTATTACTCGGTTACTTGTGATAGTTGATGTTTTAATGAAGTTAAATGGTAGGTTAGGTACATACGTTACTTGTAATAAAAATCTTGTGCGATTCGTTAACGTGTTATTAAGTACCAATATTAAATTTTGTTTATGAAATTTTTATCAGAAAAAAGAATATATTCTGTAAATATATCAATATTATAGGAATGTATGGATTGTATCTGGGTTGAAACACTGTTTTTTTTAATTCGGTTATTAACCGTGCGTGTCCTTCTTACGTTAATGCCGGTTTCAATATTCAAATAACGAATGACCGTATTAAAGCCTTACTATGGCGATACTCATTGGTTTCAGTTAAAAAGTGTTATACATTTTGTGTTGTTAAAAGGAAGTTACTTTGCTGATAGATCTAAGTCATTCGAAAGTTGAAGAAACCGGGCATAAGTTAGCATACTTACTGGGACTTTATTTGGAGGTAATGTAACAATTCCTTAAACTTTTAATTCGTTTCTCAGATAATATCGACACCCGCACTGCATTGGATGCCCTAAGGGAGCTAGTAGGCGCATGCCACGTTTACTTGCGGCAAGCTACTGTCCCGCGCAGTTCGCCGCTACTCGCCTCAGCTGCGCGCTACGTCACTGACATTCTTCATGTATTCGGAGCCGTGGAAGGTCCCCGTGGAGGTATCGGCTTCCCCGTTGGAAATGCGAGTGCTTGCGTAAGTAATATCACTGCATCGTTTGATGAATACATCTTGTATTGACAAAACTGTATCACTGAATTTTGTGCTGTTAAAAATACACCCTTCCTTTCTCCTACAATTTCACCAATATACTTTCATATAGGTAGTTACATAATGATCAATGATCTAGGTATGCTCTACAAAACAGAATAGAGATTAAATTTTTGAAAAAAGATAGAAAATCTTCAGTCAAAGAAGACTTTAAAAGCTGGGACCGACAATTTAACATGCCCTCTGAACCACGGAAGCGCTCAGATATTAATGCGGTCACCCATCCAAGTTTAGATCGCTCAGAACGTTGCTTAACTTCAACGATCTATCAAGAACGTCTTAGCAAGCTACGCCACGAGCGCTTCATCACCTTAGCTGTTAACTTACCTCATACATAACTATTTCATGGTTATTGTTTTAGATCGAGGAAGAAGTGATGCCGTACCTAGAAGCGTTGAGCACATTCCGCGGTCGAGTGCGCGATGCGGCCCGTACTGTGAAGGCGAGTGATGTGCTGGCGCTGTGCGATCACCTCAGAGACACAGTGCTGCCCGAACTTGGAGTGCGGCTCGAAGACAAGCCTGGTAAACTTACAAACATACAATTTATAATGAGTAAATGTGAAGTAGAATGCTTACAGAGTGCTGGACAGACTAAAAATAAAATCAGCCAAGTGCGAGTTGCACTCGCGCATAGGAGGAGTAGCGAAGTTGCACTTGGTGGCCGCCAAACTCTGTTTTCGCTACTCTTCCTAAACTATACAAAATGAAACTATTACAGAGGTGTTAAAAAAAAGGTTATAAAAGGTTTCACAAACTGAACCTTCAGTTTTTTTAAATTCCTTTGTTCAACGTAATAATAAAATAAAATAAGCGGCGGCGCTAGTTTGACGCATACAACTGCATACAACCATAAAACACTCTATAGACTCGTGTCAGTGTATCACTCTTTAGTAGAGTGATACACTGACACGAGTTTGTCTTTGCACTTTACTTAGTTTGGGGATAGATGGCGCTCTCTAATCAAAAGTACGAGTGAGTGTAATAAAATAATCACCTTCCCTTACCTTACTATGCTAACAAAGACGATTAATATCTAGAAGACAGACAAAGGCCATACACAAAATCGTAACCCGATCCCGCAGTACCAGATAGCCTGAAAACTTTAAAACATCAATTTTATCCAAGAAATTTCAATACCTACTTAGTAGTAGGTAGCAACAATATTCAATATTTAAACATTTTTAACTAAAAAGTAATTGAAATTTCTTGGATAAAATTGATGTTTTAGAGTTTTCAGGCTATTTTTTAGGGTTACGATTTTGTGTATGGCCTTTGTCTGTCTTCTAGATATTAATCATCTTTGTATGCTAAGTAAGAAATACACGTTGAAAAATCATACAATATTACGATCTTTGCTAAACTTATTTATTTTGTTGTTGCTAGATCGTACAGTCGTGAAGCTAGTAAGCAAAGAGGAGTTAGCGAAAGAACGAGAAGAGAAGACGCGACTTGAAGAGGAAAAACAGAGAAAGAAGCAGGAGTTGCTTGAAGCACAAAAAGCTAAGGAGGAACTGAAGAAAATTCCACCCACCGAGCTGTTCAGGAACGAAACGGACAAATACTCCAAGTTTGATGAAAAGGTTTGTTTATTTCTCTCCATACTCCCAATAAAAATATACCCTGTATATAGATTTATGTTTTCAGTAACCTACTTAGTATTGTTAACACGTTCCCGCGCGGTACTGGATGGCAAGGATAATAGGAAAAGACAGTAAATTTTTTCATACAAAATGACAATACTGCCACCACCGTACTGACAATAACAAGGAAAATAAATTGTTTACATAGCGCGGTGGACGGGTATGACCGTACCCGTATACTTCCGGAATTCGGGTCTTTTTCTGATACTTCAGGTGAAGACGTGTCTTCCAATAGTTTTGAAATGCGATCTTTATCTTTGTTCCGCCGACTCATCTGAAAATACCAGAATTTATGTTGAAAACATCCAAAACCATCGCAAAATAAAGCATTCACTACTAAATACAGAATACTGCAAGTATTTACTAATATTTATACATTATAAATCAATAATATGCTTACCGAGCGAGCTTTGACTGCCTGCTAATATTCCCGCGCAAACCGCCGCAACACAATCAACTCAAAACGCCGCTCGCGTGACAGTAACCCTACAGATATATGACGTTTCATAGTAAAAAACCCGTCTGTGGCCGTACTAGCGTTTTGATGACATCTGTCTATGTGTGTCTATGACACACATTAAAAACTCATTTTTACAACTTATTTTCGGTAATACAGCAACGTAATCTCCGTCTTATTGCGTAGGCAGTTAGGGCTAACATAGATAAAAATATCGATTTACTGCGGTAACCGTACTAGATGTAAACGAAGTTGAAAAATTAACGGCGGTCACCGTACTGTCTTTCTATGAATTTTCAAAAATGCTGTCATAGCCGTACCGCGCTGGAACGTGTTAAATAGTTTTACAAGATGCAAAATAAAAAAAATATAAAACTGACTGCAATTGCATAAGAAGAGAGGAATTTCCTGCACTCTCGAGGTACATCAGTTCTTTCAGGTCCTCAAAATTTTTAAGTGGGACAGCCTCGGGAGTATACTTTTTAATAAAAAAGAATATTTTCAAAATCGGTCTGCTATTGACCGTAATAATCGGGGAACAGACTTAAAAAAAGAACCTCCTCCTTTTTTGAAGTCGGTTAAAAAGTGAAGTAAAGCCGTGTTGGCCGAATGGGCCTCGACTTTCAATCCGAATCGTGGGTTCGAATCCGGCCGTGCATCAATGGATTTTTCGTTTCGAAAAATGTATATGCGCATCAACAGTGAACGAAAACATCGTGAGGAAACGAGTTAACTTTCTAATAGCGTCGATGGGTTAGCTTATTCCGTTTATTAACCCTAAAACAGCTAATCTAAGGTTAATACTCGGAAATGCGTGTCCATCTATCCACCTGCAACCTGTCACGTATGGAATGTTAACTTCTGCAAAATTTGGACATGTACAAAATAAATATTTAGACATACCTCTGACTATCTCCTTAGACATCTTCACAGGACCTAAAAAGAACCGAACGTGTCTACCGCACCTTGGCAATGCAGTCGTGATCATATTTCATTTTTTTAAAGTGAGTGACATTTTTGTTTGTCGTCAGGGTCTGCCCACACACGACCTGGAAGGCAAGGAGCTCAGCAAGGGTTTGCTGAAGAAACTCCAGAAGCTGCAGCAAGCACAGGAGAAGAAATACAACGAGTACTTAACTTCCCTCAACAATTGCTGACGTATTGGTTACTAATTAATTTTTACTTTCTTTTGAAATATCTTCCATTCATTTGCATTTTTCTAGAGTATGTTGATGTTCATTACATTTATTTAAGCATTTTTCTACTGGTATTCATTTAAGCTTGGTTAGTTTTTATAAGTCAAGTCGTTTTAAATGAATATTAATAAAATTCTGAAAAAAATTAATCTTTCACCGCGGCTAAATAAAATAAATTTAACCTAATTAGCTTTCCCGGTCTCGGTACATCTATACTAATACCAAGGACGATATTGAATCCTAATAAAATTATAAAGAGGTAAAGTTGGTTTGTGGTAATCTCCGAAACTACTCATCCGATTTCACCAATGTGTAGCATGGACTTTCTGAATGAACATAGGCTATATATTATCAAGGTAGGTACCACGCGAGCAAAGCCGCGGGCGAATAACCTAGTTATTATTATACTTATAAATGAATTAAGCCTTGTCATCAATTTTATATTGGTCGTTGCAGTATTAGGGATCATATAATTTATTATTGCCTGTGTAAGTAAATTGTATTTTTAAAGTAAAATAAATATTTTTAACTACTTACATCTTCTTTTAGTCTGCAAAAAATATCTTCCTCAGTAGGTATTAGGTACTTATTCATCTACACCTGTCGATAAGAAAGATAAACCTTACGATTTGATATGGTAAGTTGTTAAAGTTACTCCATGAAAGTGTTTCTGGAAACAGAGTCGATATTTTTTTTTTTAATGGTTAATAGACTTACTAAAAAAATCTTTGTAATGCAATTATTTATCTCTTTAAAATAAGTCTGTTATAAATGATCTAACAAATCTTTCTACCCATACAAGGAGCCAAAAATGTGGTCCCGCGGTGAAAAGTTCCCGTTCCCGTGGGAATACCGGGATTAAAAGTAGCCTATTTTTTTATCCAATAAGCAATTATGGTACCAAATTTCATATCAATCCTTTAAATAAACGACTTAATATTTGTGGTTGTTATAAAGTTACTAAACTATCATAATGTTACCAGTGATTTGGCCTAATTGTCCTTTGCTCAACTTCTTGTTGCCATTTTTCATTTAAGGCAAAGTAAACAATTAATCGATACAAATGTATCCAAAATGATATCAAACGATTTGTTAAAAAACTCACCGATTACCAAAATAAATCCGTAAACATTAAAAATGAATTACCTCGACGCTAATGATGACAATAGGCCGTCGCTCCTTCCTATAACGGTTCAATGAGATCTTTATAAAGGCGATTGCCGCGTGCGACGAAAATACTCATAAAAAGTTAAACAGTAGTTTTAAAAAAGGTAAAAAGTGAGGTAAACAATCTGGGCGCATTTTTTTGTGAGAAACGTACAATTGTGTTTTAGTAGGGTGCCGAGCACGCGAGCAAACATCTGCGACTAGCGCGTACTTCTATTTTAAAGTGCTTAATAATGGAGACTTCATATAGTCGCTTTTATGAACAATTTAACATTTATTCTAATCGTTCGTTCGTTCGTATGAGCAAAGACGATTAATATCTAGAAGACAGACAAAGGCCATACACAAAATCGTAACCCTAAAAAATAGCCTGAAAACTCTAAAACATCAATTTTATCCAAGAAATTTCAATTACTTTCTAGTTAAAAATGTTTAAATATTGAATATTGTTGCTACCTACTACTAAGTATTGAAATTTCTTGGATAAAATTGATGTTTTAAAGTTTTCAGGCTATCTGGTACTGCGGGATCGGGTTACGATTTTGTGTATGGCCTTTGTCTGTCTTCTAGATATTAATCGTCTTTGGTATGAGCAAGTGGCCAACTCTGGCCGGAGTTTTTAGGCCGCCTAAAAGCCTCCGTCATGACTTAACGACTTTTTAAAAGCCGGGACCGACATTTAACTTGCCCTCCGAAGCACGGAAGCGCTCAGCTGATAATGCCACTTGCGGTCACCCATCTAAGTTGTGACCACTCAGAACGTTGCTTAACTTCGACAATCTATCGAGAACGTCTTAGTAAGCTTCACCATGAGTGCTTCATTGCGCTTCATTATTCCAATGATGTTTGTATTTGAAAGAAAACTATGTATATAAATTTTACTGTAGAGCCGTCTAAAACATAAAAACTGAGGAACAGCTTTAACTCAGTAGAAATATTATTCTGGCCCGGAGTTTACAGATGAATGAATATGTGTTAATAAAATAACTTTATAACGGAAATTCCCAGCGGAATGTTAAGAATTACTTCTGCTTGTGAATATAATTTAAATATTTAGTTTTGGAATTGATCACAATCGTTTTGATCGTGGTCAGATTCAACAAAGGCTGCGTCTACCATGGGGCGGCAAGGGGCGAAATCGCGAATGTCGATTTCATTGACTGACCGCCCGGAGAGATGTCAATCACAAACATTTGAATAAGAACATTGTTCCTTTTCCATATTCCGTTGAGATCCTAGCGATAACTGAATTTTGTTATAATGAAGTCAACCAATCGAAAGTTATATTTTTAGCCGAAAAGTAAGTTTTCTAAGCAAATTATTTCATCGTCGATCATGTGGACACAAATCTAACGGTCGACTGTTGTTCGGACTATTGATATCAATAGGACCGGCATCGGCATTCCAATACAGGCACCAACATCTTATTTCAAAATGAATTTCATCTCAGTTCAGAAACTTATCGAAATGAGGGCATGTAAATTAGATCCCAGAGTTTTGATAACGTTGATCTGTCGATCAGTTTTTTGCTGAGATTTGCGTTTTTTGATAAACGGTCTACCATGAGATGTCATGAGATTTGTTTGAGAAATCGTTCACAATAAAAAGGAAACGATTGCGTGATTTATAACTACAAACGGTAAATTAAAAAAATATTGTTGAGAGATTCTCGGCTTATATACCTACTTACCTAGTTAGTTACACTAGATACCGTTACGTTGTCTTTCGTATTAACGGTAGGTACCTATGTCTATAACTTGTAACATCCAATGAACTACAACAATAAGTGTGATGCTGTATAGATCATTATTTTGTACCAAACAATGTGTAAAAAAAGTCCTGTCCAATCCGAGAGGGATTAGTAGTAAATCCAATGTTTCCGTAAAAATGATAAAATTATTTATTTATATATAGCTTTAAATTAAATGTCAATTGCCAGCATTTTTGATCTAAATTATCCCAATTTCCATTTATCTAGTAAATTTTTTTCAAGTGCATGCCCAAGTACATTTTCCCCTAGGTTTTTGACCAAGGCCAATTTGACATTAGACGGTAACAAAGTAGAAGTGCCCAATAGTGTCATTAGCGCATTTGAGACTTGGCCAGGTTTTATAGGTTATTGTAATTAATTTACTAAAAATATGAAAGTTCATTTCATAATTCGAACTTCACGAATCGCACAAGGATTAGGTATGTAACTAACCTACCTACATAAACCAATAATTAACAACTACTTAATGAATTTCATCTTGATGACTAATACAACCTACTCAGGTAAGTTCCACCTACGCTTCATACTATCGTATAAGCTGATTTTCAGTTTTATTACATAACAATTTTCCGAACTCAATAGGAATATATAAAGTTCAGTTGATGAGTAGGTACTTTTTATTATTAGAGTTCATAGAAATATTTTTCTAAAATCTGAGCTCATTCTCGTCCTAAATTTTTAATTGGCGACTTAAGATGATTTATAACGATAGCAATTAAAAGTTTTACCTTATAAATTATGATCGGTAGAGTACCCCTCTTGGTAATATCGCGAGAGCGGGTGGGCTGGGTAAAGACGGACAAGTTAGCGGGCTTGTCCCCAGTAGGGGTTGCAATTATGGCTTGTTTTTCAACACGGCCCCCGAAGCACTCCCGTTGCTGAAAAAAGAAACCAATTTTGCACGCTCATTAATTATTTAAATCTCATTAAACAGCCGCAAGTTTCCCTCTCTGTTGTGTAATTCTGCGACGCCATTCTGCGTAGGTAGGTACCTAATTTAAGCCGTTGAACAAGGACAGGGTTTTTCTAGGTGCTTCTTAAAAATGTACACTGAATAAATAAACGGTTTATCTTTACATTTATATCTTACGGTTTTTTAAGATATCTAAGAAAATTCAAGATGATTTTCTTCATTACACAAGCAGTCCACTATATTAGTCTGCTGTTAAGAAAACATTTCCATTCTCATAAGTTTATACATAACTTAAGCTTCTTTGAAATTCGATTTTTTCGCAACACGTGTGTACAAAAACTCAGTCGATAGGCATTAAATCTCTTAAGATTTCAGCAAATGATAAATCGAGAAGATCCTCATAAAAGTCTATTTACAAGCATCAAAGCGATTTAGTTAAACAGGAAATTATACAACGTTGTTGTAGGAAGGTATTTACAGAGCATTTGAATATTCGTTGACGGTAGCTTCCTATTGGATAATAAAGTCTCGCAGGACTGTCTTGTTTGGGAGAAAAAATGAAAATTAGGAAATTAAACTGTGCGATGGTACATGAAAGGTGCGGAAACGCCGCTTTCGGCGTTCGCAACTCGCGGCTGGCGCTGACACTCCGCTATCCGGCCCCCGCCTGGTAAGTCATTTATCCACCACTTACTCTTATTTATATTATTTTATAGTTCATTAGTAAAGCCTACTTTACAAAAAATTTCTGATCTTGCTGATTTTGAGAAAACCATTTTCACTAGAACCACAGAATAAATAATAGAACTGAATAAACAAGCTAAAACTGAAACTAGGTAGGTATGTCATCCTAACTACAGTCGTAACTATGTTTGTAAGTTGAATTCGTAGTTGTATATTATGTTTGTGGGTGAGTTGTAGGTAGCTATAGGTATTTATTTATAGCATAAGTCGTTAGTAGTGGCAATTCGGAGTGTCGCAAAAGCTAAACTAAACTAACTAAAATGAATGCCATCCTTTTTATTCCCATCGCTATGAAAGGGACGGCAACATTTTTAGTTAATTTAGTTTAGCTTTTGCGATACTCCGAATTGCCACTACTATCTACCCACTCATCATAACTCTTTTGAATGCAGAACGTACCTATAACTCAACAGATGAATAATTTGATATATTAAGTACCTACCTAATGGGATAAACTGTTGTTTATTTGAATATATTTTTGTTGATCGAGATAGTCTCGAAAGGGGGTGGTCCTCCCGGGCGCGGGTGGGGGTAGAGATCAGTCGTCCGTGCTTTAATTGCTTTTCACTTAGCAACCGCTCATGAACAGAGAACGTTTGCGAAAATGAAGAAAAAATCATTACATCAACATTTTTCTGAGATTGCCCAGATTTAGGACGTTCAGAAAGACAGCAACCTTCTTATATAACGCTTTCCTCTTTCTTGTTTTTCCAGCGCGCCTCATTTCCGGAAGGGGGTCGCGGGGAGGAGCGGGCGCGGGTGGCGAGGGGCCTAAGTAATTTCGCTTAAGAACTCTAAACGTAATTAGTGTAGGGCGTGCAAAGGGAAGGGCTTGAAAGTTGGAGAGGGTTGCCTCGCCGCCTTCGCGCGCCGCCTGAATATTTGATCGCGCGCGTCTCGCGATTATATTTGCCAGAGGAGTTTTCCGTAAACACGGACACTCTTCCCCACCGAGCCTGTACTTATACTTTCCTTTCCTTCATTCCGCTTTCAAAGCTGTCGCGCGCTTTTAATTGGACCTGGTGTTATTTATAAGTAGACTTGTGATAGAATTAAAATCGCACGCCACGTCGCTTTCGAATACCTTTACCGATATCACAGAAAATGTTTTAATAAAAGTTGTTGACGAGTTATTTTTCCTTTCAAGAAAATCCTCTTTCTAAGGCTTCAAACAAATTAACAGCGTGCTCTTTGAGCTCACCTAAGTATTTGATAAATAAGAAGGTAATATGATTTATTTTAATAAGTTCTTTTAACTTATTTTTGGCACTCTCTAAAAACATGTTTTGAAAAGGTTTTAAGCGCACATTATCAAACGTTTTCTGAAATTCTAAATGTTAAAATGATATAACTTGTATCTGGCATGTTGGGTGGGTAGAGATCAAGAGTGGTGTACCTACTATTGTACTATTACAGGGCGTCCCAAAGCTATGCAACATGCATGAGAAGTAATGTAGGTACCTTAAATATTAATAAACACTCCAAAATAACATCCATACAAATTATTAGTTTATTTGGCTTAAAATTTTGTGATTGTCATGCTTAATTCTTAAGTACTTACCTATAGTAGGTTTCAAAATGTTTCCTTTCAGCAAAATATCCTATCGACACTACAATATTTAAGATACCTACTTCTTCTATATGTTGCATACCATGGTGATCAAGAAATTGCCCTTTGGTAGGTAAACCGTTAATTTTTCCCTCTCTTATACCCTCTCCTCCCATTTCATTACCCCTAGCAGATCTTGCCTAGTTTTGTTTTTCTCCGTAATTTATTCATCGTCTTTGCTGGTAGGTAACTTAATTTTTTATTAGTATTGAATCTATTTTTATTAAGCAGGCCTTGTTGTGAGTTCTGCTTTTAAAGTTTTGAATTGAGTACTAATAATGTTTTTTTTATTAACAAGCTCTAACTATTTGTGTTTAGTATTTTTTTGTTATATAGTGATTCGTGTTTGCTCTGTTGTGATGTTTATTGTTTGGTTATTAATTAGTTTTTTTTTCGCTACTGCAGAAATAATTAAAACCAAAATATTTTTATAGGTACCTACTAGATGACGCTATGTGGGATGTCCAAGGATATTTATTATATATTTGCATGGTTGCGTATCAAAATACTATGACCGCTGGTATATTTATTTAACAATTGAGATTGGACAAAATAAACCACCAACCAACGGTGCGCGAGATCTCGTATAGGTACATATTTATATTTTGTATTTTGTATAGATGTGGGACGCCTTGTAGAAACAAGGTACGAGGTAATTTCGCCTGCTCTGACCTCAGAGCATTTATGTCAATAATACTTGATAATTACTACATCGTCCTTGATAATACTAATTATAATTATATCTGAAAGAAATGTCACTGCACCTTGGAAATACAGTCATGTTCATATTTCGTATCATTTTAGTAATCTATTTTTTTAAACAAAACATCTAAGTATCTAATTATGAATGGAAATTAAAATTTAAAACATTAAAATTAAGTTCAATACAATTTGTATCGTTGTGCAAGTAGGACTAAAAAAATATTAAAATTTCTTATAAACGAATTCATTTGATAGCCTGAAGCCGCGGCAGTAATTTACAAATTCAAAGGGCCTGAGAAACAAGAGGAAATTAGAATTTGTAATTAGAGCGTAGCAGCGCCACCGCCCGCCGCAACTCCTACAACATTTGATTAGCAATTATGGTAATTTGACTTAGAGCAGGGTAAGATTTCTCCTAATTTGTTAGTTAAATTATTATCGCGACGCTACGACGTAAAATATTTCCTTCCATTGGAATTTAATTGGGGTATCGCTAGGATGGGAGGGTACCTCCTAATAATCTACATAAAACAAGCACAATGTAAAAGACTTCAACGCGAGCTTAGAGCTACGGTGCTACGAACATAATTGTCCTTTGCATATTTTCGTAATAAATTACATGATTCAAAATCCTTGGTGTCATACCGTTTAGAATTTTCAAATAGCATGATAGTAGGTATTAATTAAAATCCCGAGCAAGTTTGAGAAAACTTATACAAATCACGAACAGCGTTCAAGATAAATCGTTTTAATTATCACCGGAATTAATGTATCGTGAAACAATAAAGAGCGTCGCGACATTTGGTTCGGCTGCTCGGAGACAAAGCAGGTAGCGGTAGCGGCCGCTGAACTACGCAGTACGCACCCCGTACTTCCAGCCAAGAGCCGCACACAGACAGCGGTGCAATTTAATTATCGGAGCCGGCACCCGTGCTTTACCCTTTTGTATCTTAACCCCCGGATGAAAAAATACTCACCCATAAAATAGAGGACGGGTACGAAAAAAGGAGCGTATGCAAATTCAGGATAAAATATAGCCCGTAAATGCCACCGTTTCTAAAAGAATATTAGAGACGTTTTTCAGTGGGTGGCTGGGGGTTGCTTTGTACTTTGTCTCCGCGCGCTAAGTACTGCAGGCTCGGGTGTCCGTGCGAAGGAATCTGCCTTAATTTGCGACTGTTGTTGGGCAATAAATCAATGCTAGCGCCTGCCTAGGCCCTGCTTCGCTAGGGCATGCCGCATTTGCATAATTTCTCAACATTCGCCAACAAATAGGGTAATTTTATCGATATGGTGCACTCATCAAAATTGGTGTGATTTGAACGAATCTGCCAGGATTAGGTATTTCATGTCTAGCCTAGTCTTTAATTTTGTTAAAAAAATAATTACTGTACGGATACCATACAACAGTGCCTCTTTTCTTCAAAAAAGCCGTATGAATAATCGAAGCACGAAATAGGGTGACTAAGTACATATTCTTTACTGCATTAATACGTACCTCACTCACAGTGTGTGATGGTTGATTTTTTAATTTCGTTCGTAGGTTGGTCGGTACTCATAATAAGATCCTTGAAGAGGAATGAGTTAATAGGCGTTTTAATTATTGACGGGCAGAGCCGGGCGGGCGCTCGACCTAGTCCGAGCGAGTGGGTAGAAAGGGACAACATCAAATATTTAACGCGTAATGCCGACCGCTCTCTCGCTTGTAATTAAAGCGTTCTTTCCTTTTTTCAGCGGCCTGATACAATATTCAGCATGAGAAAGAAGCGCTCCGGTGGCGGGGTGGCGCCTCCATTGTATTCGCTAAGGAAGATAAATTAAAAAATATAATTACAAGGCGGCCGCCATAATTCTCGGCAGGCGGTGGGTGGCGGGAGGAGGATAGTGGAGGAGAGGGCGCTCCCGGAGGAGGCTTCTTAAATATTTGGGGATAGCGCGTACCTACGCATTACGTAAATTAATGACACGGATTCGAGGAAGGATGGCGCCTCCCGCGCCCGCGCCCGCTGCCGTCGCTGTTTGTTTTGTTTTAATGTGCGCTGTTAACGACCTTATTAGAGCGAATCATAATGCGAGCCGAGGCTGCGCCGCGCCGCGGCTTGAGCCGGCCGGCAGGCCCCGAGAGCCGCCCGGTCCGTTCGGATTGATTGGACTAATGATTTTCTCTTATTCTCATAATTGCTCAAATTGGAATTTACGAGTCTCTGATTTCTCGCAATTATGACTAAAGATAACATTTATTTCCGAATTTTCCTTAAATGAAATTTCATTTTCAAATTTATATTTTATCATAAGTATTATTATCTATAAAACATAATTAAGAATGAAGCATGATGCTTTAGTTTGAGCGGAGGTAGGTGTATCGAGCGCATGCCCACACAAGCTCAACAAGTGTTCACATGTGCCGGCTGCCGCCGCCGCCGCCGTCAGAATGTGTTTATCGCACAAATAACACATTCGGGAAAATCACGCCATTGCTTTTTATGTTACGGAAGTATAAACGGTCTGAAATAAGTTCAGAGGTAACTTAGTCACCTCTCATTTTACTAATAACTTAGCTATCTAACCATTAATAGCTTTGAAATGTTAACTTTACAGTTATTTCGGTTTCTAAAAATCTATTTATTAAGTTCGTTCGTTCGTATGAGCAAGTGGCCAACTCTGGTTTACGGAGTTTTTAGGCCGCACAAAGGCCTCCATTATGGCTTGGTTTTTAAGTAAAAGGAAGACTAACGCCAGTTTTTTATACTTTCTTGACCTGAATGGTCTTCAACGCTAGACACTAACGGCACATATTATTTCATCTTTAGATGAGATTTATTTATTATGAGACGCGAACAGTTCACCAACATACACAACATTGTAATAAAAATATGTAGTTATTATCCGCGGATTCTATTGCGTGAACGTAGAACGTACACTAGTCCAGGCCACAATTTAGATTTGTACCATTACTTAATTACTAGAGTCAATGCCTTTTTTATAATTTGTAAATTAAGAAGAATATTAAAACGAAACCAAACTCCAATCAAGCCGACTCCTACCTAAATATCGGCAAACGCTGAGGTTCGAAGGACCCTCAAAAGAAAAACTTATTAATTTTCGTCATTATGAATTCCGCGAACGAAACTCGAACGTCTAATTTCAACCCTAACTTATCAAGACGCGAATAAAAAAGTTCACCCCCGCAGCACCCCACGCTCACCCCCTTGTTTAAAACGCCGGCGAAAAAAGAAGCACATAAAAATGCATGAGGCCTTCCTCGTTATAAGGAAAGGGTAGCATGCCTCCACCCCCCCTTCGGGAGGTAGCTGTAAAAATCGTCTCTAATTTAAATTTGGGAAGTTTTGCGTCGCGCGCGGCAACGCTGATGTCTTGATAAATGCGAGCGAATTCCACTAATTTCGCGTCTTCAGCTCCGAGAACTTTTAATTGGGAGAGCATAAATCGAGCTGGAGTAATGGAACTCGCATTAATTTAATCTCATGACAAACCGTGGCTTCCAGAAGCAGCATTTAGATAACAATCGTTCATTGTTTCCAGCAACTCATTATCACTTTGCGAAGAAGTTGACTGTCTTACACTTGCGACAGGGGTTTGGCACTAAACTTGCATGATTAAGTAAGTGATTCTTGGAAAGTTTAATACTCCACAAATAAATCAACTTTTAAAAAAAATAAACATTTAAAACTCCCCCGAACACAATTTGTCATCCGTAATTAGGTATTATCATCTTCAGCTTATCAATTTCAACAGCATTCGTAGCAATTGCCTCGAGTGCTTCACAATACTAAAGAATAAGCTACGCGCTACGCGCTACGTCGTAGCACGTAGGTGAGGTTATTAGGAAAGTGATTAGAATGTGTTGTGAGTTGTGTGTGTACCTACCTATACCTAACCAACGTCATGTAGGTATAAATCATATAAATCATTCCAATCAATTCATACAAATTGTTTCGTTTAAATTCTTGTTTAATTTTATAAATTTAGGTATTTTTTATAATTATTACATTTCAGTCTAGGATTTTTTTTCTAATTATTATAACTAGAGTTATAAAATCTAGAGATATAAAAAAACAAAGATCAACAGAAATACATTTCCTAATGTTAAAATTAGTAAATTCAGTACTTCTCAGATTGTTAATGAAAGATTAATAATAATAATTAAACCACATAATTACCACCACTATAGTGTTTTCATTTAGAATGAATACAAAAAAAAAACGCCAGCAAGAAAATTAAGTAGGTAATCTATATTTTTAAAGTCTAATTTTTTGATAATATTTTGATTTGAAAATATTATTTAAAGAATTCTTTATTTACATTTTCAAATACACATAGATGTTAAGGCAAATATTTAAATTACGGCCGAAATTGTATTAAAAGGATTTATGAAAACTGAAATTGCTAACCATTTTTCTTTAAGAACTTACCTACTTTCTATTTTCTCTAATTTTTGTGTTGAATTGATCTTTTATTTTGTTTTAATTACGTAGAAAGTTTCTACTCATACTTCTATAGGTTTACCTCGTTACTTAGAATTAAGTTGTTGTCTTTTAACGCATGTTGTGATTGTGATACCCTTTTATTACGGGAAACTAGTTTTTTAATCATTCATTATTTATTTGACCAATAATATTATAAAATTTACATTAGCATGAGCTTTGTAATGTACAAGTAAATATTACCTGTGTCTTTATTATTTACAAAAGAACAAAAGATTGTTTAAACTTCCCCATCTTGAACTTTCCACTTGAAGTAATTAGCACAGAAACTTGCGTTTGTTTTGATAAATGCGGGTATCTCACTCTCTTCTTCTTCATTAAATCTAGACAAAGCCGAACTTCGATGGGTAAGTGTAATGTTATTCATTTGGGGAAGTCAAAGGTTGTGTTTGCAGGGAAAAAAATATAAGTCGCCTGAGAGCGGACGGTGGCATTTTTTCCATTCGGCGCGTTCCATTAGCGTGCCTTTGTTTGGCGGGAGCGCGCAAATTAATTTAGCTCTCCCGCCATTTCCTCCCCCCGCGCCTGCCCCACCCCGCTGCGCCCTTTTTTGTCTACGCCTTGCTCTACGTATCGCTTTCTTCTTTATGGCTCATTAGGCAACATTGTCGCCATTGTTTTTTTCGCCTAACCCACGAAATCTAATTATTATGATCAGCGAATCTATCGATCGATCTCGCTATTACGGGAATGTCGCTATTAGCAAAATCCCAGTGTTAGCAGAACTACCGGAGAAATGTCCGGGCATTGGAAATCTGATGTTATAATTGATATAAGTATAGATTTCTGAGAATCATAAATTTAATAAAGTAGACTCGACTGTAAAAAGAACAAGTAATTATAAGAAATGAAGTAAGATAAAATAAATGTTACATTTTAAAATATTTAAATAGAAACCATCAATTTAATCAACAGTATCGATTGATCTCCACAAATGGAATGTTGAATGTATTAACCAGCTTTTTGCATAGAGAGACGCGTAAGTTGCCCAATAGCTAATAAATAAAATAAAACTTACCAAGGTGAGTTGCGCTGGCGTCGGGTGAAACGCGCGTTCTCCGCAACAAAAAAGTGCCAACTGAGTGAGCCACGGCCGTGACCCACAGCACGCTAGCACCCACAGTTTTTCAACCCAAGACACAGACACTACAACAGTTAGTATACGCGCACGCTACAGTATACACACAAGTTACTACTAACCCTCCACAGATGACAGAAGAGTGTAATGCGTGCCCTCGCTCCCGCCGCGGGGCTCACATTATCAACCCTTGCGTATTCATAAAGCGATACGTCATACGTAGAGCTCATGCAAATCAGTTTGTGAATATATTTTTAGATGTCGTATGATTATGACGAAATTTAAAGGAAATATGGTTCTACGAGTTGCAAGTCACTTAAGTTTAAACAATGACGGAATTAATGTTATTAATATTCTAATTGAATGTACCTAAGTATAGTGAAGTTAATTAAAGTAGGTAAGTACCTAGTTGCAATGATTGCTGAGTGGAAAAAGAATATACATTTTAAAACGTGGCATTTTCTTGAGTCTCGTCTTACGGCAAAGAGCCTCCTAGTTTCTTGTTTAATTAAATTCTTTATAATATTCTGTTGAAAGCGAGCAAAGAAAAGTTGTCGTCTAATTCAAAGCCCGGCTCCGCTGCTGGATTGGATTTTTATAATTAATTACTTAGCAGATACATTTTAAATTCTTAATTAAGCAATCCGTACTTTCTCCCGCCTATAAATTAGATCGAGCCGTTTCCATAGAGACTACTCATCCTTTAAAGCGGCCCGAAGGGGGGCAAAGGGGGGACTTTACAAAAAATATAACTTAGGGTGAGTAAAAAACCGTGGGGTGACTCAACCGGCCGCTGCACCCCACGAAGAGAAATCTACGATCAATATTAACTCTTTTTCAACGGGGAAATGTTGAATTTTTAAGTCATTTAAGTATTTGACGCGAGCGAAAGAAATGTAATAACGCGCGTGCGGGATGTATTGGACACGCACGCACTGTGATCAAATGGGTTCTGCTAATATTTGTTCTGATCGGGAACTATAAATCACGAGCAGGACGACTGTGTTACATTCACGTTTGTCAAGGTCACCATATGTAGGTGACAATTCGACCTGATTGATATTTTTTTGAGTGATGTTTTTTCCTAACCTCACAGGCTGGCTACTTCGTATAGCCGTGAATGTTATCTCCTGTATAGTGTCACACAACAATATTCGGCGCCTAATTATACTGATTACCTACTCATAACTTCATGTGGGAAGTAAATTGTCGAAAACTGGTAACAATTAGTGTATATTTATAGTATTTTTACTAACTTTCGCCCACAACATGACTCGAATCTTAAAAAAATAGGTAGGTACTTACTAACACCGGTTCTTAATAATATTTGAATAGCGCTACTAATTTTGTTTTATTTTCAATTATGAGTAAAGGTGACCTAACATCTTTTGAAGAAAAAGCCTACATGCATGCATAAGTGCATTTATAAAAACAGGCCCGGTGTGCCCTCCGCGCGTGATACAAAAACATTCATTAGAAAAAAGCTATTTATGACAGCGACCATTATCGTCCAATAAATCAGCTGGCCGCTCTTCTGTTTTTCGATAATGATTCTATTATTATGGAAAAGCGTTATGTAACTGTAACATTTTTTCCTTGCGGCTGTGAGAGTGTGGAAGCAACTTGTCGAACTTGTAGTGGAGGAGTTAGTTATAATTGTTAAAATAAAAAACAACTTGTGCCTATGCACATTAGAGAAGACAATAAATGTTTATAGTACCAAGGTTACAAAAAAATGCCCGCACGGTTGACACCTACTGTAGAAACATTAATGATGTACAGAACACCACAGATAAAAGAATACTATAACACGCACGGCTAATAAAATATCCGTGTTGCATGATGGATCTTTAAGCTACTTTCAAGAAAATAGAGCTCCATCTTGGTCAGTATTTTTAGTCATGATTGTAATTTTTCTAATTCCACTTTCCAAGCTGTACCTATCAACGTGAACTTTAGAAAATTTCGAAAATCCTTAGTTTTTCTCCCGGAACTTTACTTGTGTAGTTTAGGTACCTACTACTTAGTCTTACAACTTAAATATAATAGTTACACTAAATAGTCATTTATTGTAAGTAATGTTATGTTGTTTGAAATTTAGATGACAAGAGTAAAAAATATGTTCATGAATTATGCGTTCTCTAGGTATTACAAGGCGATTATAAACAGATACAATTATGTTGTTTGAGTGTATAAAAGCTCACTCCACACTGTGCTACCGCTCGTATTTTTTTATGCGTGTCGGTCGACGGCGCCCACTGTACGGGTTACAAATTGTGGGGTGAAAGGGGTAGTTTTTTCTAATCGACTTTCCTAACAGTAATAAACGATATTTATCTTTCTTAATTATAGCTCCACTCGGCTATTTGGTAGCTCTGTGCGTGTTTTTGCTATAACGTTGTGTTATTATCGAATTATGTAGGTACGTTTGTCGTTAATGCTGTATTTGTCCTTATAACTGCCTCGGGCTTATTACAAAAATTGACTCCTATATGCTAGAAACCCTTTGGTAAGATCTATTATTTTTGGAAATGATTTACTTTCATGGCCGTTTTAATAAAGTTAGGTAGGTACTTAGTTAGTTTTTGAATTAGTTCAGTCAGGGTATACGACTATTTTTTATTTGCTCTGTGATGTTTGATAAAACATGGTTAAGATCGAAAGGAAAATGATTGACCACTTAGTCTTCACTCGGTGAATATATTCTTAACTTTTTAGATGCACTTTCTCGTAGGTATTAAAAATTAAGTAGGTAATCTATACAATTTAATTAAAATAAATTGGATATATAAGAGTAATAAGTTGTACCTTATTATCTTATGAGATATATATAGTATAGGTATGGGGTAAGAACCACTGATGTAAAAAACTGTAATGGTAGGTAGTGGATTATTTTAAATGAGTTATAGCAAAACTATCATAATATTTCGTTGTCTTATTCCTCAATATCCTCTGTGAAATAAATTGATCGTACGTTAGAATAGGTATAGGTAGCACAGGACCGGATCGTCAGAAACAAAATGGTAACATTGCAGTTGAATAAAACATTATTCATAATTTTGAGATTATAAAAATGCAGATTCTAAATTCTAAACTGAGGAACGAGGACAGTGATCCCACGAGGCGCATGCGTAATATCAACCCTTTTTACCCTTTCGCTACCCAGAGTGTTTTTTGTAAGCGTTTTTCTAAAGGGTTGTGTATGGGGTACCTGCCACGCGCCTGACGGTAGGGTTGAGTTTTTTCACTATGGACTGTCACGCTTTTTATGCAATTTTTTCTCTATGGACCCCGCGTTGAGAACAATACAAAGTGCAATGACCCCCTATGCGATCAGCTGACGAATAAAAGTGCACTTGTGATCATGGGCTATTGATTTTTACTGCAGTTCAAGGTCGTCTTTTATTCACAACGTCTTACGATATTTTGAATAGATTCAGTTTAAAGATATTTTTTTCAAACATCTTGTCGGCTTATCGCTCTATTTATAATATTATTAAATTATTTATGTAGTTTACTTTCAATAAATAAGGTAGGTACTCTTTAAACACCAACCTATCACTATCACTACATAGTATAAAACAAAGTCGCTTTCTCTGTCCCTATATCCCTTTATGTAGGTATGCTAAAATCTTTAAAACTACGCAACGGATTTTGATGCGGTTTTTTTTAATAGATAGAGTGATTGAAGAGTTAAGGCTACTTTTAACTACCGCGGGCAAATAATGTTATTTGCACCCTTTACACTGCAACTTTACAATATGATCTATCACATCGCGTGTTATACAGTTAGCATTATCTACTGTTACTACAGTTTGCCGGATGGTGTCAGTTTTCTTTAACACAGCCGTTCATTTTTGGGCAATCGGAGTAAAAAACAATCTGCAATGGTTACCTACCTACATTCTAGTAACCCACATTGATCAAGGTGTTAAGGGTTATCGAGTTCCGAGCCGTTATTTTGCGCACATTTCTGTTAAGCCCTTTGTTACTCTTTTTTGACGTCCTAAAAACTATCCCCTTTACTTGGCACCCGACGCGAAGCCTCATTTTTTGCAAGAACCAAATCGAGATCTCGTTGTTGGCTTCGGAGTCGGAACCACTTGTAATGACTGTCTTTTTTAAAGTTACGCGACCAGAACGCTTGATAAAACATAATATATTATGCAAACATGTAGGTATTTATGTTCCAGCTTAGCTATGGTCGCGGGACGTCTTTTCCAATCAAAGCAATCCAGACCAAACATGGTCGATTAATTGAATTTTCGTTATGTAGGTACACACTACATTGGACTATTTATTACCATCAATTGTGTAAGTAATTTTAATAAGTAGCTTAAATGTAAGTAAGTATATTGTTTAAAAGCCATAGGTATTTAGTCACAGGGAACTTAACTAAATTATATTTATAAATATTGTATATAATTCATCACACCAAAAACTAATACTTAACATATAAGTTATAACCATGCTTTTTCTGTAGTACCTAGGTAGGTACTTTTCGAAATGAAGTACATAATTATTGATTAGTAGCAAAACGAATGTTAAATTGAAAGAGCTTTTAACTGTCTTCATCAACATGGCTTCAGCTAGTTACCTACCTGAACAGTTAACCAACATCTGATTAAAGTTAATAGCCGCAAACCTATTGTTACTTTTGGAATCCATCAAACTACTTACTTGCGATTCCAAAATTAGTGGCAGCTGTTGGGTCCGCCCCCGCTGCCTACCTACACCTTACTTTTTACCGAGAAAAGAAAAAACTTTAGCTTTTTCTTCGAGCCGAGAGTGAGTCGAGATCTTATTTCGCAAAGATAGAATTTCATCAATAGACAAGTTTCTAAGAGTTCTTTTTAATTATATTCTAGGTATGACCAAAACAGGCCACGGATCGGGTAACGACGTTCTTATTTACTTAAATAATCTTATATTTTATTGGAAATAAACTTCAGAGCGATGCCTTATCAAAGCATAGATAGCTTAATAATAAATAACACTTAACATTGTAGGTACCTATATAATAACATACCTAAATCAACTAATTAAGTAAATATTTACTAACAAAAGAGGTAAAGACAGTAATTTTTTTGATGACCTCTGTAGCGCAGTGGTGAAAGCCCGCCTGAGACGCAGAGGTTGCGGGTTCAATCCCTGCTGCGCGGGACATGTTTGTATGATCTGCAAATATTTGTCACGAGTCTGGGTGTTTTCTATGTAGGTAGGTATAATATGTATTTACAAAAAAAAATATACATAAGTAGGTCGTATAGCCGTCATCTGGTTACCATAACACAAGCATTAAATTGGTTTGGTTGGGACTAGGTGGCGCTGTGTGGTTTGTCCAAGGATATATAGTTACTTATATTATGTAACCATAAAGAAAAATAAATTTGATTTGATTTGATTTTTCTTTTTTTCTTAATAAGACAATTATTTAATTAATGTAATTGGTGTAAACCGTATTAATTAAAATAAATAAATAAATAAATAAAATGCTTTTGCATAGAACAGTTTCTATGCAAACTCCTTTTCTGTCCAAGCTGTACATCTCTGGAATGCTCTGCCGTTATCTATTTAAAAGTCCACTTCTCTTGCTATATTTAAATCTAGACTAAAATCAGATTGTTTACCTCCAACATATTTTTATTTATTATACATTTTACAAAAAAAGGTGTAAGATTATATTTTTTTTGTGACGATGCCTATGCATAAACTGCTGCGTAGGTAGGTAAGTACTTTCTTACATCGACTGATAACATAGCTTTCAATATTCATTACAAAGGGATTAGACGCAAACAAATCGGCTACTGTGTGGTTATATACAAATAGCTATTGGTAATGCAATGCTGACAAACAAACCCTTTTGTCCAGTTTCGGCATCGCTTCACACAAACTTCTTTTTATGTGACAATCTGGTATTGTTATCTAGACTGAAATGCGACGGCATAGGTGATACTGTAGGATTAAAGGATTACACCTTCGTAGTAAACAACTTCGTGCGAATTTCTTTTCATTACACACTTCTTGGATCACTTTGTCGGTAGTGTAGGTACATATATTAATATTCGATTGAAGACTGACATTCATGAATGTTAGTGTACCTAGGTACCTACTGTAGGGTGTGCCACAATCCGAAGTTTGTATTTATGGTGTATCTACCTATCTAGTTACATTTGAAAGTTTCTTATAGGTAAGTAGGTACTTAAACTATGATTTTAGCTTATTACTGTTGAACGCAACGAGAAATATCAACAACTCAATGTGTGCAGTTATGACTTGCAAATTTTATTAATGTATCTCGTCGTGGTATCCGCGGGGACAGCAATATTTTTGAATCGCGACAAGTTCAATGCAATTCCTACGGGTTATTAATGATATTGTGCAGCTTCATCCTTTTGTCCACATAGGTAAATACATCAAAAATGTTAAAAGAAGTTTTAATTGCGATGAATAGAGTTTTTGAAAAACGGAACTTTTAGCGTAAAATCAATAATCGAACGTTCTCGTGACAATGGCCGGCGGTTACACGAATTCACTATCAAAATAAAATGATACAGCGTGACGGCGAGGCGCGGGTGGATTTTTTATTGCGCTACTTTAAGTGGAGTGGCTCTTTCTTTGACGAACAACCTATGCGGCAGGATAAATGTGTCACTACTGACGCCTGTCTTCATTCTTGTACCTACTTCAATTAATTTTCCCTTGACATTATTATGCATAGCCTAACTACTTAATATGTTTAGGTAAGTAGGTGTTATCTCTCTATTGATCTAACAAAGGTCAATTCAAATACTTATATAGAGATTTACACAATTTGTTTATTTGACTCTTATTGGTAATTTATGGGGTGTTATGTCAAAAGCATCATTTTTAATCGTCTATTTCTCAAGTGTCTATTATTTTCCATCGAGCGAGCGAAGGGAGCGCATCTTTCTTAGTTCCATTCGAATTTTCTTAGTTCCATAGTAAGTAACAAATCAGAAACAGGGAATGCCTAGTTCAAAAACAGTAAATGTATCGACGATACTTTAGAAAAGTCATTCATACAACTTACACGGATCAATAAATCAGAACAAACTACTTCAAAATATTCTAAAAGGGATAAACAGAGCGAGAAAATCGAGTGTTACGTTACCTACATCTTGGTGAATGAAATAGCGAGTTGCACACGTGTGGCACTGTCGATTCACTCAATCACAATGCAACCATCGCATCGCATTCACTATTTAGATTATTTAGGAAATAATTTTATTGTACTTTTACTTTAATAAAGTCTCCTCTTTCTCATGTGAATAAACCATTTAATAGCTAATAAGTAAATAAAATTGCGAAACATCTAAAATTTTAAGGTCCGTTGAATAAAATAAAATTGATTTCAATAGATTCATCATTACCGTAGATTTAGTTAGTTCATTGTGAATGGACAACAGGTATTTATTAATATTAGGTAGGTATGTATATACCTATGACACATATGTAAGTACCTATGATATATATTTTTAAAATAATTAGGTTTAATCCTCCTATTTTCACTCCTATAGTTGGTTCTAATTATCGAAAAAAATCGTGGGAGCGGGCAATAATTTCAATAGACTGACTGACTAAGCGAATTGATCTGGATCTATTCTGTACGAGTGTTCAATCAGCGAGACGGGGCGGCAGAGCAGAGAATTCTTTGTTGGTAACATGGTTTCATAGGTTTTGTGTTGATTTGGCTTATTTTACACTGTATTTAATATTAATTGCTCCTTTTGTTAGTTTTTAAGAAAATGACTTTTTTATGATGTTTACGTGTTTACTTACCCCCTTTTTTTTTGTCTTTGCATAACTTGTTAGCAATGTGTTCGCACTTAATCATGTGCTATGTAATTTGTCTAAGTACTCGTGAAAACCTCTAATTAGCTATAGGTTATTATTAAATTATCTACTTATATGTAATCTCCTGCTGTGGGTTTTCCTATAAATAAATAAATTATTATCAGAAATAGTCCCAGACACTCATGCGTTCCTCTCAGAGTACGCATAGGTAATCTACCTACGGCATAGATAAGATACGGCGGACATTAAACGGGGCCTTCTGAATAAGATAATAAGAAAAAATAGGTGATGGCGCTAGTTTGAGTCGTACTTATGTAGTACCACCTTACATGGCTGAGGTTTTAACCAATTAAACTCAATGTATGCAGTAATAATATTATAAAGAGGTAAAGTTGGTTTGTTTGTTAGGTTTGGGAGATCCCCCTTAAACATACAAACAATCATTCGATAATCATACAATAACATACAATAATCTCGAAAATCCTCATCGATTTCAAAAATTCTTTCATCGATGTGTAGTATGGACTTTCCGAATGAACATAGGCTATATTTTATCAAGGTAGGTATAGGTACCACGCGAGCGAAGCCGCGGGCGAGTAAGCTAGTGATAATTAAAAACATACTGATGCCAAGGCCAGTCTAAATGATCAGCAACTATAGGCCAACACCTGTCGCTTCGGCGGACGTAATCAATGGAGCTCCATCGTTTCCGCCACATACAAAAACAAATGAATGCTAACTTAAAAGAAAAAAAATGTAACAAAGCCGAAAGTGTTCCGAACAGCAGATTATGAGCACGTTCAGTTATTAATTTATACGTAGCATCGCAGTAAAAAACTCAACCCTCACTTAGATAAAAGAAAAAACGTAGCTCGCGTCGCGTAAAAGGGAAAGGGTGTCTCTCGGCCGACTCGCGTGCTGCGTTTTGTTTTTTAACCGTATTCTGCGGTTTGTTTTTTCGTGTGATGCGTTCCTGTTTTTTAACAACACAATCCCGTCGTAGAATTGTTTTTTAAGTGCGTCATATTGAGACGAAGCAGAGAGCGGGCGCGAGGTGCCAGCGCTAGTGTTTTTATGAAGGATCTTATTTTTAAATCTCAACGCTTCGGGTAAATAATGGCATATACAGCAACTTCAGTTAGTAACGGTTGGTAAAGGGGAAGATCTTTGTGTTTTTACATATAATTTGTATTTTTATCCGAGCACGAGCAGAGTGGCTGCGTCGAGCCATATGGTTTGTTAGACAACGTTGCTCATGCTTTTTAACGGGACAGGGAGGCAGGTGTTATACCTTCTGTACTTTATGAATAATAAATCTCCTTATGAGCAGGTCCAAATACGGATTAAATCTTATACGTTAATTACACAAATAAATACCATAAACGACAAACAAATGCATTAATTAAAATTAAGGAGCGGCGTCGGAAAACAACGGTCATTAAAGACGACATCAATAATGTCGGGTATTTGTAAGTGCGCTATAAAAACTGAGTCATGAAAATGCCATTAAATATTAAAAGTGGAGAAACAGAGAGCTTAACATGAAATAAAACATCGTTATAGGAGGCTAGGAGCCGAGAGTCGCCCCCGGCCGGGGCAGCTATCGGCGCGCCTCAGTTAATGCCTACTTATACCTTATTATATAGCGAAGTTTGCGTTGAGGAACAAAATTAATTGGTTAAAACTCCTCTCAGTATCCAGGGCGCCCCCCCGCCTCCCTCTTAATTCCGTCCCCCGCGCGCCCCCCGCGGCCCTCGCCCCGCGCCCACCAGCTCCTTTGAACGCAACCTACGTAGAGAAAAAACAGAAAGTATAAAGTTGACTGTCCAAGCGTTGTAACTTAATTAATGCAACGTGGATTTTACTTCGAACATATAAATGTATCGATAACAATATTTTCGGTGAAAGCTTATTTGATAGATAGGTATGAATGTGTAGATGGTCTGAGGATAGAAATTAAAAGTGAATAACTACCTATTCACTTTAAGTTAACAATTTAAATTAATTTGTGTTAAAAATTAGATCATGTTAATATGCACTAACTAATGTTTTTTTTAAACATTGATAGCGGGAAAACACCTAGTTTTAGAAACACTGCCTCAAAGAACAAGGGTATTTATTTATTTATTCTTACTTTACAAACTTACAGCTAGAGCAAGAACGTTTGCAAGCCACTTAGGGTAGGCAGTGCACTTTATGGGGAGCGCAACGCAGTGTTTTATAAGATGGTCAAAAACCAAATATGGTAAATTGAATTTTCTTAAGACTCTAAGTATAATTATTGTGTTTTTTTTTTACTCCATTAAATATTCTCTTATTCGTAAGACTATACTTATCTAATGATTTACTGTTAAATTCCATGATTAATATTAAGAAACAGGGGCACAAACATTACCTACTTGGAGCATCAGCAAAATCTCATGTGTAAATAGTTTTCAAGATTAATAATATTCTATACCTACACGAATCGAATAAAGGACAATTTAAAAAAAAACGTAAGTATAGGTAGATACTGGGGGCAATTCGGAGTGTCGCAAAAGCTAAACTAACCTAACTAAAACTATTGCCATCCTTTTTATTCCCATCGCTATGAAAGGGACGGCAACAATTTTAGTTAGCTTAGTTTAGCTTTTGCGACACTCAGAATTGCCACTACTATATAGTGGCAATTCTGGATGTCGCCAAAACTTAACTAAAATAATTTGATAACACTAAAAATGTTGCCGTCCCTTTCATAACGATCGAAATAAAAAGGATGGCATCAATTTTAGTGCTGTCAAATTAGGTTAGTTAAGTTTTGGTGACATCCAGAATTGCCACTAATTACTCCTGTAAGTACCTATTTCATGTTTTAAACATAGTTTATCGCATTCAGCACAAATTATTTTTCACACCTTAAAATTGTCAAAATAATTGAAATAAATATCCATATTCCATAAAGATAATCAATATTCCACACACACAGCGTCCTCTAGTCCCAAGCTAAGCAATGCTTGTATTACGTATGTATGATAGACAGATGACTGATATAATTTAAATATTTTTTTTGTAAATACTTAGGTACATAATATTATAAATGAAAAACACCCAGACTAGGATCAAATGTCAGCAGAATAGGTATACAAACATTTGTCCTGCTCTTTCGATGTCAGTTGTAGGCTGGCTTAATTAGTACATTAATATTTTAATAAAAATTGTTTATATTTAACGTTAACTAACAGGCATTCAATATTTAATATAATTATCATCTATAAGTTCTAGCTAGAACATAGAACTAAAAAAATTTTTTTTTGGTTGTTTGAGTAAAGTAAAACGCAATCACGATGTTTTATGGTTTTCTTGTTGAAACTAGATGTGAATTGACATAAAAATCTGTTAAGTAAATTAGTGTTTTTTTGTGAGAAATTAGCACACATAATAAATGAATAAAATGAATAAATGACATTTATTTGTACGAACACATAATTATGAGTTACAATAAAGTGGTCTTACTTACATTACTTAGTCCAAACTATGTCCTACCAAAGTTTTTGGCATGCTTATCTGTAATATGGTTCTTATTTTACAATTTATTTAATTATATTATCACTAGGTAAATTAGTATGTCAAGAAGTTTAAATGTCATAAATTAATAATTACTTATAATAGAATGTCCCTAAATATTTAAATATTCACCAATGGAGTAAAAACATTTGTCAATTAACCATTTTTTAAATTTTTTACCAAATAATTGGCCGTTTAAATCTCTTAAATCAGTTGGTAATTTGTTAAAAATCGTTATGGACATGTAATATGCTTGACGTTGTGTAAGTTTTAAATTATATTTCGGAATGTACAGTCTGTTATTGGATGCGTTTCTTAGCACTCTTGCTCGAAAATCTTGATTACCTAGTATTGTAAAGAAATAATAGGCTTTACATAGAAGATGACATTGTTTTGCTCACTCTGTTCAATTATAAACAAACACCTTGCAATTGGGACCCCCAAAAATGTTTAGTTTTATGAATAAATATAATTATTTCTTTCACTACCGAATATTAACAAAACTTATTGATCACAACTTTTCATTATACGATTCAAACATACCTAACTTTATTCCAGTCTCTCATTATTTTAATAGAGATTAAACAAAGTACTTAGGTAAATAAAACGGATTAGTACTAGGTACCCATATAAAATTTAGGAGTTACAATGCTTGGAGTGTGCAGTCGTAACGAAGGGCGAAAGCAAAGGGTAGGTCGGCGGAAGGGGCGCGGGGCTCGTTGCCACTTCTCCAAATAAATTATAATTCGCTCTCGAGCCTCGAGCTCTGACTTGACTACTGTTACTGTACTGCAAAGATACCTATTACTGTCCTATTAATCTTGATTAAATCTACTGATTGTTGATCATCTACGCCAAATATCTAGGTCAGTATTCTATTAAATCGGCTAAATTTTACCCCCGACAAAAAAGAGGGATATTATAAGTTTGAGGTGTGAATTTGTGTGTGTGTGTGTCTTGGCATCGTAGCTCCCAAACGGATTAACCAATTTGTATTTTTTTTTTATTCTTAGACATGTTTGATGAAAATCAGACCAGGCCATTCCAAGATAATCAGCTCTGAAATAAATTTCAATTTATTTATTTCAATTCAAGCATACCTAAAGTAAAGCAATTGGTAAGAAAGTACCTAATCTCAACATTTTTCTACATTAATGGCTTGGTTTCATAAACTGAAGAGCTTAAACTTTCAGAGCCGTGTTGGCAAGTGGTTTAGTACCTCGACTTTCGATCCGAAGGTCGTGTGTTCGAATCCCGGCCGTGATATCAATGAATTTTTCGTTTCAGAAAATTTATATGCACTTTAATAGGTATGTGCTTTAAACAAAATGTTTGTATGATCTGCAAATATTTGTTTCGTGTCTGGGTGTTTTCTATGTTATTCCGTTAATAGTGGACCGATTTAGAAAATTATTCTTAAGTTTGAAAGAGTAACTAGACCTGGCAGATAGAATACGTTTTTAAGAATCACGCAATACAAGTAGGTAAAGCTACGGGGGAAGTTGCTTTCAATGTGAGTTTATCCTTAAGCCTGCAGTCCTTGAGCGTGGGAATTTCTGATTAACACCTACATTGACACTTTCTACTCACACAAGTGCATCCCGAAATTAGCATTTACAACCTGAAGACGAATAAAACTACTTTCGAAGTTTCGCACTAGTTACACATCCATTACGCGTTTGTCGTTGTGAGATGTATATAAATATCACAATAAAACACGCAATGTATTAGCAACACGCGGCCTGCAATTAGTTACCAGCACGGCAAAGGGTTGGGTCACAGTGTATGCTTCTTGGTATCATTTTAAATTTTGAGAAATTGAAGATAATTTGTCAAACCAATGTTCTGTGTTATAATAATAATATGAGAAATGTGCAATAATAGATAAAAAATCGTTTATCAAAATTATTTGTTTACTTATAAGACAATTTAGTACAAACATGGAATATATGTACAGATTAGGACGGCTTCAACTTATTTACAGTAGGTACTCCGAAACATACCTATTTAATACTTCGATTAAATCCGTCTCGGATCGGAAATGAGACAAAAATACGAACACTCGATATCCACATAAAACTGTTACAACAATTATGTTAAAAATCGATCCCTGGTGTTGCAGGTTTTTTTTATTTATTTATATAAAGTAAAAAAAAAACTGTTAGTTATAAAAGGGGGGACGGGGACGATGACCATGAGTGACGGGCCTTCACTCTGTAGCAGTGTTGCCAGTGGCAGGTAGTGAAATATAACATGAGACAGGTCAAAAAGTAACATTTTCACTAGAAAAGTTACATTACCTTCAGTTTTGCATGACAAACTTATATAGGTAATATTTGGTAAATGTTTTGTAGATAAAAGCAACGTGGTTTTGCCTATGATCGGTTTTTACATTGCGCGGAACGATGCGAGCGAAGCAAGCAAAATTTTTTTGAAGAAAATAGCGACGTGACTTTTGATATTGTGTATGGTCGGGTCGGTTAATATTATGCTAGAATCGATGCGAGCGCAGCGAGCAAAATTTTTTTGAAGAAAAAAGCGACGTGGCTCTTGATATTGTGTATGGTGGGGTTGGTTAATATTTTGCTAGAATCGGTGCGAGCGAAGCGAGCAAAAAATTTTTGAAGAAAATTTGTAAAGCTGATAATACGCGTGCTAATCGAGCTTTGAACCAAGCGAGCGGAGCGAAGAATTACAATAAATACAAGTGACAACATTAAAAAAGTAATAACTTATCCTACTTGAATTTAGTAAGTGGAGAGCAATTTTCTGCTCTCTTGAGGTACATTTTGTGCATTACTCTGAAGATCCTCATCAGATCCTCAAAATTTTTTGGGACTACCTCGACTACTTTTGTATTTCTTTGCTTGCCGCGATCGACTGGACTCATAGCAGCGATTGACTGGTCTATCAGGATCGACCACCCCTGCACTTAAGTACCTACCTACACTCCACTTAGATGCTTTTTAAAATCACAAAAACTAATACCTTTACACTTTATGGTTCATTGATGAAATTGACTGCAGGAAATCAGCACGTTAAAATATAAAAACAATTGAGAACTTAGCTTCCTATTAATAAATTTTAACTGCGTTCACCTTTACTTTGTCATCAATAAATATGAAAAAACGTCATCATAATAATGAACGGAGACAGGGTAGCTAATTTGAACTGGTACCTAGTTAAAGTATATTTTGAATGACCTAAAAGTAACACAAAAGTAACATATTGAGTCGTGTAACATGGAGGTAACATGAGAGGGTCAAAAGTAACGTAAAATGTTACAAAAGTTACATTCTGGCAACGCTGCTCTGTAGTGGAATGTCGGTAGTAAGACTGGTTGAATAATCGTAATAAATCGGAAACCCGAACCTTAGATATTTTAGCTGTAATGAACTACGATGGATGCGAACGGCACAGGGCCGATTAGAGTGGCATTTGAGGGAGGAAGCTTATGCCCAGCAGTGGGTTATAATTTGAGCTGCCAATGATGATGATGAATGAATTACCTTGTTGAACCTGTTTTTATTTGTTATTTTTTGTTTTTCTCAGTGATAGTCGAGATACAATCAAGGTACTTAAATCATTTTTAACTTTTCTTCCATACCTAATTTTTGTATTTTTTTTAATATCCTTGGATATTCTACACAGCGCCATCTAGTCCTAAGCTAAGCAATTTATTGCTTGTGTTATGGTAACCAGATGACTGATATACTACATAGATACATTTTTTTTTTTGTAAATACATACATATTATTGTACATAGAAGACACCCAAACTGAAGACAAAATATAATTTGCAAATCATACAAACATTTATCCCGCAGCGGGAATCGAACCCGCAACCTCTGCGTCTCGGGCTTTCACCCACTGCGCCACAGAGGTCCGAGATAATAAATAAAAAAAGGTAAAACACAACAATGTTTTGTCTTTGCTACGGTCGGGTAAAAAGATGAGTAGGTGCATTATATGTGGGTGCTTACTGCATTATTTTAATACTTCTTTAATTTCTTTGTGTTTAAAGTAATTTTCTATACGTTTTCCCATATCTCTCTGAAATAGGTAAAAAAATAAGTTACGACATAACTCGTACCTATATAGTTCATTGGTTAGGGTTTGATAATTTATTCAAAAGAAAAAATACTACAAAGTAAAAGTCACGTATCTACCTAGTTCGTCTACTTGCTCGATGAATAGGTACAGATAGTTTCCAACACTCGCAACCCACCCTTTTTCTAGTCCAAAGTAAACAAAAGAAGCTCGGCGAGATCTATGACGGACGTGCGGTCACTTTGGAAACCCAGCGGGTTCTGAATATTTCTGCAGCGTGTATTCTAATAAAAAGACAATTACGTCAGGCACTGCTTCATACTAAAATGTATGGCGGCGGGAAAAAATTTCTGCAAAAAAAATTAATGATGTTTAAGCTCAGATTAATGCTTTTTGGTTTTAATTAGTAAAAAACATTCACGGTGAATGTATTGACTACTATTTTGACTCACGATTTATCAAAAAATATTATCAATAATAACAACAATAATATCATAAATAGTTCAAATAGAAAAGGTCGATTTCGATGTTTTTGATGGATTTTGACGATTTTTTTCTCAAAAATTAAGGATTATTTTAGAATTATCACACGGTGTTAGTGTAGACTCATCTATTGAGAACTCGATTCTTTTTTATTGTCATTCTATGAAGTGATTTCATTAGTTTATTTTTTAAAATGGTAAGTGCCTGTTCGCGCGTTTTTAGAGACGCGCCCCTTAAATTAAAAGACATTAAATAAACACTCAAATTTATCTGACTTAATTTTAGCCTAAACTTGAGTCCAGTAAAGACAAAACCCGTCGACGTCCTTTCGAATAAAAATGTTGGCCAAAGCCAAACTAATCGCCAGCAGAGGCACAGGGTGAACGATTAATTTAATAAATACCAACCGGATTCCGGTGCGTTTGTCTCCGGCCTGAGCTATGCGGTGTCACACGCCTCTTGAATTACGATTCTATCTCGCCTACAACTATTAATAAATAAGAGTACCTATATAAGTACCTCTATCCTACCTGTGTAGGTGACCGAATTAATAAATGCCTTCTTTATCAAACAGACGTTAAACATGGACCTAGCGAACCTTCAGCTAATCAAAATACAAACACAACTTGTGATTTGGGTGTCAAGTTTAGCAAAATTTATTACTGTGATGTTATAATAAATCTAAAATCAACTGACCATATTTATTTACAGAAACTAAACTACTACATAATACTATGATTAAACTGAAGGTAGGTACGTGAAGTTCAATAATAATCAGTGATCGGAGGAGTGCAATTTCGAGAGATTTCGTGTCATTTTCATATGCCTTAAAATCCCTCGCATAATTATATTTATAATACATTAAATACGGTAAATTTAATTTAAAAATGTAAATGACTAAACTACCTGTCAAATGCATTGTTTTTTGTTGCGATGGTTGATAAGAGCGGTAAAAGTCATCACACTAATACTTATTACTAATATTTTAAAGGAAAAAGTTTGTGTGTGTATTGTAAGTGTGTTTGTTACTCTTTCACGCTGAAACAGCTGGACGGATTTTAAAGAAAATTGGTACCAGGATTGTTTATACCCTGAATTAAAAAATAGGCTACTTTTGATCCCGGTATACCCACGGGAAAGGAACTATTTACCGCGGGTAACACTGCGAGGCGCAGCTAGTTGTACTTTATTGCGAACAAAAAAATTGAGAATAATTACAAATTGTGTAGGTATTATGTTTTTGTATAAAGCCTTAAAATTATTTATTGTAGCAATTTAGATTATTTATTTTTTACAGAAGAAAAAAATATATTTTAACAAATTACAAAACCTTGTTTTAGAAAATCTCACGGGATTTTATGCCGCGTCGCACAAGGCTTATCAATATAAATGATAATGTTTGAGGTCAGTCACCCTAAATTGCACTAACTATTCCGATCATCATAATTATATGAGAGTTACATCCGAATCGATGGTAAATTTAAAACTAAGAGGATGTAACATCGAAATATAATATTACTACAAGTAAATTACACTCATGATAGAACTCAAGATCACAAATAATTTAAACCCTGTTTAGGGTATTTTTCACGCTAGCTACCTTCACGTCAACAAGTTTTTAACCGTAGCTGCACAATAGATAGGTACCTAACATTTATATTCTATAGGTAGGTATACCTACTACGGCGTGTTGCTATAATACCTACTTAATAGGTACCTACTATATTTATAGTTAAGTTGATACTTAGCTAGTATCGAATAAGCAAATATCAAAATACTTACTTGTAACAATAATATTCTGCTTGGTTGATTTTCGGTGTGAGTTTTGGCCCTCACACTGTTTATATGAGCATATCTGTGTGCGTTAGGGTGGAATGTGCCTGTGTGCGTGCCACCCATGCCAGGGGTTGTAGTTGTATTAGTGGGACAACTCATTACTTACCGCTGATCTTAGATAATTATAAGTCACTACTCTTTTTACTGTTATTTTAAGAGATTTTTAGGAGAAACTTAAAACAAAATCTTGAAATATTCTGTGGATTTCACATAAGAAAAGACCTATAACGTGAATTTTAATTTCTTTTAATTTTAACTTGTTCTTTTTCTCATATTCGTGAAATTTAGTTTCGAGTGTTCGAGTAACAATGTGACCGAAGTGTTACATTCTATAATAAAATAAGATTATTACATAAATTTAAACATTTATTAACTGAATAACATTAAAATACAACATATTAGGAGTATTCAAAGAACAAAAGTACTCGTATAATTTAAATTAAGTAATTTTGTCGCCATGTAGGTACCTGTAACAGAAACATCTAATTTGCAAACACAATTTACCTACCTACTTAGTGTATACTTACATTTTTGTGGGTCAACCGATAGAACATACTTTCCTACTATTTTTTCATAATTTGAAAACAACAAGGCCACTTTGGTTCTGTAAAAACAATAATGATGAGTATGATATGAGTATTCTGCAAGGCCGCACACACACATTTACCTAGCTACCTCTTGGCATTTTACTTTATTTTTATTTTGTAAGTAATTTGTTTTCTATTTGTAATGACAAGTAAAGATTTTTCTATTCAATTCAATGCAATACAATTCGGATTTTATTCTAATTAAATAGTGTCGATATACCTACTTAATACATTTTCAAACAATTTTTTTTTTCAGTGGCAAAATTAAAAAAAAATATTAAACCCGACTTCAATTTCGTTAGTAGAGCAATTTCCTGCACTTTCGAGGTGCATTTCTGTTTATAATTTCGAAGATCCTTTGATCTACGTTACGTACTTATATGAATGAACGCTCTTTCACTTTGGCGTGTTACTTCTATAAATGGTGAAAGTTATGTTAAATACAAAATATATAAATTCACACTTAGTTAGTGCAGTGTCGTCGCCTACTAAGTAGGTACATAATTATTATTGATGTGTTAATAGTTTGTCGATTTTTCATTGATTTATGTGCCTTGCCATAGCCTTAATTTTGTATTTTGGTTGGTTGTTAAATAGATATAACGAATTAGTACAACTGTAATGTTATATTCTATGTGTGTATGAGTAAATAAATAAATGATAAGTATTTAAGTTATTGAATACCTACTATCGAAAATCATTGTATTTACCTACATATTATCAGTACCTACGTTGATTTGTACTATGAGATAAAAACCAAAGAGGTAAATTCAAATAAAATACGACTGTATAAATAACAAACATTTTATTAATATTTAAACTGGACATTTAAGAAATACATACATATTATATTCATAGTACCATAATCATGTCACATTTAGTTAGGTATAACTTAATATATTATTTTGTACAATTACTAATTATAGTTATAGAATTTGTGATTGACTGTTTGACAATATTACCTGTATTTAAGTTATAAGATGAGGTAGATCTGTAGCAAGTAGGTAAAATTATGTTAAAATTAAAAATAACGTGTAGCACTCATTTGGCAATAAGTTAAATGAATGCAATCACGAGGTATAAATAAGAGACTATACCCAAATTACACGATGTTATTATCTGTACACGAAATAAACAAAACAATATTAAAGTTAATAGGAACTCAAATTGATTGCAAGGTAGTTGAAATATAATTATAAACAAAACGTTTCTACAGTAAAAACAAAATACGCCCATTAATATAACCAGGTTGTTAACGAATAAACACGTAGGTAATAAATTACCTGAGCTGATAAATCTATATAATGAACTAAGTAATATGAGTCTTACAATAATAATTGCAAAGACTTGTACATTACTCTTGGTCGGTTATTCTAATCCTGTCTGTCTGTTATCTCAAGAGAGATAAAAAATAGAAAATATTCCAAGAACTTTGGCTCTTTACCCTGGCGCAGTATACTCGAATGAGGTAGATAATGGCACCGATTACTTTACACTAACTACCATAATTAATACAACATTGCAACATGAAAATTACGAATTCTAATTAAATTTAAATATTAGATTTGCACACATTTAGTTTTGTACCAATAATTTCTTTGGGAAAATACTTCTTAAATTATCATACATCTCAATAGGTACACATTACCCTACAATCCGAATAGTTAATGACTAATGCAAGATAAAATAATAATAATCAACAATTATTTCACTACATACAAACAATAATCGTAAACCATGTGCGCAAAAACATTAAAACAACTATACAGTTGTTCATTTAAAACAAAATAAAAACGTTACACCTAGTAGGAAACTAATACCCGTAGAACAAATTGCAGAAATGCGAACATTCGCTCACTTGAACAGCGTTTTTATTATGATCTAGTTCGTGTACGTAGATACGTACACATAAATATTTATATTCATCACCAGTAATTCATTTATTTACAAATTCACAAGAATTACTTTGTCTTAAGACTAATGTAAAGATAATCACAGTTCCTAAAATTTAAACTGAATGACGAGAAGAATAAGTCGTATATAACACACAGAAAATCTTCAAAATAGCTAATGTAGAGATCCTTAGAGGGCAAGACCACATCAAGAAATATTTCACATTTACTCATATATCTTACCTAGGTATAAATTTCTTCTCTTCGGTATTTTATGTACATTTTGATACGAATTTAATACACCAATCAACTACGTACAGACTAACAGATAAACAATAAATACTTAGAGATAGCATTATTTACAGAAGCAAGTAGCGCTCAGTCGGCTGCGTTGCGGGCGACGTTTTCGCCTGGCTCACAAACTCGAACAGATACCAGCAAAAGCTCCAGTTGTTTTTATTCATTATAAAACCACGGAATTTAAATTCTAGTTTAGTAAAATTGATGTATTGTACTTATAAATTCAAACGAACTTACTTACTTATAAATTCAAAGATCTTGAGAAGACCCGCGCGTCTAAGGGTGCTAATGTTTACGAACTGGTTATTGTATAGGTAAATAACCAGTGATATCGGGCGAACACAATGTGTGACCGTTTGTTCGTCTTGTAGTAGAGTATCAATTCGTAAGTAACGAACTAGCTTTTTGTGAACAGCATAAAAGACGGTTACCTTGGCCTTCCACTAAACAATACTGACAATGAACAGTTCGTTAAATAGGAGGACATCGATTAAAAATCGAACTTCTAGCAAAACGAAACAGTTTTTTGAGTTCCTATCACGAAACAATGGTCATTGCCAATAAATCAAAAAAATATCTTTTGTGCAATGTTATCCTACAACGTTTTGCAAGTTGCAAAACAAAGGAACAAAAGCTTCCAGTTTTTGCATAACCTCGCCTTCCGATTATGCAAATGGCACGACAATAAATTAAAACTGTAACATGAACGGAAAATCTTTTGACGATGCACATCGCAATGCAACATTGTTTAAAGTAATAGGCCGATTACCTAAAGGGTCTACGTTGGAAGTTTTACTGGGAAATAACGTTACCCACGACAGATGCAACTTTTTTTTAAATTTGCAAATTTACACAGCATCTACGATAGAACAACGGAGCTTCAGCTGGTAAGATGAGATCGGAGCCAGAGGTCGGCAGCCGACGGAGGCGCGAGGTCTACGCGGGAGGAACTCGTATACCGGCTCGGCGAGCACGCGGGGTGCGGGCGACTACGCGGCGTGCACGCGCAGGTCGGTGGGCGAGTCCGGCGTGGCCGGCCGCCGCGGCAGCGACAGGTCCTCCGGCTCCGTCTGCTCGGGCCAGTCGTCCCAGCGCCAGTCAGCGGGCGCGGCGGGTGCAGCCGTCGGCGGGCTGGCCGCGTCCGACTCCTTGCAGCGGTGCAGCGCCGCCGCCTGCCGCCGCCGGAAGCGTGCGCCGCAGCGGCACGCGAAAGGCGCGTCACCGTCGTGCACGAGCGCGTGCGCCTTCAGCTGGTTGGAGTCGGAGAAGCGCGCCGGGCAGCGCGCGCATGCGTACGGTCGCTCGCCGGTATGCACGCGCAGATGTCGCCTTAGGTTGGCGACCTGCACGAAATGGCGCGGACAGTGCGGGCAGCTGTACGGCTTCTCGCCGGTGTGCAGCCGCAGGTGCGTCTTGAGGTGGTGGTCGCGCGTGAAGCGCTTGTGGCACTCGCCGCATTCGAAGGGCTTCTCGCCGGTGTGCGTGCGCTCGTGGTTCTGAAGCACGTGCTTGTAGCCGAAGGAGCGCGAGCAGACTTTGCAGGTGAAGAGTTTGTCGCGCGGCGGGTCGGCGGCGCCGGGCGAGGAGCCGGAGGAGGGCGGCGAGGGCGGCGCGGCCGTGGCCTCGTCCAACTTAGGCGTGCGACGCCGTTTGCGCGCGCGTTCCATCTCGGCTGGCAGCAGCGGCGCGGACGGCGCCGGTGCCCACGCGGCCAGCAGCGCGCCCGAGTACAGCTCGGCCGGCAGCCCCGCCACCAGCGCCGCTGCGCGCTGCGCCAGCAGACGCTCCGCCAACATCGGGAGAGATTCTTGGCGCATGCTCGAAAGCGGTCGAACTGACACACCTAAGACAAGACAAAAAGTATTGTTATCGATTGTTGACCCTTCAGCTAGTTCCGTGTAGCCGGCTAGTAACAGAAGATCTTACAGGAATCAGCCTAATCGTATCGTCTTAAAATGTGAGGGCCTATCGCCGTGATCACTTCCGTTACGAGTTTGGTTGCGACCTAAACAAACAGCGCAGCCGAAACTATCGATAGCGTACTTATCAGCCGTGAAGGTAAAAAATACAGCAAAAACTGAGCCAGACGCTTCAAAGGAAACATTTGGTCGCAATCACACTCCGCCGCGTTGCAGGTCGCTTCCGCCCCGACCTGTTGCGCAAATTGTCTCAATCCGAAAACCTGGTTCCTGTCTCTACCGGTTTACCTAATGATCTATTCAGTTAAAGTTCTATGGATGCTCGCAGCCGTTGCGCGTTGTTTAAACGGAGCGGTACCAATTATAAGTGCAAGAGTTTAGAGTGCGGGCTCGCGGGAGGAAGAGTCGGCCCGGCGGGCGGCGGCGGGCCGGGAGCAACCGGACCACTTACCTATATAATGGAATTAATTATTCCTCGAGCGGCAAACTCCACCCGCCCGCTCCGCCCAAATTATATTCAAATATTAATTTCGTTGAAGAAAAGCCTTTTTGAGAGCACTTAATTAAAATTAGACAAAATCATAATTGAAAGTTCTCCTCGAGGCGTGAAGAGGCGGCGCGAGGGAGCACCTTACATTATCTACTTAGCCGCGGAATTAATTCCCGGCCGGGCTCGTCTCAGCCATCCCGTTTAATTGAAAATAGGCACAAAATATTTTGTCATCTGTCATTTTAGGGTCCCGAAGTCAACACCTTATAGTTTCACCTAGGCCGTCCGTCCGTCTGTCCGCGGTTTTGCTCAGAGACTATACAAAATGAAACTATTACATAGATATTTAAAAAAAGCTTATGATAGGTTTCACAAACTGTACATTCAGTTTTGAAAAATTCCTTTGTTCAACGTAATAATAAAATAAAATCGGCGGTGGCGCTAGTTTCACCCATAGAGGCACCTTAAGATCATTTTCCAATTTAAATATCTGTTTGTGAAATATTTTGCTAAAAATAAATATATATTAAATATTTAGTGAAATTTTCGTTAGTAGGTAGGTTAGGTTGACGAGTAAAAGTGGATAAAATAAAAAAATATTTTTTTTTTAGAAAATAACGAGTACTTACTTACCTACTCTTATTTCAGTCAAGTTTTTAACTGTTTAAATTTTAAATTTTGTTTTATGTTTTAAACTTTAAAACATAATTTAATGTGAGTACATCGAAATACGATTAAAAACCTTAGCATATTTTGTCTTTCTTTAATTGTGATATACATATTTTAGTTTTATTCATTACTCGTATGTATTCTCCGCACTGTTTTGTACAAATTTAGTATTATGTTAAACATGTGGAGTGTGCGGGCTCTGGTGACCTGTACTACAGGTTTAAATAAACCTATTTCAAGCACCAGATTCGTACAAAACATACCTACCACCACACTGAATCAACTGTTATTTCATAAGCACATTTTGTATTAGGTATGGTTTTAGAGAAAATAAATAAATAAAATATTGGACAACTAAGGAACCCTATATTAAGCGTGGCCCGACACGTACTTGGCCAGTTATTTAAAATTTAATAAAGTCTCTTCACAGAGCTCACGTTGCGTTGGCTAAAATTTATAATTATTTACGAGTCTGGTGGTTATAGAGAATGAACGGATGAAGTGTGATGAAAGATAATTTGAAAGTTTGTGATTAGAGAGTGAGAGTGAAGGGCGGCGGCGGCAGTGGCGGCACGTTCCGCGAGCTTATCCCATAACTTTTTAATAACATTCCGTGGTGCTGCGAGGACGAACAGCGAACCGCACTCGTGATCTGATCAGAATTATAACACCGAGCTTAATGTAAAAGTTTACAAAAAGTAGGTATACTTTGTCATTCAAACTCTAATTACTTGCGGTTACTGTTTTGAAAAGTTGGATCGAAAATGTATTATTTATAACTTTAATCATGTATATGCACGACGTGTTCATTGTACATTACATATATAAAAATAAATCCCTATTTCTTCGTGTCACGCTATATATATAACTCGAGAAGGGCTGGACCGATTTGGCTAATTTTTATCTTGAAGTATTTGTGGAAGTTCAGGGAAGGTATAACGGTGAGAAAAGTGAAAAAAAAAACTATGGTGGTACGAAGTGCGCCGGGTCAGCTTGTAGAATATAAAAAATAGTCCTACAGCACTTGTACAATACTAGTTTTCTAGTTTCTGTACTAACAAGCAGTATTTGCGCGATATAATTGACAAGGTGATAAAAAATCACATTGCAGATAAGTCTCGAAAAAGTTGGGGCATGGCGGTATAATGTATCATTTTTATTAGTCGGTCGGGCCCATTGCCGTCGGACAATGTTGGTGATAAATTTTTACAGCGAGGCGCTCCCTTCCGCGCGCTGTTTTTTATGCGCTAAAGAGTTGTAATTATACCCTCTATAAACGCTATAAATATTTGTCAATAACCCATATTCAGTGCTTTTATGGAGTCGCCTGCGGCTGCCACTCCATAACTCATTATTGCGCAAGGGTCCGATACCGACACGTTGACGACATCTTTATTGTAGGTACAAAGAGTTTTTCGCGGGTTTTAAAAACATCTTGTAAAGCAACTTCTCATTGTTAATGTCACTTTGAATTTTTTATCATTTTTTCTAGAACAATACGGAGCTCCAGTATGTTAAAAAAAAGTACTAAATTAAATACTAGATCAACTAGACATAGTTTTATGTGATTTTTATAATCGCTAAGGATTTTTTAGTTGATAAATGTACCTACAAGCAGCATAGTAGGTAAGTACACAGCTTTTTTTTAATTCACTGGTATTTAGTATTGGTAGTAATTTAAATTGTTTTTTGTAGACTTTTGATTGATTTTTATCCTTGAACTCAATGTAGGTACATTTGGTACGAATTATAAAGCGCAGATTGTATGTATGTTGTGTCTGCCGTCGTTTAAGTCAGTACCGTAATTCTAGTTAATGCTCAACTTATGCAAATTTTCTTATGTAAATAAGGAATAATGAACGTGATAATGTTTAAACAAAAAATAATTGTGAGTAGTTAAGGTAGGTAAGTTTATACATTGTTATCTTCTGTGTTATATGGCTTTTTAATCTTCTTTGTAAACATATAATAATTTTTTAATACCCTTAAATGCATCAAATTGCTCATTCATACCTACATATATCGCTTTCGTTTTATGTTTATTTAATTTGAAAGCCGAAATTTAGCTATAACAATTAATTTGTCTGGTCAAATTTGCTTATTGGCTATTTATAATGGTACAGGCAAATTATTGTGAATTGAGTAATTCCGTTGTCCCGATGGCCTAATTCCTTGGTTGGTAATGGGATTAGAGCACCGTATCGGTAAGTAGGAGCACGCACTCCACAGATTAAAGTTTAAGGTTTCGGAGGTTTAGGGTTAAGCATGGCTTCTCTAACAAAGAAACCTCCAACGCGCACTGATAGTTAACCCTTGCAATCCTGTTACTTTATGAACAAATTATTAAAAAAAAATAAAAAAATAAGGATTTTGTTTTTGGACATGAAAGTCTATAACCCAGTTATAACTTGGTCTACTACTTTTAAGTCCATAAACAAAATAATTATGATAAACTTTACTATAGTTAAAATCAATTACCAAGCGTGTTCAAAAAGAGTTTATGGAATTGTTTGTATGATCCAGAAAAACAAATTAATAAGTTAATCATCAGCTTCAGATTTTAATTATTTGCCCTAAGTACCAAAGACTTTCTCTGAGAAAATCTAAAACTTTTTGGAAACGAATCAATAGTTATTTATAGTAATAGAATAACCAACAGTCATAAATCCTTATTATCCATTGTGCCTACTTATATTAAATAGCAGGAACGCGTTGAGAAATATGGTAAATAAAGTAACTAATTCAATGTAATTCAAAAGAAGTTAATTTTATGACTAATCCATATTAACCAAGTTTCTAATGAGTCGTCGACGGAGATTAAGCTGATTAAACATGTTTTACCCGTTAATAACCCACATTATAGAATGGTATTCCACAAAAGATTAAAAATGACTCATTGATTAAATTGCTTACCTATTCCATTTTGCAACAACCATCATTTATCTAATTAATTGCCAACTCCATAGTTTTTTTTGGCGTGTTTACCATACGCCAAAAAACAAAAAGAATTTGTCGCGTATAGATTTAAACAAATACATTTTGAATAAAATGTTAAACTTGAATATAGAAAATTCCTAGAAATAATGAATGATTTATTGAATATAGACCTCAAATTAAATCATATTACATTACTTTTGATTACATTGTTATAAATAAACATTATATAACTTACGAATATCCCGAAATTAACATAAACAAACTTCGTAGTAGCGTGCTACGCGAATCGGTATTCGTAGCGGTGCCGTAGCTCGTAGCACGCGGCTACGCTCGCGGCCGCCTACAACGGTTCACTGAATCTGCAAAAGCTCGCGTCGGATGCAAATACATGGTGTGCGAGTATTGCCGAGTGTGGCGGCCAATGGCGGCGCGCGCTTCACGCATGTTCCGCCGGCAACTTTCAAAACTTTTACTCACATGCATCCTTTCAAATTTAGCAACTTAAACATGAACACAAAAAAATTTATCACAAACCTCTCGAATTCTGCGTCGACTGCAGCGACAGGGCCATCTCACGCCAGTTTCACAAATGCATTTATTTGCACCACTTTGAAATGTCTTTGGTAAATATCGAATTAAAATAACTTGATTGTTAATGAAAGTTGAAAACTGAGATTTGATAAACCAGTTGAGACGTGATGTTCGCGGAGTCGTGATAGAGAATGTAGAGGTTGCGCGATGCGAGCACGCTGGGTGCGACCTACCACAACACTGCCGCTGCCGTCGGCCGCGCGGCGCTCGCCCGCCCGTGCCCTCCCCCCGCCTGCCCCGCGGTAAACACGCCCCTCCCTCCGCGCCAGCACACCCCTCGCCTCCCCCCGGTGCACTCCACGTGCACGCAATGCATTCACTTTTATGGTCGCTACTACTTTATGTTCCTTCCTGATGTTGTTTTTTAGCCCTGACGCGAGCGCCACATAAGCACTTTTTATATTTTATGAGCGACTCTCGTCCGGGGCGGGCGGTAGGTACTTTATTTATTCTTTAACTTGATACAACTACTACGAGAACATGCAACAATGATGTCTGTGTTTTACTTTATTATTATAACATACTTGTCTATTTATTTTGTAAGAACTAACAACTCTACATTGAGCATTGCCAGTGTTTTCCCTTTTTATAGGTACTTACTATATATTGTAATTAAATTATTAACTTCATTGCTTACAATGTCATGTAATTACCAAATAGGTACCTACAATGCAACATTTTATGTTTTTATCAGCATTAATTTAAGTCGTCAAGGCGGTCTGTGTCTCAACAAAATAAGTAAACAAGTATATAAATGATTTAAGTACCGACTTTTCAATTAGGTATGTCTTAAATATCGATCAAGCTAACGCGCGCGCCAAACCATCTCGTGCATTGTAAAGGTGAGGTCACTTTTATAACAATCTACTATATCTGGCATCAACTAAATAATAAGTAACAAACAAAGAAAATCTATCAGAATAGATCTCATACAATAAATCAAATCTACACAAATTACTTATTTTATATTTGTCTACTTATAGGCTATAGCTTCAAAGTACGAGTAAATACCTATAACAACCGTGTATCAGTTGAATGTATGTTCTAAAACCGAACACAACGGAACTTTCTCTAATAATTGATATCTTATGTAGTCATTAAAACTAGTCAGAACTCTACCGATTCTATCTTTGGGCGAGTCGAAGCAATTATTAGCTCAAAGAAAACACGCATAAAAAGCATAAGTGTCGGGCCTCGAAGCAGCATGCCGCGTAAATTAAGCGTTTTATTGTGCTGGAGGCTACTCTATTTTTACCACATCACTATTTTTACCATTTCAGTGGGCACGCGCCACCCTAACATGCAATGCGCTTTTTTAAACTCAAGTTTATATTAGAATACAATATCAGTAAATTTTTTCATTTTGTTTATGTTACTCATTTTTATAATGACATTTTTTTTTATTCTTGAAAAAGTGCAAGAAGCAAAGCACTAGGTAGTACCCCAAATTCCAATGCAAATATTTATGATATCAAATAATTTTGATATTGATTTTTTAAACTTTTCTTTTGCTCAGAATAAATTCTATCATAGAAGGTAGACTAGCGTGGTATAAGCAACCACTTTTGTAATTTCATAATATGAACACAATTATGTTTCTTTCAAAATGACAACTTGCAATTTGTGATTAGGAAACAGGTATTTCATGTCGCAAAACATAATTCAGTTTTCAGAATTAAGTTAAATAATCTACTAAAAATTATATGCTAAAATGTCAAATTAGAGGATAACAAATGAAACATATTGTGTTCATATTAAAAGATACCAAAGCTTTAGTTTAGACACTCAGGAACAATAAGAGTCAAAAACAAGAACAGTCTAACAAAAGCGTAAAAGAACAGATCTAATTTAGTAATACCTACCTTATCTCTATAAAACAAACTCAAAGCGCACTTCTATACAGAAAAACAAGGCGAAATATTTTTAAGTTTTTTAAAACCTCTGCTTTCAACTTCCACCTGCTTCTGTCGCGTGCCTTCAAAGAGGATAAAGATTAAACTTTATTACAACTGAGTAAGGTTTAAAGTTGGTTGAGAGAATCGTTGTTTTTTATCGTAAAAAGTGAGTTTCCGTCTCGTTTTAGTGCAGTGCATCATCCCCATTCAACAGGATGTTTAGGTCTCTTATCTCGCACACGCCGCGCACCGCGCACCTTGCCACGGGAGCAAGCTATAAGTAGATACATAACATAAATTGGGAACAGGACACATAGCGAAACAACAAGATCGTTGTCAACCACTTGCAGATAAATTAAGTTTGCCAACGAGCAGGTGCTCTTTATCTTATCTAACATCAATGTCGCATCGTTAATTAAAGCTAATACCTACGTAGATATTAGCTTTAAACAGCTGAATTCTGAGTAGGTAATAGATAAAATCACAGATTTATTATTTGGCCGTTTTGCTGTATCAGGAAAAAACGTCAAACAACTTTGAATTAAATTTCATCATCATTCTCATCGACAGCCCATTTTTAACCAATGCTCAGGAGTCATGAAGTAAAATAAATTGTAGATAAAGGCATATTTCGATTTAAATGTTAAATTTATTCGTTCGCTACAAATAAATTTTACAAATTAACATTGTATGGACTGTATGATTGTATGGACCGGTAGTGGAACAGAATACATAAGTAAAAAGTTCTTATGAAAGAATGCAAAACAAGAAAGACAATAATAACACGAGAAAAGTCAAAGCTGCAGAGTGAAAACGCAGGTTGGGTTGAGTATTGCTTTGTTTCGAAGGCGTGTTCCGTTCTTGGCGTCCGTTCAAAAGAACTCTTTGAAGATGTGAAACCACAATTAAGCCTTGCCGGAGAGAATTCAAGGACGCATCACTTTACACAAAAATAAAAAGAATTCGCCAACACTTTTACTTTCCTTTCATTCGGAGTGTTATTCGCACAAAACGCACGTCTTATTTACAATTTGTTCAACGCCACGAACAAAGTAAAACCCTTTCTAAATGTCTTTTATCGACCACTCAGTTTGCTATTATTGTGTTGTGACAAAAGATATTTTATTGATACCAATGAATGATGAAGGTTGTGTTGTAGTTGTGTAATTTATTTATTAAACTTAATATATTTATCTCAGGTTGTCTGGTAGAGATCGCTTTTTAGCGATAAGACCGCCGATTGTATATCATAGTAATTTAAGTGTTTTATTGTTCATAATGTTTTTTATCTGTTAATGGTGTGCAATAAAGTATTTTCTATCTATCTATCTATCTATATTTATTATGAAAACTAAACCAATGATCGTGACTGTACCTATTCCCAAGGCCATTTCCTATTTTTAGATTATTTGAATATGTCTAAGGGGGCAGTCAGAGGTATGTCCAAATACAAATTGATAAAAAAGAAAAAGAAACGAAAAATTGATGTCACAAAGATTTATTATAAAAATATTGCTACTTTATAATGATTAGGCTGCCTTTAGAAGATACGCATACACATTTTATTAGGTCCAATTAAGTTTGTTCATCAGTTTTTAAAAGTGCAGTCGCCTGAGAAATGTACCTAAGAATTTAAAACGTATAATTACTTTACAATACCAGAAGAAGAATCTTCCAACCTTTATTAATTCCAGTTGATGCTTTATTCTAAGTGACGTCATAAACAAGCATTAAAAGTGAGAGTAAACAAAAGGGTCCGAAGATTCGGAACAAAGTGTTCCGACATGCGCAAGTGATTTGTCCTATTGCGTTTGTTGTTGAAACAATGCCAATGTAAGACCAGTTTTGCAAACTGGAGTAATATTCAATTTTATGACATAATGCTAGGCCTATTGTCTGATACAAGTTAAACCTTGCAAAATGTTTTTGCAGCAGCAGTTAGTTAAATTGACAATAGACTTTGATGTCGGGCGGGTGTCGGTCTAGAAAAATCACTGCCATAAAAAACGAGGCCGTATTTACTTACAAAATAGACTGATATCCAATCTAAATAAAGCAAAAAGTCGGTAAGTCGGTAGTTAAAAGGAGTAAAAACTTTAACCCTGATGAAGTTAACCATAGCTGCGAACTAAATTATGTCTTTGATTAGCAGCATGTTCTTCTAATTTTACTGAACTACTAATAAATAACCAATAATGTCCAACAAATACCTAAAGTTGTTCAAGTAACAATGGCTAGTTGGGCCGATCCCTTCCGTGTGAACGACAGATGTGCGCTAGCGCCGCCAAAATTACAAAAATCGTGAATATTTCATTCACATTATTGCGCGCTCGGCCGTTACGAATCAATCGAACACAATGAACTCGAATTTTATCCAGTTTTTTTTTGTATTTGTGTGTGATTTAAATGTAAATTTTTGTATAAACTTGCACAAAATCTGGTTTTCTTTTATTATAGGTAGCAGAAGGGCGGTTGATCAAGAATCAATAGCAATAATCTTGTGATTGATTACAAACTTGTTTGCGTAGATTGACATTTTAAATGTAGCATTGTCATTCTGTGTACGAAATAACGATATAAGTTAATTAAAAACTTTTTGTATAGAATCAGAATCATTTTAATTACTCTCTATAGAATTCGAAGCAGTATAATGCCAATTCCCTTTTTGTCAATAAATTCATAGAAAAATAAAAATCCGTTACATTTTTCCATCCCTTTTGAAAACCTACCTAATATCACATTCTTTTACTGTCCACGCACCACATTTTACTACATTCATGCAGGTGAGAGATAGGGACAATCGAACAAAAATAAGGTATAAAATATCGCCTCCAAAGGATTCGCATTGAATATTTATCCCATGCCGCGGAGCCTTGTCCGAGAGCCCTTTGTTATCGAAGCCGTTTAAACTTTTGATTCTGCAACTGGAAACAGTCAACTGGACCCTGCGAATCGTTCAAAATGTTTGAAAAAACCATAACTCACCATAGGAAAACGTGTTCTATAGCTGAGAAGGTTAAGCACCAAGTGGCTCGCAGGCAACAGGGTGGTTGAGTCGCTCGCGAGTGGGCAGGTGGCTATTCTATGCTTGCGTCACGGGCTCTCCCCTTCCGGGTGTGATGAATAATTCCCTTTTACTCCGGTAGAGAATAAAATTGTCCTTGCGAACTATCCCGGCGACTCGATACGCACCGTCGCTCGGCCTCTCCGCATAAATGTGAATTATATCCTGCCTACACTATCCCACTTTCAGAACTCCTCTTTTTATTTCAACGGTAAAGCTGGATTTATATTTAACCGCAGGAGACATTTTGGCTGTCCATGTGTTCGAGTGTTTGTTACTCAAACAAAAAAAAAATATTATCGAGTAAGTACTCAGAAGTATTGCGTTTTTGGAAAAAAAAATATCTTTACTAATTTGCGTTTTTTCTCAAGTTCTTAATAGTACCTATTGATTTCCTTATACGTTTCTACACCGATATTATTAGTTTTGTCAGTAAGCATAGGGTTTGCCGGGGCGGGTGGCCGCAGGACGAAGCAGCGGACACGGCCGATCACTCCTTCTTTTCAATCCCATTCATAATGTCTTTCAACTGTCTTCCGTCTTTGTGTCCTCGTCTCGCACTCCTTCGGTCGCCTGTCACCTTTTGTAACGTGCGCGACTTTTCTCGTCCGCTGTCAAACGCTTTGCACAAATTCAAAAATAACATCGACGTACGCAAACTTTAAGGGTACATTTTTTCTACTGTCCCTGTGCAAACGTTGATAAAGTTTAGCGCGTTGAAATCTTTGTTTAATGTAAACAAGGGCCATCGTCGTGACCGTTGGCTTATCTTCTCGTGGTGATCGTGAATGACTTTACTTTTCCTCATGGTTAAAATCTTCTAGAGATAAATAACTAGCCACGTGACATTATTTTAAAAGTTACATACTAATTTACTAACTATAATGGTTCAATATACTCGTTTCAATGTACTTGAGTTTTCGTATTTCTAAAAGTGTGATCTCTATTCCATTTAGGTTTCTATATGACTGACAGACATATGTAATTAAACAGGTTACCAGTTCACAATTATATTTTTTACCTTTTGTATCTATTAGATACCTTTATAATAATACTACTCGCTAACTACCTGGATAAAAAGTAGCCTATATGTTATTCCAGGTCATAAACTATTTATCGGTATTCCAAGTTTCAATCAAATCCGTTCAGTAGTTTTCGCGTGAAAGAGCAACAAACATCCATATATCCATCCATACTCACAAACTTTTACATTTATAATATTAGTGGGAGTAGGATAGTAGGATTGTAAGGTATATAACGGTGTTAAAGCGATAATTATTTAACAATAAAACATGTAATAAAGGTTTGTCATCTTTCGCTCATTTTAGTTGTAATGATAACATATTTTTTTTTCAAAAATCAATATTCTTAAACATAAAAACATCCTCTGTCACCATATGTTGTTGTTCACCGTGCATAGTTAATATAATCAAAATACAATATTCTAACAACGCGTGGCGAGAAGAAGCCACAACACACAATAGGTGCTTCGCTTGACATCAACGTGCAATTTCTAAAAAATATAGCATACACTCGTGCCGGGACGCGTGCTTTGTGATGCAACGAAATGCATAATTTGTCGAGCACATGCCATTTTTTATTTAAAAATTCAGATAAAAAGTGACCCAGAGAGCGATTTTTTTAGAGAGTCCGTTGGGTCGATCTATTGAATATTTTTTGACCCGTGGATAGAAAATAAAATGATGTCCAGGTGCGAGTTCGCATAAAATATATTTTTATGTAGCCCTTGTATTGTTAAACAGATTACCCTAAGTTTTGAACAGTTTTTAAGTTTTCTTACGAACCGTTCAAAACTTAGGGTTGAGAAAATATATTCATGTATTTTCTGACGTTTATTTTATAGAAATTCTATGCTCGTTCATTGGTGAGTGCATTTACAAATTTTAACTAGGTACGCTATCAACAGACCTAGCAGGTTAGTGAGTGACATTCCGAAGACTTCAATATACTGAAAAAGCTAAGTACAAGTACCTACGACAACCTAAAAGAAAACACGTAAGAATAAAAAATCAGTGTAGGATTTTTGATGGGAAACGTAAGATCCATTTGCGCCCCGTGGAGATAAAGTCTTGTGCATACTTGTTAGAAGTAATGTAATTTTTTTGTAAAATAAATAATAAAATATTTAATTGTAGGTATCTGATTCCATAAAATAAACTATGTTCAGATTGTATTTTTCAATGAACTTTAAGAAACTTAAGTTTGGATTATGTAAACAGAATACCAGTCTCTAATTCTAACAAATGATCAATTTACCTATGACTAGGTAAAACAACCCAATAGTGAATTGAAATGCTAATGTAAGTATCTGGTTATTGGTTAATGTTTTATCAAAATTCATTGATGAACGTCGCCTTACGCTGGACACAGCAAATCCTTTCTGATATGTTGACGTGACGTGGCGGCCAGTCCCTTTGTAGCCCTCGGCCTCGTCTCTGCTGGTGACAACCTTTGACGCAATCCAAGGCCTTTACGCCGCCTCTCGCAACACCCTCCTCTGGCTTGACGTCGCATTTCATACACAAATCACGGTAAAATAAAACGTTGCTATTTTCGATTTCGTAAGTCGGGTTACTCGTTTTCCTTTCTTTATGTTTTAAGCTGACCTTTTCAATTTTAATGATGTGCTCTTACGAAGAAGATGTACTTAAGTGTTTTGTTTTGCTCCCTCACGTAATACACTAAGCACCATGTGTTTTATTGTTTTATTTAGGTACCAACGAAATTAATGGCAAATCGTAACGTCTATAATAACTGATATAGACGTAACTATTATCTAGGTAAAATAAAAACCCTTATCGTGAGTAAAGCGACTCTCGATCAATGCTCACCATTTCAATAAAAACTGAAAAACTTATCCGATTACTTAAATTGAAGGGCAGCTGCGGGACAGTTTGCGGACGGTAGATTTTTTTATCGAGATATTTCGCAACAATCCATCACATACTGCTGCATTCAACACGCACTATGCACTTCCGATTTGAAAAGTCCAATTTCAATTCAATTCGGACGTATCTAATTCAAAATTCATTAATCTTGCATCGCCTCCGTGCGAGAGATGATGCTGATAGATCCACTTGTGCAGTTGGTCAGTTGTCGACAGGAAACTGATTATTCATGCGATTTTTTGCAGATACTGAATTTTTTGTTTGATTTCTTCACTCTCTCTTGATGGTTGTGAAGTAACTTAATGAATGACATACGGATAATACGATGTCAGAAAATACTTAATACCAATTAATAAGTACCTACATGCTTTTTATGATAGACTAGGTATCTACTGAACATCGATTCTCATCTTTGGCATTTGATAATTATACCTAGGTACCTGCATTGTTCTATTAATAATTACACTATTACCATGGACGAAATCGTCCAATGTATTACTATGAAAGTGGGCATAAAATTAGAATGAATCAAAATATTTTTACATAGTATGACATATTTTTAATTTTTCTTAGGTTTTTATACCACTTCCTGTGCACGTCAAATTGACAAGAAATTTAAGTAATCCATACAAAACATTTCAAAAAGAGCATTTAATACAGATTTCCTATTGTGTGGGCGAATGTCAGTCAAAATCAAATTTATGTCAATTGAACAATGTTTGGTCATATATAAAAGAACATCGTAGAAAAAGGTAGACAATATTGATGCTTTTGAAAAAGTTAAGCAGGTCTGAAATAGTAGATTATTATGCAAGGGTTGAAAGTGACCTTTTTAAGGCACGAGATAGTACCTTTTTAGGGCATTCTAATATAGTTCGACTGCATTGAAAAGTCTTTCTCCCGAAGTATACACTATGACTATGCATTCCATTTCGAATATGAGGAAAATACCTAAATAAAAACTTGAAAATTTTAATCTCGCACACGAAATTTTGCTGTCACGCATTTTTCTTTATCTACCAGCCAAAATTGACAAAACAACTGAATATCGAATAGTTGAATTCTCGCTTTTTGTATGTGGCATTCTAACAGTATTTTATTTTTAGATTGAAAAAAGCAGCTAAAGGTAGATCGGATAGATGCTTTTCCGCCTTTTTTATATGCCATTCTACCATAAAATATTTATTTTTATTTTCGATTGTAGTAAATGCTTAGCTCAAAGCTATGCTAAATCGTAATTTAGTAAAAAATACAAAAATATTTATAAAATCATGTTACAAAATTTGATATTTTTAACAGAAATCCTCAACTACAGATAAATTGAAATGTCAAGCTGTGGCCTTATGTAGGTAATGCCTCGACATGTCGCAAAAGAATGATTGAAGGTGTCATTTTATTTATTTGACAGCACTTTTCGCCATAAAGTTACTTTACGGCCCTAGGGGCAAAAAGTGCTGTTTTCCACCCTATGTTCAAATAACTTCAAGCGTACTATCCGTGTAGGTATGAGTAATGAAAAGTTTAATTCAATATTATGTTAATATGTTTTATAAATAGTAAATAGTACTTCATCAACATTGCGTGTAAGTACTTAGTACTTGCGAGATGGTAACTTTTTCGCAGATCAACATAAAGCCAACAGATATTATATTTCACTCAAAAGAAAATATCCCATTTCCGCATCTTTCTACAACAATGAGTTCCTTCAACTATTCAAATAAAGTAGGTACAACGCTGGTAAACCAAAATATTTTTTGCATCAAGTATTAATGGATAACCAAAACCCATGCTAAGTAAAAAATGAGCTTATTAAATGTTGGTTTCACGTAATAACACGTTGGTGGTTTTTTCATTGTTTCCAAGAGCCGCGCCGAGATATCCGGTTACGACCGTTAAATATTTTGCCTCCGATGAAAGGGAAACTTACTAGTTTTTTTACTGAAATTTCGTTTTTGCTCCTGGAACACGGAAGTCACGAACGCTTATGCAAAAAGCTGGATTCGGGAATCGATTTCGCTTTTATCCGCGTACCTCAAGAGGTACCACATAACATACAATTAGTTACAATTATTTGCAAGACCAGCGAACTTCACCATCGTTTCATTGTTATAAGTTCATAACGGCTACAAATGAATAACTACGGGTTTTTCAGACACTCGTAATTTAACGTATTAAGTCAAATATCTAAATTTTGCTGAATTCAAAGAATTTTCGCAAAGGAACATTTATCAAGCGCACAAAGAGAGTGAAACCTCTCAAAAGAAGCCTGCTCCGGACAGATTTAATTTGTTGCGAAGGCCTTTATAATTGGAACATAAAGATTGCGAGTAATTAATTTTCGCAGCGAGTCAAAAGCAAAGAGCGCATTGAGCGAGCGGTACCGGCGGAGCTAATTAATATTAATGACTGGGTGGAGGCAGCGCCCGTCGCCGCGGACTAGGATGCGCCTTTATCTGACACCTCCGGCCGGCACCGGCCTTGATATCTTCGTCAGTTTTATGTGACATAACTAGCATTGAAACTACCTAAAAGCTTTTCTCTGATGGTATGATAGCGCGATAGGTTTCACGCGATATGTTCGGATGAGATGAGAATGGATGAGGGGCGGCGGCGGCGGGCGGGGCGCCGTGACCGATGAGACGCCGCTAAAAGCCGGACGGAAGCTGCGGACACCCGACTCACGTTACACCAACCGTGGGATCTGACGCAAACATACTCTGCCAATCCAGGGGTGGCTCTATGATTAAAATAATTAGAAGACGCTTACAAATGGACGCAAAATCTTCAATCTAACAACATAATCTGGACAAAAAAGAGGTGATCTTAGCCAGGAAAACCGTGTTCATCAGCGCGTTAATCTATTTTTTTTATTGTTGAATATGCTGTGATGGTTAAAGTTCAACACAGTCACCAAAATAATATCGTTGTCATAATTTCCATTGAACTTGTAAACTAATTTGCGCGGATTTGTTTCAGTGTTGGAACTTCCACCACTGAAACAAATCCGCGCGGACGCTCTCAACTGGCGATGGTGGCAGAAGTAGTTTAGGTATACTATTGGCTTGCAATATCGCTAATAGATTATCACCATGATAATGATAAACGAACATTTAAAAAACTAATTTGGCCCAAATTTTCAATAGTTCCTAATGCTTCCTAATAAACAGCATTAATATTATAATTATTTAAAGTCTGTTGTGTCCCACAATTTAAAACATTTAAAAATAAAATGATAAAGGAATAAAAAATTTAGAATGCAAATCTCTCTTGACCGCTCTTAAGCAAAAAAAATGTTTGAAATTTTGAAAAAAAAAATGTTGTAAGTAAGTGTAAGTACCTACTTGTTATAAAAAGGTGACCATTTTAAATTTTCTTTTAAATAAGTGTATTATAAAAAAATATATTCAATGTTATTCATTTCGACTTGCAAGCATCAAACATAAACTTATAATTTCACAGAATAGGCTACTATGAAGTGTCAGCCCTGCTAGAATATTATTGCACAAAGATGAGAAGTATATCGCGAGTCCTTCCTGTCCATATGCGAGCCGTCTAAGAGTGGTAGATGGTACCCGACCACAAACAAAAACCACTATAGTTTTTGTTATGTTGTTCTCATTCTGTCTACAATTTCACACTGTGCCATTTTTTACAGGATTGGTCTTGAAAATTTTACAGGGAATGCGTTACGAACTAGACATAATGTCTAAGAACTTGTACAGTGTGTGATATTCAATAGGGCTAAGAATTAGTTGTTTTATTTCATGTTAGGACATCGCTGTTGTTTCTATAGATTTGAGAAAAAGTGTAGCAGTAACGTAATGGAGTACTGTAACAACAACTTTTGTTTGCTTTTCAAGATGATCTGATGACTAAGTATAAAGGGGTTGTCGGTTCACATAGGTAAAAGGTCCAAGCAAATAAAAGCAATTCAATGCAGTAAATAAGGTCATGCTGTGATAGTGGTTTGAATTTTTTATTAATTAATTGTGATCAAATTAGGGGTTTCCCATATTTTATTTTTAAATTTGGGGGTGATTTCCCTGATTTAAAAGTAAAATAATACAAATTCATTCCGGTTATTTTATAATGAATTTGTATTACCTACCTACTTTCGTAAGATTCTAACATTTCATTCAGATAGCAGTTTCCCGCATGTATCGATATCGGCGACTTCAATCGCAGAAAAAGCGAAGCAAATGTAGGTAAGAAGGTTATAATCGAGCTCAAAGTGGGTTAAGCAGAAAGCGGCATATGTTTTATTGTAAAAAATCCTTTGAAAAGCGTAATCTGCACGTGTGCACTGGCTCTGCGCCACTCGAGCGAAAGCGCAACACAAGCGAAAACGATGTTGACTTTGTCAGCACATTTGTATCAAGTTTTATGACTCATTTTCGTTGCTATTTAGGTACGGTTTTTAGAAGAAATCATTGATTACGTCATGTTCTCAATTCGATATTTGAACTGAACTTAAGAAATTAAACGTGTAAGTTTTGGTCAATGGTAGGTAAAGACGAGAAATGGGAGACAATTTTTTTATTTCATATTAAGAAAGTAAGTACGTATTTCTATTTTATTTTGGTTGTAAACCTACTTTCATGTGTGTCGAACGAAGGCACTTCAGTGCCATATATTTAATGTTGCAGTCTTTGCTCCGTTGCACGTAGTAACAATTTACATGAATGCAGTGACTCTTTACCTACGATTCTCTGCGGTATCGTGATGCGGCGAAGCGGCTAGGCCGTGCATTGCTCCGAGCCACTAGAGTGTGAAATCACCCGTTCAGCATTGAGCTGTACCTACACATGCCGACAAAAAGCCTTCTCGTGTCGGCTACAAGTAAACATGCTCCTCAATACGCTGATTATCCTCTTCAAACTTGGATATCCTGCGTTTCAAGTACGTACCTAATTTGACTGTAACTATAGTAAATGTGGTTTTATCTTATTCAAAAGCCTTACCTTAAAATGTTTTTCAAAGATTTTATAACATTTTTGCACTCCAGCAAAATAATAAGTTTAGGTAGGTACTGAGGTACTACTCAGGAGTATATAAGGGATACCTAGAGGTAGAACGACCTCAGTGGCGCAGTGGGTCAAAGCCCGCTTGAGACGCAGAGGTTGCAAAAACATTATCTATGTACGAGTAAGTAGTATACCAGTCGTCTGGTTACCATAGCACATCTTGCATCGCGCGAATGCCGGTTAGGACACCTATTCCATATCAGATTGTTTGATCGCGGATTCGTACGATTTAAAATCGTGCGAACTTGCGATGATCGCTTAGTCGCGTTCTATTATGAGGATGCCTGAAGCTTCGTCATGAGGTAGATAGGTACTTCATTCATTCATTTAGTTCTTGTATCAACATAAACTCATCGTGTAACTTATTATACTAAAGAACAAAATAATATACCCAATACCTACCTAATAGAATAGAATAGAAAACACTAAGTATATAAAGTTCTTATAAAAGAAATAGTATTACAGTACAGGTAAGGCTCAAAGCGGTCTCTTCGACAACTTTCGCGAAAGTGGTGGAAGTAGAAAAGCTTTCAATAATTGTAGGTTCTTGTAGTTAGACTATTTATAAGTACTTAGTATTCGAAACGTTGCAGCAATAACGATCTAATAAAAATGCATTACAAGTATATAATATGCAGCAATAATAATTATACCTATATTGATCTACAAGCCAACCCACACGTGTGTGGAACTACAATAGCTAAGAAACCAGAGCAGTTCTGAAATTTGATACAAAAGCCGGGATCGAAAGTGCAAGTGTTGCAATAATACTTCATTTCCACTCTTCCTATTCTGACGATTCTTATTTTTTTCTATCACCAGTTTTGTTTGCCCGTCAAAATGCAAGTAATAAATGATCGAAACTGCGATATAATTTTTTGATCCAAATTCTTACTGTATAAGTCCATCAAAATCACGCAACCAAATTCATACCTTACGAAGCGAATCTTATGTTACATTTAGTGTTGTTTCGAGAGATGAACCATATTCAACCTTTACCTGAGCATAAAAGAGCGGCCAATACCGATTTGCAAAAACTCAAACTATTGAAATTTTAGTGACTGCCAGTAATTAAATGAAGTGTGTGTAGCTATTGTGCCAAAAAAAATTATTATTTTGTTTATGTGAACATACCATATCTGACAATCATGTACTTATAAAAGAAATACCTAAAATATCTACATCAAAATAATGTAGTTATGTAATTTAATATAAGTACCTACGTAAGCGCCGCCATCGTCACAAAAACATTGAACACTGATCGATTCCTTCACAGAACAACCAAATGGGAGTAATTAAGAGATTTTTTGTGACTATCCCATTATACATTTATTTTGATTTATTTTGAAGACCCTTTCGAATAGAAGAATTTGCAAAATACTGAGGCCATTGCTACAATACAAAGGACAGGGATTCTCAACTTTTTTGATCGCCTTAAACTTAGGTTTTTTTATATAAGTATATTTAATCTTGAGGACCTAGGATAATAACGAACACAGCAAACAAAATATTTACCTACCTTTCAAATAAATAAATATACTGACAATTATGTTTTGTGCAAAATGTTATTTTAGGAACTACGTTCTCTGCGCGCTCTACGTTCATTCTACATCAGAAAAGCACAAGTACCTACGAACCTAACAAAAAAAAGAAAACAATTACCTACATTACTTACCTACATAGACATTCGGTCACACCAAAACATTTATACAAACTATTGAACACTATAAACCATAATTGTTATGCAAAAATATTCACAAAATTGTAACATTGCGATTATTCAAAAGTTTGAGAAGCTCTGCCGTGCGGTTCGATCCCATCTTCCAGGCGATTCCGGGAATATAGTAAAAAGCGCAGGTATAGTCGAGAGTGAAAGGGTCGCTGCAATTCGAGAACTAGCCCAGTTTCACTCGATCGCTTACTGACCTTCCCTGTTTTTGTGCCAATAAGGATCACATGGCTCTGTAGCGAATTTTAAGTAGAAACACGTGAGAATTCTTCCCTTTCATTTAAGAGATCACCCGATATTGCATTATTTGCATTTGGTAAATTCTATCATGTTGTGAGATCTCTTTTTCAGAATAAATGTAATCTTCACTAAATATAAAGCACACGATCTAAACTAGGTTCTTTTTTTTTTTAAACATAAATTGGTATTTACGGCTGTGTACTTACGTACTATTACCAAAAGCGTCGCTTTACCAATTTTGAAACAGTTTAGCTTGCAAGATGTTAGCTAGCTGATCCTGCCCTTTTTATTTTGACCAATCGGAGTCATAAACATCTAAAAAGCAATAATTGTTTGATGACTTTTATCATTGTTAAAAACTTACTGTTATAATAAATTACTTACCAAATTAATATTTTAGTTTCCATTAAATCCCAATCCCAATCCCAAATTTGACAACAACATGGTACCTATAATAAAAGTTTGAAGAGATAACGAAGAAGATGCTAATACATTATACACACCAGTTCCAATAGACACGTCATATCTACGCGCATAATCGTTCGTCATTCTAAGATCATATCAGCAGAACCTTCAGAGAAGGAGAGTTCGATTTGTGCAAGCTTAACTCTAACAATAATCTCACGAAGACATCTTTACGGTGTGGGATGTAGGTACCTATATCAGAACATGATCATAAAAAAACAATAACCAACAAAGTTTTCAAATGAAATGAAATGAAAATGATCACGACTGTATTCCCAAGGTGCGGTAGACAAATTCCTCCAGATCTTATGAGTCATTTTAGTTCCTTTGAAGTTTAAGTTTTTAAATAGCAATAAGAAAATAAATAAAAAAGTACTTAGATGTAAAAAAAATACTGTTTTAGTAAACACAAAACATCAAAATTAAACTTTCTACGATTAAGAGGCCGTAGGTAGCAAATATGTGGTTTGAATCGTATTAGATCTCAAAATCCGTGAAAGATACCACCTTATAATGTTTGGAGAAATTAAACTTTGAACTTTTATCTTGCGTTGTGCCATTTTAAAAACATGATTTGAGTAAATTGTCTCGATAATATATTTTTTTGAAAATTACATGTTTTCTGAACTAATTGCGTTTGATCTCAAGAAATACAAATCAGTTTGGTTTGGTTTTTGTCTTGTAAAAAACTCTAGAATTATTACTATGAAATTGGCTTTCAATTTTGTCGATTGGTTGATTAGTTAACTTGTAATAAAATAAAAACGTCAAATAAAAAATAAAATAAAATAAAAATAAATCAGATATAAAATTCAAAGGTACAAAAGCGGACGACCGACGTACCTAACTCGCAGGAGCAACTTTCCCACGCATGCACATGTTTTTATTCAAATACGTCCATTGGGATCGGACCCTTTGCGTAGGTAACATTTTAATGTTTCACGTAAAATGTTATTTGCGCAAACTTTTTTCATATGAGATGCGTGGTGAAACTTTCTAGTCGACATCGTGGGAATGCAGGTGGGGAAGGGTTCAGTATCTTGCATAAACTCGCATTGTGCTCACCTCCTATCGATCCGGTTGCACAAAAGTTAACTCAGCTATTGTGGACACGTCAAGTGATGTTCGGCTAATAGGTAATTTATGGAGCCGCCGCAAAATATGTCAGCCTCAGTTGCGAGAGAACGTTAAAATATTAGGGTTGTTTGGGTCCTGCGACATACCATATATCTCCGAGATCATATTTAAAGATTTTGCAAGATAATTTGCTTCGGCTTCTTTGTTGTAGGATAGCCAACCTGCCCGGGCTTTTACTTATTATTTGCGTTGTAAAACTCATGAATGTGTTTTATCGCTCAAAAAACTTTGATACTTACTTATTAATTTATATACCTACCTACAACCAACTACAACTAAGGACTAGGTAGGTATGTTATTGTCTTCTGTTCAGTAAACATTATGTAAAACCTATAAAATTAAACAAAATAATGAAAGTGCTAGGTACTACAATAAAATGTAAAGGTTGTTTACCTACTTTAAAGTGTAACAATGAAAATATTAACAATTGTTTTTTACAATGTCGAAACAATACTAGGTATACAACCTAGGGACAGCAAAAATTATCTAAATATTTGCCGCTCCTACTGTGTGCTGTGTATTTTTGAGTAAGCAATTTCCAAAGTGCACTATTTATTATTGCCCTTTGTAGTTGAAATACCGCCATAAGAATTATATTGCAAAATAACGATTAAGATTTCAAATGAGATTAAAACTTCACTCGTAGGATAAATTGCGCAACTAAGCCGGTTGGATAGAGTTGTGCATGAAACGTTATTATGGCACTGACAAGCTTTTGTACCGTAAATTAAAGGAACAAGGTGTCGAGTCAGTAATCCCCGTGTAGTTGCGAAAGTCACGTTAGACCACTATCGCCAACTTTATGACTGGCGTGCGTCCTAAAGCAACATAAGTTACATTTAAATGTCACCAGATTTAACGTTAACCCTCTAATTTTTCAACCGTTATACTGTATTATAATCTAGCTTATACAAATGGACGTGAAACATCTTCGTACGGTGATTTATGTTTTAAAAAACAATGTAAGACTCAAAAATTACAGAGAACTATAGCCAAAAATGTGATTTGTAAAACTGATAAGTACCTAAGTGGTTCTATGTATGAAAGCGGCCTGGTGAGTTTCATTACAAAAATTTGTTATTCTATCTTTTATTAAGATATTATATTTTTTTTACGCGTAGGTAACTATGTTTGTATGAAATATCCCTACATACCTACACGGTTTGTATATAACCAGTTTGACAGCATAATGATTAATTCACACTTAACCCCATCGACATTCCCCTTTTATAAACAATTAACCCTAACCCTTTCTCTCGCGGTACCGCCCTATGTAAAGAACGCCACGGATTTAGCTTTACCCCTTTCGTCCAATCACGTCGCTCGATACTGAAGTAAAAATAATAAAAAAGCTAAAAGACGAGGCGCGGTCGGCGCGCGCGCCTCTCACCATGGGATCTAATAATAACCCTTTCGGTGGAAGGGTGCAGCCAATACCGCGTAAGGCGGAGCCTGGATAATTTATTCAGATCAGATCTGTATCATTTCAATAAAGTTTTTTATTCATAACGTTTTATCTCAGACTTGTCCTCATAAGCCAATGTAATTAATGGTTATTTTTTAAAATGATATCTTACCTACTCAATTCCATCAATAAACGAATCATATCGATTTTGATTCAACTATTGAAAATTGTGCGTACGCGTTTTAAGTACCTATCATCACAGATACCAATTTAGCTTACTTTCATCACTTAATTAATTCTACAGTTGCATTAGATCACCCAGACAAGTTAACATCCTTCACTTTTATTTAAAGGATAATTTAGAGCTACCACACCCACAGCAGTACTCATTACAATATTGTAAATGTGTTCTTGTAGCCACTATTATGTGATGTCCTTTACGCTGTGGTCAGACAAACTTCCCGCATGTTCTACAGCCACAAATGAATTAACCGCGGTCACCCTCTCTATCAATTGAAGACAACTGCTCGTGATGTAATGTACAATCGCGTGCATAGTTCACAACTGAACTGTATGTAAAATTATTATTTATATTTTAGGGCAGTTGTAATTCAATTGAATGTTATACCCGTAGAGCCCCGTAGAGACGAATGTGTTTGTGGCAAAAGCATATTAAAAATGAATATCATTACATTTCTAAGTAAAGTTAAAAGTCGCCTGAGACGCAAAGGTTGCGGGTTCGATCCCCGCTGCGGGACAAATGTTTGCATGATCTGCAAATATTTGTTTCGTGTCTGGGTGTTTTCTATGTAATATGTATGTACTTTCAAAAAAAATGTATCTATGTAGTGTATCAGTCATCTGGTTACCATAACACAAGCATTAAAATGCTTAGCTTGGGACTAGATGACGCTGTGTGGAATGTCCAAGGATATTTATTTATTTAGGTATTAATATTGATAAAAACATTTCTTAAAATGTATAATATAGTGGTTCCAGAGATCGTGAGATCACTGTTCGGTGCGAAAACTTCTACTGGTTCCTTATACATATTTTAATCTTGCACAAACACTTATGATAACAACTGTATCAACAAATTGTGGATGCATATTTACAAATTATCACTTAATAGTATGAAGATAAATAAATACGATAAATTACATGAACAGAGTTAACCTGTTTTATTATAGGTAGACTTCTTTACTTATATCGTGACACTAACACACTCGAAACAAGGTCAGTTAGGTACCTACTCTTAACAAAGAGAATAACCACAACGTTTAACTCTAAATATGAACCAACATCTACTTTTGAAAGTCTAAAGAGGTTTGTAAAAGTCACAACTTGTGTAGCTATTCAGGCAACCCATACGAAAAAGACTCCTAAGTTATGCATAGGTAACGCCTCAACCAACTTTAATCTGTTTCAAACTAAATTAGAGTGATTGAGTCAAATTATTACGAAAGGCCCTATACTACCTACATTGAATAAGTAATGTTTCGGTGACACGTCATGGTGCTCCCAAAACAACAATAATACATCGAATATGGGAAACATAAATTGTCCCCTATGAGCGGACGCGATACTTTTCGTACGAAAATTTCTTTTTTGTAAACGTAATCGAGGCATTAATGAGGAGCCTTTTAAAATGTCATAAGTGTTGTACAAAAAGAGCGAATGTTTTGTACAGTGATAGGGGCGTATTCACACGGTCGCGACACGATGTGGGCGATTGTTTTATACCTAATTGGTTAAGCAGCTCGGGCTAATTGTAGCTGGACACGACATCGGCATGCAGCTTATAGTAAAAGATTTTGGTAAACTTTTTAGTCTTAAGTAATTGCTAACTTAGGTGTTTGTTTAAAAAAAATCTGCATAACCAATATCAGATACTTATCTTGCTAAATACACCAAAGTTTTGATGACAAAGTAATTAATGTTAAAATAAACAGATCATACCCAATTAATAGATAAAAAAAGCACCCATTACGGAATAAAATAAAACTGAACAATATAAAAGTACTTAGGTACTTATTAGGTACCATCTATACTTATTCGCTCTTAAGCCTCTCACAAGCGCCTTGTTTTATAATTTGTTTTTCATTTCACTGAACTAATTTGAAAGGGAAAATTTTACGAAAGTGGCAATATATCATTCGTAAACATAAACAAATTAAGCGTAAATTAAATGAATGATGGATGCGTTCGCCGGTTCCGAGCGGTGCCGGACACGGCAGCTAGTTTATCACCGGTGTAATCCGCGGCGCATTAGTCAAATTAACACGGCATAAAGTTTGGCGTGCCCACTGATTAGTTGGCCACTATGGCGGCTTGCGGGTGCGACTCTGCCTAATTGACCTAAAAGTGCTAAACACGAATCGTTCGAAACAACGCTTTACAAGCCCTGAGGGCTGTCGCTGCTTCTTGTTAACTGAATTTCAAAAAGTAGAGTTTATGGGGATAGATAAGTATGTTTTAAAACGTGTGTTGTACTATAGGATTTACCTCATATTTTATTTTATATGAAATATAAATAAAATAAATTATAATATATAATATATAATTATATATAATATATACCTATATATAATTTACAATTATGTTTGTGTAATAATAGTAACAAATAGTTATTGATTTTACCGTTTTTTGAAACCTAATACTTCAAGAGTTTATTTTCAATTTTTAATGTGTTTATCTTAACTATTAATTAACATTAATGACTTTCTATAACATTTGGACGACTTGGATTATTCTGTAAGTCCATGTGTATTTTTGTATAAATAAATAAATAAGAAACTGCAGTTATGCAGTTACAATAATTTCAGCTTTATAGGAGTGATAAAAAACGTTAATATTTTAAATAAAATATGCATATTTAGTAAAATATCTCAACGTAGAATGTAGCATGTAAATGTAGACACTGTTTTATCTCTTTAAATTGAGTGGCACCTTTTAGAAACAAGAAAATAATATTTATAAATACATGTACACGGGGTTTTATCGCGTTATTTACCTTATTTCTTTACTTCCCGACGTTTCGGCTATGTTGCAATAGCCATGGTCGCGGGCTACATGCTCTTTGGTCGCGGGTGGACTGGAGTATGCTTCAATTTGAGTTTCGTTGTGTAGCGGGTGGGTAGTTTTGTATCACTGGTAAAACTACCCTCACAGATCTTCAGAATTCGGATCGGCTGCATTTACACCGCAACATACCACACTAACAGTATCTTCACACCGAGAAGTCATATTACGACGTGCATTGCATCTACTAATCACAGGGTTCCAAGATGATGGGAGCCTAAAACCATCCTCACGATTGAAATTCGGATACTTCTTGATTTCAATTGCCTCACGAATCATTCGCTTATAATATTGGCGTTCGTTGGCAAGAATCTTGGGATCGTGAAGTTCAATCCAGTGATTGGGCCCGGAATCCACTAAGTGCTCCGCTATCGCTGATTTATGTACCTGGCGGTTCTTAACTGCTGCAATGTGCTCCTTTATGCGTTCGGCTACAGTACGCTTAGTTTGGCCAATATATGAGCGACCACAGCTACAGTCTACTTTGTACACGCCAGGTACTTGTAACGGTATGACATCTTTCGGCGATCTCAACAACTTAGCCACCTTTGTTAGAGGAGTAAAAATGGTTTTAATGGAAAACTTGTTCAAAACATTACCAATTTTATCGGTTACTCCCTTCACATATGGCAGATACGTAGGTTGTCTGCTTACATCAGGTAATTTACTTCTTCTCGTACATATTGGCTGTCTCTTTCTAAAACCTACATAACCATTACGTTTAAGTACCTCCTGAACATGCACCAGTTCTTCCTCTAAATGTTCAGGGTCACAAAGATCATAGGCTCTGCTAGTTAAAGAAGAAACAACCGATTGTAAATGACGAGGATGATGATGAGATGCAGCATGTAGATACCGGTCTGTATGTGTTGGTTTTCTATAGACTGAGTGTGCCAAGGAACCGTCAGTCTTCACCATTACCTTAACATCAAGAAAAGCCAAAGTTCTTCCTTCCTCCCTTTCGTGAGTAAACTGTATTTTAGGATGGACTGAGTTTAAATATGTAGTCAAACGCTCAATTTCATGTGCACCACCCTTCAATATACAGAATACATCATCAACATATCGTTTCCAAATCCTTACACCATAGGAAGCTAAATCTAAAAGACTCTCAAAATGTTCCATCCAGATATTGGCTAAAACCGGCGCAACTGGGCTTCCCATAGCCACTCCGTCAATCTGAAGGTAGTGTTGTCCCTGGTATAAGAAGTAGTTACCATCTAAACAATTCTTTAGTATAACGATATATTGTTCCGGAAGTTCAAAATAACTTAACTTCTCTTTTACCACTTCAATGCACTCTGTTATTGGAACATTGGTGAATAGGGATTCCACATCAAAACTCACCAGAATATCACCAAGCTCCATTTTTATGCCCTTGATAATGTATCTTGGTATCTACATGCTGCATCTCATCATCATCCTCGTCATTTACAATCGGTTGTTTCTTCTTTAACTAGCAGAGCCTATGATCTTTGTGACCCTGAACATTTAGAGGAAGAACTGGTGCATGTTCAGGAGGTACTTAAACGTAATGGTTATGTAGGTTTTAGAAAGAGACAGCCAATATGTACGAGAAGAAGTAAATTACCTGATGTAAGCAGACAACCTACGTATCTGCCATATGTGAAGGGAGTAACCGATAAAATTGGTAATGTTTTGAACAAGTTTTCCATTAAAACCATTTTTACTCCTCTAACAAAGGTGGCTAAGTTGTTGAGATCGCCGAAAGATGTCATACCGTTACAAGTACCTGGCGTGTACAAAGTAGACTGTAGCTGTGGTCGCTCATATATTGGCCAAACTAAGCGTACTGTAGCCGAACGCATAAAGGAGCACATTGCAGCAGTTAAGAACCGCCAGGTACATAAATCAGCGATAGCGGAGCACTTAGTGGATTCCGGGCCCAATCACTGGATTGAACTTCACGATCCCAAGATTCTTGCCAACGAACGCCAATATTATAAGCGAATGATTCGTGAGGCAATTGAAATCAAGAAGTATCCGAATTTCAATCGTGAGGATGGTTTTAGGCTCCCATCATCTTGGAACCCTGTGATTAGTAGATGCAATGCACGTCGTAATATGACTTCTCGGTGTGAAGATACTGTTAGTGTGGTATGTTGCGGTGTAAATGCAGCCGATCCGAATTCTGAAGATCTGTGAGGGTAGTTTTACCAGTGATACAAAACTACCCACCCGCTACACAACGAAACTCAAATTGAAGCATACTCCAGTCCACCCGCGACCATGGCTATTGCAACATAGCCGAAACGTCGGGAAGTAAAGAAATAAGGTAAATAACGCGATAAAACCCCGTGTACATGTATTTATAAATATGAATTGTGATCGCGAAAGTTTAAGAAAAACTAAAGAAAATAATAGAACTTGGAACAGTTCTAAAATAATCATGTAAATATTTCATTAAAAGAGGAAAACCCTAGGGTCCCGAAGTGGACATGGTAATGAGTCGGATTGATAGGCCCGCGCCCACTAACCCTAATGAAACGAATGGCGACTGAGCTCTGATTAACGCGCCAGCCGCGCAATACATTTTCATGGCGATCCGCGATGGTGCGGGCGCGCCCGATTTATCGCTCCTCCATTCCGATACTATCATCCTTGTACAATAATTTACACGAATTGACCATAAGTCATAACACTTATAATCTCATGATAAAGATATTTATAGGAACTTATTTTCAACGAAGGAGAGCCAAAGTCAAAGCATTTGCGTATACCGTCAACTTTCAGAATCATTATAAATTTGTAGCGAGCAGAGTAAACCCAATAGCGATAGGATGGCGAGCAGCCATCAAACTTCTATTCCCGCAGCTTTGTTTGACGCAATTAAAATCCATCTCCTCAGAATGGTACGGGGTACGGGAACACAACCTACGTGTAATTTTCCTTTTAAAGAGAACTTCCGTTTTAGCTCCTCCCTCTCCTAATGAAAGATTACTTTCCTCCGCCTAAAAAGGCTTTTAAGCAACGCCAGCGAAATGACCGAACTTTTATACTTTAATGACTTAGTGCAAAATTTGCCGATTCTCGAAGAAATTTTAAACTTAGATTAAGATTTCGATGTTTGAAGCGACGAGATGTTTTCGGGGGAATTTTCCAAGGATCACTTTGAGTGAGAAGTATGAATTTTAAGCAATCTGCTGTAATTGCTTTTTAATTACTTTTTATGAATTAGAAATTCATGTTGATTACTAAAACATTACTAACTCATGAATAGGTAACAAGTACCCGTGCACCTTTTTAGAAAAATGACAATATAGGTAGGCACCTATTTATTTATTTACATGAAATCAAAGTACTCCCTAAGTAAATCATTACTGGACGGTTCCTTGAGTTCTTTCATGACCAAGAAACATTCTTTGAAACAAGTTTTTTCAAGCTACTGGAAATGAAATGAAATTTTCAAGCTTCTGGAATACCTAGTTATCTTGCGGTGGACCACGGAAAGCCCTTGGTATACAGCCAGGTGTACTTTGTAGGTGAACTACAGGCAAGGGCTGCTTTCAAAGCTCTTACAAGTGCCGTGTTTGTGTTTTGAGTGTTTGAACACAACATATTACATTATCTGTTAGTCACAAGACAAATTCTTCAATGGGCATCGGGTATCGGCGGCCATTGAGCGCACTTATTAATTGCTAACTCCCTTCACGTGTGGATGCATGGAGGGCGCAAAAACGGGTCCTCCCGAGCGCTGTCAGCGAGGGAAAAAATCAGTGAGCGATCGTCCCCTCGCGGCCGAGTCCATCATATTGATTGAGGGAGGGACTGCCATTGGTCAGCATCCCCGCGCCCGTTCATTTATTATAGACACTGCGATCCCAATGCCGCCGTCGATACACAAAAATACTTTTGTTACAATTCTTGCCAAATCATCACAATGCAACGTTCACATGAAACAAGGTTTATATAAGACTGTATTTTCTAAACATAAAAGGTTTTGAAAAACATTAAAGTAGAAACATTTTCCTTTCAGCAATAAACAAATAGGACATCAGTGAAAAAATTGACAAACCTTAAAAGCACGTTCAATAAATTGTCAAACTTAAGTAAAGCTCCAACAAATCGCAAAACTTGACTCCCAGCAGAATTACCATTTTGGAGATAAAGTATTTTACATTAGGATCTATCCGAGCCGTCATCAGTGACAATAACGAGACAACTAAGATTCGTGAAGTGTCCCAAACCGAATCTCTCGGCGGAAACGAACTGTGGTCGCGACTCTATTACATTTCGTGGAGAAAATAAAGGCGAGTTGGGGCGAAGGAAAAGTTTTATTCTCCTTAAAATATGTAGAGAAAGTGAAAAGTAAGAGCGGGGTGGCGGTGGGGGCAGCGGTCAGCGGGATGATGGATCACCGCGCTTTGCCAGGACCTCTCCTCTTCTCAATTACACACACATACAACTTATTTTGGGAAAAATAGGAAGCAAACATTTTAGTGGGTATTTTATTTGCTTTGGTTTTGTGTTTTATGTCAAGTGTCTTGTGCGTGTAATTCTTAAAAGGGCTTAGAACTGGTTTACCTATATAGAAAAATATGAAGTACCTACTACGGTATAAATGTTCAAGCAATTCCTTACTATAATGTAGATGTAAGGATGTATATTTTATAAGTCTAACTAAACAAATGCAAATTTAATTTTATGTAAGACAGAAAATGTTTGTTAAAAATTAAATATTTGGGTTTGGGTATTAAGTAGGCAATTATAATCAGAATATGACTAAACACTTAATGAACCTACTCATACAAATGAATAATAAGTAAATGGAAATGAACACAAATATTTTGTACCTACATGAAAACTTGTCGCTACCAATACATTCGAAGCAAAACGAAAGCAAAGAGACGTCACTCCTCACTTTGTGCATCGGCGAACACCTCAAAGCTCGTGTGTGGTGTGTCATGTGTGGAGCCAGTGATGCGCGGGTGAGGCCCCCGCCCCGCCGTTGCCTAGCAACCGTTTGTTTTCGCGCGCCAACCGACACGGGGCGGGATAGAAGGGGTAGGCTCCATGATTGATCAGCCTATCCCGCTACCGACAGAATGCCTACTATGGCTCGCAGATAACATGTTCTGTTCTTGCGAACAGTATAAGTTACGTGAACGGACGCTATCAAGGGAATCTAATGTATTTTTTTATAAATAAAGTAATAACAAACTATTAAAGAATCCTTCTTTAGATTTTAAATAAGACGACAAAAACATTTTACAATTTTTAAACAATAAACATTAAATAGCATGGTTTATAGAGCATTGTCATAAAAAAATTGCAAAATCCTTTAACAAAATTCTCTTTATATTTGCATAAACATTTGTGTCCAAAATTGCCACAACCGTAATATTGGATACCCGGAACTGTCTATGAGAGCAATATTTCAACGAGTACTTTTGTGTCAAACCTACAATTTAGACCACAGGAGACATTGTTTACGAACAATAAGGAATTTCTTAGCCCTAAAAATTGGTTCACTTTTTATAAAGTCTGCAATAAACAAAAGAATAAAACGGTTTTATGTAAAACAATAGGTTTTAGACTAGTATATAAACAGATACATAGGTACATAATTAAAAAAATATTATTTTTAACATTCAATACTAAATTTCTAGATAATATATTTTTTCCACTTCTTGAAGAAGTTTTAAATTAATCTCATTTAAAGTAATTTCAACTGAAATACCCTATAGTGTATTAGTGTAGTAGTTTCCGGTCTTATAACCCTGTATCTAAAGATGATGAAGGCTCTAGAACAGATATCGTGCTCGAACCTCGTTGTTCTTAAAAATTCTCGACAGCACATTATAGGTAGGTACATAAATATGATATACATACATACCTATAAGTGATACATATAAGTAGGTAGGTAGATACTAAAACAAAAAACCCACAGCTATAAATCTATAATTTTAACCTTCTTCGCTGAAGTTAAGCTGAAACCAACTTCAACCAGGATGGAATAAATTTTTTTTTAAATAAGTATATATATTATATAACAATAAAACACTTTATCTTGTTTAAAAAATATGCTTCTGGCCAATAAAAATATCTGTAGCAACATAAAAAAACAAAGACTTTACAATGTATTCTAAAGCAAAAATTTGTGACAAAAAACAGGTTACTAATTTGCAAATTGGTCAATGCGTGTCAGTTTGAGGAAACGATGCAATAAAAATATGCTTTTCTGTTTTATCCTACAAAACAATATTCAAATTCAAAGAAGTTACTCTGCAATTTTCACGGGTTGCACAACTGTTACTGTTTCATGATTTTTGTACTTAGCCCCCTTTATGCAAATTAAAAACATTTGAGACTCAAAAAAACTACTTAGTAGGTACCTAAGTAGCGATATCTCTCAGTTCGATACCATAGGTATAACTAGTAGATTCAAATACACAAGTAGGTAATAGGTACGTGAAAATTATACTAAACTAGCAACCTATATAGTGTCAATACTTATCACAAAAAAAACAAGTAGGTAACAAGTAAAAAACAAGTAGGTACTTAATATTTTTTTTCGAACGGATTTTTATGTTATCTGGTCTAGTGGGGCCTTTGTAACTACACCGGACTGTAGCGAGAGCTGAATGCAGGAAAACAAAACAAATAATTGAATTGAATTTATACGATCATAATGCAGGTTTGTCAATCTGATAGTCAATCTCTGCCGATTAAACTAGTATCTAGATCGTAAGTGCTACTCAAGAAAATGGGGACCCTTTTTCTTCTCAATAAATTTCGGATCATCATTGAAGTCTAACCAACCAGCACGCGAATCACTTACTCAAGTTCGGATATTAAGAGTAATAAATAGTAACGATGCTTATCTTACCTGGTAGTTACTGACCCCAAAAACAAATAACTAAACTAAGTAAGCCTTGTAATTAGGTAAAAAGGGAATTAGAAAGGGCCCATATTTATTTAAATTTACTCGTTAATCACAAGAAAAGAATGAAAAATATCAAGCTGTAATTACAAACCACTTATGTATTGGTTGACATCCTTTTTAAAAACTCTGTAATAGATTTTAATAACTGGGTTTCATTTTAAGTATGCATAGACAAAACGCAGTTAATATTTTAGTCATTTTAATTGATATACTGACCCACGTGGACTGCGGAAGGACTGGAAGAAGCTGATTTAGGTAAACTGTGCGTCTACAAATTATGGATTTGAACATCAAGAAAATTATATAATGCCCAGGTTAAATACCTAGATAAATACACAATATGCTCAAAATAACCAAAGACGATTAATATCTAGAAGACAGACAAAGGCCATACACAAAATCGTAACCCTAAAAAATAGCCTGAAAACTCTAAAACATCAATTTTATCCAAGAAATTTCAATTACTTTCTAGTTAAAAATGTTTAAATATTGTTGCTACCTCTAAGTAAGTATTGAAATTTCTTGGATAAAATTGATGTTTTAAAGTTTTCAGGCTATCTGGTACTGCGGGATCGGGTTACGATTTTGTGTATGGCCTTTGTCTGTCTTCTAGATATTAATCGTCTTTGAAAATAACGAAGAAAAATATCGTCAAGAAACTTTCGGGCTTATGAGCGCATGTGTACGTATGGCAATGGCAGAATACTGTTATTTCTTGCCAAATCTCAAGAATTTATTTCTTGTAAAGAGCTGATTCAAACGAAGACGCTGAAAATGGGTAATAATCTAAGTCTTGAAAAAATGTAATAAAGCAGATATTTCCATGCATATCTTAGTGAGGAATGCCAGGGACGCCGGGAGGCCGCGCGGGGCGACGGACGCGTGCCGTCCCAAATTACTGCTATTATTTTATAATTCCTCCTCGTTACGTTTTGAATATTAATGACATTCCTCAGCGTTTTCTTCATACGATCCATTTTATAAGTATAAAGGAAAATTCCATCACTGTCACACGCTTCCGATAAACTGGATAAAAATATTTAAATCACAATTTTAGTGGATAATGAAATGAGTAGTATAAAGAACTTACTCGTGTTTGTGATAAATTAAAGAGTCGTAAAGGAAAAGCTTATTTTCCTTTTGTTTATTTTAAAACCAAGGTGTTCAAATATCACTTGTTTTTCGTCGTTATTATACGTCACGTCAAAAATACTTATTTAAAACTACGGTTTGATTAAACAAATTTGAACAATACTCACCGGCCTGTGAAATTATGCCAACAGAGTTATAAACGGACCTCTACAATTAAAGCGCTTGAGCCAAGCTACAAAAGAACTGACTAATTAAAACATTCACCTACCGCGCTCGACGGAAACTTATAAAAAGCGCTGACCCCTAACGGCTGCAATAAGGTGGACTTAACTTTTTATTGAGGTGCCTAAAAACGAACACGCGCCTTCGAAATCCGATTAAAAAGGGGTAGACGTGTGTCTTCAGAAAAAACACCGAATAACCCTAATTCGACGGCATCCTGATAGAGCTATTTGTGTGCCGTTAAGGCTCAAAACGATCGATTGTTTTCGTATCAATTAATTGGATCGACAGTAATCGATAACCTTTTCACGGCATATGCGGCTGTACATCTGCTTTTTCGAAGATTACTTTGTATTCATTTTTAGTAAGTGATCTAAGTATTATAGATGACTTATACAGCGCCATCAAGAGGCAAAGTCAACCTTCACTCAGCGAAACACCTGAGTGAAACGCCTAAGTCATTGTTGAGAACAAGCAGGCTCGCCCAGTGTCTCTGTCTACACGGTGTAGACACTGGGCGAGCCTGCTGTGTAGACTACACCATCCATCTCAGCAAAGTCAATCTCATTCACAACAATAATAAGTATGATTAGGCTGCTACTTTCTTGACTATCTTGTAACGCTAATTAAATCGAAAACAAAATAATAATTGTTTCACGACTGGTATCAGCTGTCTACGCCGTAGAAACGTTGTTTTTAACGCATACTTGCTAATTTAGTAAACTGCAAAAAAAGTGAGCAAGAAGGTGTTAAGGAACCCACTGGAAAAATCGACAAATGTATTTTAAGAATGTCTTTACACCTAGGTACCAACCTAAAACTACATTGAACAGACAAATAAAAAATAATTATTAACTACCTACAAAAAGTTTTGGGCGCATACAAAGGGCAATAAAAAAACAACGCAATATGTTGTTTATCTAATTCAATAATCCATTCAACAGGTGTCGCTCTAAAAAACTAACCGTGTCCACAGAAAATTGTTTTGGAGTCTCAACGTCACTGCTATCAGATATTTTTTCATTCAAAAAACATCACTATGTAGATGTTTTTATATGGCTTTTTGAACACTCCTAACTAAATTATAGCATCAAAAAAGGGTTGAATAAAGATGTAAAGTGAAAGTTAATTATCTCTGTCGTGTTTTTATTAAAAAAGAATATTGCTCAGGACCCAATAGGGAGTTTAATTTATATAAGAAGTAAGTATAGGTTACTTGTAACCGTTAACTGTGTACCTCTCTGTCCCAAAATTCATAAATCTCTTACAGTGTAAAAATCGCATAGAATATTGATATGTTAACTGGGAAAACGATCTAATTTTATGTCAAATTTTAGATTTCCGCGCGGTTCTGCATAACGGTAGGTATTCTTAATAATATAAACTTACACATATGAAAATTCGTTATTCAAAAGTGTATGTTGACCACAATAAAACATGAAAGTTACCTTCACATGCTCACTCTGTTGTCATACAGGGTGCACATCACTACATAGTCAATTACCGTCAAGTCTGACGTACAAGTGCACAAAAACCTACAATAGAAGGGTTGGGGAAGAGTTGTAAAGGCATAATATCCGTGTAAACATCGTGTAATTGAACAGCGCGGGCGCAGGTAAAAGGGTTCACTTTAACAAGCCTATTCTTTACTCCTCGTTTATTGACAAATGTTGCTCTTTTAATTGAAACGAATAAAGAGTTAGATTATTGGTAAATCAAACTGGGTTTCTATGTTATAAACGTAAGTAATATTGTTATAACGAGTTGTAAAAGTTCATTACTGTTAGGTAGACCATTACAATACATACACAATACTAAGGTAGGTACCTATGTAAGTTTTATTTGCAATCCACATCGAAGTATACATTGCTAGGTGTTTTAGGACTACTATCGAGCTTCAGACTGTGCTTTCAGTTTAAAACTGTTCAAATGTTAGTCAGGCTGCTTAAAAATATTTTTGAAAAACAATGTTTATTTTTAGAAAAGGCTTGTAGAATCATCATTCTAGCTGGACTATGAACAGAAGTTTAGACTCTACCTGCATACGCATACACCTAGTCTAATATTCATTTCATATACCCAAATGAGGATAAGTAATCATACTACTTTAACAACAAATTTGTGATTAACTCTGATCTACCTGCATCATACTTTAGACCACTTGTTTCAATCTGAAGCAAAACGAATTAAGTTAATAGAATATGGCTATTATTAGCGGTTTCAAGGGCCATTATCTTAATTCGATGTGTCTGCAGTCTTTTCAAAAAATTGGGACATAAATCGTGGAATGACACAATAAGTATAGAAGCATAAAAAACTACAATCAATACTACCCTTTTATTGCGGCCGATTGTAAACTGATAAAGGGATGAACAGCCAAGCTGTCCGCGAGACTAATTTATAAATGATTGAGATTTCATTTTTTCAGTTTTTGTATAGTACCTCAATGGTTTTTGTTAAGTATTTTACCCTACCTACGTGTTGCATGTTGATAAAATAAAAGATAAATTTAGATCGATGTTTTTCATTTGATAAATGCAGACGTCTAAGAGAATTAATTAACAATAAAAGCTGCATCTAAGCAATAAAATATTAAATAGTAAATAAATAAAATACTCGTGTTATCAACGACAAATACAGAGTAAAGAAAGTTGTTTGTACCGTAGTCTTTAGTATCCCATGATTTCTTGGAATCAGAACAGTGATAGGTACCTACCTCGATAACTGACTCCCAGAGTAATTTACTAAATAGGGTTTCAGTGAATCTAACACAACGAACGGACTGCTGCGTTGCAATCAGACCCTTTAATTATTTCCTACGAACAAAATACTTCTCTTATTATTTTACTCGATATAATAAAGGATCCTAATCCTCAATGTCGATTTCCAAAAAGGATTTTTTTGTATAATAACGGCAATCGATCGGCGACGCGAGTAGTGATTACTAGTTTCAAAAGCACCCCTTTCTGACCCACTTTTTACCAGTTTTTAACAATTTTTGGTTCCCTCTTCAAAAAGTTCCCTTTGAAAAGCCGGGCGTGAACGAGTTGATGATATTACATTTTTTGCAAAGAAAGGAAATTTACGAACAATCTACTGTATTAACAACAAAAACAGCGATGTTGTGTGCATTGTTCGAGTTTTTTGAAGTTCGCGTGCGCTTGCGCGTCGGCGGGCGTCCGTGCGAACCCTTCCCTTCGAGCGGATTGAGCGCAGAACCCTTCCCACCACGTTCGCAAGGGTCGCCGTATATGTAGCTCGAAGAGCGCAGCTTCACAAGGTCGGCTGGTCTCTCCTGACAGAGCGACATCCGTCGTTTCTCTCCTGTGAGCGCGCGCTGCGATTCGCATGTGTGCCGTCCGGCAGCTGCATAAGTTTTTATATACGCTCTCATATTTTTTCACAATGGTGTAGCGCAACGCACCCTTGAAACAGTTTGCGTAATCGATGACAAAACTAAATATTCCGCCCGATGATTTCCGTATTTTTGGAGAACCCAAACCAGTTGATGTATTCCTGATTTAAACAATTTAAACAAAAATAAATAGTATGGAATTTCAATTCAACTTTTTTGTTAAAATGTTAACAAATGTAGGTACTTACATAAGCATTGTTTAAATTTAGGTTGACATCTTATCTGTTAAAGATCTTTTTGTTTAACGTTTTAAATTTGAAAATCAAGTTTGTGTACATACCTACTTGTAACTTTACAAGTAACAAATTAAAAAAAATTAAGAAACCCATGACGTGACACGTTAAGGAAGTAATTGAAAAAGGATACAGTTTTGGAGAAATTAACAACATAGATTTGCACAAACAAGGTTTGCTGAAGCACCCTCTGGTGAGTTTTCACCGTAACACCTATATAAAAAACATGCACTAATCAAAGATGAACCTATAGCAGAAAACTGCATCAAAATCGGACTAGTAGTTTAGGAGAAAATGGCAAAATGGATTGGCGCAAACAAACAAACACCCCAAACCCCAAACGCATACCTAACCATCTCCGTTCCGTCGTGAGTGAAATAGAAATTTTGTTTTACGATTAGACAAAAATTAAGAATATTTCAGGACTATGTCTGCAATTTTATTTAACATGTTTCAAATGTAGCCTACCTAGGTCTAAAGACTGTTTACAGCGATCCTTAGATTGGCTCAACTGGTTCTAATTAGGTATATTTTGTAAAGTTATGTAACGCATGAAAACTATAGGTACCTAACTAAAAGTAGAAAAACCGAATTAGTCGGCCAACAAAGAAAGTCGGCAAACGCCGATCAAACCTTATTTTCTAAGAACAAACAAAACACCAAAGTTTTACATAGGTACAAACAATTCATTGCAATTAATATTTTATCTATACCTATCGTTTATGCAATACATAAGTTTTATTTACCTTACCCCCAATGCAACGGTTCTATACAATGGCTAGTGGTGCTATTGATTATGCAAAGCAACGGTCGAAAATCGAGATGCAATGGACGCTTTTTGCGAAAGGACGCTTGGGGTGGCCGCGGCCGACAAGGGGACAATTTCGTATACAAGGTGTCCCATCTATTTATCTCTAGTTACCCCGAAAGGGGTATGAGTAAAAATCTTCAACTTTTTTGAATAAACTTTATTTTAGAAATTTATCTGACTTCTTAATTTAAAACTTGACATGACTTGGTAATAGTCTTCGTTCTCCTACCAGTAGAAGACTTCAGTAAGAGCACGACCTGAAGCGTAATCCAATATGGATTTTTAAGCGAAACAAGAAACAGGTTATCATTCTTTTCGAATAGTTAATTAAGCCTTATTCACAGCAAAAGAATTCTTGGTAATTATGCAACTGACTAAGAATTGCGTTCTATTTTCTTTACCATATGAATTTAAGAGCTTTAAGTTTGTCTAAATAATACCTACGCACGCACAGTTCATGTAGTTTTCTAAAGAGAAGCAACGAACTAACTAAACAAGATATCACATTGACGAAGAAACATATTTTAGTACACCCTGTATGTCTGTGCCAGCAATGCTTCCAAACTACACGTACACATTGTACAGTTACTGTTACACAAAGGTCCAGGATTATGGTCCGGTTAATTTATTGTTAACCGAAATTTAAGAGATACTAAGGTTTTTACGATGAGAACTTTACAGTTGATGCTCTACGAGCTACCTACGTGATATAAATTGAGATATTTTGAGAAACTATCTTTAGAAACTATTCTTTCAATCAACAACGAAAATAAAACTTACAATGTGACCTAAAAAGTACAATTTAAACCATTTTTTTCGACTACCAAGCAAGTGAAACCGGTGGTGAAAGTCTGATAATATAAATATGTACCCTACTTATATTTTTAATAAGATTTTATTTATTTCAACCAATTTACTTAAGTAGGTACCTATTTTAAAATATTGAGAATAAAATAACGATATTATTTTGTGTTCCTATATTCGATCATAACCAAATCTTCCATACCTACCTATCACATCACGTACCTACCGTATACGATTTTTTATGAAAAACTAGGCATCAATAAAAAAAACGTAAGATCCCCATTCTAGTACGCAGTAGCTATGTCAAAAGACAATGGATGGATACTGGGCTAGTGGGCAGTGGGCGACAATAAATGAAAGATGTGTTCGGACGCCCAAGGAACTATCGATTGAAAAGACACAATTAAAGTTAGAGTTAGGCAAGTAACGCCGTTTGTTGTCTCACACGTGCGTGTGTGTTAACCCCACAAAACTTTCATCTCTGGAGACCCTTTTCGTAAGTGTATGTGTGTGTGAGAAGGGAGGGAAGGCCCTCCCCACAAAGGGAGTAAAAAGTAGTTGGTGACTTATTCACCTCTTTCGGTGTCGCCCTCCGCGGCTAGCCATATTCGTGTTTTTATACAGTAGGTAGGTACTACTGTTTATTGTATTATTTCTATTGATTTTGGGAAGATGATTGAATATTTATTTAGCAACTTAATTTTCTATAGATTAGCTTATTAAGGTATTGAATGTATTTGACATTTCTTATTTAGTGAAAGAAATTTCCGGAATTTTCTCACCAAATCTATCTACTTATCTGTTTATCTTATACCTTTAAACGAGAAATTTTTCTTATAACTAATATTATATTACTACTTAGTATAAAACAAAGTCGCTTTCTTTGTCCCTATATCCCTATGTATGCTTAAATCTTTAAAACTACGCAACGGATTTTGATGCGGTTTTTTTTTATAGGTAGAGTGATTGAAGAGGAAGGTTTATAATAAGGCTACTTTTAACTACCGCGGGTAACACCGCGGGGCGCAGCTAGTATACAATATAATCTGAATATCGGAAACAGCTCCAACGATTTTCATGAAATTGAGTAGGATAGGATTAATTTCTTTACATTTGGGTACCTACTAGTTATTATTTAATAAGTTTCATAGAATCTACATAATAATACCTATATAAAAAAATGAAACCTATCTCGTTGTCACTCAATATCTCGAGAATGACTGGACCGATTTGGATAATTCTTTTTTTTATGCTTTCTAATCGTTCGTATATGGTTCGTGCATTAAAAAATATTTAATATTTTTACTAATTTTATTATCAACTACACTATTTAGTTTACACTTTGAAAGTATTTATAAACAATGTTTACTTACCTAATAAGTAGGTAATACGCTTCTACAACGAGACAAGTTTTCGGATTACGTTACAGTCACCGTGGTCACGATCACGACTAGACTCAATCAGTAGTCAGTTTTTTAAAAATGTGTTCAAGTCGCGCAAGTTTACACAAATAAACAAACTGCTATGAAAATAAAAGTATAATTCTCATTGTGACGCAGATTCTGTTTGAAACTATACCTAACACAACATTACTATTTTTTTTTTGTTTAATAAAGAACATCCTCGTGACAAAATAAGCTTTTATTTAATCAATTGATTTGACAAATAAAATATTTTTTATTTTAGCTACAATATGCTCTTTGGCTACAATCAAATGTTTATTTAGCTCGTGTCGCCTGAGGCACTATGGCAAATTACAAATGACAGTAAGAGCAAGAAAGGGGTTCGAGCACATAACGTGTGCCGAAAGCAAGGTGTACCTACAGTATCTATCATGTTCACCCTGCGACATCTCACCGCACGGCACACATCAATAAAAAAATCCCTTCCAAACATAAAATCCAGCTCGTGCTCATCCGACACGCAACAATTGGACTCAACTGCGGGGACACACTTTTTCGGTTAAAAAGTGAATTTTATTTTTAAAAAACTGTCTTCCCCTGTATTGCAGTGATTTAAAAAAGCCATAATGCCCCAAAACGAGGAGCGCGCGCCGGCTGAAGATTTGACGCGCTCGCGCATGTGTTTATAATCGTCCCCTCGTAATTTACCATTTTTGTACAAAATTTAAAGCATACAGTACACCGGTTACTGGAATTTGACGTATTACAAAAAATAGTCGCGAATTGTTAATTGTATGGAGCGGGAAAAAACTTGAAGTAGGTAGAGCGGTTCTTTTCACCGTCATCACGGGCGAGCGGCGGCTGGACGTTATAGCTCCGGTAGGGCTCAACGGTTTTTGTGTGACCCCTAATTTACAACACAAGAAGGGACATCTCTCCCTACTTGGACCTTGATATCTTGGCCGCCATGGAATCTAATGTAAATTTCGTACAAAAACGGGAATTTAAATAAGTGTAGTGCCCCAAAAACTAGTAGACCCTTCGCATAAAAGAGGTCGTTACGTTATAAATACCGGCCGCCAGCGACAAAAACATTCCATACGTCAACGACAGAACCCTCAAACATAATTTGTATTAGGTACTAACGTAAGTACCTAAAGATAACGCTATTAAACTTTTTTAGACAATTACTGAATTGCACATTGTAAGTAAGTAAATAGGTATGTAATCGCACATTGTAATTTAACTTGATGTTTTACATAGGTAGGTACTCTTCATCATCATCATCATTATATAGGTATCATTATAATATCAGCTATAGGACATCCCCTGGACGTCCACTGCTGGACATAAGCCACCCTCATAGATCTCCAGTTGTTTCGGTTGGAAGGGGCCTGCATCCACCGTGAACCTGCGGCTATTACCAGATCATCCGTCCATCTCGTCTTTAGACGTCTTACTCTGCGCTTGCCAATCCGTACATAGTAATTAAAAAAATTAAAATCAACAACATGATTTTTGTAATTCAATTAGTACTTTCAAGCATCTCTAAGCTGACTCTTCTCGATCAATCACCACTACTAATATCTACCAAGATGGCGACCTGATAGTACTTTTGATAAGTTTTAATGTTTATTATCCTATCCCTCGCAATTTATTGAGTAAACATCATAGATTGGGGCACGCACAGGAAATTAACATGGCTCGAGTTTTCCTCGACCACCGCAGAGATATCGCCAATAAATAAGATTGCCAAAATGCAGAGCATCCGACCGTCCGCAGACATTGCGGAAACAAAATAAAAAGTCATCTAACGAATAGCCCAGCCAAGATCGCATAACGAGTGTGCTGTCCTGATTCTTCAGCATCACCAGTCTAAATACATCGAATCTAAGTATTTGAATTCGTGTATCGAATATAAGAGTAAATAAATTAATATAACGATCAGATATTATCAGCTCTCCTTTTATAGTCCTCCGTCATTTAGTACGAGTGTAGGCAAGAAAATACACGATCGATAAATTGTTTTACATGACAGAATTAATTGAGTCCATGCATCCAACATAAAATCCAGCCAGCTCGTGCTCATCCGACACGCAACAATTGGACTTAACTGATTTTTATATATCTGATAGGTGTTAAATGTTTATGGACTCAAGACCCAAAGTGAGAAAAAGTTGTCACTTCTTTTGGAATAATAAAATCTGTGCTTAATCAAATGTATTGGCTTTTGACTACGTCTCAGGAATATTTGAAGAACTGAGATACTTAATGGGAATGAATAATATATTCGCGATCCAACTTAGTGTTTTTTATGATTCTGCTAATATTTGGAAGTAATTTCTGCGAGGCTTAGATTAGGGTGCGTATACAGGATGTAAGGGTAGACTAGACAGGAGGGTGCGATTGTCCGGCGGTCGGCGAGACGGGCGGTCGCCGCGTAGCTTGCTACGTCACTTTCTTCGCGAAAGCTAGAAACGTCACAAGTAACGACCTGCATTCCGATTGGGCAGATAATATTGCAATAGAGATTTAGAACCAACAACATTTTAAAAATGTTGTATAAACTTTAAATCTACATAAAACCTACTATTACCTATGTGAAACATGTTTCAAGTCGAAAACCATCTTTATCTCAGAATACTTTGTAACGTGGCCTTTCTGTAGCCATATTAGGTAAATACAGTTTGTTCTTTTTTGTAGACATAGTATATTCTCAACATTCAAAAGATTATATTAGTCTGTGTTTTTTATCAAAATAATTAAATAGCGCAATTACCTACGTAAACTTGGCACCCGTGGTCAACGCACGACGCTAAGGGCATATTTACATTAAGTATCTACTCGTTACGCGGAATGTCCTGTGAATCGCCCTTGCTTGCTGTTATCCGAATGTAGGAGGGGAATCATTCTCTTGGGAGTACTTGCTTGCCTACTCATAACTACCATGAGTTCCGTCATATCATTCTTGAGGTTTTTTCGTCATCAAAGTAATATATATACTTAGGTACACCTACTACAATCAGTAAAATATTTAACTGATCATGCCTTTGTACTGCTTTTCAACAGACACGTGTTAGGAACAGTAGATAATATTAAACTCACACAATTGGACCCTAAATACATGGCAGGTACTTTCGCTGTAAAAATTTGGACAGCGTTTAACGGGCCAAATACTAAAACTAGTGGTTATAGTGTGCTATAGAGAGCACATAGTAGAACTCGTAAGAAGGGTTGCTCGCCCTAACCCTTTAGCGGTGGGTTGAGGGTCGGAGGGCGGGCTGCGGAAGGGTTGCCGCCCGGAGCCGTTGACTGGGCGGCGCACCCCCCACCCCCGCACCTCGCACTTTTACGACGAGCTTTTTTATCGTGCGTGCTGTCGTTTTTCCTTTTCTATTTTTTATGTTTATTTCCCCGAAACCATAAATTATGTTTGAAAGAAGGGAACACTCGGACGTACGAGTCGACAGCAACCGGGGTGACGTCGTGTAAGTTCTCTGCTCTCCTTTTTTCTGTTTTTTTATGGTCTCTCGTGCGTAATGTGCGTAGGGGTGAGTGCAGTCGTTGCCATGGCAACTGCATCACATTATCCTCGGGGCGGCGACCGCTTGATCATCGATACTGCGGTACATGATCGATATACTTCAGTATCTAATAGTTGCTTGTTTGTTGTTGTAACACGAACCGCAATCACAAACACGCTGTCCGTATTCATTTGATCCGATGTTTACTGACAAACTGGCAAGATGGACGCCGCGCCACTGTTTGCCCACTAGCAGGACCAAACCGTGAAATTGTATACGATCAAATATCACTGTCTGTGTTAATACATAAGTGTCTTCCTATTTGCAAAATAATATGACTAGATCTGATGCATGGTCAATGGTGTTGAAGCTAAGAAGTTACCTACTCGTAATAAGTATTGTGTAACGACGGAGCTAAAGTAGCTTAATTATTTCCGAATGAATTATCCCTAAATGTTTTAGGACCTTAATTTAAATCTTTAAAATAAGTCCAACTTTCTTGCAACGTTGCTTGCAAAAAGAATTTTCAATAAAGAATTTGCACACGACTTCTTTTGTAAGTACCGCTTATAATAACGGATGCGTTGCCTGTGGTAATTTAATTACAATCGATCAACCGCAAAGACCGACGAGGCATATTGTATCCAGTTAATTGCTCACCCTTGCCCACGACAAAAACCATGCCATATTGCGTCCAGCGGGCAGCAGGCAACAGGCTAACCACCGCAAAACACAAATTCACTAATAAAAGCCAGAATAGTTACACGCTGCATTTAAAATTAACCTTAAAATAGAACCCTTTAGGGCGCCACACCGACAGACAAAGAGCCGAATGGCAAATTGCCGGCAGGTAGCGATAGCGAATATGTCGGAATGGAGTCCCAATAATTACAGCCTCGGTTAATAAATGGGTCTTTTCTAATTTTTGAAGGGCTGATCGCGCCATACGGACGTACCTGCCGCGAACCCTTCGCTTGCCACATAATGAGTTAAAACTCTCCATCACTCTTATTTGCACATTTTTTGTATTGGAGAGAACAACTGATATGATAAATGATACATTAGATGAAATTTGGCTTTTCTATTAAGGACCCTAATTAGTGAAATCGGTTGGTAATGCCTTCATAATATAAATAAATGGCACTAGGATCTACCTACCTCATAGATACCCTTTTTTATTCATAAATACATAGGTACACCTACTACACTGGGCTACACTGTCTTAAAATGTATATGCCTGTTAAAAATCAAAAACCTTAAAGGATTTTTAAGCTTTTGAAATAGGGTGAATAAATACAGTGAAACAGAAAACTCTTTACAAATGGGTTTTGTGCGCAGTTGTTTATATAAAACAGTAAAGATGAGACGGTAAGAAGGGTAGGTACGACAACAAACCCCTTTTGCCCAAAGGCAATGGAGTGGATCACGATGACTTGTAATTCTGATGTTTTCGCTGTTTAAATCCCATTTCCGATCGTGACATTTATCGAAGTCACTGAGGCGAGCACGAGAGCATTCCCGATGTGCTGGGACAAAGCTCGTCGCCCAAACAATACCTTCAGAGACTATTTAAAACGAATCCCTGGGCGACACCTACGCACACAGCATCCAAGTGGAAAGGCAGCCCATGTTGAGAGAGTTCAGCGATTTATAAATAAAATCGGGATAAAATTAAATCATATTATTCATACTATATTTTTCTAAATGTACCTACCTACTGTTATTCCATGTTATTTTTGAACTCTACTGATTGAACGTATGTAGCAAAGAACCTACGCTCGGTTTTTCTGTAGTAAATACATATAATATCATTTGTCTAAGGTAAAGCTATTATACATAGTTCAATTAAATATGTAATGTGCTGAATAATCACTCCTTAAACCTGACCTGCGAGTTGCGACAATCAAACCTAATGCTTTCTTCTCGCTTTGGCAAAAAGTATGTTTCTGATTAATAAAACATTCACCTTGGACCACACGCTTGCGGAAGCTCGCAGAACGCTTCGCCGATTACTTTCAACGTGTAGCTATTACGGCAATCCTTTACCAACGCAGCCCTTTCACGAGCGCTAGACCAGAAACATTTATTAATATTGTTCAATATTTAGGCAGCGCACAAAAGGAGTATTGTCGCGAACAGCAATTAGAAGCTGATGGGCGCGGATTGTACGGTTATAAATGTGTTTATTGGCAATCCTTTTTATATTAATCCGCCTGTAAAAATGGAAGAATAAAAAATATATAGGTATAAGCACCGTGCTAGCAATATACGGTACATAACACTAGTTTGTGCAGCTATGTAGGGGGAAGTGGGGCACATTGATACACAAAAATTTAAAGTTCCATAAAATGTGTATAAACATAATATTTGAATTAATTTTGCATTATACGTTTAGCTATATATTTTAAGATTATAATGTCATAGTTTAAAATTGTTTAAGTTATTAAAGAAAATAATTATTTGAATTTTAGTAAAAAATGGCTTTTGTATCAATCTGCCCCACTAGCGGGGTACTTTGATACACCACATGGGGCACTTTCATACAGGGTGGAAAAACTATGAAAATGGTCAAATTAAAGCATTTTTACATTGATTCTACTTGTTTACTGTGATGAGATCATGATCAGCATTATATAAGTTACTTTATGTAATTATTATAACAAATCTTAATCACAGTCAGTCTCAAACAATCTGGAAAGACAAAATTTTGAAAACCTGGTACTTTTTTTTCTTTTTTCTCAAGTATAACACCTTATAGTCAGTCAAGTTGTATTTAGAAATGACTTTAGTCGCATAGTGGAGCACTGATCTCTTTTTTTTCATAATTTAATGAGAAGGAAATCCCCAACATTTATATTTACTTATACCTTAGTATAGAGACGGGGCACAATGATACGCATCAATGTGCCCCGCACTTTGCTGCATCAAACTGCCCCAAATGATATTTTTCTAAATTAAAATTATCATAATAAAACTAAGTTTGATTTTAAGTAAAATTAACATCAATCATAATAATTGATAGTTTAACTTCCCTTTGGTATTTAAAGATCCTCGTTAATGTTATGGAAGAGTGTCGAAACACTTTCACATATTACGCCAGAATTTACCTGTGAGTGCTCAAAACACGTCTCGATATGCCCAAGGCCGCCTGTTTACAGACGGTCGGTGCGGTTACAATGGATGCGTTCGGAAGTATTTTCAAACGTATTTGAAATGGTGGCACTCAAATCCATTCACTCAATTATTAGATAAGGCTAGTGAATCAATGTGCCCCTTGTATCAATGCACCCCACCTCCCCCTATAGTATTTAGGTACTACAACAACTTCATGCGAAGTTAGTGTTAAACGTAGTGTTTTTATTCTCTTGTTTATGTGAAATTCAATCTTTAATTTTTGATTTGACAAAATTTCAATTAAGAATAGGTACTCCACCAGACACAAGACAGACATGTTAATACAAAAAACAGAAATAAACGAACGGGAATCCAATTTCAGCCAAATTGTTTTAACGTTTTTAACTTTGTTTTAAAATTTTAACGATTTCAAGTTTTAAATTTTGCAGACAATCCATCCTTCAGCACAAACATCTATAGGTACACAACATTGGTATTCACAATTGTTTACTTAGGGAGCTTCCAAAATAGGTGACCGAATCAGGACACAAATGGTTCATTAATACATGTCAAGTAGAGACTGCGAGAGACGTTTGAACTAAGATCACATCATTAATATTGAGGAGCGCACGTAGGCGGCGCCGGCCGAAAAGGATAGATTCGAGGTGCTTTCACCCTTTATGACTTTGATCTATTTGTCAAAGAGAATGGACCACGCACAAAGGGCCGACATCAATGCCAACCTATTAATGTTACGCGAGCATTACGTTAACGATGTCGATTTTATGCTTGTCTCTGCTACGAGTATTACATGTAGGTTATACTATATTTCGTGCACTTAAATAAGTATAACTCAATGCTCGAGCTTGCCAAGATCATAATCATGCACTCAGAGTATGAATTAGGTACTATCATTCAATATTTGTAAATTAAAAGTTATGTTTTTAAAAATGTTCTTGCTACGTAATGCTACGAAATTGCTACGCCGAAGAAAACGAGCAAGCTATTGTTTGTCATCCGTTGTCTTTTTAAATCTTAAATCTAAGGTGTTTGTTTTGTCTTGCCTCTGACTAACTACTTTGACAACATAAGCATGCTCATCGTAAAAATATCCTCGGCAGGGATGAAAGTCGGACAAAATATTGAATTTATCGCATTCCTACACTGCTGGGACGCTAGACATTGAAAAGTTATAGCTCTACATTAATAATGTTTTCGCAACTAATAAAAAACGTCCTTTCATGGCATCTACCGGGTTACAGTAGGTAGTAGGTTGACAAAGGACGCGGAGCCCGTTCGGTCAACCCATTAGTAGAGACGCCGCGGGGGCTCATGATCACTTTGCTCTCATGTTAATTTATGTGCTTTGTCGCTTTGTCCACTACACAATAGACGCATTTTATAGTGTTCGGCTGCCGGGCACTGGACACCCAGATTAACATCTATGGTTTTGGCTTTCTCTCGTTTTGTGCAAGAACACAATAGAATGTAGGCATAACCGGACAGGGCACCTGGCTGGCATTAATGGCGCAATGGATAGATGTTACTTATTGAGAAAAAATAATTCTGTACACAGAACATTAAAAGGATAATACGATATTTCGCAAAGTTTTTTTGTAACCTGTCAAGTAAAAAAAATTGAAGTTAATCAAATACACATTTTATTGCAAACAATTACCAAAACGGATTTGAAAACATAGGACACCTAAAAATAACCTAGTTTAATTAAAACTTAATACAAAGTTATTCTAGGTACCTACACTTACATAAAATACAAAGTGTAAATCAAAATCTACCTAGGTACCTCCTCATTTTCTATTTGTAGTTCATCATCCATAGTAGGCTTCTTGAGTGATTGTGTAGTCTCTAATTCTCCATGGACCCTTACGCGGTAAACACAGGTGTACACTGGATGTCCCCAGTTTGTTAGCACCCGCACTCGCAGGAAGTTATAACCTTTCGGGGAGGGATGGAGCACCTCAAAGTACTGAATGGGCTTCCCCTCTTTATCGTACTCGAAGCTACCGAAGTCGTGTGGATATGGATCCCAGCGGAGTTCAAGGCCTTCGATTTGAAATAAACGAGGAGCTGACGATATTTCCCTGCAATTAATATAAGTTTAAAACTTACCTTCATAATTAGAAACTAACTCTAGGTACTAGGTACTTCATAATTTATTTTATTATTCTAAAAAGACTGACAATAGTCGAATTGTATGAAACAGCTTTTTGTTTTATTTATTGGTAATTTCATCCGTGCAACTGCAAGGAATAAATTTATACTTAGGTATAATAAGAGTAAAATAAATATACTAGACCAACCTCGTCGGCGAAATATGTGCAGGAATATGCTCAATACTGATGCCGGTGATGCGAACAGTTCCTGCAAATCGTATCGTAGCCTCTCCCCTAGAGCCCTTGAAAGCCCAGCACTCGCCCGGCAATGTCCCGGGCAGGATCATGGTTCGTGCGCCTTGGCACTCCCGGCAGAGGATAGTTGACAAAACATGGAGAAGCCAGCTCACGGAGGATTCGTAGAACATGTGGTCTATTGTGTCTCCGGTGTCTACTATCTTAGCACCGTTTGTCTCTAATGCGTAGTCAGCCACCTGGAACAAGCATAGCCGTACCTATACCTGCTTACAAGGTTTTTAAAACGGTTTAAAAAGGTTTTCATCATTACAGTCCATTTACCAACCTACACCAACTATTCGGGTAAGTACCTAGGTACCAATATGCGTTCGTTTATTACGCTGTCAAAAACAAAAGCGCTGGTGGTTTGCTTCTTGCTCTTCAAGTATTTGTTGGCCACAATACTATGCTCACCTTCGATAATCTCCAGAATAGGATTTTACATTAACCTGTCGATCATAGTCCCGCACATCGATAGCGCGACTATTTTGTCGCAAGGAAGGCTCGATGGCGTCCTTAGCGCGTCCGGCAGCAGCCGCCATTGCTGGCAGCACCGAAGACATCCGCTCCATCTCGCTCTGCAGACGTTCGTGCTTGCGGTTCACCTGTTTTTACATCCGATTAGATGATGGCCGATAAAAGGGCAACACTGAAGTCGATTAAAGTTCTAATTTCTCCGGAAGTTTTGCACTAGATCGGTATAAGTATACCTACTAATGCAGGTTAATATAATTAGAATACTTAATAATTAGAATCAAAAGTAGTGGGTTCTATTCTACCACAGCTAATCCCAGAGCGCATAAAAATTACAATGTTGTAGTTTATAATTAGAACTAATAAAAAACTTTGGGTGCATGTTTACTACCTATAGATATCAACAGTTATATTAATCCTGCAGAGTAGGCAGGCTGTCATCATTGAAATAGCTTTACTACCGTAGGAACGGTACCAATTTCAAACTCAACTAGGTGAACTATAAAAACGTTTGTCTTGCCTCAGATAAACCTCGCGATAGCTGCATGACCACATACTTGACTTCTCCAAAGCCTCCGTCTACATCCTGTGGCCCCCACACATACGCATATACGTGGAGGCCTATCAACAGAGTCAGGGCTACGCACACGAATGAGCGGAACACTTGCCGAACACACCCGCCTCCCAAGTCGTCTTCGTAACCGACATCCATTATTTCAAGTATTTTTAACTGTTATAAATTAGGTAAAATAAAATTGAGGTGATGCTTTGCTCTTGATTTGTTGATTTGATAGAAATTTGAGTCTGACACATGCATGTACGTCTGACAGTTTAAGCAAAGAGCATGTAATAGTAATGTAATAGTAATGTAATAGTATTGTAAGTATTGAACAACTTATACTCGTAGTAAGTTGTTCAATACTTAAACTTTGAACATGGAATAAAATGAAGAGATTGTAAAAGAACATTAGCAGCCTCATGCAACAAATTGTCTAAAATAAGCAATGGGTCAAAGAGGATATAAACACGAAATAAAAAAATACAAAGAGACGCAGGGTTAGCTCTATTCTATAGTATACCTACTCGTATATCTGTGTGTAAGTATTTTAACCAAAGACGTTTTACCTTGATAACGGGTAAAACGTCCTTGATTTTAACTCTGGAAAGTCGAAAAAAAGTTAATAAGTTTTTTATTAGTTTGTATGTTAATTTCATCTATGATAATGATAAAGTAGGTAACATTATATACCCCTACTACAAATGGACGTCTTACGCAAAGAGCATGGTCTTACTGACAAATAAAATGCTTTGCATCACGGTTTTGGTCCGGGGATAAAAATAGCTCAGATCTTTTTATAAATAGTTATAAAATGGTTGAAAATTATTTAAAATCGTTTGGTATTAATCTTACTTATGAGCACTTAAAGGGTGCAGCAACAAAATACTGCCTTACCTTAAAATTTGGAGGAGTCACATAATCGATCGAACTAAGTTAAATTTTCGAATTTACGTTTATATTAAAACACAATATTAAATTAGAAACAATTTAATACAAAACAGCAGAAAGACACTCTGCAACTGCTATGGGCCTATTTAGTGTGACCAATTCATACCTGAAAATTAATACTTTCTAAAAATCTACGAACTTGCCAGCTCATGTTGTGTCCAATAGAATTTAAATAGTTATTGGGCTGGTTTCACCATTTCAAGTAAGGTTTTCATTAAAACTTACACTGTCACCCTCTGTGGTGTCCAAGTTAAAAAAGTAAATAAGATCGTTTAGAATTAGTGGCCGCCCGAAGGTGATTTTCGACAATAAAAGTGACCATTAAGTCCTACAAAATGACAGCTGGGTTATTTTACTCAGTGATAAGCCGTGTGCGTGGCACTCACTTTACTGACAACTAGCTTACTTGAGCTTACTCAGAAACGGAGAAATACGCGCTTAATGTATTCTATTACTAAACTGAATATAAACAGACAAATCTTAGATAATTGGTTGTGGTAAATAGCAAGATGTAGAGTATAGTAAATATTTATCTAAGCCTTCTGCTGGGTTTGTGCGTATTCGATCTGCGCAGTGGTGACGGCCTGCATGGCGTCGTGAGCCTGTTGGACATTAGCGCGCCAGGCGTGGAGGACGCCGCGGAGTTGTAGCCATTGCGCGCGACCAAACGTGCGGTGCATGGTACTGGATACACGGACTGTACGCTGGGACTGGTCCATTAGTGCGCGTACTAGGCGAGTCTTCAGCACTGCGAACAATAACATTATTAGAAATATAATGATAGACTCATTCGTGGTCGGCCGCGCAATGAAATGGCGGGACGAACTAGCCGCCTTTGAGAGGGATTGGCGGACGAAGGCACTGGATCTGGAGCACTGGATGGCGTTACTGGCGGAAATGGGGGGAGGCCTTTGCCCAACAATGGGACAGAATGGGCTAATAGTAATAGTAATGACAGACTACGCACGATATCCTACCACGCACTTGCGATTGTTTAATTAAAATTTATACTTTTTGTGCACCCCTGCCATTCCAACCATCTCATTCTTGTTTATTCCATCCAAAGGTTGTCTGGAAGAGATCGCTTCTTAGCGATAAGACCGCCCATTGTACAATTATTCTTAAGGTTTACTAGTTCTTAAGTTTCTTTTGTAAATGTACAATAAAGTATTTTCATTCATTCATTCATTCATTCACGCACATTTCTTAGTTTGGAGTGAGCGATCGGATAAGCTCAGACACAAGTTTGTCGCGTTTTACGTATGAAATGAAAAATGAATACACGGTGAAGTGGACATGATTAATTCATATTTACTTGATTTTTTTACATTCATTTCCTAACATTTTTATCAGATCAGAGAGCGTATTTCAAAAAAATTATTATTTCTTTCTGAAAAAAATGAGAATACTAGTTTAACTAGCATCTATGTTTATACTTACAGGAATGTGTTTTCCAAAATTCTACCCAACACAAATTGACAAAGATATAGGTGAATCTTGTAAGATTTATTTCTTGAAAGTTTTCATATAAGATTTACCCTTTAGTTAGGCTATCTTATATGAAATAAACCTAACCTACCTTCAATGATGAATGCCTCTACATCTTTGTCCTCTATTGAAAGCTCTGAGATGATGTCATCAAACGGAATCTCAGGGTTGGTCTCTGCCATTTGCATGAAAGTCAATATTCTCATCTTTTTGATGTTCTGCTCATGGTCCAATCCTGTAACAACAAATAGCATCTTTAAGTATTTGCAGAATAATCACTTCACACCATTAAGACTGGTTTTGTCAAATTGTTCTACATTTGCTATTTAATACCTTTGCATTGCAATGAGAAGCTGTTGCCTAGTCTTAGGGTATGTTTGCACTAGAGATTTTTGCACCAGGGTATGTTAATCATGAAGATAATATAAATCGTCGATAAATAGATGTAAAATCATTAAAATAGCATACAGCATTACACCTATTATTTATGGTTAAGGACATACTGTGATTAATCAATAATTTATTTGTTATAAATAACATGATGGCATACCTTGTGACTGAATAAATTCCTTGTGGCTTTTGTAGAATGCCTGATAGCTGGAGAGCTTCTCTGATACGAAGATGTTGAGTAAATCATGGATAAGTTCTCCTTCGAGGAATCTCACAGGTTTCAGAGAAAGAAGAGGGTCCAGGAGGAATGTGTTGGGGTCCGCCAATGCAGTAGCGATGCATTTGATGGCATCCTCTCGAGCATGAGATGCATTTTCATCTGTGTATGTGCCCAGAAGTTCAATCATTACTTTGGCTGCCAGTTCACTGTAATAAGAGGTTTTCTTATAAGTTTGTTGAGATAATTCACTTATAAGTTGAATCCAACAAGATGTTGTCAATCAAGGATGATTTCAATCTAACAAGCTTATTTTGAAAAAAAAATTAAAATACCTTTGTATTGATAGATTAGAAACTGTAATGAATGTTCAAATTGTAAAAGAATGCAGGATTTACTCCTTAGCATTAACCATGAACGACCATAAAACTATGAGAAAGTAGGATGACAAGTGGAAAAATTATGTATTTTAAAAAACCAAATTCAATATAAAGAATACCAAACAAATATTAAATGAGCATATTTCATTAATACCTGTTGGTATCCCTCAGAACTGAGTGGAGGAGTCTGTAAAGCTTCTGCATTTGCTCATTTGAGGGTGGGCAGTCCGCAAACTCTTTCTTTAGCTGTTCAACACCCGTGAACACTTCACGGACATACCCAACACGGGCTGCCAGCTCAATCACATGGTAGTACACATGGTACCGCAGTTGTGATTGTGGCTCCAGATTGTTGTATAGACGCCAGAGGCTGAAATAAAGCAATTGTATAAATAGCTAAAACTGGCTCTATTTTCGATACATGAGCCAATTTCATTTCAGTTGATAATTTAAGTGATTGTAAATTACTGGTGAGTGAATGAGGCGAAAGTGTCAGGATCGTAGCAAGTGGAAATCCGTGGTATCTGCCTACCCCCATGGGAAAGAGGCGTGATTTTATGTATTTATGTATTATGTAAATTACTCACGATTGTAAGGCAACTAGTCCAAGTTTAGGCCCTGGAGCTTTAGTCAACCTCTGGCTGAAAGCCAAAATAAGGTTCTCTCCTCTTTCAAGTGGTATCTGTAACATTATAATTATTGGCACTACAATATATACTTTCTAATAGTCCAGATAGTATCAAATATTCATTTATTACCAGTAACTTACCGATACCATGATGGACACTATACTATTGAGGATCGCCTCTACATCAGCTTCGGTGTTATCCTTGAAACAAGCGTCACAGACACCAACAATCTTGTGAAGATCATCTTCAACTCCTTTTGGTGATTTTTCGTCCGCTATCTCGGCTCCAAGGCTTTTGAAGTATTTTCTCAGTTCTAACGCCTGAAATGATAAGCAAAGCGTATAAAATCTTTTGGCTTTATAACATACGGTATTGAAAACACTGGCGTGGCGAGGTTATGTTGACGTACAATGAGAGTACTATTGAATTACCTGATCTTCAAGCGATATATCCATAAAAACCGCTGGTCCCTGCATCTTGAATGTTACTGATTACTGCTTACAGTAGATTTTATAAGATTTAACAACAAAATTAATAAAATCTAAACATGCACAGAACTCTGCGTTGACAAATGTCAAAAAAGACCAAGGAGTACTTACTAGAGTAAGTACTACACTACGACACAGTATCTATACACACAATGACATGCTCTTTGCTATACATGCTCTTTGCCAAAGAGCATGAACACAGAGTACTATTGTCTAAAACTGAAAGCTATAATGACGTAATAATCGGTAAAATTTTGATTTAAAAAAATACATAGAGTGGAACATAGAACTTCCTAGTTTTTTGAAGTCGGTTCTAAAAAAATTATTATCATCATTCTCCTGCCCTTATCCCACACACAAAATTATTATATAATAATATATATATATTTTTTTTTTTAATCAACCTGTCTCGTCTCACAGCTGGGCAAAGGTCTCCCCCAAACTCTTCCAATTATAATGTATTTTATTCAAAGACTTTGTACTATAAAAAGTACAAAGTCGTTGAATAAAATACACAATTTCATAAAAAGCACAGATAATATAATGTTAATGATATACTAGAGTGTAAAAAGTCTGTAGCCTGAGCACAAATTAGATCGATCGATAGGTTTATTTTTAGTAAAACGCATTGACAATATAAACGTCACTCACTGACTCACAATCAGTCAGAATTAGTGACATGACAATATAGTTGTCATTGTCATGTCATTAAAAACAAGGAAAGAAACGGAAACGTGCGTGTATTGTATTTTTTTCGTAAATTATTAATAAATAAATCATGCGGGGCTTCCAAAAAATCAGCGATATTCGTACAAACATAAATGGAATTACAATTAAGAATAATTTACCGTACATATCTTCTGGAATTCCATCTCTAGACCATGTAGTCGGTACGTTAATAACTCCATTCTTCTTTTCATTATTCCTCAGTCAGAGGAATAATGAGCGGTACAATACGTTCTCTACTTTTCAACTCAAAAGAGAGATGAATGAAAAAAACAGAATTTTAAATAATGTTTTATGTGAATTACAGGTTGCGGCCTACCAGCTGGAAGCGTATTTGCTGTTGGTAAGTAGTATAGCCAAATAAACATAAATAAATATTTCATAAATAGTAATTCCTACTATTTTTGTGTTATTTACATAGAGGAAGATGTGCTCAACAACTACAGCAGAATCCTAGTAAAGTATTTTCTTGCTGAAGGTGTCACTTGCAAACATGCACTCTTTGTTGCATCTGCAGATGATAATCCACAAGACATAGTAAGTGACAATAATCTGTACTTCAATATATTCATACAAATTATACACAATATAGGTACATAAAATTATTTATGTATTTTTATAAATTGCAGGTCAATGAACTTCCATTGCCTTGTACAGCAACACCAGATGAGGAAGGGAAGGATATTCTACCACCAACAGATGGGATAGATAAAATGAAAATAGCATGGAGGTATGAAGGACTCAGCCAGGTGGAGTCATCTTTTGGCAACAACTCGGTGTTTGGTCATCACTTTGACCTCAGCAGGCATATTGATGCAGAGACAATAAAAAACAGTGATATCACTTATTGTGATTTAAATAAAGAACAGAAGATTGATGAGAGCATAGGTATGTTTAATTCTTAGTTATAACTATAAGTACTATAATTTTTAGGACCCATTACACACAATACACTCTGAGAGAAAGAATAACAATAAATATAAAAACTTATTACTGATGAAATAAGCTTATTTGTCAAACAAAACATGTCCAAGAAACTATCCTTATTAATTAATGTTACAGGTTTCAAAAATGCTCTTTATCACAAATTATTGACTAGCATCAAGACGGTACTATCTAAAGAAGAGTACAGAAACAACAGTAAAAACAGTAACATCCTCAGAATTTGCATAAAATCCCTTGGCTCTCCGATATGGCTGGGTATGGACTGTGAGAATGACAGCAGCTATGGACAGGATCTGATGAAGTTTATGTACTGCCTGAGGGTTTTAGTCAGGGATACTAATGCTGTAGCCTTTGTTACAATTCCAGCACATTTATTTGATGTAAGATTTTTGAACTCTATTTAAAATTATCTGTAGTACCTTAATAGCATGTCATGTCAAAGAAGGTTTATGTAGTTTAACAGTCATCTGGTTACCATAACACAAGCATCAAATTGCTCAGCTTGGGACAAGATGGCGCTGTGTGGAATGTCCAAGGATATTTATTTATATATACCTATTAACATAAATGTATATGAACTAATTTTGCTATCACAAGAGTTTGAGTTAAAGCTTTTAAAATATTAAAAGGAAAACAATATCTTATGATGACATACTCTCATTGTTTATGAGCAGACAAGATGACATAGTTATTGGAGCTCAAACTAATAAACATCCTCGTTTTCCAGGATGAAGACCACATAATGAGAAGACTCCTGTACTCCATAGACAATGCTGTGAGGATAGAATCCTTTGCTGGCTCCAGTCGTGAAACAAATCCTGTGTTCAAAGACTATCATGGTCTCTTCCATGTCACAAAGCTATCTGCTGTTTGCTCACTAGTGCCTTATGTACCACCTAGTTTGGATCTGGCCTTCAAACTCAAGAGGAAGAAGTTCTTGATTGAGAAACTGCATTTACCTCCAGGTATATATTTTTTTATATCTAGAAGAGTTCTAAAGGGATTTTTAAAGTATCTCTTTGAAATAATGTTTTTTATAGCTTGTATTTTAAGTTTTGTAATTATTTTCAGAACTTCAAGAAACAAGTGAAAGGGAGCAGGATGACATTACTGCAATTCCAAAGGCACAAGTTAGTTGTGGAGGCTTCAAGAAAAAAGATATAGATTTTTAAGTATTGTATGAGCTGTTACATCCCAATATCTATGCAAAAAATATAAAATATGTATTTAAGAGCGGTCAACCCGGCTCACTTTTCATACAAACGTTCGTACGTGATTATGCCGTTGTAACAGCTCTTTCTTTTAAACTTTTGGACTAAAAGGTATCTTGTGCACTATATCTAGGTTTCTATCCAAACTAAAAATCAAAATTTTGAGAAACAAATTCAGTATAAGCTTCCAAAAACCTGTTTTTTGCATAAATTTTACCTAAACTTTGGCCGTTCATAATGTACTCATAAATTGTAAAAGTAAAGAAAATATTGTGATAGAAACCTTGCAAATATTATGGAGATTCTAAATGACAAATATTTATTTTACAAACTTGTAAGGCTTACTGAAAAACACGTATTTCCTGGAACACTTTTTATGAAATTTCCGCACACTATTTTTCGAGTGAGCGAGTGAGCGGCGAAAGTACCTACTGAATGCCGAGCGCTGAGGCGCTATCTCTCTCTTTTCGCTTTGCTTCTTTTTCTAGCATTGCGCTGGATGAAACAACAAGCTTTTCAGCTATGCCCGCGTCGATGATAGACGCACCGGGAAGGGCCACCTTAAATGCTAAATCTCTGTTTTCTATACTAATTTGAATATCTTGTTATCAAGATAATTATGAAAAAACCCATAAACTAAATATGTACTGATTGTAGGTCAGTAAAGTGACAAACTTGGCACCGCAGTATCTGCTAAATTGTAAAAGCAACTGATGCATTAATTTCAAACAAAACTACCTTAATTATTAGTCACCCCTCTGGTGAACAGGTGGTCATCAGAGCGTATCTCCCCAAAACCGGCGTGTCTATTCATCGTATGAATTTGTTTATTCACAAACGCGCAATAACGCCTAGTGTTACAGTACTCTACCGGAATTTATTTACGGAATTTTACTTACTGCATTTATTGTGCTAGTGCATTGAAAAAATATGAAGTGCAGAAGTGATGCCAGTTCCCGCATCCTCTTTGGAACATTCAACACAATATTTTTCGTAAGTACACACTTCCTACTGTTACGTAATCCGGCATAATAAATAAAGACCCACGCTCGTTTTCTTTGTCTTTGTTTGGTTTTGGTTATGTATTATATTTATTTTATTTTTTATTTCAGACAAGTGGATTCTTAGAAGTGGTGTGTGGCTTCCTACTACTTTGTGATTCGAAGCGTGTTCTTCTTTCGCGACTGTTGGCGTCTCCAGAAAGTGGCTTAGAGCAGCCTCCATTCTACTACCTAGCATTAGCTCTGTTGGCGGCCGGGCTGGCTATCTGCGCTACATCCGCTCTTGGATGCTGGGCCACCTACATGCCTGGTTATGCCATTTTGACTTTTGTAAGTACTATAATCTCCTATCATCACTGCACTGGCATGGCAACATCGTGGTGAAAATATTTTATATTATAAAACTTTTTAAACTATCGTGAACACACACACAGTTGCATGCGCCATGATCACAGTTTAGAGGCGAAAGAATGTGGTAGGAGATGCGAGATAGATAAAAAATGCTTCAATGCACGCCATTACCTATTTACAAAATAAGTTAACTTTACTATAATATGTTGTATGACAATATCGCTCGAAGCGATCTTTAACAGTTAACTGATGGTTAATGGACAATTTAAAAATAGTACCTACCTACCTATATTTATAATATTAGAGATAAGAACTGTTTGTTTTTTTGTAGTACTTCCTGATAGTCCTAACGTTGCTCCTGGGCGAGTGCGCTGCGGGTGTCCTAGCGGCGGTGTGGCCGCGGTGCGTCGGGCTCCAGAGCGCCCGCGGCGGCGCTATAGCCGCACTACAGGCTTACTACGCAGTGCCGGACTATGAGCAGTTTACTGCGAGTGTGGATCTTGCGCAGACTGAGGTAATCCCGCGGCTCAAGACATTGAAGATAAGAATTTAATTGAATGGAGATGCTAACGTCCACGAAACTGCATTGTTGTAATGGCCTCGCTCTAGCGAAACTACAAAAAGCTGTTTACTCTAGTAAACAAACTCCCTTGTTACTTTCCATATAAATACCTAAAAGTTCTCATTAGTTTCATGTGTCCATAACTTTTTTCCAGTTGAAATGCTGCGGTATAACAGACGCGCGTAATTACGACATGTCGATCTGGCAGCTGCGACGCCTGGGGCCCCGCGGCCTGTCCGTGCCGCCCAGTTGCTGCGTCCAACTAGAAGGAGCTTCGTATCTCAACCCGGCACCTTTCAACTCCTCGCGCTGCCAAGAGATCATGCCTAACCCTGACTTCAGATATGTACCGGTGAGGATTATTCGATAACTCATTCTTTTCTAGTTGAGTCCTATTTCAATAACCGTATTACGAATGATTGTAAACCTATCACAATAGAATCAATGATTATTAGTAAAAACCCCGCGCTTAATTTCAGCTTAGGACAAATATTTGACCTAAAGCTTTATGTTTCCACGATACTAATAGGTACCTACTCCAGGGTCTGATGATGACCAGAACAGGATGAACAGGAAATGATCGTATTTTTTCGAGATTTAGTAGGTATAGGTCGCGGCGCGACCTATGCGATCTTTTTTTTAATGAGGTACTTACCGTTCTCAAACGCATGATAAGTGTATCAATTTTTTTATTATTATATTATGTAATTATTAATTATTTTTTGTTCCTGTGTATTTCTTTGTTTCTCATTTATATAAATAAATCATCAACCGGTGGTCGTGCTTCAAAACTTGAAAAAAAAAAGTGTATCAAAATAATGACATAAATTAATGTTAGTTATTCAATACCGTCAAACAGAAACCTAAAGTATACCTACCTACCAGAAGTGTAGTACCTACTAGAAGAGAGAATTAATACTAATAAGTTACTTGTATGAATTAATTCCAAATAATGTATAGAGGTACTTACACGAAATTTCTTGCCTGCACTAGAGAAAATCTTGACTCATTTCATTAGAAGACTGTGTAGAATGTCCAAAGATATTTTATATACTAATTACGTACCGAAAACCAAGAAACAGTACCTAAATAATTTGTTTTTTCAATAATTAATCTAGATGTTTGTGTTTGATGTATTTTCAGGGGTGTCTGGATAAATTGGAAGATTGGTACCAGCAGCAATACCTAGTGTTGATGCTCGGCCTCTTCATCACAGCGCTGTTCAAGCTCGCCATTCTTCTAAGCACAGTATTCTCCTGCATTCGTCTCAAGAAGCGCCGCCAAGTCATACACTCCATCACGATGCGAACTATCGACAACAACAGGAATGAAAACATTTACGAAAACAAAATGTCATCGATGCACGACGACCCGATTACCACAAAGTATATTCAACCCAATAACTTCTATACCCCACGAGCCCGAAACCCCAGGATTTTTCCAAACAAACCCAATGAGATGGTATGAGAATTAGCGGCGGAGATAAATGCTTTAGAGACGAAACTTGAGAAATTCTCAGACTACTTGTACAAACAACAAGCCGATTCGATCATGTGGTGAATTGTGTTGTTGATTATTAATTAATATGTATTTTATTAGCTATAACAATTGGCAAATACATAATTATTAATGTAATTACTTTGAAGACTGTGAAAGAGTTACGTGTATTTGTTTGTATAATTTTGTATGCCGCCGACTTTCTGGATAAGTGCCATAAAATTGTCGTCCAAATCACCGATAGGTACTCACTGAATTTCTCTAAAGTTATTTTCTCCGTGGCACACTGCAATCATAATTTTAGTAAGCACTCGACTGATTTGGTTTATTTAAGTTAATGATAAATAAAAGACACAAATTTCAATATGCAATATTATTTTCAAAAGAACATTCAAAAATTGGTCCTAAATTTAAAACATTGTTAACAATGGCTCTGGAATGTTGCTATAATATTTCAACTGCGATTGTTTACAGAGAGCTGCATCTGTCACTCAAACACAAACTAGTCTGGTATGCGTCCTCTATCTAATCCACACAACAAATATCTTCATCCAGAACATCATAAAGTTGTTTAACAACACTTGTATATTTACAGTACTCGATACAGGAAATGTTCTTGAATTTCAAATTAATGTCACACATTTACAAAATAGTAAAAAATTCAAACCAACAACAGCCTAATTCCAGAATCCCTCAAAACGCCCACTAAATGATACCATGAGATCCTTAACAATAACAATAATCTATTTGTAATAATTGATACTATATTATCTATTGACCGTTGAGACCAACATCACAGTACAACTACTATTTATCTTAGGTACAGGAATGGACTTATATTATTCTTACATTATATTAATTTACATTTGCACTATGATAAAATAATAATTCTGATTGCTACAAGGCGGCATGCCGACTTTACTGAAAACCATTCATGGAAGCATCAACTTAGCCAGTAATGTAAATGGAAGTCGAGAACAAAATCTATAAACACATTTTGTAATCAAATAGTTACCAAGGGTCTTCTACATACAAGTATCTTTCAGCACTGCGTAAATTAAATATGTATCATCGACACTACAAGATAACCGATAATACTGAATGAAGTAAGATGGTAAGTGCGCAATGCTGAAGCTACTGACTTGTAGCAGAACCCTCAAATATGAAATCCTATTGCCCCAGTTTGTCAATAATAGCGGTCAATATCAAGAACGTCACTTAGTTATTAGTATCTTTTAGTTCTGTTTTTTTTAATTTACTTAGGACTTTGTCTATTTAACCATTATCTGTGTCATTACTTCATCGGTAGGAACCAACGCATAAGGTAAGTCCCTATCTGACTACCGTAACTTCATCTTTTTAAATAGAAGTTGCAGATGTTTAATAGGGGTTTGACTCTATTTTGTAGCCCTAATAATATTATTTGTTTTTACACGTTTACTTATGTGAATTGATGTTATATTATCCTAAACATTAAAATAAAATGTTTTATCACTTGATTAAAAACACCCAATCACCCTGGTCACCAGCTATTGTGACGTCAATAGTGCGTAAACAAGTTGTTATTAGGAAGCGCTGAGAAATATTTACTAGCGGTTAATCCAACAGGAATCACGTGGTCCTCATGACGGTAGAGAGAGGTAGAATCTGCAGTTTACCATTACAATTTAAAACACTACAAAAATGCGTAAGCGCTTTCGTACCTACAATCGAAACAAATAAACAAAAGTCCTCAGTAACTTACCAAACTACATTTCTGGTTTCAAAGTCAAATACCTTATTTGTACACCCTGATCAATTTAGTTTTAGGAAATGTTATCAACATAACTGTGTATTCCGATGATTCTTAGGCAACGAGAAAAAATAACAAATAACAAAGTAAAGTTCTTGAATATGGCCACTATTCTCTTAAATAAAATCAATAACAAGTAAATAAAATAGTGTCTTTTGTGCATTTCTTCTTATAACTATTAAAATTTGCAATAAATATACATTATTCTACTTTGCAGCTAAATTTTAAAACCAACAATATCTTAGAAAATAGAATGCCAGTTTTCACATAATCAGATGCTATGGTCGCATTCTGTCACTAATACTAAAAGGAAACTTTCTAAAATTAAAATATTTACAAAGTCCTAACTTCTTTTTTCGCTACAAATACTACGAAGTTGGATTACACAATAAATAGTCTACAAAACAATGTGGTCCAAAAGGTAAGAGATATCGAAAGGTTTGTTTAATTTACGCTTACTAACATGAAAATGCTGCAAGCCGCTTTTCTTTTCTGGCCATTTTAAATTCATAGAACTTTGGTCATTACTTTTATATGTATTGGTCACAATATCCATTGTTATGTTATGAAAACACACAATACAATGATAACATTTAGCTAGACTGATCCAAACGTGTCAAAATGTAATTGACTAAAAGACGTCAAATACTTTTCGACTGGCTAAGCTCGGACTTGTCCGAGGGCTAATTACAGTAAAGAAGAACAATAAATATTACCTAGAGAATATCGTTCAAAAACGAGTTATCTAAGGAGTTGAGTAGTTCCTGCGCAGTGAGATTGCTGGCTTCCGTCGAGGGCAGGTTGTCGAGGAAGTCAAGGTTGAAGTCGGCAGTGTGGCCCGCGAAGGAAGACGAGTGGAGGGAGGGGAAGGAATGTTGCTGCGAGGGGGGATTCTGCGTCTGCATGGGGCCGCCCTGGCCCATCATGCCTTGCATGGACGAGTTCTGAGCGTGCATAGGCGCACCCCCCATGCTTCCCATCCCGCTCTGCATGGACATACTCTGCGACTGACTCATGTGAATGTTCGGCATCTGTAAACAACGGCCATCTTATTGTCTTTCACTTTGAATAAACAATACATGTATTGAAAGAGAATTAATAATACCTGTCCTTGCACATTCATCATCTGATTCTGTTGCATAATGAGATGTGACATTGACGACTGTTGTTGGTTTGAGGCCCTGAAATAAATAATTTTGGTTAACAATAGGTATTGTTGTAACTTATTGTGGAAAGCGAAGGCTATGATATCATCATAGTCTATGTTGATTAACCAAAAACTTAAGCATTTGTTAGAGTACCTTTGTTGCTGCTGTTGTTGCTGATGCTGTTGCATCAATTGCTGTTGCTGCTGCAACCGAGCTTGCTGCAACTGCATCTGCTGCTGTTGCGACATGCCACCGCCCATTCCACCCATACCGAAACCTGCAACAAATCATTTATTATTAGAACATTTTTACATAAACATCAAGAATGATGTTCCTAGATTAGTCGCGAAAATGTAGGTACGTTAAATTAAGAACAGGAAAGCTATCGACTTCAACACAAAATTATTACAGGTGAAGTTGAAGTTATGTATATTTAGATCAGAAAATAACAGAAAAGTTCGTTAATATTTCATTAATAGCGACGAATATTTACTGTCCTACAGTGAATGTTCATAGTAATGACAACCTGCCTGACTACTAAACTGCTGTAAAATTTTCACTGTCACTTGACATTGACATTACGACCTCAAATTACATTACAGTAGCCATAAAATACCTTGGTGATGATGCGGGAACTGCTGCCTCGTCTGCTGCTGCTGCTGCATGAGCACGTGTCGCCACTCAGGCGCGTACTGGCGCTGCGGGTGCGCGAAGGGGCGCGGGGCGGGCCCGGGGGGTCGCCGCGCCCCCACGCCCCCGACCCCCCCTACGCCCCCGACGCCCCCCACGAACCTCGCCTTGTATTCAGGCGGGGGCGGTCGCATTTGTTGCTGCTGCTGCGCTCGAAGCATTTGCTGCTGCTGTTGTTGCAGCATTTTAGCTTGCTGCTCGCGAGTTATGCCGGCTGCTGCGACGCCTGTGAAAGATGTGGTATTGTAGAGTAGAAATAAAAAAGTTGTCTGTTTATATCCCATCATCAGATATTTTTATTCTTTTACAGATACTTAATGATGAAAACACAGTTAGTTTTTGTTGTGTAATTAAAATTTTAGGATTACCTAGTAGGTAAATAAATCCTGTTCGAATTATTCATCAGATATTTTATTTTTTACTGAAATAATCTGGATACGTAATGATGAGGTAACGCGCAGTAAGACTTTGTTTGTAATTAAAATTTTAGGATTCTTATATCTTGTTCGAATTATTCTGCTTCAAGAATCACTTATATGTATAGTCAGACAGATTTAATAATATTTTATTTTTGCCCTTGAACTTCTACCATCTTTTAAAACGAGGCTAGATATAGTTTGAGATGACCTTGAGATGCAAGACTAATAACAGTTTTACTGTTGAGTTGTCATTTTGAGTCAACCTTCTGCAGGTATACAATAACGCTAGACCTTGACTAGACAGAGTACACCCGTTGAGTCAATAACTCATTAAACTTTAAGTACGCATTTTTAAATAATATGTCTAACTGATTTTAGCTCTTCAAGTCAGCTGTCGAACAAGGGTCTCATATGCGCCGAAACGAAACATGATCACGGAAATTGAATTGAATAGGTATGTCCAAAAACATACTTGGTTAGTACATGCCCAAATTTTACAGAACTTAGCATTCCACACGTAACAGGTTGCAAGCCCATCTCTGCTATTTGAAAGATAAATGGTTTCCTCTCGATGTGTTCCATATTATTTTTATCGATATAAAAAATACATTGATGCAAGGCCGGGATTCGAACACAACCTTCGAACTCTCCATACTCAGTCAACACGGTTCCAAATCCAACGTGAAAAAAAAACCAGTTGACACAACGATGAACATCAGCCCCCTGATTGTGTACACTTGTCTCGGATTGTATCCAATGTTCAAATCCAATCCATGTTGTATCAAAGAAAAAATCACAGTAAATCGCGAAAACAACTGTCAATTATGACAGAACTAAGTAAGTTACTTACTAATTTTAATCAGCGTTAAATCTGACAGTTATTTTTGCTTTGATACAATCCGAGACAAGTGTACACAATCTAAGGGCAGAGCATTTGATAGCAATAAGAGTGTAATGCGTGGCTATCACGGTATATGGTAATTATAATTACCGAGTGGCGCCTGCCCCGGACCCGCGCTCGGCGCGGCCGGCCGGGGACGCATCGCCTGGAAGTTGATACTCTGCGACTGCGACACTGAATACGTATCGCATCCATTGCCACCTGAAATGAACGATAAAGAAATTAAAAAAAAATAAAATAGTTTGTTCGTAAGGGCAAGTGGCCAACTCTGGTGACTGAGTTTTTAGGCCGCCTAAAGGCCTCCGTCATGGCTTAACGACTTTAAAAGCCGCGACCGACAATTTAACGTGCCCTCCGAAGCACGGAAGCGCTCAGCTGATAATGCCACTTGCGGTCACCCATCCAAGTTGTGACGCTCAGAACGTTGCTTAACTTCGACGTTCTATCAAGAACGTCTTAGCAAGCTTCGCCACGAGCGCTTCTTTTTTTAGTAACTAAGTTCTAGAAAATCTTTTTTCTAATATACCTACTTAACTTTCGATTTTGTATTGTACACACCTTTTACTTCTTTTTTATATTATGCTTAACGACGGACGAAGCGAAGAAACGATTGGACCGATGTGTATGCAGTTTGCATACACAACGGTCCACTCGTTTAAAAGCTACGGTGCCACGCAGACAGACACACAGACACAAAAACAGATACACATAGCGGTCAAATTTATAACACCCCTTTTTGTGTCGGGCGATTAAAATTAATGGCAAAATTTCATCAAATGCAAATTCTTATCAAAACTTTTGTTTTCGACGGAATAAGCGAAATCTATCAATCGCGTCCTTCGTCCAGCAGCGCGATGGGCTGACGTGATGTGACGGCATCCGTTGCGGGCCGGACTTGAGGAGGCGAGCAAAGGACCGTTGAGATTGGCACACGCAAAATATCCAGCTGTGGGTGAAGTCAAACTGCGGATGATGATGATAAAGCGTATTTTAATTTAACACTTTAGAACTCAAAACTAATGAATATTTGAGTGTGCATAACGCGAGAATGTCTGGACCAAATCAGCTTACTTTTTCTTAAATATTCGTTATAGCCCGATGAAGGTTTTTATAAAGAGATAAATTTAAAAAATGCATAGAACATCGTAAAATCATTTTTTTATTCAATTCAAGCTGAGTGTTTAGGCAGAATGTCAGTCGGGACAGCTATGTATGATAAAAACAATCCTACTCTGTAAATGTGAAAGTTTGTTGACGTAAACTAGAATTAAAGACTTTATTTAGTAATCTTTACGTAAACTACATGGCTGCCAAGTCTTACCGAAACATCACAAATTCAGAAGTAGAAAAGTCTTTTGCCCAGTGCAGTTAACGCCAGTTTACCGTAGTATTGGACTGTCCTCGATACCGAGTCAAGTATCACAAATGTATAAAAATCCAGTGCAGTGCCGCTCCCGGTAACTTGCATGAACTAAAAATTCTATACATTTAGAAAACTAGTCTCAAACAGAACGGAAAAGACTATCCCTCTTCTTTTGAGTGTACATGCATTTATATGGTACTCTGCGGTAACACATATCTATTAGTCTCTCAACTATCAGAGATTGGCCAATGGTCTACTATTCTTACTCGAAGATCTTGAGTAAAACGATCAGCAGTACAGTATGCAATAAAGAGCATGGTGAATGTGCAATTTTTCAATTAAAATTCCTGGTAGAGAAGTGTTTTACTCATTCATTTCGCAACAATTTCATCTGAAATAGCCCTTGAAATAGAATTTTCATTGAAGGCATGCGTAATAGGTGGATGCAATAAACACGTCAATCTAATGTCGTCCAAGCAGGCGGTCGGGCGGCCGAGGCGCATTCTCACAGAGCGTCAACCTCAGCCACCCTCCCCTCATAGCGCACAGCGCGCCCGGTGCCCAGTGCCAGTGCCCGGCTGCTGCTCACACCTCTACATGCACTACCTAATGCAACGGACTAAAGATTTCATTACTCTGTCATTACTGCGCTGAGCGAGCATATTAACACGTACATTGTACCGCTACTGTTATGAAAAGCCAGCCCGGCACGCGATGCTTTGTCATAAACATAAACCGATGTTAGGAAAGTTGAAAACCAGTAATCAAGTAATCACATATTTGGGATAGCAATAGTGAGATATCATACATTCGTACAATTATAATAGTAGCGACTAGCGATCTCGGGTCGGATATTGCGTCATCAATACGATGGCGGCGCGCGTTATTTGCATGACTACAGACGGGCGTCTCGCTTCGACACGTATGAGAAAGCGATAACAGGAATAAATTCAAGTGTTGATAATCCAATTCACTAACCCCAGCCCACACTAAGTATATTTTTACCCACAGCTTAGAATGTAAAGAATAGATGAAGCTAACGCAATGCAAGTGATTCCATTGCGCAAAACAAAGTCACGATGATACGTAATGGTGATTGCGAAAAAGCGAAGAATAGAGCGCTTAGATAACCTCGAATAGGGCTGGTTTCCATGGTGGTATTTCGCTACCGCAATAGGCAATTTCACGGTTACCATTTGACATGACAATTGCCAATACATTGCTAGCTAAATGTTGGCTAACCTGTTGGGTTGGGAATGAAAACTGATGTAGAGAAATAAGCAATTGATGTCGTGTTTTGTTACCTTGATGGTGTTGAGGCGAGGGCGTGCCCTGGTGCTGGAAGTTAGCATACATGCCCTGCTGGGCCGCCACCGACACGTGCCCGGCGCCCGCGCTGCTCACCTGCATGTGCTGCGCCGCTGACACCTGACAACACAGACACAACGTTACACATAAACCTTCTTCTTCTTTTTTCGGTGCCTCTCCATTACTGAAGGTTAGCTGTCCATCTTGCTAAATTTTTCTTTGTCTAGTGCTAGCCTAAACAGATCTGTTACTTTCTTTACTCCTGTCCACTGTCTAATGTTGCGAAGCCATGATGTTTTACGTCTTCCAAGTTCCAACCACTCTTTTGCTAGGTATACTTACATATAAACCGGACCATCTATTTAAATTTGATGATTTAGCAACGATATTGAATTTTTTTGTGGCCGAAACGCATAGGCTTGATAAGAATATATCTATAGAAGGTATGTCTAATTGTCTGTATGTAACAATTTATGTTGCAAAGATTCGTGATTGCTTGGCCGAATCGAGTAAGAATAGACGTGTCGAAAAGATGTGATTGCTGCTAAAGAGAAAGTGCTTTGGCGATTAAACCATTTTTGGACAACACTGAGCAATAGTGTGGATCTGAGGTCTTTATCTCTTAATTACCTTATTATGCTTGAATAACTAGAATGTAGTTACGAGCCAGCATCGCCCTATTTAAATCTAATGCTCACAGGCTTCTTTCAATAATTCCTCATCATTCAAAAAGTTAATTGTATGGAAGTCCAAACTTTACCAAAACATAAAATATTTCCTTTTCTAGTTCTTTTAAGATGATTGAAAATGTAAGTATAGATGTCTTTACTAACATTACAACAATGTTGATAGTTAGATAAAACCACAATTGATGTAGATTGCTGATTACAATTTCGATATGCATGATACAATCGAAGTTCATTACACATTTTAGAATTCATATCAGAGCTCAACGAATACGGAAAGAAGTCACATAAAACAATACTAACTGGATATTTTTTCAACATTCATTTACGTAATCATCACGTACGAATGTGTTTCAAACCTGTATTTGTGGTCAATTAAAATATTTGCCTCTCTTGATAAACCTACTCTGTTGAATTTTATTTAGCGTTAGATTAAAAGTTCCTTGAATTAACAACATTTTAAATTGATCCAAGAGGTGGTCTCAGTGTACAAATGTCTTGGACAAATGATTTTCATTATAACTAAAATCCAATAGACTTATTCACTAGTAAGATATGCCGATGTTAACATTGTTTTGTGCACACATACAATGACATAGTCACAAACATAAGGTGGTGACAGCTGCCACTTGTCCAGAGAAGCGAGCAGTGAGTACATCATCGCTCGACGCACCACAAACCTGTTTCGGGACACGGCCGTCCGTATGATTTTTGTTACTCTACTCTGAATAAAATAGCGAGCTAAACTCGCTAAACTGTATGCCACACCATTGTTGGGCCAGACGATCTAACGGCATCTCTTATCCATCGGTAGATCGTTTCTTTTTTAACGTCCCAAGGATTGTTATCATTGTAGCAGGTAGGCTACAACTCTTGCGACAAAAGTGGGAAAATGTAAAAATATCCAATTTGAATAATTGTGTTATGTAAGGTAGGTAATGGAATTTGACTGCTGGATCGGTTCGATATATTCTCATGTTATGTGAATCGTACAGACTTAGTTTTCGATTTTATATTCAATATTTCGGTATGTTTATTCTCGCTAGAGATTTTACGTTATCGTCGTAATTGGTAACACCCTTTGCCCTGTCCTCAGAGTAGGGGAATCGACCGTGTCGACAGCACCCTACCTACACAGCCCACGCGATGTTCGAACGAACTAGAAGTATAATTCAGTAAGTTGGTACCTACATGTAGATACAATGCAATACCTACCCTACCCATACTGCTACAAAAAGTTGACCTTTGAAAACATTTACTTTGGGATGACGAAGGAAAGCGCCCACGCTTTTGATTAAAGGTCCTCTACCTTGTGAAAGCTCTCTCCCCTTTTTATCAATCATTTTATCAGGCAAATTACGGAAGGTACCTAAACATATAAATCTGGGCGCTATTAGCAGAAATGCGTAACTAATTAAAATAACTGGGATATGTGCTATATGTAGCGCACAAACGAAGTTGCGTTTACGAGTAGCGTAACAAAGGATCCAAAACGCATGCGAAAAAATATTATTGCCAGATTATTTTGGTATCGGCGCCTGCAGAAGCCTTATAGTATCAAAGAGCTTTTAGAAAATTTACTGACTCATTTATTTCATGATTTTTAAATTATTAGATGGTACTGCAATTTAGAGAAACAAATTTATAACGAAAAACTGTTTGCTGTGCAACGTAGTGTGATAATTACGATAGTGAATCAAATGTTAACAGAGCGTAGGTAACATGTTTAAAACATAAGTGGTGTTACTGATTTAATTAGGGAGAGCTGAATCTTGGGGTAGAGGACACGTGGCCGATCCCAGATACAGGAAGCAATCGGCTCCGTACTCTTTTTATTTCATTCATGAACGTACTGTGGTGTCATCGGCCGGCTATGGCGCCTTTCTAACTAATTCCAACTCATTTTGATTTTATTCACATTGATCAGTATTCCTTTGTAAGTCTATTATCTTTTGATATTGTTTTCACAACATTATATTTGCCAGTATAGAACAAGTCGTATTATATGTTTTGTATACAACGCATAAACGATTTTACATGATTTGGATTCAAATAGAGTTGATATGAAACATAGCTAACATGCATTTATTGATTGCATGTAGACGTTTTCTGTTAAACTTTGCTTCGATGTATAAAGTATAACGCTATGATCCTTGTTTACTGAGGCATTTGTCTCAACATGTGGCTACCGTACCGATACATACATCTGCTTATTCGCGATATATTAACACGCACGTGTTTTATAACGCAAGAAACATGTGCACCTAGTGCCTCTACTTACATACTCCAACCAACGGTGATTTCCTAAAGATACCCTATAGAGTTGCGCTAAATTTACCACCAAGAACATGACTTTACTTGAATTAAATAGTGAACACATACATGCTTTTCCGAATTTGAGTTCTACAACTAGGGATTTAGAGCTGAATATTAATCACAGATAGACTCGAAAGCTCGAACAGAGGTCCCAAAGCTTCATATTGAACGGGCTCATCTGAAATACTTATATGGTGGATAAAATCTCTCGTAACTTTAGATTTGCTGTCAACTAGTTAAGTACATCATCATCATTCAGGCGAAAAGACAGACTTCATTTTCGAAGGAGAACAATTTCCTGCCCTTTTGAGGTGCATTTCTGTTAATAACTCCGAAGATCCTCGTCAGTTCTTCACAAATTTTTATGGGACCAATTCAGGAGTATATTCTTTCAAACAAAAAAAATACCCACATAAAACTTTGACACCGCCTATTTGTACTAAAGTTATTTAGAATTGATAAAATACCTATATACGATCAATAATTAAAGTAATTTAATTGATCAATACATTAATTAACTAACATCTATCTAACGACCTAGACTTAGGTCAATAGGTACTTCCTATTCAGACCATGTTATATTACAATCATTTTTCCGTAAACAAAGACTTCGTAATAATTCTACTTATACCACTTCCTTTAAAATTTACTTACTATTACTAATTTACAGTATTTTGTTACATTTTCTTTCTTTGGAATGTTTTCGAACTTGTATTTAAGCGGCCTCTAGCTAGACTATTGTCAACCATAAAAAAATAAACATTTCGCCGGAATCCTTATGTGATTGTGATAAGCGTGCTATTTCCTTGAATACCTGTTGATATTTGTATTAATATTCGGCAGTTCGAACTATTAAAATATTTGTCGTTGGTAATTGAAACCTAACTAAGGGTGATATAGTATAATTTTGTAAAATTTCGTTCGTGTCTAAAAAGTTGTTTTGTGTTTATGCGCATAGGGAGCGTGTTACAATGCAGTGTGGAGTCGCGTCGGTCGAGACGCGAGGTGAGTAGAAGCGAGCGGAGCAGACGTCACACACCGAGGGAAGCACTTACAAGTACCCGCCATCGCTAGTACGGGCAGCGCGCGCACACTCTGCCCGGTCGATAATACACCCAGACTCTTATGTTTTTATGTCCTTTTACGTCACGAATTGCCCCATAAACTTCTAATGCTAATAGCAACAATTAAATGCTTCTCGAATGTCAACTTAATTAAAACATTGTTTTGTTTGCAAAACTGCGATGATGTAACAATTTTTATAAATTCTTACATAAGTAAGTGCTGCGGCGCGCGCGGCATAAAATATTCAAGTCAGATCAGTCAAGTTGGCAAAGTACTCGTAGGTAGGTGGGCGGTCCCAGGTTCAAATCCCGTATCTTATATTTTGCCTGATTTAATTAATGATTATTGAACAAGATGACAGATGTTAGAACGTATTATAAAACATGGGATTCGACTAAAGTAGTATCGTAAATAATGAAGTGCTAACGAGGATACTAGGTATACTGAAATAATGTGGGTTGATAAGTAAATAATCCACGAATAATCATAAAAATTTTTCTAACTACCTAATATTTTATATGTAAGTCCGAGCAAATCGAACTAAAGTAGGCTATAGTTTATGTAAATATGTACATATTTTTAGAGCAGTAATTGTGCTTTGTTGTGTAGTTTAGTCAGTTCGCAATTAATTGTTAAAAAATGCATGAGTTTAATAAGTGACCACCAGCACCAGCTGCTTTCGTGTTTCGCTGCTGAGAACACGTTAAATTGTCTGTACCAGCTATACAAGTTGTTAAGCCATGACGATGACCATGGGGCGGCTTAAAAAGACTGTCACCGGAGTTGGCCATTAGTTCATCCGACTTATATGTACTTTATCTACAATTTGGGAATTTAATGAAGGTTCGTGATAATGCGAATCCTTTTCTGAATTCTCAGACCTATAATTATCGTTACATGTTCTCGATGTAAATGTGTGTCGTAAGAAAATAGATGACTTCATTAATTAGCAAATCATCGACATTTGGTGAATTGTGTTATGTGTATCAAATGTAATGAATGAGGCTGAAATAACTTATAAACTCGATTTAAGTAGGTAGATACCTTAACAAAAATATTTCGATAATCCGGAAAATTTTCATCTGACTCGTGATTCGATCACTCTTCGTGTCGCACCGGAGTCATAGAACCTAAGAAACATCTATCTAGTAGTAAAGAAGAGTCGTACCTGTAGATTGTGATGCGGCTGGCTGAGATGCATCTGCTGGTGCTGCGACATATGCAGGTGGTCGAGGGAAGTGGGCGGCGGCGCGCGCGGCCGGTAAGGCCCATAGCCGCGGAAGCGCCATTCTCCCGCCGCTTGCTGATGCTGCTCCGCCATATGCTTCAGCGTCTGAGCCGCGGGGGACATCTCCCCGCCCGCACCGTAACCCCGCACCCCCTCCCCCTCCGCCGGCTCCATCCCCGCACTTCCATTCATCTTTCCCCCATCCAGATCGAAGTCTATAAGCTCCGGGTACTCCGATATCTCCGTGATGAGATCCTCGAAGGTATCGTCGCCGTCGTCCTCCCCGATGAGCTCGGCGAGTCCGGGGAAGGCGGAGTCCCGCTCGAGCGCGGCGGCGCACTCGTCCAGGCCGTACTCGTCATCTGCGACCTCGGACTTGCACTCGGCCTTGCACTCGCGCTCGATGTCGAGCGGCGTGGGCGCGCGCGGCGGCGGCGCGGCGGGCGGCGGAGAGTTGGACGTCTTCACGGCGTTGGCGAGCGCCTTCACCGTCACGTTGGTGGATATCTGCTGCGGCTGCGAGTCGGCCGCGGAGGTCGTGAACTCCAGCTGCTGCACGATCTCCACCGAGAACTTGGTGAGCGCCTCTCCGCCCACGCCTCCGCCGGCGCCGCCTCCGCAGTGCAATTTCGACGGAGGCTCGTAGTCCCCGCATCCGAATTTTTGTTGCTGTAAAAAAATGCGATTATAGTGTGATATTCTATGAGACACGTATTTTATACTTTAGCTCGACTTCGATGACTGAGATTCATCAGCAAAGAAGGCAGCCTTTTTTAAATGGCACTTATAGTTAAAAATTTGATGTCGATTTGCCGATGTCCTTTTCATAAAATGAAATGATACGTATTATTGTATAAATTAGGTATTGTTATAACTTTTCCTCTTTGGCTCTAGTATGTTTTGTTTCGAAACGACTTGTTTTATTCTGTAGTAATGATAACACATTCCCGATATACATTATGTAAATGGCTTATTCATGCGTTCAGTTCAGATATGACGTGACCAGATCGCGATAGGCTTTCATTAATTTGCGCTTACTTTCTAGATGAGAAGATAAATACAAAAGGAGTGTCTAATACGAGGATTCTACGAAAAATATCTATTTATCTATTTAATCAGCCGGTAACACCCACTGCTGGGTAAATCACGAAAAATATACCTATTTCAAACAAACTACGTTAAAAGTTTTATACATATACAAATTATACAATATAAAAATTTTTATGTCAAAAAAGTTATATGTGATATCCCATGAGGGTAGACAGTACCACACGGATCTCAACTGCACTCTCTTTTTAAACATTAATATGTAAAAAGAGAAATTGGCCAATAGACCCTTAGAATAATTTTCCACATTTCTCAAAATTTTACGTAGGCTTCCCAAAATGGCATAGTGATTTTAAAACGAACGTTACTGTACAGTCAGTCAATTACATGATTGATTTTGATTAAGCAAAACGTATTCTAAGAAAGTATGAAAAAAAACTACATTTCAGTCTACATTTCAAAAACTTATCTTATACCTAGTTAGCATAAAATAGATAATAATAATCTCAAATTACCTAGAATGCATTTTGATGAATTTTTAAATATTGATATTGTAGATAATATTTGACGCTCGCTCGAGTTAAGTAATATTTTGATACTATTACAATATGGGTCACTCATAATTATCAATACCAAAGCATGCACCTATGCCTATAGGTAACTTAACGCAATTTAACCATTGTCACGGAATTATAGTTCTAGCCATGGTCATGCGCCTGCGCCTATACGAGATAACATTTGTCCGTCATTCACTGTGAAAACGCGTATATTAATTACTTAGCCATTGATACTTACAAGTTAGACCAAGATCATGCCGTTTAAATTATAATGAGGTTCCAACCATGTATGTATTGTATAGCCTAGTAAGAAGTATCATCCAAGATTATCATAATAATACGAAACATTCAAGTTCGATCGATGCAAAGTCTAGCTAGTCTGATAAATACAGTACTTTTATAGGTACTAAGGCAGGCACATAATAAATATAGGTTATAATTAGTGAGCTCCTTCAAAAACAATATAAAATCCAGACTATTACGTTTCCAAATGATAAAATGTGTCAGAAAACTGCGCAGGAGGCGTTCGGAGGTCGTCTCGGTGAGCGGCGCGAGACAATGCGAGGCGCTCGTTGTGAAACAAGCGCAGTTTACACAACCACCACCGGCACACCGCACCGGTCCGCCCTACCATACACCTCTACATGATCTAGCGCAGGTAAAAGTAGTCCTAGGAAGCTAGCAGAAGAACGCTCTATCTGAATCATGTAACGGATACCTATCGCACATTGGTAGGAGATCAGCACTGAATCCATAATCACAATTCACTGCCGCGGACATCTTTCCGGGATTTCTACTTTCTATTCGAGGCTTCGACGACACTACCTTTATTTACGATCTTTGATTAGGTAAACGACCCAGAAGGGTATTGTTTTGCTTGAATTGTTATTTTAAATTATGTATAATAGATGATTTCGAATAATAAACGAACAGAACTGCAATAAACAAATTACTTTATGTGACGCACACTCGCAACTCCCATAAGACAGAAGGTCACTCAGCCCTTTCTAACCTCTGCAACAGTGTAAATGTTGCAATTTCCTGACGATTTATAGTAACGGACAATGCGCTAGCTGCTAGCCAGGTACCTACTCGTATTATTGTTAGCACTGTAAGTAATTACAAGTCGCATGTCGCGTGCGGAGCTAAGAGCCGCGATGAGGCACGGGAAGCGAAGCCAGAGGGTCAAGTCAATTGACGTCGAACAACATCCGCCGAGGCGAGTCGCCATTACATCCAGCACGTGCTATACTTTCATAATTACTATTAGAAAATGTTTTTTCCATGAAAAGACAATAGGTAACATTAAGGTAACCTTTTAAATATTCACGACTTCATACGAAAATTACGTTATCCATATCTGGGGCTGCTTGATGTCGACAGGAGACTTCTGTTTTTGTTTACGTGCGCATAAATGTAAATGTCCTTCGAGCCAGATGTTATCATACTATCAAAAAATTTAAATCTGGTGTCAGGGAACTTTTGCTGGAGGGATGCTTTTATTCGGTAGATGACTTTTTAAAGCGTTAGGTATTTTATTGACTTTTGACTGTTTTTCGTTCGATTGATTATAAGTAATTAGGTATTATTATTTTTTTTTTTCTTTAAGTAGTATTGATTTAATTTTAATTATCATGTGTTTTGTTTGATATTTGTATAATTTTATTTGTCTATGTTTAGGTTAAGTTTATTTCAAATACAATGTAAAAATTGTTTATGAATAAATAATTGAATTGAATTGAATTACTCCTAGAACCAGCTATTGAGGCCAAGTTGATATGTCAGTCAGTTAGTCACCCTACAGTTTCTAAACTCACATAGATATAGCTTGATACAAGCTCTGCAATGCGGGTTACATAATGTAGCTGCGAGTAGCTGTGTTCAAGGTAGAGCGAGATCTCATTTTGGTCACCCTCTCTAGAGAAAGGAAAGTTATTCATGAATTTGCCGTTTTAAGTAGTGGTCCTGGGATAGCATCTTGACTCTAAACTGTGTAAGTTTACTAGTTGTTTTTGTTCCTCATCTCATACGTAGACTACTAAGAAATGTTTTGTTTATGAAAGATACAAAATAGGTGGTAAAATTAAAGCGATAAATAGGGAATAGTTTCGGTAAGTAAATAATATAAACTTGTTAGTATTTCAACTGTTATCTTTACTAAATACAATGAAAAATTCTGCTTGCACTATGTCCACCGTTTGTATTCAAAGACATAAAAACGGAATAAAGTAGGTAAGTACCTTTAACTCTATGCATAAAGTTATGTCACTGACTATTAAAATATCTTGCCATAATTATCCACTATTCTTACACGTGTAAGATCTGTAAGCACGTGACGATGTGAAACAAACAAGGAAGGATTCTAACATTAGGCGAAGTACAACAATAGGCCACGTGATACTGCATCTGTAATCAACACCCTGCAGTTACTGTCCTTGCGACTTGCACTCGACTAATGAGTGACATTGTGTGATTTTCCTGATAAATAAGATGTACTTACTACGTATTTCGTAGAACGTATTATGCATATAATGGTACCTTCAATCATACAACTTTACCTCAGTATGCAGTGGTTTGTAAGAATAAAGTAATTGGACAAAACTGAACTGACCATCATAGCTTGCTTGCAATCGATATTGTGATCAACTGTAGATGAAAATGATCAGAATAAGTAAGGTACTCACCACATGGACGACGCTGCTATGAAGATTGCCGCTGATCGCCGGCAGATCAGGCTTGCGTTCGGTCTTTTTCACCTGCCGCTTGGCCTTGCCTTCCAGGAACCTCTTCTGGAGAGCACTTGTCTCCAGATTCTGCTGTTCGCAGGCACCGGTGAATGACTGATCGAACCTTGGCACGCACTCCGACTGCCGACGCCGATAGGTTTCTATTCGTCGCCTGTTGGAAAAGTTTACACTTGAAGTTTGGGTTTAGATTTTTAAATCTATCAAGAAGAAAATCCTGTGAATTATCGAACCGTTAACACATGCGGATAAATGTTTAACAGGATTTTCTATATCTTTAATTCATGGTTTAAGCCCTGATCTTCTCTAGGTGAGAGAGTAGCTTGTTACTAGTAGGTAATCTCGTTATACTTTGTAGTCGTCTGTCATCTTAGCCTTGAAGATTGATTGCATCTGATATTTAAAAACATTAACGAACTATAGTTTCTTTATCATATCTGTGGTTTTAATTACACCATTTAATAAAAAAAATCAGGCTGTTGTGTTCAATCTTACTCAGCTCAAATCTTATAGTCGTGATGAGTCTGTATTTAAGATACTGGTTATTGTTGTATCAGATGTTATAGAATACTCTTATTTGTTATGATTGCCAAATACATTTATGGTGCCAGCCATCTAGCTAGATGATATCTTGACGAACATAATACAATGAATCATCGTGATAAAATTATTTATTTGGAACACCTGGGTTGTGATATCTATAATCCAATTTGCAAGAGTTCTGATTTTGCCTTCCCATAATTCGTATCAGAAGTAATTTGTATGCGGCCGCTTGCATTCGTGATATGGTGGCAAGTAAACAATCTATATTCTATACTAATATTGAAATTTATGGAAAGATTTGTATTTTTGTATGTAAAGAATAAACTCAAAAACTATTGGACCGATTTCAAAAATTCTTTCACCATTGGAAAGCTACATTATCACCGAGTAACATAGACCATATTTTATCTCGGTATTCCCACGGGAACTACGCAGGTGAAACCGCGAGGCACTGCTAGTCATTTATAAAACAAGTTGAGGTACAGTGTAGGTAAAACGAACAATATTCTACCGATGCTCAGTCAGCCGCAACTCCCGACCGCGGTCACCTTGACTAAATGTTAATGCGAACTCTGTCTGTCTCATAAAAAAATCATTACGAGCTTTAAATTTTAGTCGCTAACCAAGAATATTTAATTCATACATTAGAAACATGCTATGATATCAAATAAGTAGTAATGACGAGAAAAATAAGCTGTTCTATTCTAACAGCTCTACACAACAAAATTACGCTCATTACTGCGGAGTTCTAATTCAATTAGGTACCTACTTAGTTTTGTAGCGGGATAATTACATATTGGGATTTTCAAGTCTTTGGGAATTACCTACTCTTCGGAACAGGATAGTATTTTCAAGAAAAAGGAATATATAGTACTTTACTTATTATATCAGTCATCTGGTTACCATAACACAAGCATTAAGTAAGCATTTTTTTTAATTAAATGTGTCAGTTGGGAAAAATCAATTTTGTCCGTATCGTCAGCAACTCGGTAGATCTGTAGAAACTACAAACTAGCTAATTAAATTCTAATAGCTACATGTGGCTCTAATCAGCAGTACTGTGTTAGCGCGAGTAGAATACTACGTGTGATCGGTAAGCAAGCAACGCAGCACATAGGCAGACCTATTATGTAATCATTTTGACGTGTGTGCAATGGAATTATGTAATTTGCAGTCATAAGTATACAAATAATTGCATTGTTTAGCTGCAGATATAGTAAATAGAGAAGAAGACTTATTTTTCTGCTTCTAAAGGCTATAGCATCGTAAACTTAAATAAAGAAAATCATGTTTAACATTTCAAAATTCTTTTCGAATTCATTTAACAAGGAATTGGGTCACAATTCTGACATGTTTAGATTGATTTGACATGTTAAAATGAATGAATGTTATTTAATTAAAGTCTTCTCAATTATAAAAATTACACGTTCCGTGCAGAAGTCGTAAAGATATGCAAGGGGAAACAATAATCGAACAACACCGTGTTACAACGTCACAGATAAAGTAGCGGGCGATTTTCAAGTCTTATCAGCTAACTGTAAATTCCGTTTGTGCCGTGATAAAACGTAAAATCACTTTAAGAAACCGCACACAAGTAATAGTACCATGTAGGTATGTTATGTATATGTACTACTCGAAGCTAGATAGGTAGAGTTGAGCGCTACTATAGTGTTGTTCTGTTTCACGCCGAGCCGGGAGAATCTCTCGGTATGTGTATCATGCCGCCCACCACATACAAAATGGATCTTGGCAACAACATTCCAAGGGTATTGAGCTGATTTCGATAATTAATACTAAAACATTATTAAAATTGCACTTCTGTAAGAAGATAATTTTCTTATAAGAGAGGAAATGTGTTCTCAATTTTTCAAAATGAGACTAAGCGGTACCAGATAAAGATTCCACTTTATTGAAACTCTCGACAGAATGAGGCTGGTTGATTTCCTGTGTATACCATGCTTAAATTGATGACATGAAGTTATCCCACGAGTAAACTGGTTAAAAACCAAACGAACTATAATTGAATAGGAGATCTCTAACTCGTTCTTTCGTTCGTAGAGCAAGTGGCCACCTCTAGTGATGGAGTTTTTAGGCCGCCTAAAGGCCTCCGTCATGGCTTAACGACTTTAAAAACCGGGATCGACAATTTTACGTGCCCTCAGAAGCACGGAAGCGCTCAGCTGATAATGCCACTTGCGGTCACCCATCTAAGTAGTGACCGCTCAGAACGTTGCTTCTGCTCTCTAACTCAATGAGGAGATCCAAGTCACAGTGAAATATGAATCACTGTCTACATTTAACCAGTTATAAATGGCTCAAAGTATTTTGATAATGACGTACATAGTTACCTAGGTATAAACTGACCGTATTAGAGAATGAATATTGGAACATGGTACCTATAACGATGGCGCATCACCGCGCAATATGCACTTGTAGGCAATGTGTGTAAACTCGTAGGTGTTTTTGTTTAGTTCATTGACCAGCCGTCGGTTGTCGCGCTACGCAAACAACGCCTTCGATAAGTCCCGATTGTATCATTCTACGAGTATGTCACTGACACCGCTCTGAGGCGCTCGGGGTACGTATGTTTACATGACACATTTTTCTGGAGTTTATTAAAACTGATAGTACTTTATTGTTTTTCAGGCCAGGATTTACTGATAATAATGACTTAACTTGATCTATCCGAGTGGAAAGGAAGATAAAGCTAAAGAACATGACGTCTCTCGTAAGTGTTAATCAGATGAGACCAGTATTAATTCTTCCATTCTGTTAAACAATTATCTTCTTATTCTTATAACAAAATAGATCGGGGCAACAGGTTCTTCTGTTTTAGTCTCATCTATCTATCTACTCCATTCCTAATGTTTTAGGATCATAAAAAAATAAGGTTTTAACGCAAAAAATTAGTTCTGCAAACTATGGATGGACAAAGTTCCTATTAAATGTTTTATTATCAACCAATCGTAACAGCTCTGAGAAGTGTACAGTAAACTAACTCGTTTTCTAACCAATTACTAATACAAATATTGTAAACACAAGTCAAAGTCCTTAATATATTAAGTATTTTATTTAGAAGGTCGTCTCGCCGATCAGGGTGTATCCCTATCCCTACAAATGATCCCATTAACACGAGGGATCCTCCCTCGCTAGACTGCGCCAGCAATATTGATCGCAATAAAGCTAAGCCAGCCACAAGCTACGTTTCTCCTCTATGTAGGAATACGCATACTTTATGCGACACGATGATCTTAGTTTGCAGTTTAGCTAGAAACTAAAAAAATCATTCAATTTCGGTGGACAAAATAATGTGTACTTTCAAGTCTAGGGAATCTTTTCACTCGAATACGAAGTAAAGGAGATTAAGGTAGGCGATAAAATTGTATCAGATTTCCAGTTAGCTGCGGTGCAGTGTAAATAAAACAGCGCGGCCTTATGCACCGCCAACTGGCTATTGAATACCGTTAGCCATACGGCGAGGCTCCGACATAATTTCACTCAGTGCAAATCGCGTTGCATCTAACTCCCCACACAAACTAATATCGATGCTACATAGTGCAACCACACTACCAGACACTACATACACTACAGGGACTAGACTTTTAACCGAGCTCTGTAGGACCCGACGGACGCGGACGGAGCCGGTTTAATTGATTTTTACGTGCTACTTATTCGCTTGATTTCTAGTTGTTTTTGATTTTACGAATATTAGTTGCATATATAAATATATTATTATTCATCAATGATGCACACTGGTTGGCATCCACTGTTAATAAGAGATTATCCAGTGAGACTTTCAATTTAGTCATAATCATAACTTTAGAGTATGTACTTAATTCAATGTTGTATTTCGTTGATAGTATCTTTTTGTATGATAACGTACAATCAAAGCCGTCGAAAAATCAATCGTAAAGATCAGGTGAATCATTCGTTATACTTCATCAAATAAATAAGTGTGTAGAATTTATCGGATGGTTTCCATACGTCGTTATCAATCGTCGTTGGGCAATTTAGACCTGATGGACAATATAATTATCATGTATTTTGGCAGATCATTAGAGGTAGAACATATTGCTTGATGATAAAAGTTTAAGATCACATTATTATGCAATATGACTGTATTTCCTGAATGACGACCTCTGTGGCGCAGTGGGTGAAAGCCCGCCTGAGACGCAGAGGTTGCGGTTTCGATCCCCAATGCAGGACAAATGTTTGTATGATCTGCAAATATTTGTCTCGAGTCTGGGTGATCTCTTTAAGTATAATATCTATTATGTCATCAGGCTCTGTGTGGAATGTCCAAGGATATTTAAGGATATTAAGGTGCCTGTGCGTGAAACCGACGCGCCCGCCGCACGGTGGGTCGAAAATGCAAAAACAGGGATATAGGATTTTTTTATTGAAATTGGTATTTTTTTTTTAACGCCATTAACCTTAATAAAAACTGTTCCATGTCATTTTTTCATAAGACTAATACTTAGCGAGAAAATACCCAATATTCAAAAATAATGTATGGAGCGACAGCTATTATGCCTTTTTTCTACGAACATCTAGCCGACTCAGTCTTGGCACTACCTATAGTTATCTATTCATCTCTCATATAACACCTTAAACGCGTGCATTCACCCGCAACTTTGCCTGATACAAAGCATAGAAAATAGGTATTATTTTCTCGAAAAAACCGTCCAAAGTATTTATTTCTTTGATTATTTTATTTTCGTAGAGTGCGATAGATGAATAGATGAGTAGGTACATAAAGTTGGTGAGCTGGTAAGTCATAAATACAACGTGTTTTTAACAATAGTGGGGTTTAAAGCTAGAATTTATATGAAAGAATGCCGACAAGAGCGTTTTTAAACTCAATTGTTATATAAATTATAAGTTGGACAAACATAGCAGGCATTTCAAATTAAAAATATGCTCAATATTTTATAAAAAAAAAAAAATATTATCATCCGTGAGTGTCTCACAGCTGGACAATGACCTCCCCCCACTCCCTCCAGCAAAAAAATACATAAAAAAAAAAAAATTTGATGCAGGTTGTGTCAATGTTTGATGTAACTAGACTTACATGAAAATAATAATAAAAAAAGCAAAACTGGATGAGTTCTGCAAATTCAATATTGTACTATGAATCGTAAATTTTACTGTGGTGATGTGTCAGGATTTCCCATGTAAAAAATTCTAGTGTGAAACAGGTAACAATAAAATAAAATGTATTAAACAGTACCTATTTTTAGCACAAATTTCGCTTATTATTTACAGAATAATATATTTTGCAGTATTCGACACTTTAATAGTTATACTAGTAGTACCAGTGTCTGCATGTTCCAAATAAGTAATAGTAATACAAATATCTTCAAGATATCAAAGTAGGCAAATGCAGTCAAGTAAATCCAACAACTTTCTCTAATGATGTGCCCTACAGTGAAACTAAGTGAAAACTAATGTCTCCCACAACTTTTACCTAGCATTATCATTTTATAGCATTTTATGTTTAGTGTTTTATCTTTGTTTGAAAATTTTAGGTATGTGTAGAAAATTTTTTTAGATGAAATATCTTCATTCTCACTATCATAAAACCAATCTTAATAGAATAATAATATTTATTTCAATGTTGAACATTGATTAATAAAAAGTATGTGGGCACATAGCATTTTAATTAATGTGAATGAACTCGCATAAATAATAGTACCTATCTAGTTTACTAACAATTTGAATTTTCAGATTTTTCTACTTGAGATTAAACTTGAGATTAAAAATACAGTTACCTTGTAGTAATTACAAAACAGATAAAAATACGCAAATAAAAAAAAAATCTTATAGGAATTGAATAACAGTCTTAGCCTGACAATGCAAAAGAAAGGTTTTGGAATGTATAGAAATTAATATTCTAAGGAAGCAAATGAATAAACTATGTATTTGATCCTTTTAATTTTGTAAATACATTCATAATCCTAGATAGAAAAACACCCAGACCCGAGACAATCAGTTGACACATGAGTAGGCTTACCTCAATCTGTCCACGACCGCTTGTCTCTTGGGGGGCAGGATCATCTCCTCCATGGGCTGCAGCATGTTGGGCGGGTGCTGGGCATGCTGCGCGGGCGAGGCGCCGGGCAGCAGGCCGCCCGCGCCTCCGCCGGGCGGGACCAGGTGCTCCACGGTGCCTGCGCTTCACCTCCGCTCCTTCATCCTCACCACTACCTTCTCCAACAGTCACTCAAGTAATGCACCGCACATAAGATAACAACGTCAAAAAATAATTGCAACTCGTCCTGTCTAGTCTCAATACAAACATTTTGCCACTTTATAAACCTGTAGAGACTTTAGTATTATCTTGTTGGAAAACCTTTGCACGATAAACAACACTTTACAAGATGAATTTGATTTATTTTGCACCAAGAATTTATAAAATGTTTTGATACAAATTCTATGTATGTAACGGCTAAAGATTGTCGAGTTTATCACAGATTAGCGAAGAAAACTGTTGTTGTGAATAAAATTTCGCAACGTACTTGACGCTAGAAATAAACACCAAGATTGTATTCAATTTCATAAAACTTTGTTTTTTACAATTTCCACAGCCGAACTTCGCTAGCCAAACACAGACACTGTCATGTCCGTCTGTCATCCGCTAGTCGCTACTTCTTGCTTCATTTTTTTGAAAGATTTTGTTCTTGCATGACGCTTCCATAATGTTCCAGGTTTATTAAGTTTTGTAGCGTGATTGAGACTGAGAATGCAAAAACCGGCTTAGTCCGAAAGGTTTGGGACATCCCTTTAACTTGCGTAAGCGGAAGTACCAACTTATCAAAATTAAATGAGAGAGTTGGCCACTTACTCATACGAACTTACTTACTTTATTTTTTTCATTCGTTCAAAATGTCATGTCATGACAAACTATCACTCACTGTCATGTCATGTTCATATCCTAAAAAAATCAATGAACGTAGAGAAAACGTAGTGTTTTTATTCTCTTTTTGCGTAGAGAAAAAGCAAAAAAAAAAAACAGAGAAAAACAATCGCACACCGCAACGCAACGCAAGATTGAAGTTTGTGCAACTGTGTATATTTTTATTGAAAAGATTTTATTACGGCAAAACTAAAGTAGTCAGTGTATTATTCTAAACTAGTCGAAATGTCCGCTTTGCGTGCAAAACTTCGTCCTACAACGTATTACGCTAGTAGGTTATTTTTCCAAACTAACATCAGGACCAAATCTTTAGCGGCTAGTAATGCAGCGGCGCAAAAACGATTAGGCAAGTGGATAGAATAATATAAAAGTAATATAATAGTTAGTGATGTAATTTGTGATTCTATCTACACTTATGGTTTTTATCATATCTACTCTTATGGTATTATCTATTGCGGTTTTTCTCTTTATTTGGTGCTTGTTTGCAGATTTTTCGCATCCAAGACTGAACCTTCACCGCTCATTTAGTGCCGCTGCCACAGAGGAAAAACAGAAAGAAACATTAAAAGGTAGCTCTGAGAAGAGAGAATTCCAAGCAGAAACACGGATGTTACTGGATATTGTGGCAAGATCACTCTACTCAGACAAAGAAGTAATAAACTCTTCTATATTTAAAACAGACATTTGTACCATTTATTAGTCTTTGTACCATTTATTTCCATGGGCTGCCAGTGGATAAGGAGAGCACAGGCGCATTAAGAACAAAGCAAGGTTTATACCCAGCTGTGGGAGACATCAGGCTGCAAATGATGATGATCTATTTATTCAGATTGCACCCATCGCTGGGTGACCTCTTCATATGTATCCACTATTATGTTTCCTGTGCTTACTAACATTTTACTATTGTTATTGCACCTACTTATTACAAATTAAAAAAGAAAATGTTTTGTTACTAGAAAAGTTTATTAAATGAAAGAAATATGTTGTAAAAGGTTAAGTACAGTTGGTTTATGTTTATTAGATAAACAATTATTTCAGGTGTTCATCAGAGAGCTGATTTCCAATGCTAGTGATGCTCTAGAGAAGTTCCGCTACCTCAGCGTCAGTGGAGCAGCAGATGCACCAAAACTAGATGAAGTCGACAGATCTCTTGAGATCAGACTCTCAACAGACAAGCAGAACAGGACTATCACTTTTCAGGTATTTAGAGCACACTCATCTTACCACAGTGGTATAGGAAAATACTTCCATTGCTATCATCTTTATAACCTTACCTAACCTTTGTAAGCAGAACATTATGACTATTTAATTAAAGTTAATTGAATCTGAGAATATACTGTTAAAAAAATTTACAAACATACATTATTATACATAATAGAGGCAATTTCCACCCAATAAATTTAATCATATTTAAAAATAGGATACAGGCATTGGAATGACAAAGGAAGAGCTCACTGATAATTTAGGCACCATAGCTAGATCTGGTTCTAAGTCATTCATAGAAGAAATCAAGAAGCAAGGTGCCGATCAAGCCAGCTCCATCATAGGACAGTTTGGAGTGGGATTCTATTCAGCATTCATGGTCGCTGAAAAAATTGAAGTTTACACCAGAAGCAGTAAAGCTGGCTCTCCAGGATACAAGTGGCTGTCTGATGGGTAAGTATCACTGTTTGATATCATTGTTAAAGTTGAGATACATAATGTATCTCAAACACTCAAGATCTTTTTATTGAAATGGATTTCATAGGCACATTGAAATACACATTTCCTCATTTACATACACTTACTTTAATAGTGACTGGTTTGTCAGGACTCAAATACAACTTTCTAAACAAAGTGTGAGCAAGACATTAAAATTAAAGGATTACATTCATAACTAGCCTCACTATTATGTTTGTATTATTTATTCTAAAAGGTAAAGGTACTAACTTGATAAATAGAAACATTTGAAATCATTACCCTGAATTTGAATTATTATTCTCCTATTTTAAGGTCTGGTGTTTATGAAATTCAAGAAGCAGAAGGAGTACCTATTGGAACTAAAATAGTGGTGCATCTGAAAACAGATTGCAGAGAATTTTCTGATGATAGCACTGTTCAAGGTATGTTATACTTAATATTTATTGAGTAAGTAAGTTTGTATGAGCTAATCAACCAACTCTGCTGAAGGAGTTTTCAGGCCATTTAAAGGCCTCCGTCATGGCTTAACAACTGAAAAGCCAGGACCAACTGATTTCTTGAGTAATATGTTGTAAGCAAAAAAGTATAAATAAATTTTCTCTTTCAGGAATTATTATGAAGTACAGTAATTTTGTCAGCAGTCCAATTTATTTAAATGATGAACAAGTTAATTCTATCAAGGTAAACATCATACTATTTTTTTATTAAAATATCTTTGGCTTCCTAATACCACTTGGCATTATAATAACACTTGGAAAATACGTAAAAAATAATGTTAAGTAATTTAGATATCATTGATGTCCAATCTGCTCAACAACTCACCTTTAGGGTTTCTCACTACTCCCAGTTATTAGAATATCTGCCCCTGGATTGTGTACACTTGTCTTGTCTCGGATTGTATCCAAGATGTATCAAAATAAAAATCACAGTAAATCGCGAAAACAAGTGTACACAATCAGGGGGCTGGTATGACTTGCATAATCACGAAATTAATAAAATACTAATTAGATAAATATTCTTACAGCCACTTTGGTTGATGGAGCCCAAAGAGGTGACACAAGAGCAGCACATAGAATTTTACAAATTCATCAGTAACTCTTATGACAAGCCGAGATTCACGCTACACTACAAGACAGACGCTCCTCTGTCCATCAGGTCAATTCTGTATGTTCCCGAAGGCAAACCGGGGCTCTTTGAGATGTCGCGCGATTCTGATGTCGGTGTGGCTTTGTATTCAAGGAAAATCTTGATCAAAAGCAAGGCAGAGAACTTGCTGCCTAAGTGGCTGAGATTCGTCAAAGGTATTTTTAATAGTCGCTTTTCTGAACTAGTTCTGTGTGCTTTAGTATATTTTGTTTGTTATACCAAGGACGAGATAAAAGTAGTAAACTTTCATCGTCTTGGTTAGGTTTACCTACTGTTTCTTTGTTGTTAATTTTAGAGGCCTCGGTGGTTATTCGCTATGACCCAACAAAACGAAACACGGCATTAACGCGCAAATACTACTCGTACTATACGATAACGCAGTGACGATCCGCGTTTTGTCGCGTTACGTTTTGTTGGGTCATAGCGAATAACCACCCTCATTACCCTGGCAGTGAGATCATGCAGGCTGGACATAATGATTTTGACTTATAAATATTTTTGTCTCAGAATTAAATGTGATAAACTCATTTGTGCTTTTCTTCCAGGTGTTGTTGATTCTGAAGATATTCCACTTAATCTAAGTAGAGAATTATTACAAAACAGTGCTTTGATTGCGTAAGTAGCAATAAATAAATATCCTTGGACGTTCCACACAGCGTCATCTATTCCCAAGCTAAGCAACTTATTGCTTGTGTTATGGTAACCAGATGACTGATAAACTACAATAATAATAATATATTTTTAATTATTTCTACAAAAACTCTTCTTAACAATATTTTTTTTTATTCAGGAAGCTCAAGTCAGTGCTAACAAACCGTTTTCTCAAGTTTATGGTGGAGATGTCTAACAAAGACCCGATTAGCTACGACGCCTTCTACAAAGATTATTCTCTGTTTATGAAAGAAGGAATAGTTACTAGCCAAAATCCTATGGAGAAGGTACTTTTAATGATGATAATCTTATTTTTGTAATTTATATTTTTACAAAGAATTTACCTGATTATAATATTACTAATTTTAGGAAGAAATAGCGAAGTTATTGCGCTTTGAATCGTCTAAACTGGAAAGCGGACTAAAGACATCTCTCGCCGAATATAGTGCACGTCAAAAGGATGATCAAAAAACTATTTACTATTTAGCTGCACCAAGGTATGTGACTGTTACATGCTGTTACTAAGTTATTATTTAGCTTGTTACTTCTAAACCAACTATTTGTTTACATCCTTGAGGTGATTATGCTCAGTCTTACATAAAGTTATATAATTATAATCCTGTATAACTTATTCAAATAAAATACATAGAAACTGCAATCCAAGGTTGAACAAACTAACATCTCGTTAATAGACAATTTCACAAATGGAGTATTTTTTGCCTGCTCATGACGCACGTGGCTAAGTTGCATGCATTATATCAAGGCACTCCTAAGAACACAGTGGAAGCTGAGCCGGGAATGGGTTAAAGCTATTCACGAAAGAATATTATAAATTAAAAATCTTAGTAAAACTAAATGAATAGAATTTTAAAATCTATACTATACCAAACTCAATGCATCTTGCTTGCATCTCAAAATGGTTTTAACACCATCGAAATTTCAAATATAAAGGTTGTAACCGGTAGAATCTGGTTCCTGGTAGTCAGGAGGTGTTATGCCTAGCTAGCCTATGGTTCTAATGCAGGTTAGGGTCAGAAAGGAGGGCGCCACAAGCTTTATTGGTAAAACTTGAAAACCACCAAATTAAAAACAATAATCAATAAATACTTTGTCTTTTATTCACCTCAAATATTTTTATACGCAGTAAAATGCAATAGTGAATTTAAGCTAACACATGAACTTTAAACTTTTATGGAAACAAGCAAATTGAGTTGAACTTAGTATATAAAGTTTATATAATCAGGACATATCCCACCCTAAATTCCTACTTAATACTATGTTAGTGTTTAATCCTAAAGCATGCAAGCGAAGCTAAATTGTTAGTAGGGGATATGTCTGAAAACAACATTAACTATTATATTATACGGAAACGAGCGAAACAAGGATTGAACACACTAATGGAGTTTTATGTGAATTTACGCTAATACAATTGAGCTTTTAATTAAGACATATCCCACCCTAATTTCCTACTTAATTTCTATGTTAGTATTTAATCCTAGAGCATGCAAAAGAAGCTAAATTGTTAGTAGGGGATATGTCTGCACAAAAAGAAAAGAAAACTCTGAAGTTACTCTAAACAAAATGAATGGCTACTCTCTATCTTATTAAAATTTACCTATTACAATTTTTATAATTCTCAGCAAGTATGATACTATCTTAGAGGAAGAAAATGTTCATACAGAACAATTAAAAACACAAAACGTGCTTGGTACAATCTAGTAAACCTAGGATTCAATATAAGTCTAGTTTACCATCAACTTATAACAAATTTGCCACAAAAAGAATACCTACTTCTCAGATTCAAAGATTTTAAAAATACAAAATTTAGAGGTTAAGATTTAATGAGATTACAAGATTAAAGTTATGAATTGACTGACTGACTAATTTTCAAATCTGAGATTGTATACTATTTGTTGAGATGTGCCCATGAGGGTAATTACGCTTTCTTATTTTATTTAAAATCTAAGTACTTATCACTTAATTTATTTTTACCAAGTGAAATTACAATAAACCCTAACAAATTTAACCTTGTCTTAACTAAGCTCTCTCTTTAGACGAAATGTAAAATAACCAATTTATTTACTCTAAAGAAAATCTCTGAACAGGGTGGTTTTGGGGATGAAAAGAAAATTAAATTCACACGAGGTCACCTGAGAATTTGTGCAGAGGAGGGTGTTCCAAAGGGTCATGAACGTGGGAGGCAAATGGGTTAATACCCCTCGCCTGCTCTCACATTCGATGTACTCCAACACGGGGTAGCCCCAGGTGGCTCGCACTCATACAGCACCCTTGGATGTGGGCCTGTCCAAAGACCGAGATTTCAACTCGGCAAATTGTTTTCTTGAAAAATACCAAAAGGATTCCACAGGAACAATGTCAAAACAATAGCAGCTTCCTCGTGCCAATACGAGGACTGCTTACTCATCGGTCCAGCTCAACAAATAAAACCAAATATCTCCTACGCTCCGGCAGGTTACAACTTCTTTTATAACGCTGCCACACGTGAGAGAAGTTATAAAGAAGAACTCTCAGCAAAACAAGAGAAATAATCAGAGCCTGACCATTACGGTAGGCAGGCCCGCTTCCAAAAAGCTCCTCTCCACCCTCAGCCGCCTTATAAATCCTCTGCACCGCCTTGTAGTGATGTACATCACCAGCTTCTAGTGCATTCCAGAAATGCAACTGCAGCAGTAACTTTCACAAACGAATTCCAACCGGATGATTATACGAATACCTACCTAAAAGCAATGCTAGTAAGAAGGCTTGCAGAACAGTCGGCTATCACTGCGAGATTTACTTATTATTGAACTAATTAACTGAAATACCACTTAGGCTTTCCAATGTTGACTAGACCTAACCTAACTTTTCTTGTTTATAAACATCACTACAAATGAATACGTTCCGTTTCATTCAGCAATCTGACCATAGACTACTTTTTTGTTGGAAAGTTTTGAAATGAAATATTAATTTATTAGACTAAGCTGAAATAATTAAAAAACCTGTTTATGATTTTTCAAAAACTATGAGACCCAAAAGTATAATAACTAATAATATAATTTAAGACTGCAACGCCCTCTGCTGGAACAAGAAAACAAACATGACCAAAGTTCAAATATGAGGTTTGCTTGATCGATAACAGGTTCGTACTTTCTCCGATAGAGGGCACTGTTACTTAGTATGTAACACTATCTTCTTGCTAAATGATAAAAAAAAAACAAATAAAAAAAAAAACACTTTTACGTATCATCCATCGCTTCAGCCTTCAAGATGTCCTTGACATGCCATCTACCCAATGCCTTCTTTGTCTCGAAATCCTGTAACTCATAAGTGACTGGAGACAATTTGTTTACTACAATACATTTCTTAAACTTAGGTGCTAGTTTCTTTGCAAAGAATTTTGCAGCATCCGACAAAGGATATTCCTTTTTCCAAACCACCTGACCTACTGAATATTCGACACTAGTTCTGTTTCTGTTATAAAAAACTCTAGACTTTTGATAGGCATTCCTGATTGACAAATTTACTTTTTCAAAAATAGGTTTTAGATGTGCCAACATAGAAGCGTAGAGATCCCTATCTATGAATTGTAACTCTTCTACATTTAGTTCCCTATGAGGATACCAATCACCTGAAAGAACTGCTTCTCTACCATGAGCCAAAAAAAACGGTGAGTAACCTGTGACCTCGTGGACAGCTGTATTGATGGCGAATTCAATTTTGTTAATATTCTCTGCCCAATTACGATGATCTCTACCAACTAAGGAAGCCAAAGCAGTCACTACAACCCTATTTACTCGTTCCGCCGGATTATTCTGAGGAGTAAATCTACAATTATAAAATAAATTAGGGATCTTGTACCTATCCTTCAAGAACCCCATTTGCCTAGAAATAAATTGCGGTCCATTATCCATTATAATACACTGAGGCACACCATGACGTAAAATGAAATTATTCTCTATGATGCCAACCACCGTCTTTGCTAGAGAACTTCTCATGGGAAACAATTGAGTGTACTTAGTGTAATAATCTGAAACAACTAAAATGAACTTAAATCCTGAGTAACTACGTGGTAATGGTCCCAATATGTCAGTGGAAATTACTTGAAATGGTCTTTGTACCCTTTTTGGATTTTCCATAAGACCAGGTGGTGCGGTATTGGTACTTTTGTAAGCAAGACAAATTTGACATTTTCTAACATATCTTTTCACGTCCACTATCATATTGGGCCAGAAATAACTCTGCGACAACCTCTTGAATGTTTTAAAAATTCCTAAGTGTGCTGAATTAGGATCATCATGACACTTTTTCAACACCTCAAGTTTGAGATCCTCAGGAATAACTAACTTCCACTCACAATCAGCTGACAAAGGATTAGAATTTCTCAATCTTTTAAAAAGTCTATCTTGAATAATACGCCAATCTGGAAATTTTTCAGGCGACCTAGCTACTTTCTGAAACATACCAGAGTACCACCCATCATCGATCGCGTTGATATTCTCCCATTGTACTAATAAATTTACAACTGGAGCTCTTGACAAGGCGTCGGCCGCTGAATTCTCAGAGCCCTTTCTATATTCCACGTCAATACTGTACTGAGAAAGACGAATCGCCCAGCGAGCCAACCTCCCAGTAGGAGACTTCAAACTAACCAACCATTTCAAACTACTATGATCAGTGTAGACCTTGGTTCTGTATGGAGAACCATCAATGTAACCTTTAAATTTTTCTAAAGCAAATAACAAACCATTCAATTCTTTCTCTGTCGTCGAATAATTCCTCTCACTACGGGAAAGTGTTCTGCTAGCAAAGGCAACTGGATGTTCACCACCTTCGTCATCAAGTTGAGAAAGAATACAACCCAATCCTACATCAGAAGCGTCTGTGCTAATCATAAATGGCCTATCAAACTTAGGAATACTCAAGACAGGAGCTGAGACCAACTTTTTCTTGATGGTGGTGAAAGCTTTTGTCGCTTCGTCGTCAAAAGTGAATGCTTTTCCTTTTGGTAACTTCCTAGTTAGATTTGTGAGAGGGGCGACAGAAGTGGAAAAATTTTCAATGAAACGTCGATACCACGAGATCATACCCAGAAACCTTCTGACTTCCTTCTGGCTTGACGGAACAGGAAATTCCTCAATTGAACGCACCTTATCTCCATCCGTTCGAAGTCCTTGTCTGTCGACTACATAGCCCAAAAATTTCAGAGACGAACGACAGAATACCGACTTCTCAAAGTTTATGGTGAGACCCGCATCACTCAGCTTTCCCAGTACTGAGTTCAAAAGCTCCATGTGACTACTGAAAGAATCTGAAATTAGAATTATATCATCTACATAATAAAACACATTATTATCAAATTCTGGACCAAAGACCCTATCCATCAATCTCATCATGCGCGCTGTACTATTTACCAATCCAAAAGGTAAACGCTTAAACTGAAAGCATCCCACCCCGGCTATGCTAAAAGCTGTTTTCTCCCTGGATGTCCTTTCCAAATTAATCTGAAAGAATGCGCTCTTCAAATCTAAAGATGTCATGAACTTAGCATTACTTAACGAATCTAATATTTCCTGAACCCTGGGCATGGGATATGTATCAATCTTTGTTACACTATTCAATTTTCTACTGTCTAGACAAAATCTTAGCTCACCATTTGCTTTAGGAACTAGAAGTACTGGACTATTCCAAGGGGAATTAGCTCTTTCAATAATACCTAAACTCAACATTTTATCTATTTCCTTCTTTACATAGTTTTTGTGGTGATGTGGTATGGGATAACACTTCTGCCTAACTGGTTCGCAATCTCCAGTGTCAATAACGTGCTCTTCCAAGGTGGTAAAACCTAAACTATCTTCTGTGGCTGCAATAGATTTAAACTTAATTATCATATCCTCTAACTCTAGTTTCTGAGACGAAGACAAATCATCAAACTCATGCAAATGCAAGTCGTTGCTCCTATGAATGATGAGATCCTGAGATGTATAAGTGTGATCCTCCTTCACATTATTAAAAATGTCCTTACAAAGACCAAAACAGCGCAAAAAATCTACTCCTAATATAAAAGGGACATTGATGTCTCGACAAACATACACCTCCAAACACTGAATATTCCCTGCAAAAGAAATGGGAAGGGACACCGTTCCTAGCACACACAATTTGTTGTTGTTCCCCACAGCAATGCTATTGTTACACTTAACAACTTTGAAATTTAAACTAAATGAATTAATCGTTTCTAAGGCCTTCTCACTAATAACTGAAACTGTAGCACCACTATCTGCTAATGCATTGCATTGTAAGCTAGAGATACCTACAACTATATACGGTCTGGGATCCCTATCACTAAATTCAAACAAAGTTGTGATCCCATCCCTACAAAAAAAACTCTTTAAATAATTTAACCACGATTGCCACTCTAGGTCAGAAGTATGAGAGCAAGACAAACTATTGTTATTATTTACATCTGACCTACCTACTCGTTTTTTGAGCAATTACACTCTGAAGTTATAACACCTGGTTTCTTACAACGGAAGCAGTGTTTGCCAACAAACTTTGTACATCTATAGTAAAGATGGGCACCTTCACACTTGAAACATTTTACTGGGCCTGCAGCATTCACAGATCTTTTAAATGTTGAAACACGTGTTTCTTTATTTCTACAAACTTCTGGAATGACAGAAGTACCACCCGGATTGAGATAACCCCTATTATCACACTTGTGCCTAGCCAACTCAATTTTGGCACAAACTTCTTTAAGTTCTCTAATCGAGTGAACCTCTACTAATGCCAATCTCGCAATGAAAAACGGACTCATGTTAGTCGTTATGATATCCAGCTGTTCAACTTCAGAAACCTTACACGAAAGCCTAGAAAAGAGACTCTGCATAATGCATATATATGACCTCAGAATAGAGACAGAAGGTGCCATCAACTGTCATTGCAAGACGCACGCTGAGTCCAAATACAAGACAAGCATCCCCCGCCCGCCGCACTTCCCACCCGCGTAATGCGGCTAGCTTAGACATAATGCCCGTTTTTGGGGTAAACATTGAGAATATTGAAATTTGGAAGTGTGATATTATGATAATAATATTAAAATCTAAATTGTCCTTTTCCATATTTATGTATTAACATATACCTGATAATCTTAAGTAGGTAATAGAGAAGTTCTTTAAGTAAATGAAACACGGTTAAGATGTGATTAAATGAGTATTATACTGATTAAAATTGGACGAAATATATTTATTTAGTTATTAGAGCCGCCATTGCACTTGACACCGGAAGTACAATATTATTGAATGAGATATTAATATAATAATATTAATTATTAATTATTATTACAATATTATTTAATTTAATGAGACTAGCCTAACTACGACTAACTATAAGTTTTTATGTAATACGTTATTTGGAAACGCTTCTTTCCTAAGTCTTTTCAAACCGCATTTTGTCTCATAAATATATTTCTCCGCAAAATGCATTGAACAAACTACGCTTCGCTTTAAAGGTTTCCAAAACTCTTCTAGCCGTGCTCTTTGTATAATTTTTGTCCACTCCGTTTTCCTTTCTTCATCAGCAGGGAAGCTACAGTTTTAACATAATTTCATACACCCCTCCCTGTTCCACTCTCACACACACCACAAATATATAGACTACAAGCCTTCTCGCCCGCGGTTTTTCTCGCGTGGTATCTTGGTAGAATGTAGCCTATGTTCATTCGGAAAGTCCATGCCATATGCATCTCGCTGTAGCAAATCGGTGTCAAATCGATCAGTGAAAGAATTTTTGAAATCGGATGAGTAGTTTCGGAGATTACCACGTGTTTGGACATACAAACAAACAAACAAACCAACTTTACCTCTTTATAATATTAGTATAGAATACCTATTATGAAATTCTAACATTTCTGTATAATAATAAAAAGTAGGGAAAATCAAAATTCTTATACTGGCAACATTAACAAGATGGACGCATCATTCTCTATGAAAATTACAAACGAAAATATTTCAATAAGATGTTAGGTAAATGCGTTACTTACACGTGAAATGTAATCCCATTCTTTCTACTGTTTTGCCCCGCTGCATTTTTGCAGGTGGGAACAACACAAGACAGCATAATAAAATAAAATTGAAGTCGACTATGCGGTATGACGTTCAAAACGTGACTGATCGGCTGCGCGTAAAACTACTCTCTTTTAGCCAAGTTTTTGTGGCCTCAGTATTAGGCGCAAAAACTACTTCTGGTTTTTTCTCCTATTCTGAGTATATGACTTTATGCTTTCATCAGCTCCCTGCAATCTTGACTTAATCTGATTGAGCAGCGATCTTTCGAAGTCAACTTGCAAGAATTCATCCTTCAATGCCTCCACTAGATCTGGATACGAAGATATACAAGTACAATTATTCCTATACCACAGTAAAGCTTCTCCCTCCAACAAATGACCGAAACACTTTAGAAGCTGTGTATCTGAAATGCCAGTGGACCTCCTATAATCCTCCAAGCCGAACAAAAAATCATGAAGAGGTGATTTGCCATCAAAAGTAATCTTCCATTTGAAGACTTGCAGCGTTCCTTTTGCGGCGTCGTCAATCACAGGTGACGACTCAATTGCAGTGACAGCAGAACCATCATCTTCTTTCTCCTCCATTGCTGGACCACAAGCAATGTTCCTCAACGCAGACTGTGCCCTTGACAAGATTTCAAATTTCTTAGACTGCTGCTCCGGAACGAAAGTAAAGAGTTTGTCCAACCTCCAAACCACATGGTTCAACACCGTCAAGCACTTACGCTTACAAAGAACTGAGGAGTGAGAACCTGACAACACCTTCTTCAATTTATTCTCACAAAGTTTTAATTCAACATCAGGGACCAACTGCATTAAAAAACCCACAGCCTTTTCCTGTACAAAAGACTCCTTGTTCAACCTTAAAGTTTTTCTCAACTCATCTACATTTAAATCATCCGCCACTTCAATACCACGGCTTCTAATCTCAAAGAAAAGTTCATCTTTGATTAAATAATCAACATCTAAAACAGTAGCCATATTGAGAGAGAGTATCTTAAATAGAGAGAGCTAAGTATTTTATGTGTGTAATACAAGTCTATAGTGTAGAACAACTTAGTGAAGTCTTAACATAAAAAACAATTAAGTACTTATATACTTAAGTGCAACATGCATGTTATAATAACAAAACAATTTCAAAGATAAGAGTGAAGAGAGACAAGGTTAAAACAAATTAAGTTCAACAATTTCAAAAGAACAATTTTGAAACACATGCTATAAAATAAAAACAATTTTGAAACACATCTGTTTTAAACAAATACAATTTCTATAGAGAGTTCACAGAGAGCGTAAGACAAGGTTAAACTAAAGTTTATACTAAGCTATAACAAAGAAAAATACACAATCTTTCTGAGCCCTGCCCGTTGCGGCGCCAAATGTAACCGGTAGAATCTGGTTCCTGGTAGTCAGGAGGTGTTATGCCTAGCTAGCCTATGGTTCTAATGCAGGTTAGGGTCAGAAAGGAGGGCGCCACAAGCTTTATTGGTAAAACTTGAAAACCACCAAATTAAAAACAATAATCAATAAATACTTTGTCTTTTATTCACCTCAAATATTTTTATACGCAGTAAAATGCAATAGTGAATTTAAGCTAACACATGAACTTTAAACTTTTATGGAAACAAGCAAATTGAGTTGAACTTAGTATATAAAGTTTATATAATCAGGACATATCCCACCCTAAATTCCTACTTAATACTATGTTAGTGTTTAATCCTAAAGCATGCAAGCGAAGCTAAATTGTTAGTAGGGGATATGTCTGAAAACAACATTAACTATTATATTATACGGAAACGAGCGAAACAAGGATTGAACACACTAATGGAGTTTTATGTGAATTTACGCTAATACAATTGAGCTTTTAATTAAGACATATCCCACCCTAATTTCCTACTTAATTTCTATGTTAGTATTTAATCCTAGAGCATGCAAAAGAAGCTAAATTGTTAGTAGGGGATATGTCTGCACAAAAAGAAAAGAAAACTCTGAAGTTACTCTAAACAAAATGAATGGCTACTCTCTATCTTATTAAAATTTACCTATTACAATTTTTATAATTCTCAGCAAGTATGATACTATCGTAGAGGAAGAAAATGTTCATACAGAACAATTAAAAACACAAAACGTGCTTGGTACAATCTAGTAAACCTAGGATTCAATATAAGTCTAGTTTACCATCAACTTATAACAAATTTGCCACAAAAAGAATACCTACTTCTCAGATTCAAAGATTTTAAAAATACAAAATTTAGAGGTTAAGATTTAATGAGATTACAAGATTAAAGTTATGAATTGACTGACTGACTAATTTTCAAATCTGAGATTGTATACTATTTGTTGAGATGTGCCCATGAGGGTAATTACGCTTTCTTATTTTATTTAAAATCTAAGTACTTATCACTTAATTTATTTTTACCAAGTGAAATTACAATAAACCCTAACAAATTTAACCTTGTCTTAACTAAGCTCTCTCTTTAGACGAAATGTAAAATAACCAATTTATTTACTCTAAAGAAAATCTCTGAACAGGGTGGTTTTGGGGATGAAAAGAAAATTAAATTCACACGAGGTCACCTGAGAATTTGTGCAGAGGAGGGTGTTCCAAAGGGTCATGAACGTGGGAGGCAAATGGGTTAATACCCCTCGCCTGCTCTCACATTCGATGTACTCCAACACGGGGTAGCCCCAGGTGGCTCGCACTCATACAGCACCCTTGGATGTGGGCCTGTCCAAAGACCGAGATTTCAACTCGGCAAATTGTTTTCTTGAAAAATACCAAAAGGATTCCACAGGAACAATGTCAAAACAATAGCAGCTTCCTCGTGCCAATACGAGGACTGCTTACTCATCGGTCCAGCTCAACAAATAAAACCAAATATCTCCTACGCTCCGGCAGGTTACAACTTCTTTTATAACGCTGCCACACGTGAGAGAAGTTATAAAGAAGAACTCTCAGCAAAACAAGAGAAATAATCAGAGCCTGACCATTACGGTAGGCAGGCCCGCTTCCAAAAAGCTCCTCTCCACCCTCAGCCGCCTTATAAATCCTCTGCACCGCCTTGTAGTGATGTACATCACCAGCTTCTAGTGCATTCCAGAAATGCAACTGCAGCAGTAACTTTCACAAACGAATTCCAACCGGATGATTATACGAATACCTACCTAAAAGCAATGCTAGTAAGAAGGCTTGCAGAACAGTCGGCTATCACTGCGAGATTTACTTATTATTGAACTAATTAACTGAAATACCACTTAGGCTTTCCAATGTTGACTAGACCTAACCTAACTTTTCTTGTTTATAAACATCACTACAAATGAATACGTTCCGTTTCATTCAGCAATCTGACCATAGACTACTTTTTTGTTGGAAAGTTTTGAAATGAAATATTAATTTATTAGACTAAGCTGAAATAATTAAAAAACCTGTTTATGATTTTTCAAAAACTATGAGACCCAAAAGTATAATAACTAATAATATAATTTAAGACTGCAACGCCCTCTGCTGGAACAAGAAAACAAACATGACCAAAGTTCAAATATGAGGTTTGCTTGATCGATAACAGGTTCGTACTTTCTCCGATAGAGGGCACTGTTACTTAGTATGTAACAAGGTAGGTAAGGTAGGTAGGTACTAAATAAACTTAAGAGCCGTGTTGGTCAATACGTGATCATATTTCATCTGAAATGATTACTTGTTACAGCCGTGAGCTAGCCCAGACCTCGCCGTACTACGAATCTCTAAAGAAGAAAGATGTAGAAGTGCTGTTTTGCTACGAGATGTACGATGAACTTGTGCTGTTGGAGCTCAAGCAATTTAATGGCCGACCTCTTACTTCTGTTGAAAACGACATGCAAAGAGATGCAGCTGATTCCGCAGACACCGTTATTGGTTTGTGTTGTTTGAGAAACTTTGAGAAACTAATTTTTTTTAAACTCACAGAGTCATCTAGTCCTAAGCTAATCAACTTAATGCTTGTGTTATGCGGGCACCACACATTGGCTTTAACTTGGTTCCAATATTAGCTACGAATAGAATGGCCAATGGCAATGCTCCGTTTGTGTCCAATAACTGTCCAAGATCAAACCAACAGGTTCCAATACTCCAATGTGCCCACATTATGGTAACCAGATTACTGATACTACTTATATACCTACATTATTTTTTATAAATACATACATTAAACATAGAGTAAACACCCAGATTAGTCTGAACTCGAGATAAATAATTGCAGAAGTTACAAACTTTTGTCCTTCTGGCCTTCGCCCACTGTGCGACAGAGGTCGTCGTATTGTTTGCCTAAATCTTTGAAAAACTTTTTTTTTTTGCCTTCGGCAGTGTCTTTTAAGTGCCGCGATGATATTTTGATTCGAGATAACATCAAAAAAAACCACAGCGCAAACCTGGACATTTACCTATGCCTTAATAATTTTTGTATTTTATATTTCTAGGAAGCGATAGCCTACAGAAATCACAGACAGATGAGCTCATTACATTCCTGAAATCGAACCTAGCTGGCAAAGTGTTCGAAGTGCGCACCACAAAGAAACTAGACTCCCATCCGTGCGTTGTAGTCGTGCCAGAGATGGCGGCTGCAAGGCATTTCATCCGCACACAAGCGGCCAGCCTCAGTGAGGAGAATAGATTCGCTTTGTTACGGCCACAACTTGAACTTAATCCTAAGTAAGTAAAATGATTGGTAGCCTTACATTGATAAGATATTATTAAACATACATTTACGGGTATTTATCGACAATTAAACAAGTCTGCTATAGCAGAGCACATAGTAGACTCAGGACCTAATCACTGGATGGAGTTACACAACCCAAAGGTCCTTGCCAACGAGAAGCACTATTATAAGCGAATGGTTCGAGAAGCGATTGAGATTAAAAAATATTCTAATTTTAATCGTGAAGACTGCTTTAGACTCTCGTCCTCGTGGAATCCAGTAATAGCAAGGTGTACTCGTCAAATAAAATCTTCTCGGTGTACAGATACTGTTAGTGTAGTGTGCCGTCCTAGTGTGAACCGGCCCTAATTAACATTTATGAAGATCAAGTGAGGGTAGAAAAATAAATGCCTTCGCTTTGCTGTGGTGTACCTCCAACACTTCAGTCTGCCCGCGACCACGGCTGGTGCAATCCAGTCGAAACGTCGGGATAAAATTAAAATTAAATAAAGGTAAATAGCGATAAATACCCGTAAATGTATGTTTAATCATGTGTTCTGATCGCGAAAGTTTAAAAAAGACTAAGATATTATTATTCATGATATTTATGGTTAGTTAAGATTTAAAATAATTGTTGTGATCATATTTAATTTAGTATTATAATTATAATTATCTATAGTTAAATATTACGTGTAAATTATAAAAACTCTATTGGATTGTACTGTACCTACACTAGCATCAATTCTAATTAAATGTTAGTGATCATTACCTCACATGTTTATGAAATTTTAAAAAGCTATGGATTTCATTTCCTATTAAAAAAACAAAAATTATAGGCAACACGCCGCAAAAAAAAAAGTAATTCATCTATGTAGTACTTTTTCTGTGTATTTTTTATTATGTATAGGTACTTACCTATTTTAATTTATATTCATGATTTTTATTACATAATATTATTAGGTTAAAATATTATATTTTCAGGCATCCCATCATCAAAAAACTGCACAAACTCCTCTCAAGTGACAAAGAACTAGCGAACATGGTTGCGCAACAGCTTTTCTCGAACGCCATGGTGACGGCAGGTCTTATTATGGACCCCAGGAACCTTATAACCGGGATCAACGATCTTTTGGTTAAAGCTTTAGAAAAACATTGATTTTCCCTACTGTTATATTATTGTTAGAAATAAAATTATTTAAATGTGTTATTTCTTATGTTTTGCGTACCCCAAAAGCGCTTCAAATTTGAAGCGCTCGTGGCGAACCTTAAAGTCGTTAGGCCATAGGGCGGCCTAAAAACTCCGTCACCAGAGTTGGCCACTTGCTCATACGAACGAACTAGGCATGGGTAAACTGAATCAGAGGCATTAAAAAGAATCGTTTCACTACGGTGACGCGTTAGCTTAACTATTCCCTCTAAACCTTAACGATTCACTGATTCACCGATTCATCGAGTATCCGCCGAGTGCTGAAGTAAAGTATATTTGGTCTGTTGTGATTGAAATACTGACTTTATTTTGAAGCAGTTAAATACAAAGGAATCCCTAAATCAGACCACATTTCAGAATCGCTAAGGAGTATTATTAAATCTCATTCAGCGAGTCAGTCAGCGTCAGCAACTAAATACTTTAAATCTGAATTACAAGCGATTAGTGAATAGTTAAGGTGAATAGAGAATACTTAAGGTGAATTAATTCAGTCTAGTGAATCAGACTCAGTGAATCGTTTCGGACAACTGAATCAAGATTACCCATGTCTAGAACGAACCCGAAAACTGCGGTAGGTATTCGCGGCAAAAGCGACTTATTTACTCTATCCATACTAATTTGAGAATTTCAGCAATTGTTATAATTGTCAGTTGCAGTGCAGCCATATTATTTCGATATAATACATTTAAGGTACTTACCAAACTATACAAGTTACAAGATCGATACGATGGAAAGAATAATTCTTTAGTAGTTAATTTAACGACCTACTTTTTGTGGTGCGTTAAATAATATGATAGAATATATGGCGACTATTCTTTTCACGTTTTATTTAGGTATAGTAGCAATTAATTTCTAATTATTACGAAACGTATCGGTGCTAACCTGCAAAACGAAAAACGAAGTTTCGGCATCAATTTCGTGCGGATCGGTACTCTATGGGCCTTCGTTCGACGCGAAGTTCGACGCGATGAAACGTCCGAATCGTTTTTTGACAATCGTCGTCGGAACCCTACTCTAGGCGGTATCCGGTATCCGATACGTTAATTTGAATTTGACAACGAAAAAACTGCCAAATAAATCGATTCAACGTTACAACTCAACGATAGCCTCTAGGCTTTCGTATTGAGTACCGTTTTTCGTTTCTGAGCTATTTCATTTCCCATTTTGTTGATAATTTCCCGTATTTTTCTTCTTTTGACTCGGCTTGCTTATCTGGACTAAGTACCTAATTATTTTCTTCAAAGAGGACACAGAAGAGTACCTACCTGAAGCACCTATTTATTCTAATACCTACCAAATGCATTTTTGAAGTTGGATAGCAGGTAAGCAACATACAGTAAAATAAATATTAGAAGAGAATTCATATTAGGTAAATATGAATTAGTTGAAGTTGAGAAAATGAGTTGATTGATATCCATGCATGCATCTGCTGGAAGCTAAGGGAATATACCTACCTAATAAATACCTACTATTTATTACAGATTCTACAATAAGTTCGGGATCCCAGGGGTATGTGGGTGTGGGTGCATTGATGGAACGCACATAGCACTCGGCCAAATGAACACGAAGAACTGAATCTGAATTGACTTTTATTTTCACTAAATTAAAAAAAACTTCGGCGACCAGCGGCAGATCTCAGCAAGCCTTTTTCCAAATCCCTGTTTTCTTCTAATTGTTCGGAGTTGTTCGTCAGTGCAGCTGGTCATAGTGTGTTATAAAGTATTCACACTTCAGCACAACACAACATTCGTGAAGTGAACTCTTCCCAGTTCAATTCTTCTTCAGAAAACAAAATTTCAGCCGCGTCCGCCACTTCTGTCTTTTTAATATTACTAATTGATCTCATTTGTTAGAGTAACGCTTGAGATTTAATTTTCTGTAATGTAACTTAAATCGTAAATAAATATTTGTTTTTGTCAATTGGTTTTTGTATTGATTTTTTCTGGTTTGACACTTTGCAGTGTCAACTTGATATTGACACTGCATTCTAATGACATATCTGCCAACAGTTTTAGGACAAAAAGTGAATTCACACGGGTCAAGTAGACGCAAGCAAACGCTTTTATGCCAAAAGTGTAGTATCCAAGTCAAAAATTATCCATCGTTCATATCTTGAAGGTTTTCGTTCGTTCCGCGGATCCGTTACGAATTTCGACGGCGAAAGTGTCGGGCGATCGTTTTTGAGAGTGCGGTATTTTCGATGAAAACGGGAACGTTTCGGATATCGTCGACGGATTCGGATTCGATTTGCAGGTTAGCAGCACAGTTACATTTACATTCATTCTGATCTCTTTTTTTTAATAATAGTGTTGTAACTTATATAAATCTCACCAGTTTCATATTATTTTATTAGATGAAGTAATTTGTGAAATATTTTTCACTAGGATGTTGCATTTGTCTTCTTATAACATAAAATACTATAATCTAATATAAAAAATCATACTCATAAATAAATGAAATACTATAAGTCAAAGGATACGCACGCTGTAGTACAAAGCCGCCAATCTCCACTGTTCTCCACAGGAAGATGGTAATACATCTATGGGCGCGTGTGGTCACAATGAGGTATTGTGATACCTACTGCCTATTTATATTATTGAACAGAAGGTTAAGAAAATACTATGAAATCCAAAAACATAAATTTGTTGACTGATTGGCAATTGACATAAATGTGTCAAATCCAAATTAAAAATTTATTCACATTTTCTTATTTCTAAAATTACAAAATAGTTTTCATACTTCTTAACAAATAGAATGGTAATGCGTGAATGAAATAAAATAATTACTTATAGGTAAATATAAATAAGTTCACCACATCACTCCCCCCAAGAGACCGAGTCTAACGGGCGATAATAGTCTGGAAAATGAACTTGGCGTCCAGAACGAGTTGTTTGGGAAGGACTAGCAGAAGAACTTGTTTTAGAAGAAATCGAATTGGGTAGTGACAGTATATAGGCTGGTTTCAACCTATCAATCGATACTGTCACTATCCTGCCCTTAACCTTTATTTTAAAAGTTTTGGCAGTTTTTTCAATGACTTCATGCGGGCCTGTATATGCAGGCTGCAATGCGCCTCTCAATGCATCCTCTCTAAGAAAAACATGTGAGCAGGACAGAAGATCTTTGTATATAAAAATTTTATTATTCGAATGATGCGAAGTTGGAACTGGCTGAAGATTATTGGCAAATGATCTGATACGAGCAGAAAACTCGGTAATGTCAGTCGTACATTTGTCAATTTTGTCGCCAAAGAATTCGCCTGGAAGGCGTAAAGGCTCCCCATATACTAGCTCGGCAGAGGAAGATTGCAGGTCTTCCTTGAAAGAACTTCTTATGCCGAGTAATACAAGAGGTAATGCCTCAATCCAACTACTACTTTCAGCGTGGCACATTATAGCTGCCTTTAATTGGCGATGAAACCGCTCAATTAAACCATTGCATTGAGGATGATAGCTTGTGGTCTTACAGTGCTTAAAACCAATCAATGTTGATAGTTGGCTAAATAATGCTGATTCGAATTGCCGACCACGATCAGTGACGATATCAGTCGGACATCCGAATCGAGCTATCCATCCTGACAAAAATGCTTTGGCCACTGATTCTGCAGTGATATTGGTGAGAGGGACAACTTCTGTCCATCGCGTGAAACGATCGATGGCTGTCAAGCAATACCTAAAATCACCAGCTGGAGGTAACGGTCCGATCAGATCGAGGTGAACATATCTGAATCGCGCTTTAGGTAAATTGAGTGTGCCTAAAGGCGAAGATACATGTCGATTTACCTTTGCGCGCTGGCAAGCCAAACACGCCTTAGACCAATCGCGACAGTCTTTCCTCATCAGCGGCCAGACGAAGCGTTCTGCCACTAATTTTGCGCTGGCATTAGCGCCGGGATGGCTTAGCGAGTGCAAACTATCAAAAACTTGTTTGCGTAAGGACCTGGGAACTAGGGGCCTGGGAGTCTTTGTGCTGACATCGCAGTACAGTTTATGAAGACTTCCAGGTATGCTCAGTGTTTGAATACGCAAACTAGTCTCGTCTTTCAGAAATTGGGCTAGTTCGAGATCTGAGTTTTGGGCTTTGGCAATAACTTCTAGATCTACCGGACTTTGCAGTTCATCGACCCTGGAAAGCGTGTCAGCAACAACATTATCTTTTCCAGCGATGTGCTGAATATCAGTCGAGAACTGTGAAATGTAGTCCAGGTGTCTAAACTGACGCGGGCTGCAGTGTGCCTTCCTTTCATGGAATGCAAAGCACAACGGCTTGTGATCAGTGTAGATAGTAAAAATTGAAGCTTCTAGCCAGTGACGGAAATATTTGACACTCTCGTAGATAGCAAGGAGCTCTCTATCGTACGGTGAATATTTCTGTTGCGTAGGGCTCAATTTGCGTGAGAAAAAGGCTAGAGGTTGCCAATTGCCATCTTTGAACTGATTCAAAACTCCACCCATAGCAAAATCTGAAGCATCGGTTACTAAACCTAACTTAGCGTTCGAGTCAGGATGGGCCAGTAATGCTGCATTACAGAGGCTATCCTTACATGCTTCGAAAGCTCTTAACGAGTCTCCACTTATATCGACAGGCTGCGAAGCTTTGATGGAGCCAGTTAGTAAAGCATTCAAGGGCGCTTGAACTTTGGCTGCTTGGGGAATAAACCTTCTATAAAAGTTTACCATACCCAAGAACCTTCTAAGCTGCTTGGCTGTCTTGGGGACAGGAAATTCTTTGATTGCCAAAACTTTACCTTCCAGAGGTTTAGTTCCGCGTTGAGAGATGTGGTAGCCTAAAAATGTTACCTCTGACTTACCAAAAACACATTTAGCGGTATTTATGAGGACGCCATAGTCCCTCATCCTAGTGAAAAGTTCACGCAGGTGGGCTTCATGCTCAACCTCGTCACGGCTAAATACTAAAAAGTCGTCAAGATAAGGGTAACAAAAATCTAGACCTCGAGTCATCTCATCAACAAAACTCTGGAACGTCTGTCCAGCGTTGCGCAAACCAAATGTCATATAAGGGAACTCAAAAAGTCCAAAAGGCGTAGTTAATGCGCATTTCGGAATGTCATCTTCGAAAATAGGTATCTGGTTGTAAGCCTTTACCAAGTCGATGGTGGAGAAAATCTTACAACCAGATAGACTGTGAGCAAAGTCATGTATATGACGTATGGGGTACTTATCTGGGATCGTCCGAGCGTTGAGCATACGGTAGTCACCGCACGGCCGCCAACCTTTATCCTTTTTAGGAACGAGGTGCAGCGGGGATGACCAGGGGCTCTCCGACGGACGAGCAGTCCCATTCGATAACATTGCCTCGAACTCTGACCTAGCAATTTTCAACTTCTCATATTTGCCAGAAACTGGAGGTGAGATGATAACGTCTTCAACCTCCACGGAGTACTGCCGATCCAAGTGAGAAAGAACGTAGTGAAATTTGGTTAGATCGTCTGTGATCCGCGCCAAGCTAAACTGACCTTCAATTTGAGAGAACCATATTGTTGGTTTTTCCGGCCAAAAAGGTGGGATGCGTATGCCAACACGAAACAGCTCCGATGGATTTTCGGGTTGGTCGCTGGAAACGTGCTCTCGTTTCCTGGAAGCTCGGGGTCTTGACTTCGGCGAATGTTGCGACTGAGCCGTGTCACCACTATCAGTGCTCATTTTCTCGGTGATGTTCTGTTCGGGGTCACCAGTTATGGGCGCGTGTGGTCACAATGAGGTATTGTGATACCTACTGCCTATTTATATTATTGAACAGAAGGTTAAGAAAATACTATGAAATCCAAAAACATAAATTTGTTGACTGATTGGCAATTGACATAAATGTGTCAAATCCAAATTAAAAATTTATTCACATTTTCTTATTTCTAAAATTACAAAATAGTTTTCATACTTCTTAACAAATAGAATGGTAATGCGTGAATGAAATAAAATAATTACTTATAGGTAAATATAAATAAGTTCACCACATCCATGGTTCTCCACTACTAAAATGATGACTTCCTGAAAGAAGCTTGTACCAAAATCACTAAAGAAGACTGGCTGGGCAAACAAAAGTGGTAGAAAAATCATGAAAAATAAAAAAGGAAGAAAAAGACGTTTAAAATAATGAGTGGTCAACACAGACTGTGGTCAAAAATTAAAAGTAAATAAATCGGTAGCTTCCGAAATTAAATGTTGAAACTTACTTGCATCGGAAAGAGTCAGTCATTTATGATTTTCTAGATAGACCGCTCTGACGTTGTATCGTTCGTTCTTTCTTTCTTTGCTTTCAAAAATTTATTTATTATCTGTTGTTTTGTGGGCGGTGCGGTGGTGCGAAGCGGCGTTTTTGTATGATTTGTATTTTGTAAAACAAAAAATATCGTAATTACAGCTAAATACAGACCATATGTGAGCCAAACTGTTATAAAATTTCAGTACCTTGATGCTGCAATTAGTTCCAGTAAGTACTTCAAGAATTATCTGTGTTTAGCAACAATGACGCTTCCCCATTATCCCTCCCTTTATTCCCATAGTCCTGCGAACGGCTTTTTTATTTTGCACCTGCCTGCTCCTTCTAAAATCATCGTCCTGTTAGCAATGTAATATTTTTCTGTTTATTCCATGGAATTCCTTTCTGATTATAAGTATTTCGTAAAGGATTTACGTACTAGATATTTTTTTAAAAAACAATAATCCTGCAGACATGAGCACAATGGATATCAATAAGCCCGAATACGATGAAGACAATAAATCTCCCGATAAAAAGCAAATAGAAGCTGAAGAGATGGAGGTAATGTTGAAAGTAGAAGGTGAAAACATTGAAGCACCTATAGATGCTAAGATTGACGGGGATGGCCCTGTAAAAGCTGCTTTGTCCGGCGATGTGACGGAGCAAGGCCGGGAAGTCAAGCCCAAGTTTATACCCATTGGCGCCATCAAAATGCCGGGATTCTTTACTAGAAACAACGATAAAGACAAATCAAAGGTAAAATTGTATTTTAGATTAGATGCTGCTCTTATTTTATTAGTTAGAAAATTGTTTGCTGTAAGTAGGTACCTACAGTTATATATTTATTTTTTTGTGTAGCAGGATGAAGATGGTATTGAAAAAGACCCTGACCACCAGAAAGCAGAGGAACATAAACCAAAAATTGGCCACCGCTTACAATTTCTACATTCATGCCCCTTGACTAAGTTTTTACATCATTCCAAAAATGAACATGGTAAGTTTATCAGTACAGATATCAGTATGAGGATATGACTCACAGGCACAGCACAGTCTGAAGGTACTTAGATGTGATGCTAAGTACACAAATAAAGTAATTTCTAACATTCAGCCCAAGTGGCAAAGCATTTTTTATTGTCTCAATTTTTTTTATTTGCTTATGGTTTTTATTATAATTATAAAAATGTAATTACTTTTTTAGGAGAAAGTGATGGTAAAAAAGGACTTTTCAATTTGAAGTATCCTAAACTTTTTCAAAAGCGCTCAGACAGCAGTGCCGAGGCTGCCCTCGCATCCATGGAGACTTTAGATGAAAAGCTGGATACACCAAATGATGGAATGGAAACTGTGAAATTAGATGGCACGGTAAGAACTGCCACTTCTACCTTTTTTGTATGAATTCCAATAAAAAAAGTTAGCTAATTAATCTAGGATTGGTATTTACCAGAGTAGATGATTCTTAAATATTTGATAACCCATATTTTTTACATATACATACCTATTTTTTATTTGTATCATATGTTTAATAAAATAATTTTTTTTTTTTTTTTTTTTTATGTAAAACATTCCAGGAGCCAGAAGAGGGAAAAGTAGCTACAAAGCTCCCACTCAAAGAAAGGATTCGGCAGAAAAAATTCATCATGGGTAAGAAAATTACCATAATCTATAAAATCCGAGTGTTATTTCAAATTTCTAAATCAACCTGAGTATAGCATTAGTCCAAACCAATTTAACCATTATGGGAGGTTTGGTTTTTAACAGACTATAAAAAAGGAAGAGATTGTATGTTCCACTGTATGTATTTTTATGAATGTTCACCGATTATTCCATCAAATTAGCAGACTGATTTAAAAAAAATTGTTTGCAAAAGAGCATGAAACTACCTCCAGAGTATCCCATAAAAAAAATTAGAGGATCTAATAAAGATCTTCAGAGTTATGAACAGAAACGCACCTTGAGTGCAGGAAGTTGCTATCTTCTTACGAAGTTGGAGTCTGTTCAATAAAATAAAATTTAGTTTCCACTTGTTCAAGCAAATGTATGTATGTACCTTCCTTGGTATGATTATACAAGAAAGAAAGATATATACATACATAAAATCTTAATCAAAGTAATGAGAGGGTGTTAAAATATTTTTTCTCTGACATGTTCCTAATCCTTACAGATGACATCATAGTTTGTGGAGTTGTCCTCCTTGTGCTGTTGGTGACCATCATTGGAATTATTATCGGGGCTTACTCTGGGCCTCCTGTAGAGAGACCTTTACGACTTGGCCGTTTTATCACCACACTGTCTAGCTGTGGACCAGTTGAAGGGTGAGATAATATTTAAACTAATTATTTTTTAATTTAACTTTAAAGATAAAATTCTGTGAATAGCATCAGTTTATCGTTGTAAGTTATTTAAAACTTATATTCTTTTTTTTGTTTTAGGTTATATGATGAAGGTGTGTACAAATTCTTCAGCATTCCTTATGCAGTTCCACCTGTGCAAGAGAAACGTTTTACGTACGCAAGGCCCCTCAATAACATATCTCTCTGCTGGAACGGCACTCTTCCAGTGAGCCAGCCGGGACCATTGTGCATCCAATTTCTTGAAAATGGAACCATCACTGGTGAAGAAGATTGCCTGACTCTCGACATCGTCACTCCCCACGTAAGATACGACAGCCCTCTTCCAGTGGTCGTCCTAATCGGCGCAAACTCGTTCAGCGGAGGCATAGGCCCTGCACAACCGTCGGCTTTGTACGCGCGTACTAAGGAAGTCGTCTTCGTTCGCCCCAACTTCAGATTGGGACCTTTCGGCTTTCTAGCTCTCGATATGCTCTCGAACACAAAATATCCTCCAACATCAGGTAATTACGCTCTCAGCGATCTGCTGGCCGCTCTGCAGTGGGTGCACTTGAACATCAAACACTTCGGCGGTGATCCCGAGTCCGTCACCCTGCTGGGACACCGCGCCGGCGCGACCCTGACGGCCGCTCTGACGACCGTCAGCCAAGCGCACAAACTGTACGCCCGCGCCTGGCTGTCTTCCCCCTCGGTCATATTCCCCGGGGAGCCGCTGGAGATGTCGCAAAAAAGTAACGAACAATTCAAGCAACTGAGCAAGTGTAACGACGCGGATTGCCTGAGGAGAATGCCAACGACGGAAGTTCTGTCGGTAACTCCCGACACCTGGCTGGGTAACAATATCGGCACGCTCCCTCTCTCCGAGGAGTTCAAGCGCTCGTGGCTCGTGCTCGACGGGAATCTGCTCAGAATGCACGCGTACGAGAGCTGGGACGCGCAGAAGCAAGCTAAGAAATCCGGCAAAGACAAGGTGTTCAAGCCGATGATCTTCGGTACGACCCAGCATTCCAGTCATTCCGAACTGTTACAGAAGAAGCATATCAACTGGACCGCGGAGATCGTGGAGAAGATGGTGAACGACAGCGTGATCGGTGAGAAAAACTTGACCGCGGCCGTGTTCGCTCACTTCAACAAGACTTACGAAGGTCTGGTAGAGTTGATCTCCTCCATCCGCACCCTCTGCCCGCTGGTGAGCCTGGCGCGGATGCGGCTGACGGTGCCGATGTACGTGGTGCTGGGCTCGGGCGCCGGCGGCGGCACCTCGGGCTCGCGCATGGCGGGAGGCTCCGCCGACATAGAAGCCATCCTGGGAACGTTCGACTCGGAGATGCCGGAGCAGCGCAGGTTCATGGCGGCCATGCAGCAGCTGTTCTACTACTACGTGTGGCACGGCCAGCTGGCGGGCCCCGAGGCGGGCCTCGTAGCCGTGGGGCAGGACCTGCTGCCGCAGCCGGCTCTGCCCGCCTGCGACCTCCTCATCCGCGAGGACGTGGTCCCCAGATACGCACACGTTGACTAATTTTGTATTTAGAAATTTTGATATCAGATGTACTAATGTAACGAAAACGTTAAGCCCCATTGATGTGTATTATAATAGTTCGTGACGTATCGGTGTATGTGCATGTGTCTAGTAGATAGGTGAATATGTCTAACCGATCATTAGAATTGTACAATGTGTATTTTGATCTGAATGTTATACTTTTAAATTTCATATTACAAAGGTACAAGAATTAATAAATTAATGTATAAGTTTCTTAATTTATGGTTGGTAGCTTAAAATTATTCATGCTCATTTTACAAACTCGAATTACCTTAAGACTGACAAATGGTATCATTTCATACACTGATCTCATGCAGTTAATTTCGGCAGCATTTCCATGTAATTGTCTATTCTGTTGTAGTAAATAAATGTTGTTTTGAATAAGTTTAGAAATTATGTTTAGTTACCTTTGTTTTTAGGAATTCCATAAGATTGATACTCAGTACAGCTACACATTAGAAGTAAGTCGATTGTAGTCATAGATCTAAGAATAGCGTAGGCTTACCTATCACAGTGCTTATTAGTCACAAATGTAACTGTTTTACCCACCTCACGCTTTATGTGTTTTGAATAGCATTTATATTTTTATAACTAAGTACTTATGATGTTGACATCCAGTAATTATACGTGTGATTTTGAAGTCTGAGATTAATCCAAAGAAAATCCCACACATGGGAACTTTCGAGGCATTTTTGCTTTTTGAATTAGGTAGCTTTAATAATGATCTTTTACAGCATAATACTCGTCTTGCCAGAATGCTTTGTATTAGTATTAATTTATTATGCGTTATTCTATAAAACTTTGTGATTTTGAAATTTGATCCAAATAAATTGGTGTAAGACTGATGAGTCGTTTTTATTATTTCCACTTGCTACAATCCTGACATATTATACATATTAAGGTATAACATTCGATGTGTGCTTAAAAACTTATTATTCTTTCATTACTTTATAATAGCATTTATGTACCTACTTAGACAAACCAAACTCATCAACACGGCACTGGGTTGAACTCAGTATCTATTAGTCTTAAACTTCTAAATTAAAAACCAAGCTATTAACCTGATTAGATCTTATCTTTCTGAGAGACTCCTTAAAGTTGAAGTAGGAGGTGAAAAGTCCTCAGGGTCAGTTATTGATATAGGTGTGCCACAGGGCTCGATACTAGGCCCTTTTCTGTTTCTAGTGTACATAAACGACCTTCCTTCCTTTGTAAAAGACAAGTGTGACATTGTTCTTTTTGCTGATGATACATCTTTGCTTTTTAAAGTTGATAGGTCTAAGGATAATTATGATGATGTTAATGCCTCTTTAGCCCAAGTCTCAAACTGGTTCACTGCTAATAACCTCTTACTTAATGCCAAAAAAACTAAATGTATTAAATTCACTTTGCCTAACGTGGTTCAGAGACCTACAAAAATTAAACTAAATGGGGAAGCACTTAATCTTGTAGATTCAACTGTTTTCTTAGGTCTTACAATCGACTCCAAAGTGCAGTGGGGTCCGCATATTGAAACACTTGCAGGTAGGCTTAGCTCCGCGGCTTACGCAGTGCGTACGATTAGGCAACTTACTGACGAAGGAACAGCTAAGTTAGTATATTTCAGTTACTTCCATAGTGTGATGTCGTATGGTATTTTTCTTTGGGGTAAAGCAGCAGATATTCAAACTATTTTCGTTTTACAGAAGCGAGCTGTCCGCGCCATTTACAAAATGAAACGTCGGGACTCTTTAAGAGAGCGTTTTTATTACGTGCGTAGCGTACGAGCGGCATTAGAATCACCTAGCATGTAAAACGATACTTAAGTGATCCTTGAGGTCCTACAAGAATAAATGATTTTTCTTTCTTTCTTTCTTTCTTAAGCTATTTAGTAGTGGATCTAGAACGGTGCCTGCTGATGATAATGAACAGTAGTGTTTTATTTTACACATTTTGACTGTCCGATATATATTTTGCGTAATTTTCTGGTACGCATGGTGGCAAGTATGGTATGGCGCATTCGGAGTTCGTACATAGGTGTTTTAGATATTTTAGAGGCTACCTATAAGTAAAAGAAGGACTTTAAAATAAGAGTGGTTGCTTCAAATCGTACGTTTTATCGTACTACACCGTTTATTCGATAAAAAAATACCAAAATAAAATACAGGGATTCTATCAAACATACAAAAGTAGTAAAACTAATAACATAATGAGAATTGATTGATAAAGGATATTATTTTCAACGTCCACTAAAAAAACAACCACCAAAAACTTTTGGAGTAGTAAAATACCTAAAATAATTTAAAACACTTCAATAAATAAGGTCAGGAACATTCAAATTTTTAACATGTCAACAGAGATCCATTTCTAATTTGTACTGATTTAACAGGTCATTATTTTGCTTACAACTAAAATTAATGATTACGCTCTCTCAGTGGAGAAACGATTTGCAGTTGGTTCTCTTTTCCGAGTTTATGAGATTTACGTATAGTAGAGGGTGATTTCGGCAGATAAGGCGATTTTGCCTTGGTCTGCATTTGTTCCATTTCTTTCTTCAGCTTGTCGATAATGGATGATTGCTTGGCCACAGTCATAGTGAGTTCTTCATTCTCCTGTCGAAGGAGAGACAGTTCTACGACAATGGATTGCTGATCATGCACCTAGAATGCAAACATAATAATTATCAATTAAAAAGTAAAAATAAAAATATCACATCTTATAATGAAATCATCAATGCACCACCATCAGATCAGAATAGGATATTGAGAGGAAATGGTGATAAGAAGCAAATAACTATCGAGCAATAGCTCAGTGTTAGTTGACACTGTCTCTGACGGGCATGACCTTACGCTAAGCTATATTGTGGCCCGCAGAGCGTGGTAGCGATTGGTTGGTTAAAGTGATAGTTCTTACTTCGTTGTGATAGCGTTGGTTTTCAGTCTCGAGGCGCGTGATCTCTGCGGCCGCGTGCGCTAGCAACACGCGCGACTGCTCGGCCGCCGCCGTCGCGTGCCCCGCGTGCTCCGTCGCCAGCTCGCACAGCATACGTTTCTTCTCCACCTGTGGAGAAAGAATATGAAATGAATGAAGATTTAATTGTATTCTGGCTTAAACAAGCCAGATCGACCCCACTGGCTATATTTTGCAAGCGCTTGTTTCAACTTTTTTCTTTGAAGTTCCTTCCTCCCCTCTGGAAACTTACAAAACTCTTAAAACAATTTATGTTAAATAACTAGGTAACTAATAGTCACGCCAGCGTCTTTTGGGCTGGCCTCAACGTCGCCGTTCGGCTTTAGTGACGTTCATTGCCCACCTGTCATAGATGCCTTTCGGGATTGCTGGGAAAGCAGCCGGTGATCGAAAGAAGTGAAAGGAGATGGGCGAGACGATTGCCCAGTGGGACACATTACAAGTTTAAAAAAAACTAACTAGAGTCGTTAGTACTAACCTGCTCACGCAACATCTTTATCTGCGAGGTAGACTCCTTCTTCAGCATCTCAACATCTTCAATAAGTTCATTCTTGATAGTACCGAGTTCGCGATACGCCTCCTTTTCAACATTCTGTAAGCTCTCAATCAAGGATACATTGTGCTCCATAATACGGGTGTGCTCTTTAGCTAAAGCTGCTTTCGATTTCAAGATGTTGACAAGTGCATCTTTGTATTCATTACATTCCATCACAGTATTGTTGATCTGAATCTTGTAGGATGCTAGCTCCTTCTCCAAACTTTCCTTGAAGTTCTTCAATTCTTGGACCTGGTCTTCTAAATTCTCCAGTTCATTATCAGATTCTCTCAATCTTATAGTCAATACTTGAACAATGTCTCTTGTTACAGAGAGAGACATTTCAAACTTGTTTTTATCTTTGATAGCTTTTTCTATGTCTACTGTTAGTTTGTTAATTTCATTTTCGAAATCAATATGCTTTTGTTTAGATTCATCTTTGAGATCATTAATTTCTTTGACAAGGTTGGATTTATCAGTGCTCAATGATTGATTTTCGATCTTCAAACTGTTTAACTCTTTCTGGAGAATAATATTGTTTTCTTCAAACATACTAGCGTTGTACTGCAACTCTTTAATTTCTTTCTCCAATGATAGTATTTTTCTTTGTTGGTGAGCGCATAGATCTTCAATATTGCGCGTGCGTTGTTCGAATTGAATTTCGCAGAGTCTTAACTTTTCATGAGTGGCCTCATTGATTTGTTCGAGTTTAGCTTTCATTTCCTGATCTTTAGTAATGAGTTGGTGTTCTAACTCCTGAACTTCTTCATCTTTTTCCTTCAGCATTTGTTCTTTGATATTTTCTAACAATGCACTGTATTTAGCTTTGACTGCTTCTTGATCAGCTTTAGACTTGCTGATGATGGCTTGTTTTTCATCTTCTAGTTTTGTTTTGAGTGTTTCTAACTCAGCTTTGTATTCTCGGCGGATGCTTTCGTTTGCCTCTAAGGCTAAGGCGTGGTGTCCTTTTACCATTTCAAGGCGTTGGCGTGTTTCTTCAAGGCAACTTTCTGTATTTGACAGCTTGTTTTGGAGATCCTTGCATAGACTGTCACGGATTGTAATGACTTCTTCAAGTGAATAAAGCTCCATCTGTTTCACACTTGCTTCTAACTCAAGCTGGTCGTATTGTTTCTCCAGCTTAGCCATCTTGAATTTCATTTCTTCAATGATTTTTGCATTTTCATCTGACTCCGTCTGGCAATTTTGATCATTAAGCGATATTTGCGCTATTTTCTCATCTAAATGTTTGATGCCTGATTCAATGATAGCTTGTTCATGTTTCTGAATTTCGGATTGAAGATCTTTTATATTTGTTTTGAGTTCTTCAATTTGTTTGTTGTATTCCTGGATAGTGTCATCTTTGTTCCTAAAACAAAATTATGATAGATTAAAAGTAGTTCAGAAAAATCTACATAATATCTTCAAGATCTTTATATGAAACAGAGCATCCAGCCTAATGTCTCTTTGTGTCGACCTTGCTCTACATCTGTGTTCTGTAGGTCAACTAAGTCGACAACTAGCTAGTCATTATTGATTTCACTATCAAATAACTAACCATTTTAATTGGTTGAAGTAAAAGCTTTAGGGCTAAAAATTATAACATTTATGAGTACTCACCTTATTTCTACTTCTTGAGCTTTGATAATTTCTTCTTGTTCTTTGGTGCCTTGCTTTGGTTTGGTACATGATGATAACTTCTTCAAGCTGCTGGGTGCTTTGATGAGCAATGGAGTTTTGACTGGCTTTGGCTGTAAAAATTAGCAGAATTAGACTGTATTAAGGGACGCTTAGTATATATGTATTGTATATATTGAGAAGCAAGAAGAATGTGTAGTAGACAAATTATATTGTTACAGTCTTAGTTACAGCTAATTAATTATCGGACAGATTATTTTCACAGCATCGGGAAGCAAAAGCAGTTGTTTCCAGGACAGAATGTGCCTCACTTCTATATTAACATAAGAACCTAATCATTCTGATCCAAAATCCATGCATAATACTATAAAAGATTACCGTAGCAAAAGATTTAACACTGCTACTGCATTGAGAGTGCGAGTCTAATGGCTTTTTGTTCCCATTTGGCCTCAATTTGCCAACAACTGATCCAGGAGGTTTAGGAGCAATAGCCTTTTCGTCTTCTAACGTCTTTGTTATTTTTTTCACAGTTTCTGAAAATTAATGTATGTTTTATATATATGAACAATGCTTGTAACATAATGAACATAATATTATAAAGTAACACATTCTATGATGCAAAATTAGGATCGTAAAGAGCTTCTCAGTGCTTTGTTATATTTTATTCACTGCTTGTTTTCTGATGAAATAATAAATTTCAAAGAAATTATCGATATAAAAAACTTACCAACAGCTTCAAATCGCTTCGCTTTGGAGAACATTCTTTGGGATAGATAAAATAAATCGTAATAAATTACGAACACACTGATACCTATCAATTTTCTTTCATAGACTTTGATTGAATAGTAAAATTTATTTAGAAACAATGGTTCAACGACCGTCCGGAAAGCGCGCGTATTGAATGAATGCATTGCACAATGTGAATGAATGAGTTTATTATTTATCAATGAAATAATAATTCATTCGATCAAACCGTTAAAATGCGTTCCATTTCACGGCTATTCATAATCGTAAAAAAAATAATACCTACGGAAATTCGTAATACTTTTGGGTTAAATCGGAGGTGATGGATGATCCCATGATCTATTCCAAAGAGTAAAATAATTACTACCAAGTGTTTTATTCTATTTGATTACTACGGAAATCCATTTTGTCTCTCTTGTGACTGAGTGAGAAGACTCTCATTCAATCCAATTCAATCAATGACCAAAGAGCATGTAATAGTATCAATGACGGTGAATTTTAGCACAGATTAGGTAGAGATACTTTATACTACGTACAATTTTAGATCATGCCAACCACAGACTACGGGCCGATTTTACCATTTCAATTGATCGCGATTAGTTCGAGTTAATCTCAGATTAGGCACTTGACTGAGATCAAAAGCCCAACTTGGATTTTACCAACACAAACTGATCTCAGTTAGAGCTTAATCTCGATCAATTCCTAAACCGCCAATTTTGTAAGATTAACGTGGTTGATCCGAGATCAAATGAACAGCCATCATGTTTGTGTTGTGTAAATTTTTCGTAATTTCGATAAAATCTGCTTTTATTATTATAAACCATAAAAAGGGCGTTTGCGCTTGTTTTGGATGAAACCCACGATGGAAAAACTACGTATAGGTTCGCCATCGCCGACCAAGATGGATCCGTGAGCGAGGAAAACAAAATTTTGGATTTTGTAACAAAATTTCATCTCAAGACAAGAAAACAGGACAACAAGTGCTAGAAGTGCTACAAAAAGTGCTAGAATTATTGGAGTTTAGTGAGGAATTGAGGATACCTACCCTAACTGGAGTTTCTATAAAACAAAAAGTGAGGCTTTTTGTAGCATTGCCAGTTTTATATTTCTTGAATAAAGTATGATACTTAAGTTACGCTGTATTTTACGTTTATTAGGTACCTATCTACTACCTACCTACCAATAGAATAAGATTTATACCTACCTACCTAGTGATGTAATAAAATAATTCAATTGAAAATTATTACCACACATATACAATATAGTACTTATACCTACTAGCTTACTTGCCCGCGGCTTCGCCCCCGTGGTACCTACTTGCATAAAAAGTAGCCTTTGTTATTCCAGGTCATAAACTATGTACCTACTTATATTTCTAGTTACAGACAAATCCGTTCAGTAGTTTTTGCGTAAAAGAGTAACAAACATCCACACATCCATCTATCCATCTATCCATCCATTCTCACAAACTTTCGCATTTGATATATTAGTAGGAAGTATCATTTTGTGGAGGAACAATTTGGAAATTTTGCAACAACCAACATGCAATTTTGTCAAACTTATAATTCTTCTTCTTCTTCTTTAAGTTTTATTTTTCTCATAAATTTGGCTACCGTAACAGTTCAGCGATTTTCCCAACAATGAATCCAAGTTTTGTTTATGGTTTTTGCAATTATTTGCGAGTTTACGTTCTCATGTTGAAGTAAACTTGGTTTTCGTGATCGCGATTAAAATGTGGTCGGTAAAATCCAGCTGTGCTTAATCTAAGATCAAACGCTTATGTAATCGAGATCAATTTAATCTTAGATTTGTTAATCTCCGTTCAGTAGGCAAATGGTAAAATCGGCCCTAAGATGCTAACCAAAGAGTAAAATAATACTACCTATCGATGCCAACCAACTGACCAACAAACAGGTCTGTTGTAAAAATGAAACCTTTGCTTACGAAGTAGCTATTCTATTATAATTATGATCAGAGAATAAAAACACCATGTTTAATTATGATTGTAGGTTTGCTGATAAGGTAGTTTTCAAAATTTTTGCCTATTTATTGTCAGTACCTATCAGTAATACCTCTACATAAATGATCATTTCAGAACTCTTCCTTTACAGAAACAGGTTGCTTTCCACTACCTTATTACTTTTCTATTCTCTTTTACATCAATATCAAACCAATGTAAACTGCACTCTAGCCATCACAGTAACAAAGTAAAATAATCTTGCCAGAAAAATTTATTGAAAATCAAATCATACAATTATTTACATGGATGGGGGAGGAGGTGGTACAGGTAAAAGTGGCGGAGGAGGTGGCACCCCCATCATTGGTGCTCCTGGAGGAGGAGGCAGCCTCATGCCATGATGCTCCCACATCTTCGGAGGAGGCGGCGGCATCCTCACTACCTCTATTTTAAATGCAAACTGCAGGAAAAACTGCTTAGTATCCTTATTCCAATGAGTCCAGAACTTGGAATCATGCTTCTCAACCTCTCTGCTAGGGACTTTAAATGCAATGGTTTCATAGGGTTCGGCAGCAAATAGAAGGTACTGCCATCTGCGATCTGGTGGCTCTATCTTTTGTTCATAAGCAGACATGAACCTGTGTCTTGGTTGGACACCTTCAGCAATTTCTGTAACAAATGAATTATATTTACTTTAATTTATTCCAGGATTTTATTGATGAATAGAGAGTAAAAAAAAGTGTGTGAAGGAGGATATGAATGTAAGAGGAGTAAGTTCAGAGTTGACGAGTGATAGAGGAGAGTGGAAGAGAAAAACATGTTGTGCCGACCCCACTTAGCTTGAGATAAGGGCAGGAGAATGATGATGAATTATTATAGAGAAAAGTGCGGTATTTCTCTCTATGGACTTACAGGCTTACTATACCAAACAACTACTAAATCTTTTCAATAATTTGAGAGCTCTAAGTAAAAAACTGTTGTCTTGCTAAATTGAAAGAATATTATGGGACTGTAAGGGATAACAACCAAATTATACATAATTTTTAATACACTTACCAGGATAATCAACTTGAAAGAGTAAGCTTTGTTGTCCATTATCAGGATCCTTTTGTTTGGTGACACGGTAACCAGGACGTCCGATTTTTACAAACTTCTTAGGTTCAATTCGAGGCTTTTCTGGAGCCAACTGTTGAGGTGATTCCTTGGCTTCTTTAGCAGCTCGCCTGGCTAAGTTAGCCTGATGCTTCTTACCCTGAGTATGAGCTAGATAGCTCCCCTCATTGTTATGCAGAGTCAAACACAATTTGCACTCATAAGACCCTGAAAAAGATCACAAAAAAAAGAAGTTGCATTAGCTTGTTTACTAATAAATGTGAGGTTAAGTTCACTAGTGTTTACAATAAAAAAATTTACCCAAATGATTTTTCATAAAATACGGATCCTTATTTAGATCAATTGTTTCCAAAGCAAGCTGGCGCAATCTTTCGCGACGATCTCTGTTGCTTTCGGACCATGACGCTACGCCACCTCCTCCGGTCTTCCCACCAGGACGATTTTGGAAATCCATTGTTAGATATCACTTCTAGATAAATGCAATTCAGGAACTGCTAATTTAGGCTACTATAATCTTCATTTTCCAAGCAAATACACCAACAAAACAAAACACTTGTTCCAAAGAAACCAATAACCAAACCGTATACAATAGTACTCTGTGACTGTGAACCAAACCAACCAAAGCAAACCAAAGCAAAGCAATACGCTAACTAACGCCTTGGAAGAAGTATCTCCTGACATTGACCATGACGTGACGTGACATTTGACAGTCAAGCCGAGCCGAGTCAGTCCAGAGAGAGTATAACCATTTTAATGCGGGTACCATACATTGGCTTCAACTTGGTTGCAACATTGGCTACGTATAGAATGGCCATTGCTTCGTTTGTGTCCAATTTGAACAAACACAATGGAACAATAATTGTTCCTAGGGTGTCGGTACGTGCTGGTTCCCTATAATAATAATAATAATTATCCTCGGTTTACACACAAACATCCACTTAAATCATGCAAAAAGTTATCTTGCTTTCTCTGCCAATCAACGGCTTGTACAGTAATATCTGTCTAAATAGTACTGTACAAGCCTTATTTTAAAATTGGTAATTTTGTATAGTTCTGCGATGGCAGCGCCGGCGCCGCTCACTTCAGTGGTGGGGCGGCGCGGACTCTAGCCATTCTATTCGATATTGGAACCAACCAAGTTCAAGCCAATGTGTGTTGCCCGCATTATAGTTCGTTTTCGTTGGCCATTCGTTTGCTCTAAATGTGTACACAGCAGGCTTTGTTAGAAAGAGACTTAGAACACAGATTAGGTAGAGATACTACGTATACTTAGAAGAGCCTAATTTTAGGCCTAATTCATGGATGTATGTCTTTAGTCCTACATCTGTGGCCTAATTAGAGCCTAATAAATTAATAATTAATGTTAAAATAAAATTAGAAGCCCGTTTTGACATTTGAGAAAGACCATAGAATGTAACTTGGAACGAAACTGAAAGAAACAACTAATAATAATCCATTACCTAGAGTGTTCATCAAATATACAAACTTTTTGTGGTGCGATAAATAACATGATAGAATATATTGTGAGTAATATTTTCACGTATAATATATAGTACTTAGCATGCAATTTCTAATTATTACGAAACGTATCAAAAACAGTTACATTCTCAGTCTTTTTTAATAATAGTGTTGTAACCAATTCATGTTTGAATCTCACCAGTTTCATATTATTTTGTCGTAAGTATTTTTAATTTGTGAAATATTTTTCACTAGGATGTTGCATTTGTCTTTTTTATAACACAAAATACTATAGTGTATTATAATATAAAAATAATACTTATAAATAAATGAAATACTATAAGTCAAAGGATACGCAGCACGCTATAATACAAAGCCGCCATTCTGCACTACTAAAATGATGACTTGCTGAAACAAGCTTGTACCAAAATCACTTAAGAATACTGTGCAAACAAAAGTGGTAGAAAAAACATGAAAAATTATAAAGGAAGATTATGACAGAGACGTCAATATTTATAATATTATAGAAAACGAACGAATTATAGAAGAAAATAGCTCATCTGACGATTTTGGCTCATCATCATCAAAAGAAAATACAGTGTTAAAGTTTAATTTAAATTTTCTAATTGGAACTTAAATCCAATGCACTTTACAATATAATCAAATCAATCAAATACTCATACAAATTGAATCAATTTTTCGTGAGTATCGTGTACCGAGTCTTATGCTGCGTTTACACGCTTGCCGAACCTTGGCAAGCCTCCGCAATCGCAAGCGTGTAAAGAGGGTGATTGTGTTGGTTTGCGTGAGTTTGTAGACGCTTGTATCCGATCGGGTCTAGTGTCGGTTTTTGAACACAAATCAAAGGGCGATTGCGGCAATCGATTGCGTCGCGTTTACACGTTGGCGCGCGCTTAGTAGCCGCTGTGATCTCGTGGCGAACGCACGTCTAGTTCTGACTTTAAAATGAGTGGCTGGTCGAACGAAGAGAGTTTATCGTTTTTGAAAAATTACCAAAAATATCAAAAAAGTTGCAGATGCTTGAAGTCGTCTTGCCCAGTTAATGGGAAAGCCAGTAAAGGAATTAAAATCCAAAAAATAAATATTGATGACAACTTTTCGAAAACATTTTTCTGAGGACCTCTGTGGCACAGTGGGCGAAAGCCCGCCTGAGGTGCAGAGATTGCGGGTTCGATCCCCGCTACGGGACAAATGTTTGTATGATCTGCAAATATTTGTTTCGTGTCTGGTTGTTTTCTACGTATAATATGTACCTACCTACTTATGTACCTATTTACAAAAAAATATATATCTATGTAGTACCTACTTATATCAGTCATCTGGTTACCATACACAAGCATTAAAATGCTTAGCTTGGGACTAGATGACGCTGTGTGGAATGTCCAGGGATATTTATTTATTTATTTAAAAAAAACCTGGAAAAAGAAATTAAAAGTAGGTTAAACCAAAGGTAACAGCCGATACAAGATCGACGTCCGCCATGCTTGGATGTACGTAGAACACTGACGCAGTCACAAGCGTGTAAACGCCTTCCAAATTCCAAGCGAGAATTGTGGACGCTTGTGGTTTGCGAAGGTTTGCCAATCCTTCGCAAGCGTGTAAACGCAGCATTAGGTTTACATCACTAGCTACATCACAATGACATAATTATGTCCAAACGGACATATTAATTTGGGTAGAGTATAGTAATAATAATAATAAAATAATAATAATTAATTGCCTAATTAATGAAAGAGAATAAAAACACTATGTAGTAGTTAGAATGAAAAGCTACACCATCTACATTCCACGCTAAATATTTAAACTCTAAACTGAAACGCAAAACCACAACAAATCGACCGAAACGTCAATCTGTCATCCGAAATCTCTCGTTCTCTTTTCGGTTGTCAAAAGTAGGCAGAAGGTACTGTCATGAAAATAAATCGAAATTTATTACGAAAATCTTTGAATTGCGATACTTTTTGATACAAAATACCATTTCGGTGACTATATCTCTTTCGAGTTTATGATTTATTTGTGCCCGTGGGTGAAAAGTGAAATACGAAATAACCTTCCACTGCTAAAGTGTACCTGTTCCTTGTTTTTAGGTAAAGGATCAAGATGTTGATGCCTAAAGGTAACCGTGTGGCTATCTATGAGTACCTCTTCAAAGAGGGAGTCATGGTAGCCAAAAAGGACTATCACGCTCCTAAGCACCCTGATCTGGAGAAGATTCCTAACCTCCAAGTGATCAAAGCTATGCAGTCCCTAAAATCCAGAGGCTACGTAAAGGAACAGTTCGCGTGGAGGCATTTCTACTGGTAAGATTTACTATGTCACATCTCACTTCCGATATTACTATTTTACTATGTTATTTCGAACTGTAAACATTCGTCATGTTTTGAGGTTCATTCAGTGGTTGTGTTTTCTAACTCTATTATTGGGTCATAGGGGTAGATTAATTAAGATTATTGAAGTAAATAAATAAATAATGTATTCTGGATGATTTCTACTAAGTTTTGTTGTTGGTAAAAAGCTTGAAATGTTCTTTAGGTGTTGGGTACCATTGACTGAAAGAATTATGTTTATGTACAATCCAAAGTATGGTAGATTGTACAAGCAATAAATAGGAGCAAACGCTTAATCAAACAAGAACAGTCAATATCAAAATTGACTTGCAAATTTAGTGAGAATTTAACTGTCAGAAATATCTTGACTCCCTTCTGAGAGTGAATTCTAACATTACCAGTTAACAGGGACATGTTTGCAATTATCTAAAATTGTTTATAATTGCGTGTGAGTTTGTAGGGAATAGATTGATGGTCTCAATCTATTCATCATAATCTCTTCAGTAGTGAATTTCCAATGTTAACTTTACATAAATTTGTCAGGTACCTGACTAACGAGGGTATTGAGTACCTGCGCATCTTCCTGCACTTGCCTCCTGAAATCGTACCCGCCACTCTGAGGCGCTCCACCCGCCCTGAGACCGTCCGTCGTGGCACTGTTGGCCGACCAGAAGGTCCCCCCGTGCGCTCTGCAGAAGACCGATCGGCGTACCGCCGTGCACCTACGGGGGCTCCTGGTGCCGTTGACAAGAAGGCTGATGTAGGACCTGGATCTGCTGGTGTTGAATTCGTAAGTTTTACTGACCTGATGATATGCTTTCAACTTTCAACTGATCTGTCCATTTTAAATTGAAACATCTCATATATTGTAACTCTTTTAAAAATAGACTGGACAAATATTAAAAAGTGCACTGACTAGTAAAATAATACACACATCGCCTCTAAGAGCTGCCTGTGTATTATAATTAATAATAATAATTACATGTTTCAATTATCATCATAAATTTAGTTCATATAAATGAATGAATAATTATGCTTTTTAGATCCTACATTCATATATGACTTCATTTGCATATCCTGCTTGTTATAAACTTCACTTCACTTCACTTCTTATATTTGGCTTTCGCACGGCTTGTGCCACGCATTTAGCCACTACCATGTGTTTAAATTTTTAGTCAGTTTAGTCAAGGTCAAGTCAAAGTCATAGTCAGCGTCAGTAAAGATGTGGGTTCTTTACTGCAGCTTTTTACATGGACTTCTTGAGAGAACTCGAAATGCAATGATATACAGTTTTGTTTCATTTGCCTACATTTATGTACGTTCACGAACACTTAACAGTTAATAATCCACCATTATTACATATTAACATTCGCCAAAACACAAATTTCGGAAAATAAAACAAAAGAGACAACATGCCATCTTGAATTCCCGTCAAAAAGCCCTGTTATAAACTTGTCACAAAAATGTGTTCTATCTATCAATGCCACTTTTTCAGAGCTTTCGGATAGGATCTGTAGTCAGCATTTGCAGTAGAGATTACTAAATATTATTTAAATTGATTCCTACCATCCATTTAAAGAAAAGAAGGTAATATATCTATCTAAAAAGGTCTATTTAATTCAAATAATTGTTTCAGCTACTATCACCTTGGTGGTGTACCTAGTTTAAGTTCTAGATACTGTAGTAACTAACCTAAATGAATGGATGTTTTATCATTAACTTAAATTAATGAAAACTTTAACAATGATTTATTTATTGTTACAGAGAGGAGGATTTGGACGTGGCAGGCCTGCACCCTAAGCTTAAGTTTAATAAAATTTGATAAGCCAAAGCATTTCTTTCATTTATTATTACTATCTACAAATCAAGCAGTAGAGGGATCTTACAAATACCTAAAATATTCAACTGGGATATTTATAGAAAGGTAATCAAGGCACATTCATTTTTTCTTCATCAAAGATTGCAGTCAGAATGTGTGGGCTACCTAATATAATAGGTAGACATCATCTGACTACCCATTTAGCTAGACATCACATAGTAAGTGAATATCCCAATATTCAGAGCTTTATGACTATATATTATTATACATTTAAACTAGAAATAGGGTCCTTGATTTGAACTTGCTATCGGCCTAGCCAAGCTGAATTATTTTACGTCATTTTATAAGTTCTATTTCATTAATTTTCATGAATAAATGACCAAATAAACTGAAATAATTTATTGAAAATAATCTACAATTTGAAGAGTTAACCATGATTATTGCCATCTATGTAAAATTTTTAATTAATTAGCAAAGAGGTTGAGTTCTTGGATTTTTTGGTGTAGCGAACTCATCAACTGCATCATCATAGTACAAATAAGCACGGTAGGGCTTCAGTTCCCATGGCGCCTGGTCTTCAATGTGAGTGAGAGTGACGCCGAGGTCTTCTAGTGTTGGGCATCCTGGCCTGAACACGTCTGTAGTTGCTTCCTGTAAATAAATAAAAGATTGGTGGTAGTTGGTCAATGGTCTACAAGGATGTTCTCTTATGCCGGGTTCCTATATCCAACCAACGGATGTCCGTAGGTCGGTCGTCATAGTAACGTTGTTATCTGTCAAATAGTCTCATACATTTTTGTGTTGAATAAACAACGTTGCTATGACGACCTACGTACGGACATAGTTGGTTATAGGAAGCCGCCATTAACCTTTTGAGCGCCATAGTCGCCTATATATGACAAGCACTTGCGGGTCCTCAGCGCCAACGACGTCTATAGTTGACAAAAAACCCGGCCTACAAAAATATGAAATAAAGATATTGAAAAACTATTACTGGTATTTTAATTCTACATTTCACAAATAAGAATATCTCAGCTACATCTGAGTATAAAAAACAAGTATCTTTGAGCTACAGTACTGAGAGGATATTGAAATAAAAAAGATAGATTTTTATCCAAAAAAATACTATACCCAGTGCGCCATAGTCGTCTATGGTTGACCACTAGTGACGTGATGCAGGAGGCATTAATTTCTTATAAATTCTTGAAAATTATTCAAAATTAGATTCATAGGTGTTATATTATCTTTTAATAATATTGATATTTTAATAAAGCAATAGGTAAAAAACATAAAACTGTCATCAGCTACATGAATATAAAAATATCATCAAGTCAACCTGGCAAAATAAATCTGTTAGCTGAACTTTGGCACATCCCTATTGCGTCACCGACAATCAGTGTCCTGTGCGCCATGGTCGCGTATAGGCGACAACTTGATGACGTCATATGCGAGGAGCAAAAAAATAGTGCAGTGCAACACGAGCGATGGATTCCTCGGAACTGCTGCGAAATTTGGAAGGCGTCGATGATGATGAACACTTTTCAGAATCTGATTCATTACCATGATTTTAATATTTTAAGACTAATATAGTAAGAATAATAATAATTAGATTGATAACTAAATCATTTTGTTCAATTGTTGATTTTGATAATATACAATTACCTACAACTAAAAAATGTGTTTATCGATCGAGTGAGCGAAGTGAACGAAGATCTTAGTGGTACCTAACTTGGGCGATTATGCGTTGTATGTTTGTATGTTTAAATGTTTGTATGTCGCGGCATAACTGTCGAACCGTTAATCCAATCTTCATGATACCTGGTACGTATATAGGTGGTGATACGGGATTTCCCGGCTCACCTAATGAGCATGATCGGTCAAGGGGTTGTAAAGATATGAGGATCACACACAAGGGGGTGAAAAAAAAAAAGTTATCCATAGACTTTAAGGGGGGTGTCATATGAACCCCCCTCAAAGTCTATGGGTAAGGGTTCTGTTTGTACATTCTAAAATGGTATTACTTTTCATTCAAAGATGTAACGTTTTTAAAATACATCGATAATTGTAAAATCTATTATTTTTCAGTGCACACACAACCTAGTGTTTCATCTCGACAAATCTAGCGAATTTTTAAACGAAAAGAGATTTTTCTGAATTTTATAAAGTATCATTATGACTAGGGGAGAGGGGGTCACTTTCGAACAGAGGCAGTTTTGAATTAGTGGTTTTATGAATGCATCCTTTATCTTTCCTAACCTCCGAAACCTTAGAAATACTCCTAACACCGAACTTCACATCTGTCAGTTCCCAACTAACGTCAACGACAGTGTCATTTTGAAAATAATTCAATGGTTGGTTTACATGGTCTCGGTTATCAATTTTTTTTTTAAATTGTAAGCAAATTAGTGACACTGTAGGTATCTTTTTCAATGTGTTATTGTTTAATAGTGTTGTATATATTATAGCCTGTGTATATCAAATGAAAATTAATTTGATCTCAAGCAAGTTTTTTATCTAGAGATGTTTATTTATAAAATATGGTATTGGGGCAGATTTGAAATAAAAAACTGGGGCACTTTTGAATAAAATGTTTTGAAAGGTGTTAAGGTTATTTTATTTTTTTATTTTATAGTTAAAGCATTTAAAGTACGTTTCTAAAACTGTTTTGTTATATTTTTATATATTAGGTATCATATAGATTATTTTATATGATTATTTTGCAATATTCATTTTGCTCTCTGTTATAACGAATTAAAATAAATTAATTTGATCTTGTTCAAGACTGCCCCGGACTGTTCCGACTATGTTCATTTTATTTAACTAATTATTAGTGTAGGAATAAGAGTGCAATGCTCAATGATAACTTATGATGCAAATAACTTAAATATAGTGCTAATGATATTCCAAGTTCCTTGGTTTTTATTTTATCCTCGGTTTTCAAAACTGCCCCTAGGGGTTTCAAATGTGCCCCGCAGAAGGGGCACATTTGAACAAAAAAGTATTTTTTTTAAATGGAAATTGTTGGATTTGTATGGGTTAAAATAAGTAAATATCATTTTTATTATTAAGTAAAAACCCCATACTTATCTATAAAATACAATACATCTTGATTTATAACGCCATAAGAGAGATATAATTTAAAACCTAAAAAGTGTTCGAAGGTGCCCCCCTCTCCCCTACACTACAAACCACTTTGTTGGTCATCTACCAAAAACAACGAACAAACACCAACAACAATTTTTTTACTGCCGAAAAACCTAAATGTTTCTTAAAATATTTTTGTTTTAATTGACACCCTCACAAAAACTATTATTTTTACAAAAACCATGAAATTTTTATATATACAAATATAAATTGTAACAAAATTAATTTTGACCATATTTTTTAATAGCTCCGTGCAACACTTTTTTGAAGAAAGGTAGTGACTGACATGACATTAGTATGGCACCTCTGAAGTGTCAACAAACATCATGGAGCATCAGCATCTGGGAGCACCATCTCAAACCCCATTCTCATAAAAACTTAACATTATTATAACTTGACCAGAAACAAAATATTTTTATTGATGTCTGCCTATTTCGTCTATAGCTAGAAAATCGACATCTATTTCGAAATCGATACTCAGCGTGCGACACGGCTACATCTCTAGGGAAGTTTCAAAACCGTTGGTCAGCTGCGCCGTTGTCGTCTAGTCGTGACAATGACGTCATCGCTATGGCGAGTAGTGCTGTGCTATAATACTATTTTACTTGTAATGTTTGTTTTTTATTTATGTACCTACTAATGATATTGTACTAAATGATATTGTACTTATTAGGAGTGTGAGATAGAACAAGATTAAATAAAACATCCCAGGTTTTAAGAAGTTGTTTATTGCATAAAAAAACAACGAATTCAAGTGTCTATGTGTTTATCGACAATTTACATTTTATCGACTCTTGGCAGCACAACTTTTTTCGTAGGTATTTTTGTTTATTTTGTGCTTGGCGTAGAGGGAACGGAAATGCGTTTGGGGCGTGGCGGTGAAAAGGTTAATCAATTAGAGAAGAAAAACTAAGGCCGGTATTCAGAGACCTGACTCAAGCGTCGATTTGAACTCGGTTCAGCGGAACTCTGCTTAAGCATTGATTCGTTGCTTAAGTATCGTTTGTATTCAAGAACGTTGCTTGAGTAAATGCTCAGCTAAATCGAGTCTCAAGTGTCGATTCCTTTTTGTTTATGAATTCAGTCTGTTCTCATTTACATTTTTAATTTATTTTGTACTTCCATTCCGTTATACGCAGAAATTCAAAATGCCTGGATGAAAAATTAATGGCGACTCTCGAAAGTGAAGTAAAAATAACGTGTAACGGAACGACTTTAGAAAACTGACAAATTCATTCATTCATACGTCAGTCGTCAAGCAAGTCAATCAAATTTCAACAATCGCCAAATCGCGGGATGAAAATGTGAAATCAATGAATTTATTTTTACGCTTTGACCAAAGACAGGTAATACTGCTTGGTTATCGGCGGTAGTGCTTCTTGCCCTGGTCTGATGCATTATGTAGTGTTTGTAGACACAAACGTTGTGGAAGATAGCACCAGCACTCGTTGAAGATGACGAGACACGAAGGATCTCTCTCAACAAGCTTAGCCTGGACATGATCTAACGATTAGCTGTTTCCCGTGACTCCTATAAACTTTATTTAATACGTTTTAAATAAGTGTGTGTAAAATATTAAATAAAAACATTATGGTAGTTTTGTCAATATATTTTTTATTTTACCCCAGCCAAACCAAATGTGTTTAGGTTATGTACGTAGGTAGAATTTTCGACATAAATAAAGTAGGTAAGTAATCCTTATGAGTACCTACCTACCAAGACTAAACTAATAGTATTCTTTTATCTGTGCTAATACTAACTATAAATTCACAAGTCCTTATAACATTTGTCTGTATGAAACAGAAACAAGGTCCCCATGCATATTTTGGAGTCTTGTCTTGTGTGTCCGTTATTCTAGCATGCTTAGATGACCTCGAAAATACAACGAATCGAATATATTATCCATCTTTACTGAAAACAAAACAAAAATGCTATCTGAGTAAATGCTCAAGCGTGGTCCAGACCACTCTCAAGCATTTACTCAGATTCCTTTGAAAAATGTCAAACTCAAGCATCGATTTCATTTGATTGAGGTTTTTGAATAAGGAATTACTCAGGTGAACTCGACTCAGCTGAACTCGACTCAGCTGAACTCGACTCAGCTGAACTCTGATCAGCAAAACTACTCTCAAGTAACGTTCTTGAATAAGAAACGATACTTAAATCGACGCTCAAGCACAGATCGACGCTTGAGTCAGGTCTCTGAATACCGGCCTTAGTTGTGTAGAAAATAATTACCTATCTATCTATAAAAATGTCTATTTAATTAAGAGATAAGCTGGTTTGTTTGTTTGTTTGCATGTTTGGGAATTAATTTTTTTTTAATATTTTAACATTTTAACTATGTGTAGATAAGCTTTTTATTAGGCATGGGAACACCAACGCATCTTGTACGCCTTTTAAGACGTCTATATGAGGAAGGCACAGCTTCAGTACGCACAGACGATGTCTTCTCAAGTAACTTCCATCCTAAGGCTGGTGTACGCCAGGGATGCATTTTATCACCGCTCCTATTTAATGCATACACTGAGTTAATAATGCGTATCACTTTGGAGGACTGGACAGACGGTGTAACAATTCGTGGGTACAGGATTGCAAACTTGCGGTACGCGGACGCCACCACCTTATTTGCAACCAGTTCACAACACCTGGAAGAGCTGCTGTCAAAGATGGAACGAGTAAGCCATGAGTTTGGACTTAAGATCAACCGTAGCAAGACCAGGGTGATGATTGTCGACCGATCCAGAAATAATTTGCCGGAAGTGACTCAGATTGCAAATTGTAATGTGGTCCAGACATACATTTATCTTGGGGCTTTAATCTCAAACAATGGCGAGTGCATCGATGAGATCAAAAGACGTATGGGTATCACGAGGACAGCGATGGACAAGATGAGGAAAATATGGAGGAATAGAAACATAACCAAGGCCACGAAAACCAGGCTCGTGAGGACACTTGTATTCATCATATTTTTATACGCAGCTGAAACGTGGACTCTGCGAGATGTGGAAAAACAGAAAATAGATGCTCTGGAAATGTGGTGCTGGAGAAAAATGCTTGGGGTTTCGTGGACTGAGTTTCGAACGAACGTCTCGATTCTTCAAGAACTCGGTATCCGGCAGTTTATTTTCAATAGTACAATCTCGCATCCTTACATTCTTCGGACACGTTTCTCGGCGTGATAATCAGTCCTTAGAGCGCCTTGTCGTCCAAGGAAAAGTGGAAGGCTCTAGACCACGCGGAAGGTCACCCACGCGATGGACTGACCAGATCAAGTCTGCAGTCGGAGGTTCACTGAACCAGTGCAGCAGGATGACCTCCAGCAGACAGAAGTGGCGAAACATCGTGAGGCGCATCACATCTGCCCCCCCCCAGTACTGATACTGCATAGCGATCACGACCGCTCTGTCAAGAGCGTACCGGATAAGAAGAAGATAAGCTTTATTTTATCAAGGTAGGTACCACGCGAGCGAAGCCGCGGGCGAGTAAGCTAGTGTGAAAATAAAATGGTAGTGGCTGGACACTGTCCTTGCCTACCTACTGGTCTATTGTATCATAAAGATGCAATCTGATATTACCTTTTTGTTAGAAATTTCTGGTCTGTAAGATTTTGTTTGGATACGTCGTGTTCCCTTCTCTTTCGGTTGAAACAGGTATCTTGTACTTAATGTAAGTATGTCAATACTTATAATGTTAACAAAAAGTTACTTCAAATCTTACCCTCTCAAGTGATTCCCAGTGTAGGTTTCCAAAAGGATAGGCTGGAGAAATCATGTTAACCATCATTACTTTCAGGGGCAAAATGGGGTCGTACTTCATGTCGTATCGCTTGTAGCCCCACTTCTCGTCTTTTCTCATTAGCAAGTAGAACCAGTCCACTAGATCGGCGAGTTGGTACCTACTTGGCCTGAAAGAATAATATTAATATTATTAGTTCTTGCATTTCCATAAACAAATATGCTCTATAGCAGGGTTTCCTAACATTTTTCATAATGGAGAAATTTCCTAAACAACAAAATCCAATTTTTCTTTTTTGATAACAAGATCTTAAAAATCTATATAAGTCGGATAAAAACCATTATTCCAGCCTAGAAGTTTTTTTTTGCGGTGGATACTGGTTTCATGTATTATTTTTTTCATGATTGAAATCCAGAATCCGCAGTAAAATAAAAATGGCTATTTAAACTTATATAGGTGTTTAAATATGGAGTTCTTACCCAACAGCCTGGTAAGTCGTGCAGCGAGTGTCAGGGTCACGAGCAGCATTCACTATAGCCTGGGCGACATCAGAAACAAACACAGGCTGCTTGAAAGTCTCCAGGCCGTTCTTGTACAGAGGCATAAGCTGTCCATGCACGCGCCATTGAGTTGCGAAAGACCTGTAATTCCAGATGGACTCAAAAACACACTTTCTTATTTGAGATAGATTCTGTTAGTTATTAAGCTATTTGGAGCTTTGTAATTTAAGATTCAAGAAGAAAATGTTTGTTTCTTTTCAAATAATCAAAATTGGGAAGAAAACATTCACCAAAATTATAAACAAGGCTAGCTAGTTAAAAAGATATTCGGGAATAAAATAATTGGTTATCTCTCAGCAAGTCTTACCGAATAAACCTATCTTCCGAGCCGTAGATGTCTGAAGCGGATATGATAGTAGCGGTAGGGAATTCCTCTTTGACAGCCAGCTCTCCATAGTACTTGCTTATCTTCCACTTGGACGGGCTGCTCATCACCAGAGGCTTGGGATTCTCATCTGCATTCAGGTAGGATAGGTGAATAAACCTCTCCACTCCCATCTCACGGCATATTCTGAAATATTCCAGATGACGATGTTACTCTTACTTCTATCAATGTGCTTAAAAACAAGCTTAACAACTGGCTACGAACTAACAAAACAGTGCTCAAAAAAATTAACCTTTAAGACTATTTTAACACTGTGATATACCAAAAGCTTGCAACAGCTGCTTGTCTATCATTGATAAATGAATATTTGTTTATGGAGTTAGAATTTTGTGTTGTGTCTAACTAATTAGAGGTTAAAGGATTCTTTTTTATAATTTTGATTATTAACAGAAACAGAGTGATCGACACAAGATAAAGTTTGTATACAAAGAATCATAAAACAATCAAAAGATCCACATAATACAGAAATAATATCTAACTCACCGTGCAATACGTCTAGGGCCCTCAACATTGACATCATTGTATTTAAAGTTTTTAGTTTCATAGTCTCGACCAACTAAGTTGATGACAACATTGGAGTAACGGACTGCTTTTGCAATAGACTCATCATCACGAAGATCAAATGGAGTGAATAGGACTTGGCCTAAATCTCCACAGACTTTCAATCTTTGGGCATCATAGAAGTCACTTCTGTAGGGCAGGATCATCTAAAGAAATTAGCAATAGATTGTAAAATAATTTAGAACGGCCAGATTTAAGCCTAAGCCCCCACCTAAAGTCAAGTGGTATTTGTTAGAAAATGAAAATAGTGCAAATGAATTCCGAAAGAGAGTGGTTGATAAAATGATTGAGATGGATGAAAGAATTAAAGGAATGTCGGTAAATGAATGCTGGAATGAAATGGCTGCGAGTATAAGGTATGTGGCGAAGGACGTTTTTGGTGAGTCGAAGGGCAAGGGTAAGATTGATAAGGATACATGGTGGTGGAATGAGAATGTGCAAAAGATTTTAAAAGAAAAGAAAAATGCGTTTATAGAATGGAAAGGTGTGCACGATAGTGACTCTAGGTTGAAAGAGCAAAAAAAGAAAGGTGTATGACGAATGTAAGAAGAAAGCAAAGAAAGAGGTAGCTATCGCTAGAGGTAAGGTCCAAGATAAACTATATAAAAAGCTTGAAAGCCCTACAGGACAAAAAGAACTATACCGTCTAGCGAAAATGAGAGAGAAGAATGCAAGAGACATAATGCATGTGAAATGTATAAAAGACGATAGCGGAAAAGTTTTAATGAAAGATGAAGAAATAAAAGATCGTTGGAAGGGATATTTCGAAAGACTGATGAATGAAGAAAATGCGTGGAGTGGAAGGCTAGAGGACGTGTCAGTAAATTTGGGTTTGGTAGAAAAGATAAGTGTGGATGAAGTTAGAATGGCTGTTCAGAGTATGAAAAATGGTAGAGCGATTGGCCCAGATGGCATACCAGTTGAAGTTTGGAAGTTTTTGAAGGTGGATGGTTGGAAGTGGCTGACTTTATTTTTCAACAAGTTGTTACATGAAGAGGCGATCCCTGAAGAATGGTGCAGCAGTTCACTGGTGCCCATCTTCAAGAACAAGGGTGATGTACAGGACTGTAACAACTACCGAGGAATAAAGCTCATGTCGCACAGTATGAAAGTTTGGGAGAAAGTGATAGATAGACGAATGAGAGAGGAGTGTGTGATTACCCAGAATCAGTTTGGTTTTATGCCGGGACGGGGGACCACGGATGCAATATTTGCTTTACGCCAACTCTGCGAAAAGTACCGCCGTGCACGTAGGAGTTTGCACTTGGTTTTTATTGACCTGGAGAAGGCGTACGATCGTGTCCCCAGGGAGGTTCTGTGGTGGGCTTTGAAAGAAAAGGGAGTACCAGGGAAGTATGTTAGGCTTGTGAATGCGATGTATGCAGGAGCACGCACGAACGTCCGGTCTGAAGCCGGCGTCACTGACGAGTTCAATGTGGCAGTAGGTTTGCATCAGGGATCGGCTTTAAGCCCTTATTTGTTCCTCCTGGTAATGGATGCTTTGACATCAGACATACAGGAGGAGGCACCCTGGTGCATGCTGTTCGCCGACGACATTGTTCTCGTCGGAGAAGAGGCAGCCGAGGTACAGAGCAGACTGGGAAAATGGCAAGAGAAGCTAGAGAGAGTGGGCCTTAAGATCAGCCGCACAAAAACAGAGCATCTGTTTTGCAACTTTAGTGGCTACTCTAGTTTCTCCCATATTGCCTTAGATGGTGTAAACCTACCAGTCTGCTCCGATTTTAAGTACCTTGGTTCGCTTCTCCAAAACGATGGAAATATTGACCGAGACGTAAATAACAGAATGAATGCGGGATGGATGAAGTGGCGACAGGTCTCAGGGACGATTTGTGACCCGAAAATGCCCCTCAAACTTAAGGGTAAGATTTACAAGACCATAATCAGACCTGTAGCTATGTATGGATCAGAGTGTTGGGCAATGAAGAAGACGAATGAAAGGAGAGTACATGCTACTGAGATGCGAATGTTAAGATGGATGTGTGGGGTGACACGTTTGGATAAAGTAAGGAATGAGTATGTAAGGGGAAGTTTGAAAGTGGCGCCCATTACCGAAAAGGTGCGGAGTGCAAGATTATCATGGTATGGACACGTTATGAGGAGGGATGAACAACATGTCACCAAACGTGCTATAAGTATGAGTGTGGATGGGCATGCAAGTAGAGGAAGGCCGAAGAAAAAGTGGTTTGACTGTGTGAAAGAGGATATGAATGTTAGAGGAGTAGATTCAGAGTTGACGAGTGATAGGAGTGAGTGGAAGAAGAAAACATGTTGTGCCGACCCCACTTAGCGTGGGATAAGGGCAGGAGAATGATGATGTAAAATAATTTAGAACATAGTGTGATCTAGTAAGTAAATTAATCAAAGAAACGAATAGGTATAACTTTAATTTAAACTATTAACAAAGTGATGTCTAAGCCATTTCTTTTCTACAGTTTTAATAAATAAGTAAGCAATTAATAATTCAGTTCAGAAAAAAGTCAAAAGTTGATATTTTTACCTGAGTTCCAATCTTGCCCAGTTTATTGCACACATATTTTCCTACGAAACCAGTGCACCCAAACACAGTCGCGACAATACCGTTGAAGCTGCTACGGCCGCCTGTGCCTCTCTTGTAAGCAGCCAGGTTAGGCCTGCCATCTGAACTGTAGTGCGCTGCCTTGATGTAAACAACGCTCATAGAGCCATTCAGAGCTGCAATATGAAGCAAATTTTACATACAAATGCTCCAGTGGGTATTGAATAGAACTAGCGTTACTTTCGTGCTATCAAAAGAAGGATTGTGTACGTTAGGCGGGCATTATGTAAGACTTCAATTTCAATGTTTATGGGAGAGAGTTAGCTTACGTATTATTTTATGCACAACATGGCCTGTCAGAGCTGCAGTAGCCATTTTCAGGCTCTTATTTCAGCACTTTGATGTGGTACCTAATTTTCAAAATTTTCATGGAAATACGAGCGATCGACAAAATCGCAAAACTTTGCGCAAAACTGCGATTTTATTTGGTTGACTGACATGACATTGTGATTTGATTTGTGACGTTGATTGACCGTTGATTATTGCATAATTGACATTGACACTTAGCTGAACTGATAAAGCGATCAGAATGTTGCCATGCCAGCCTACCTGGTATTATTAATTATTATTTATTAATAATACAGTTTATTAATCTTCCTAGCAGCCAACCAAAACTTAATAAATTTTGTATGCAATTTTTCTGTGATTTAAAAAAAAAAGGTTTTTTTAATGTCAGACATGTCAAAGTCAGTCATGCCAATTTGTGGAAATAATAAAAAAAAAAAATTGTCAACAAAACAGCTGATCGCGTCGCGCCTGCCTGAATTTCGTGTTTTTCACTGTTTTTCACAAGCATTGAACGAAACGAGCGTTTGGATTCCAGATTTTGGAAGAACATACCAATACTGTGTCTTTTACGTTTATTTTCCATTTGATTAAAACAGTGCTTCAGGCTAGTCTTACACAACAATGGAGGAAAGTGATATTGAACAACTTTGCAATGGATCTAATGTTATGGAAATCACTAGAATTCTGCAAAATTTCTCGCAAAATGTATGTTTTTATCTCATCAAACTTATAAATTACAAGCAAAATTAAATAATAATATCTATGTATTGTTTTTTGACCATAACCGAATGATTACAGAATGAAAAAAGTACGTTCGTATTTCCAAGTCTCATGGAGAACAACCGACGGGTTATTCTTTGGACAGCTCTATTTCAACTCTTGCACAGGAAGGAATGTAAGCCAGTACATGCTTTGTGCTTGGCAGCAATAAGGATCTTGAGGTATCTTTAAAACATAATTTTGCAAGGAAAGCATATATAAATAAATAAGCCTTTTATTCAGACAGTTTAACAATTTTTGTAACTTAAACTATATCTAACATGCTAGTCACATAACTGCCTGTGTGCCTCTTTGGACAAAGGCCTCCTCCAATTGTGACCATTGTTCTCTATCTTTGGCCACTCTGGACCATGTGCCACCTGCTGTGTCCTTTATGTCGTCGACCCATCTTCTTGATGGTCTACCTCGCTTCCTTCTATTGTTTCCTGTGAACCAGTATATTATTGATTTTGACCATTTTTCTCTACCTCTAATTGTATGTCCTGTCCATTTCCACTTTAACTTTCTGATAGTTACTGTTGCATCTTTTGTTTTAGTGTGTTTCTTGATGTTAGTGGTCCTTATTCTATCAGACAGTTTTTTCCCCATCATACTCCTTTCCATGGCGTTTTGACATGTTGCTAGTTTTTTGCTGTGGGATTTTGTTATTGCCCAGGTTTGGCAACCGTATGTAAGAACAGGAAGCACGCAAGTATCAAATAGTTTTCGTTTAGTGGTCATGTTTATTTCCTTACTTTTCATGATGTCTCTCAGGCTCCAGTATTGTCTCCATGCATTCCCTATGCGTCTATCAATTTCCTTCCCAGAAGCATCTTTTGGCGATATTACTTGTCCCAGATAGAGGTATTCGTCCACATAGTCTATAGTGCTATTGTTAACGCTTATAGATTCCTTGTTACCATTAGTCATGGCTTTGGTTTTTTCCGTGTTCATGACTAAACCTACTTTGCGGCTTTCTCTGTCTAGGTCATTTAACATTTCTTGAAGGTCTTTGCTTGATGGGGACAGAATTATCAAGTCATCGGCGAATCTTAAATGTGACAGATGTTCTCCGTTGATTGTCAATCCACATTTTTCCCAGTCCAACTGTCGGAAAATTCCTTCTAGTACCGCCGTAAAGAGTTTGGGCGATATAGGATCACCCTGACGTACACCTCTTTCTATTTTTATTTCCTTGCCTTCTTTTTCAAGTTTTATTCTTGCTTTACTGTTTTTGTAGATATTTCTGAGGATTCTAACGTATTTGTTTTCGACCCCTTGGGTCTTCAGTGCTTGCCATATTGCTTCATGTTCCAGTGAATCGAAGGCTTTACTGTAATCCACAAAACAACTATAGAAAGTTATGTTAAATTCCTTGCCTTTTTCAAACAGTTGCTTCACGACGTGTATGTGGTCCAATGTTGAGTAGCCGCTCCTGAATCCAGCTTGTTCTCGTGGTTGATTCTCGTCGAGCGTTTTAGTTATTCTGTTAAGAATTACCTTGGCAAACACTTTGTAAATATTAGACATCAAGCTAATAGGTCTGTAGTTGTTTATATTGCTTTTGTCTCCTTTCTTGTGCAGCAGTGTTATAGTAGATGTTGTCCACTGGTCCGGTATCGTTTCATTTTCCAGTACTTCATTGAAGAGATGTGTTAGGATCGGTATTAGATAGTTTTTATTTGTTTTTAGGAATTCGTTACTTATTCCGTCTGATCCGGGAGCCTTGTCTTTCTTTTGGGATTTTACTGCTTTTTCCACTTCTGCTGGTATTATGTCTGGTACTACATCTCCACCGGTCAAGTCTACTGGTTGGTTTTGGTTTTTCTTAGCGTATAGATCTCTGAAAAATTCTGTAGCTATTGACATTATTTCTGGGCGTTTCGTTAAGTTTCTATTGTTTTTGTTTTTCATTTTCGGTATCCATTCCGTTTTACCTTCTAGTTTCTTCATCACTTTTTTCATTCCCCCGGTTTTCTGAATACAGGTCTCCATTAAGTCCAATTTATATTTTTGATGGTCTCTTCTCATGTTGTGTTTGATCTTTTTGCTTAATTCTGAAATATTTTTTCTTAAATAATTTGTTTTTCCCTTGGTAGAGATCAATGCGGCTCGAGTTTTAAGCAGTTCTTTGGTTCCGTTAGTTAACCATTTTATAGTGTCGTTTTTCTCCTTTTGTCCACCTGTTTTCTTACATGTCAGAATATCCTCAAATTTATTGTACTTGTCTTGTGTATTTAGTTGATTGGTCGTTTTTATAAAGTTATCTAGTTTTTCCTTCAGTTGCTCAGTATTTTCTTGTGTTTTGGTGTTGTCTTGTTTTGCCTTAAATGGTCTATTTTTATTTGATATGTTGGCCTGAAGTTTGGCCCTAAGCATTCTGTGGTTGCTATTGAAGTTGAGGTTATTTATAACTCTACAATCATAAAAGTCTTTGTTTTTGTTGGTTAGGATATAATCTATTTCATTCCTATGCCGCCCATCAGGAGATACCCATGTCCATCGATTGTTAATGCGGTTTTTGTAAAGACTATTAAGCACTTTAAGATTATTTTCATAGCACAGCTGTACAAGTCTTTCGCCATTCCTTGTTCTTTTTCCCGAACAGTATGGCCCCAAAATAATCTCTTCTCCGGCTTCTCTTTTTCCTGTTCTTGCGTTAAAGTCGCCCATTACTATTAAATTGCTGTGGGCGTGGCTTCTTATTGCATCAGATAGTTTGTCATAGAATATGTCAATTTCAGCATTGTTGGACTGTTCGGTTGGAGAATAAACTTGCACAATTGACCATAGTTCTTTTTTGGGGGGTAGCTTCAGATTGAGGATTACAATTCGCTCTGAGACACCAATGAATTCTACGATGTAGGTTCTTAATTCTTTTTTGATCATAAAGCCTGTTCCGTATTGACCAGGTGTGTCTCCTTTGTAATAAAATATAAAGTTACCATGATCTTCTATGCTTTCTCCCAGACGTCTAACTTCACTCAGTCCCACTATAGACCAGTTAATGTTTTTCAGTGCTAGGGTCAATTCTGCCAGGCTTTCGTTTGTTCTTAGAGAGAGGGTGTTAAATGTTGAAATGTATATTAAGTCTTTCCTTTCTCGAAAAGGCTTTGGAGATATGTATGATTGTGCTAGGTGTATGATTGAGTTGTTTGGAGGGTAGTGGTCTTCTTGCCCCACGGTGACCGGCCGGCTTGGGGTGTGATTTTCAAAAGTTTTTTTCAATATTGGTTTTGTGGTTAGCAGTGTGTAAGGAAAGCATACTGCATCCTAATTAAATTAGCAATAAAGTTCAATTAAGTTTATGCTAATGTTTTGTAATTAAATACATGTATTTTTCAGTCGAGACAAAACAGATCTAGAAAATCTACTTTGTGAAACATGGATCAAAGATCTCATTGAAAAAGCTGGATTGTACAATTTCACTGAGATGGAGGAAGAATCAATGGTTTCAATAGAACTACCTGATAAAGACATCACTGTTGAGGCATTGAAATGTCTCTGTAATATAACATACCATAGTGAAGTATCTCGTACTTTCTGTGCTGACACAGATATAGCTCAGAGTCTCATAGCCAGACTGAGAATCTACAAGGTCATTCCATTCAAAGATGAAATAATGCTATTTGACATGAAACTGCTGTTTATCCTGACAGCTTTGAGACATGATATTAGAGCTAAGATAAAGGAACTTCATGGCATGGATTACTTGACAAGTTGCTTGAATGAGATAATTCTAGAAGCATCTTCAGAACCAGAGAATGCTTCATGTAGCCCTGGAATGGAATATATTTTACAGGTAAATAAATAAATATGCAATAGAAAAAAATACCCGACAGTAACATAATAGTCATGATCTTACCTTAGTATTGAGAAAATATTGAATTTTTCCTACATAATTTTTTTCATACATTTTTTTTAATGTTTTTATAGTTATTCTACTATTCAGAGCGGCTACAAATCCCACAAATCAAAAATCATAAGAATCAGTAGAGCTATTTTGGAGTTTTATATTTAGATTCATATTTTTTTCCTGACCAGTTTTCCCCCTTGATATCAGATGTTGTTTGACACAATTTGTGTCTCATTTATCACATTTAAATATTATTAATTCCTTTACATAAATTGTAGCTTTACCATCTCTATTTGTCAGAAGTTACCTCATTGACATTATGGATGAATGTATCAAAATGGATTCAATTTTTTGTTTTCAGGATCAAAAACATGCTATAGCCTGTGATATCCTAAAAGCCCAGTTTAATCTGATAATTCAATCGGGACCAGAAGAGGCTGCAGGGGAATATGAGGAAGCCATGTTTCTGAAGCTGATGCCTATTCTTACTGCATTGTTGTATTCTCATTCATCTAGTGAAGAGAAATTGTTTGATCTACACAATAATATCGCAAATCTATTAACAAGGTAGGTACTTATGAAGCATAAACAAGTATAACATAAACATAAATTAAATTCTATACCTAATTTATATTTTGTTCTCAGTGTACCATCTACATTCTACTCTTTCCTCACTCCATTGCTGAATGAAGGTGAATCGGCGAGATACACTTATGATAGTAGGAATATGGATGCATTACAATCACTTGTCAATTTACTGCAACACAAACTGACTGTTACACAGGTAAACTTCCAGTCAATTAACCTGCAAGTTTTATTATTAAATAGTGTTTACTCTTAGTTTCCAAATTCACTCTTACAAGACTCCTTTACTGTATATATTGTTTTAACTAGCTAGAAATAGAAATGTATTGCTATTCTATGTTTTTAATTTTAAATAAAATGACTGTAATTCAGAATACAACCAACCAGTACGAAAATCTCTCTCCAATCCTGACTGTGATGAACAAATGTGCCCACAATCGTTCCCAACGCAAGTACCTTCGCCTAGTGGTCTTGCCTCCGCTACGTGACGTGTCTCTGCCTCCAGAAAAAGGCAACACTTTGAGGAACCAGCTGTGCCGACTGTTGACCACCCCTGTCACATCTGTGAGAGATTTGGTGGCAGAGTTCCTGTTTATTCTTTGCAAAGAAAAAGGTCAGATATAGTGAAGATTATTGTAATGCTTCATCACGAACTTCCGTAACATTCAATAATTTACGAATGTGGCTTTACTCGTCCACAAAATCATATTTACTGATTTCACTATGTTTTCCTTCACCTATGACAGTTTCTGTGGCATAATATTTTTAACTACAGAGGAACTTCTACAAACTACACTATAAATAACGTTAACGTTAATCTTCGATACAATAATGATAATAAAATTGTTAGTGGGGCGCATGGTGAAGTACACTGGCTTTGGCAATGCAGCGGGTCATCTAGCTCAGAAAGGCTTGTTGGGTGGAGTGCGGAGTGCGCAATACTCCTCAAGCAGCGACGACTCCGATACTGAGGAGTACTTGGAGGCTCAGCCGAATATTGACCCTGTAGTGGGGTGCACCAGACCCCCACGAGTCAACCCCTTTGAGGGAATGACGGAGGAACAGGTACAACTAACTATTAAAGAGATGCCTATACATTACATACAATACATAGACTAACTCATGTATTATTCCAGGTCATACAATATCTACTCCAATATTTTATGACCTGGACCTCTATTCCAAGTCTCAGCCAAATCCGTTCAGTAGTTACAGTAGTCCGTTTGCGTGAAAAATTAGCAAAACATTCATCTATACATTCATACAAACTTATGCTTTCAAAATATAAATAAATGATATTGCATTGTCTTTCTAAACAATTGCCGTCATCACTTTCAAAATTAGGTCTTAGGTAAACTAATCTCCATCCAAAGCTAACATATATAATATGACTGCATTAATTTAGCATGTGGTGCGATTTTCGATCAATGTATTACTGCCTTAACAGAAAGAGTACGAAGCGATGAAGTTAGTGAACCTGTTCGACGCGATGGTGACACAGGGCGTTGTGAAGCCGGCGCGCATCGGTCCCGACGGCCGCCCGCAGCCAGTTGACCACGTGCTTCAACTGCGGGAGGATCTGCCTAACCGACCACAGTCATAGGTATTGTGTCTCTTGTATAGCAGTGTCTGACTTGATGTTGAAACTCAACTACGAGATTTATTTATTATTTTACAGTGTTAAACCATTTATAATGAAATTTCCAACTACGAGATATTCTAACCGACCCAGTCATAAGTGTTTTGTTTTGCATAGCAGTGTCTGACTTTATGCTGAAAATTCAGCTACGAGATGATCTGCACTACCGACCACAGTCATAGGCACTAAGTAGTCAGACACTGCTATACAAGAGACACATCTCTTGTATAGCAGTGTCTGACTCAACTACGAGATAATCTAACCGACCCCGTCATAAGTGTTTCGTCTTGTATAGCAGTGTCTGACTTGATGTATAAACTCAACTACGAGATAATCTGACCGACCACAGTCATATAAGTGTTTCGTCTTGTAGGTATGGTGTGTGTGACTTGATGAATAATATTTTTTGAGGACACACTTGCACCTCTCTACCTACAGATTTAGATTCATAGTTTGTTTAAACTTCGTTGTCTTTGACAAAAAATTTAATTGTGATAATTGTGATTATAATTCGGCATTATATTACCTATGTTGTAAACTATTACCTAGTAGAAAGTAGCAGTCAGCAAGTTTTAAAGGTCACGAGTAGAAGCGCTAAGTTTAATAGAATACTTACATAAGATTTTTAAATCTACTAGAACTAGGATTTTAGTGTACATACTTGAAATGAAATCATATTTGAACCCCTTACGAGATAAAAATAGGTTTCTACGACCAGTTGTATTCACTTTTAAACTAGTAAATAAAATGTAGATGTTTATCTGTAATTTAAGAAATGACGCCAAAGTTTTGAATAATATAATATTCAATTTACCTAAATGGAAGTATGCTTTTTAGCTGGTTTGAAAGTTGCAATAGCTGTAGGATACTGAGCTTTTTTTTGACTGTAGGTACTGTACGGTTTTATTTTATTCTGCCTGAATAAATATTATAGTGATAGGGCATCAATCAAGTTTTTGTAAAATAAGATTTTAAATAAGTATTAGAATTTAGGTCTTTCTAATTATGATTGTAATCCGTAGAACACCTACTGCATTTTATTTCGGACTTTTCATGCCGAAGATTATATCTTACGTATTTATTTACAAATACACGTTGTGTGATGAATGATTTAAATGTTGTCGAATAAAGAATAATAATTTATACATACATTATGTATCTTTTTATTTATTACAACCCTAGAAGAGTAACTTACCTACCTTCACAACGCGACGAAGACGTCGGTCTACGTAGTACCTATTATTTGGTCAGTGTTATAAACACTATCTCAGCATTCTCATTTTTTTTAATCTTTTAATTCAAACGTAATTTAGTATGTACAGCTGTATTCTACCAGTTCATTAATCAATGACCTAAAAGCCTGAAATCCCGTAGTTTGATACCTGCGCGGTAGGTCCGCGTTTGAGGCTGTATTTTGTTTGTGTTGGGCGGTCAGTCTGGCTCAGTAGGGCGGGCGGGCATGTTGTGCGATTTCTTTTAATTCTGTGCCGATATTCAGCATAATGATTAAAAATAAAACAGGTATGAGTAGGTACTTATTATAAATGTATATTTTTCTGTCTTCCAATTATGGACTTCATTACGTTTCGTTTGGTTGAAGGTTCATGTAGACAATTTGAAGATAATATTTCCTTTCATGCGCCGACTTTCCTTTGTTTACTTTTCCTTGCATTTCGGGATAAGCTTATATTTTCTTTTATTGTGTGTGTTCAGATTTGTAAGTAGGTAAATATGATATTTTAGGAACATGTGTGTTAAAAAAACACCTTCAGGTCAGGTCATTCAGAAACTATTTGCAATTTCTACAAGAATTAAATAGGTAGCTACATAAACGGTAAACAATAATGTTTCCGTGACATATTTTAGGTCACTAGTTTATTAAGTTATTAGGTATAGTAGTTAAGTTTTTTTTGGCTTGTAAGTAGTTATCATAGTGTAACTCTTCAAGTGCATCGTCAATTTGATCTACTTGCGACGAAACAGACGCCGATTTTGCGGAAATACCTTAACTTCATTAGGTATTTATGCTTTAAAGTTCTTGTATGTAAACAATATTCTGTTAAGTTTTACCTAAGAAGGAATTACCTAGGTTAGGTTAGTTAGTTAGTCACAGTAACAAAAAGGCCATAAAACACAAACTGTATTATACAATTTAAATGAGCAAGAGACAAGTCCTGGTCAGTCATCCATTTATTTTTCGTTTTGGAAAATTTATATGCGCATTTACGCGAGCTATAGGAAAATTCCGTGATAAAACTAAGTCAATATTCTAATAAGCAGCTTGTAACCTGTTATGTAGAAAGCTAACAACAATATGTGAGCATGTAGGTAGGTAACCTACCGTGCGTGTAGTTTAGACTTGCCTTTCATAGTTTTCTTTAAAAGATTCTTGAACGCCTGAAGGTTTTTGCGTCGATCTACAGTCGTCATCCTGTCTTTTCAAACCTACAGATGTAATGCTGGTAGTTCTAGCATGTTTGCTGGGTATAGGCTGGTGTAGCACCACGTATTCCCCCGCCCCCTCCCCCGCGGGGCCGCAGTGCGAGCGCGCGCCCCCGCACGCGCAGCCCGCGGACAGGCACTATCGCTTGGGAGTCGCGGGGGACCCGGATCTCTTTCTACCTGGGGAGCTGTATACAGGTAAGAAATTATACAGTTGTTCTATGAATCAACATATGCGATGCTGTACCACGTATTCCCCTTCCACCGGGGAGATATATAGGTAGGTACCGGTAAGGAACGTGTTAGTTCTGCGTCAAGAAGTCCATTTAGATGTTCTTCCTGGGCAGCTGTGGCAAGGCTGTGGAGCGGCGCTGCACTGTATTTATTCTACACATTTATCCACTTACGATAACTATCCGAAACTCTCTGATTTTCTTTTCATAATTTTAAATTCAAATTTGTCTTTCAGTTTCCCTTCAAGGCGTAGACAGCGGCCAAGGTCCCACGCCTTTTTCAGGGTTTACCATGTGGGCCGAAGTAAGCCGAGACGCTTCCAAGACCACTAAAGTAGAAGATACAAAGTCTACCGCCGCACCTGAATTACCACTCGGTACTTTTCAAGCGTACGACGCACAGACTAAGATACACGAGATCTGCGCACCAGCTGCGGATAATGCTACTGGCCATCCTAAAACTGAAATCCAGGTACCTAACCTAAGTGCTGAATGATAAATGACAACTCGTTGGAGAACAGTTGAACGAGTTGTTGGTTCTACAAAGAAACATTTTGTCGGGCTATCTTTCTTCATGATCTGAATTTAAACGTTTTTTTCTTGATTCTTAGGTAATTTGGAGCGCTCCATCAATCACTGCTGGGGCGTGTGTGAGGCTATGTGCCCGTGTGGGTCCGGCTAAGAATGAGCATTGGTCGATATTGGCACGAAAACTATGCGCCGCACCAGCCGTGCCCGCAAGTATTGCGAGGCAACCGCAGATTGTGGAGCCGTGCTGTGCGTGCGACGAAGCCAAATATGAGGTCAGAAAATGTCAAAGAATCTTTGCATTATTTTGCCCCGTGTTGGGCGCCACTTTCATAGATATCTTGAAACATGAAAGATCTTTAACAGGAGTATTTTTCTCGCTGTTAATACTGTTGTTGAACAGAGAAATAACAAGAAGCGAGAAAAACATCTGTAACATTTCTGATAACTTGCAAGTTATTAACAAAATATATATTTTTCGGAAATTTTGACTATTTTGGGCGCCAATTTACACAATACTTGTTGTTCAATAGGTGACATTCGAATCCCTATGGTCGCGAAACACCCACCCACGTGAGTTTCCACCGGAAAGTGCTCGCGCACATTTCGGCGAGATTATTGGCGCTTCCCACACCGCACAGTATAGAGTCTGGCAGGAAGGCAGAGTCGCTAGCTCTGGGATGAGGAGATTGGCTGATGATGGCGCTACCACTGCTCTTGAAAAGGAATTGAAAGCTGAGGTAACATTTTCACAGGGGCTCAGTTTGATAGACATTTCCTTCTGCATTAAGAGACACAGTTTTGGGGGAAGAGGTGTTCTTTGTTCTTTGCTGATAATCATAAAAAGCTGAGTGAGAGCAGAGGTTGTTTCAACTATCAAGCCACGAACACTTACAAACAACTTAAGTGAAAGTTCCTATGGTATAACCACCCACGCAGTCACCTCCATGAAGACAGGTTGCATACGAAATTAATTTTTTAGCCTTCAGACACTTTAGCTGTTTGATATAGGTATATAGGTATCAATAGGTATTTGGTATGTTTTCAGAGTGATCACATTCGCACAATCATCAAATCCCGCGGAATTTCATGGCAGCAGATCGCTGCAGCCGGCGTAGGAATTCCCAGCACTTTTGCCGTTTTCCGAGTTGACTCCAAGAATCACCTTGTATCCCTGGTGTCGAAGCTTGCGCCTTCACCCGACTGGATAGTAGGAGTGTCAGGATTGGAGCTCTGCGCTGCTAACTGTACTTGGACGACATCATTTACTTTACCTCTGTATCCCTATGATGCTGGTACTGATAATGGACTTAGTTATATGGTGAGTTACTATTATTATTCCCACGATCAGTCGATAGGTATAAGATTCCAAGCGTAAATACTTTCAATTAGAATAGTACCTATTAGTGAGAATTTAAGTAAGAAATTTTATTTTATGCATCGTAGTCTCGTCGTATGCCAACTATTCCTGCAGCTCCAGTGAGAGCGCTCAGGCCGGATTGGCCTAAGGACGTTCGCTCGCCGTTCTTCAGCACGATTGGAGAAATGCGGCCTTTTGCGGGTCTGCGCTTTACTCGCCTACGACTTTACGAGAAGGGCTGTGAAGCTTCAGGTTAGAGGAAATGGAACAAAGTTAGATTATATTTATAAGATATATTTCAATAAGTACTTTAAATAAATGTAACAGAGATACATTTTATTATGGCAACTGTTATGTGACAGTAGGTATATAAATGTGTCCGGTTTGTAGGTTCTTCACTTCTCGATTTTCGATCAATGATCTCACCCGCGATAACCGCTTTTGGCGCGGATTTACGCGATGAATGAACTTACTTTTCAATTTGGGTGGCATCAGAACACTCGTTGCTTGTTTGGGCCTTACTGAGGCCATCTCTTCTTTTATGCCTTCCTCGGAGGGTTCCGCAGAGGCATGGCATAGAGAGGGGTTGTTTATGACCATTAGCAGCAGAAGCAGGTCCGGAGCCGCCGGCCGCTGCAGTGGGCTCGGAGGGCGCGTGTCAGAGCCACACGTGGGGCGCCTGGAGCCCCTGCAGTGTGACCTGCGGCGACGGGCAGCGCGTGAGGCAGCGCCAGTACCTGCACCCGCATGCCGCCGACACCTGCCGCCTCGAGCTCACGCAGCGCCAGCTGTGCCGCGGCCCGCGCCGCAGCTGCAGGTGAGAGACACGTACAGAGACAGTACCTGCACCCGCATGCCGCCGACACCTGCCGCCTCGAGCTCACGCAGCGCCAGCTGTGCCGCGGCCCGCGCCGCAGCTGCAGGTGAGAGACACGTACAGAGACAGTACCTGCACCCGCATGCCGCCGACACCTGCCGCCTCGAGCTCACGCAGCGCCAGCTGTGCCGCGGCCCGCGCCGCAGCTGCAGGTGAGAGACACGTACAGAGACAGTACCTGCACCCGCATGCCGCCGACACCTGCCGCCTCGAGCTCACGCAGCGCCAGCTGTGCCGCGGCCCGCGCCGCAGCTGCAGGTGAGAGACACGTACAGAGACAGTACCTGCACCCGCATGCCGCCGACACCTGCCGCCTCGAGCTCACGCAGCGCCAGCTGTGCCGCGGCCCGCGCCGCAGCTGCAGGTGAGAGACACGTACAGAGACAGTACCTGCACCCGCATGCCGCCGACACCTGCCGCCTCGAGCTCACGCAGCGCCAGCTGTGCCGCGGCCCGCGCCGCAGCTGCAGGTGAGAGACGTGCCATTATCAGCATTCGTATTGGTTTCCTCCGTCCACACTTACCTGAGAGCCTTAGCACACCACGTTTTTGAACGCACAGTCACTGCGCGTAAATCGACCCAAACACGATACATACGCGTGGTGAACAAAAGGCATCGGGAAGCTGTGTGTGACCCATGCACACTTTCCTCGCGTTTGTAGAACCCGCTTCAAATTAGCAGGTGAGGCGCTACACAAAATCGCACAGTGACTGCTTTTTTAAAAACGTGGTGTAGGAGGTACATAGGCTCTTAAGTTAATGCTCGCAAAATGCAGTTAAATCCTCCTGCCTAGACTTTAACTTGCAATATGTTTCATTATAATGTTTTAGAAGTTAAATCAAATCAAAATGTCCGTGCACCCAGAGCGCCATCAGAATACGAGCCCGAGCCAGCGCAAGAGCACGGTCCGTGCGCCGTGTCCGCGTGGTCGGCGTGGTCGCCGTGCGAGGGCTGCGGCGTCCGCGCGCGCACGAGGCACTACGTGCTGCTTCGCGCGCATAAACGATGCCACGTGGGATACCGTGCCAGGACCGTGCTCGATCAGGCGATGCCCTGCGATGCTGGCTCTTGTGAGATGTAAGCTTTCTTTTATATTTACTTCTTTGACAAGTTTAACTTTAACTATTTTTAAAAAGTTTCTCTTAACTTATATATAAGTTATAACATTTCATAACAAAATACAGTAGGTATATATTTGTTGCAGAAAACCAGATGCATACGTGAATATGACAGACTTCGATTGGTTCTTTGTGGTACGTGTTAAACTCTTATTATATCCGAATCAGTATAATCCTCAAATACCAGTAAAAAGGTGCAAGGAATTCTGATGACACTCCACTCGAAATACCTTATTGATCTTTTTTTTACACCCTTGGGAACCAAATATCTTTACAAACCCTTCACGGATTAAGCTCCTAAGAGGGCTACCTATAAACACCAAGTTTCATACAAATATCAACGCAAAATTGCCTAAATTGCTGCAAAGATCTTCGCTCACTCGATCGATAGTCTATTCTATACCATTAGTTTATGCGTATTTTTGTACAGGATCTCCCATCAAGTGCTGAATGTAAGATAACTTCCTGGGGTCCATGGTCGCCGTGTTCCGCGCGCTGCGGCCGCGGCCGGCGACTCCGCACTCGGTTCTATGTGATGAGAGACGCGACACTTCAGGCGCATATGACAAGAACTCTGCTCGCTATTTGGAACCGGCGGTTCTCTGAGCTGCAGAACATTGTAAGTGCTTTTAACTGAAGAATTGAAAACATCAGCTGGTACGATCTTTGTAAGTACCTACTTTCTAAGTTCTATCAAGCCGCTCACTTGAGAGGCACTGACATAGATCGGCTTCAGGTTTAAAATTAAAACATTAACAGAATTGGCCATTATCTTTTATTACGATCTTTGTACGCATTTTTTCAAGGGCCCTATAGCAGGCCTACCATACGTAACGTGATAAACCTTCTTGATTCCAAGTAAAATTTTCTCGATATGTCAAACTGCTAACAGCTAATATATAAAAACTATGTTAAAGCAGCTTGACATATCGAGATACCTGGTTTATCTCAGAAGAAGGAATGTCAATGTGGTTTATCGACTCGATAAAATTTGTCAAGTTACGCATGATAGGCCTACAGGAAGCTTAGAAACGTCATCGGATTGACCAAAGACTTGCAGCAATATCACATAGCAATATGTAATGAATCGGATATGTATTTAAACTTTAAAGGATTATAAACCCGAGAACGTGACAGTGGACCCTGAGATAGAGAAGACCACATTGGAGCACATAGAGAACTGTCAGTTCACGATGACGGCGCAGGAGGCAATCTGCGACGGAGATGACGGTAGTTGCGAGAAACAGGAGGTGCCGGAAGGCAAGTAGTTATCGAACATTGTAGACTAATCGGACTGGGGAATTGCTTGTTTGCATCCAATTACAACGAAAATTCGCTAATAAGCAATATAGAACAGAGAATTTAGAGACAAAGATTGGCATTTATTTTGGCTGATACAAATATAGATACATACGTTTATCTTACTAATATTTTCGGCAACGATTTAGATAATATTGGTATAATGTCATTCTCATATTGCAACCATTTGAGTTATATTCAGCCTCATCCATTACAGTTTTTATGCTGGAATTGATTTATGACGTCCCATATTACTGAATTATTAAGATCTCTTGTCTCTTGCAATATTAAGACTATGTATTTCCAACTTCTTTATTTTTGATACCTACATAACTTAAATCACAGTTAATCTAGTTCTGCAAACGCTTAGTAGGTAATGTCAAATGCTCTATTTGCAGATGTGTGCAGACAGCCGTTACAAATAGGCCATTGCCGCGGCTACAACGAACGATGGTACTACGATATGAACCTAAACATTTGCGAGCCATTCGGATTCAGCGGCTGTGGCGGCAACGCTAATAATTTCCGAAGCGAAGAACAATGTAGACTGGGATGTGCGGATAGGAATATCACGGCTTTGCCAGAAACTACCACTGAGGCTACTACTACTCAGGAGTCACATTTTTCTCTACCCCCAATACCGCGTGAGTTTTGTTGTTTTTGCGAGCTATTTGGATTAAGAATCACTTGCGCAGCGAAGAACAATGTAGACTGGGTAGTAATATAACATTTTGTCGGGCGCTACAATCGTGCTACGGAAGAGTCTGTTATTTTTAAATGAAAAATCTTACTAAAAGTTTTACGGCTTCGACGGGATTCGAACCCGCGAGATACAAGCGATCACCCTTAAGCCGGGCTGCCTTACCACTCGGCCACGAAGCCCTTGAAGCCGATTTCATTTAAAAATGAAATACCTAAGTGTGGTTTAACACTATAATCAAAAATAGTCTATTATTTATCTATCCCCCCTTACCACGTTAGTTTAGTTCGTAAGATACAATTTTACTATGCGCTATCCGGCATCAGAAGCTGAGGCAGCACCTAATACAAATATATAGAGGTGTGTAATGATCGTAGCAAGTGGAAATCCGTGGTTGTGCTCTTAGCACACCATAGGGGTACCTATACCCCTATGGAAAAGTAATTTTAATGTATGTATATTGTGTATTATGTATGTATGTTAATATAAAATACTTACATACTTTACTGCTACCTGTTGCAGCACTTCGAAACAAAACACTTCCTGCTCCAAAGAGATTGAAACCAACTCCGTGGACTCAAGACAACGAAGTTATGCTCAATGATGACTCATCGCGTTTCACTGAAGGTAAATATTAAATGATTTCGAATATTACCACATTTTTGTAAACAGGGTGAGGTTTTTCGGGGCCACTTAGGGGAAGTCTGAAACTTGAGGGAGTCAAGTGCTCGATTAAAGAAATACATAATAAGTTCTGTATTTAAAAAAGTGAGAATTTACTAGATTCCCTGCGTCGATGATATCAGAAACTAATAGCTATGTTACGCAGACCTAGAACAAATAGCCCAGCGTAGGCGAACCTGTAATATCTTCCTGCAATACTATCAAACAGTTTATTGTTTTAGATGTAGATTGTAAGACTAGCATATGGCTCGGATGGACGGACTGTATTGGCAACTGCGAGTATGCAGTCAAACTCAACTATCGGCGGGTTCTGGTAAGTATACACATATCATAGGTACTAAGTATATTGTTATATATTTTAATTTAATAGTGTGTGCGCTTGGGACGCGGAGGTTGCGGGTTCGATCCCCGCCAAGGTTCAAAATGTTTGTATGAACTAAAAATATTTGTCTCGAGTCTGGGTGTTTTTCTATGTATTACCACAGATAAAAGTAACCAAAAAAAATTTATATAATAAGTAGGAAGTATATCAGTCATATGTGAATAATGTTATCGAAGTAGGTACTTGGGTATTATCTTGTGTCTGGATAAGGTTAATTGACCTCGGTGTTATGTCGACTGCGATACAAGATTTGATTACTTACCTGTGTTGTATTTTTATACCAAATATTGCTTATCATCTGATAAGAACGTAAAATTATATTCTGCAAGAAAAGTTGTGGTGGAGGTCGGGTTATTATTATCTTCATGTCTATTTATTTATTAAGGCAACGCCAACAGTACACATAATTACACATTGTAAAAAAACATTCATATAAAAATACTATGATATGTGTACCCATTACAGGCATGCACATCACTAATAATATGAACCTACGTAGTAATCAAAAATAAAAACTAAATTTATTAAATTAAGCAACAAATCAAAACTCTATACCTACATGTTAAATTAAAATACTTATATAATTTCCTAAAATTCTCATGTCCATTATGAAAGAAAATATTTTTCCGTCGTAGGAACCGTTTTATGTCAGCTAGTCTTGTCTGTTACCAACTGAGGTCGGCGAGAAATTCTTTGAAGATGATCATAATGATCAATTTAATCGTAAATCAGCTCACTATTAACGGAGTAATCGGTGAACACATAAAAAAAACCATACAGTGGAACATAGAACCTCCTCCTTTTTTGAAGTCGGTTAAAAACAGACGGCAACAGTTTTAGAAGCCACCTGAGCTCTAGGAAGCCTCTAAGTTCATAATGAATAAAAAGGTTCATTGTAAAACTGAAAAGGTTAATTGCTATTTTCTTTTTAATATATTTTAGTTTTTTTAATACTATTTTTGTCCACAGCTTCAGCCATCTGGACAAGGCAAGCTGTGTAAGCGCCTAATTAAAAGCCGTGAGTGCAAGCCTTCATATTGCAGACTACATTTAATACCACCTGCAACCACGACCGCGTCGCCAATAGAAGAGTACAGCGAAAACTATATTTTTGAAGATTGAATAAAAACTTTGGTAGGTAAGTCACTTTTTGGCGATCACTTACACACGAGCGACTTACGAAGTTTTTCTTAAAAAATAATACTTCAATGAACAATTTTTATTACGATTAATCGAATTTGTATCTCATTACTGTTTATATTTGCTGAGTTTTTGCTAGTGTTTATTTAATATATAGTCATAATGTTATAAAAGTTAATGGATTTGGTAGACAAGGATTATTATAGCCTAGTCATAAATTTTGGAAAAAAAGACAAGTAATGTATTTTTTCTGTTAGACGAACTTGGTCTTTCAAACTTAACCTTAATCTTTTTATTTTTAAATAAATTGTTGTATCTATATAGGGTAAACCCAGGATAGATGCCTCGATGGGATAGATGCCTCGTTTTCAAAAAACACAACTTCCCGAAATCGCACATACTAATTAATAGGTTAAATAAGTAGCTTACGTGCCACACTCCTCAGGCCCAAAAGGCAGTTGAGCAGAGTATACTTGGTTTTCTTGTGTGTGCGATTATCTGCGCGGCGAACGCAGGATAACGCGTCAAAGTTTAAAACATGAGTATTCAGTGTTGCATAACTTTTAATGTGGTCATAAATTCTCTTAAATTTTTTTTTATGTTAATACTCTGGTACTTTGAGTACATACCTAGATGTCAATACCCACTCTATTGTATTTAGTTAGTTCTAAATTTAGAAAGGCACCTATCCGTATCAAAAAGGATAGTTGCCCCAAATTTTTCGGGGGATAGGTGCCCTTGAGAAAATCTATCCCCTAATACTCTAAACATGTGCAGTGTTTGTTAAAAAACATAACTATGTTTTATATACGTCGGAAACATTTTGTTGTGTTAGTAGGAACATACATTTTAAAGTAATAATCTTATATGTACATTTTGTATACAATACCTAATGTTTGTAGGTGAACCATGCCACGAAAGTACAAAAGATAGGCAGGAGTAATTTTATGGACTTCAGAACAGCTGATACCTAATACAAAGTCAAATTCGACAGACAGAAACATTATTCTATAAGAATGCTCAAATAAAAATTGTATTTTACATATGTTGATTCTATAGGGCATCTATCCTCCTTAGCATTTTTATAGTGGGGCATCTATCCATATAGGTAGGCAACTATCCCCAAAAAAAAGGTTTTGCGAAAACTCAATTTCTGCACAATCAGTAATTATTAGGACTACAAAAACAAAGCGTAATGCAAGATAAAATATTGAACTAGCTATATTCATAGGAATTATTTATGGTAAATTAATAGTTCAAAAATTACGAGGCTCTTTCAAAAAGTGGGGCATCTATCCTCGGTTTACCCTATAGCTTTAAATTCTACTTAACCAGCACATGTTTAGTAAAATATTGGTTACTTATTATTGCCTTAGAGGGCATAGGGGATATCATGCTGTGTAAATAAACTGCAATATTGATTATCTGATAAACAGTTATTTATTTGAACGTGTTTATTTGTTTTACAATTACACCCAACAAGCTACTTTGTACATAAACTCTTTTAACCTCTGGGTCTCACTCATTCGCGCGCATATACACAACCTCGTTTTAGGATTTTATTCTAAAGCTTTTATAAAAAAATTTAAAACATTCAGTTAAAATATTTGTAGAAGTAAGAATATTTGAGCGAATGTATGAGACCTGGGTATTTATAATACTGTTGAGAAAATCACAGTTTTCACCTTTCTTGATAAACTTTGTTGATGCCAAAATTACATTATTGTAATAATTACTAGGTACTGATGGTGGTTGTATGCGTCAAACTAGCGCCGCGCCGCCGCCTATTTTATTTTATTATTACGTTGAACAACAGAATTAAAAAAAACTGAATGTTCCGTTTGTATAACATATCATAAGCTTTTTTTAATACCTTTGTAATAGTTTTATTTTGTATAGTTTAGGAGGAGTAGCGAAAACAGAGTTTGGTGGCCATCAAGTGCAACTTCAATCTTCAATAGAATGGCGGCGGCGCCGGCGCGGCGCTAGTTTGACGCATACAGACAGACACCTTAATAAAAGACTCTTCTAAATTTCAGATTGTACGAAATAATAAACCTGTTCTGATAAAGCTTGAGAACTTTGATATTGTCTTTTGACGATGTTTCTAAGATTACTTTTTCCGACACGGTCACTCAGCGCTGTCACGTCGCATACAAAATTATTCGCGGTCGTGTATTGTATTTGAGTAAAAGTAATTTCCGTGTTTTATTATAATGCAAAATGTATACAATTTTATTGCTTGAAATATGAGCTTGTTTTCTTATATTTTTAGGTATTGATACCTACTTATTTGAAGTTTTTCCTTATCTTAAAATATAATAAGCTAGGTACATTATCATAAGTTCACTTGGCAAATAATTACGAGTATACCTATTGACGTGTAAACCATATTATGGTATGAAAAAGAACACTGTTTAACAATACAATAAAATACGTGGGTATTTCTAAACCTATTTAAATAATATCTATTCATCTTTTGAAAAACAACATGCTTGATTAATGATTTGTTACGCTTAACACTAACTTATGTTCTATGTCTAGATTGTCTAGGTAAGGAAGGTACCTAACAATATTCTTTGTAAACAGCTTCCAGGCAAGCTAATGGCAGTAAAATAGTGAGCAATATTTGATGAGCCGTTCTTCGTAAAACTTGATCCGTAATGGTTCTTGTATCGAGTTCCATGGAGGTACCCGTAGGTACCTACGTACTTCTATCAATTCAATTTAGCTTGATCTGGTTCCTTATGCTGGTTAACAAACCACATCTTATAATTTACCATTGATCTTTTGTTCTCCTGTTAAAAGGAGGCCCCGTACCCTTGAAATAAAAAATATATATTTATTGTGCCAGTTTTTTGTAATTGGTTTACTCATTTTAAGATAAAATAAACGCCCCAAATACTTAAGGTTTAAAAAAATAATCTAAATCAACAACTATATAGACCTACTTACATCGTTGCCGAGTGCAGTGAAGTGACAATGTCACAACTGTGTTTTTATTTACTGCACTTTCACTCTTGTAGGTAGCTATTTCGTTTTGCTAGACTCTAGTTAGAAATTTCTCCGCTCTTGTAACCACTTGTAACTGTGAGTTTTGGTTGTGACATTTACGCCATCATTTTTATTTTTATTTATGTAGGTAGTACCTAGGTATAGTTACTAAACTACTACTTATATTGAATGTATTTGTCACACTTAACTCATGTGAAATTGTGTGTTAATTACTATAAAATATGCCGTCTGCCAGTTACGGCGGTAATGTGGAACTAAATACAAAGCAAAGTACAAAACATGTTACAAGGTAGGACGGTCTTAAATTGATATGGCTCATTAAAATTTAAGTTTATCTGTAGGATACCGCGACATTTTTATAACATTCACGGTGATCCTTCCTATATATACATTCGTATAGGTACTCAATACCCTGTAAGAATAGTCTTAAATGCGAGTAATGGTCGGTATCCTTGGAGCTTCACAACATTTCGGAGCGATGCATTCCTTAGCGCAAGGACAGGAACACGCCAAATTTGCAAAGTCTACCAGAGCCTTTTTGTCCTCTTCCGTAGCTATAACACACAAACAATATTTTATAGTTTTGAAGTCATGTGAATCAGAATGAGAATCAGAAATATTTTATTGCAAAACTGTTGTACAAGCAAGGGTAGGTCTTACATGATCGGTATCTACAAGTACTGCATTTCGTATGGGCAACATTACAATAATTGGTTACCTAGTAATAATCTAGACGTAAGTATAAGTAGGTATGGTGCCTACATTCATTCTTTCACTAAGAACTACATATTAGAATGTTTAGGGATCTTACCTAGTGCGGCTAGCAGAAATTCCGGTTGCAAGGTAACAAGACCTATTCCGTATCGTTTGAATACTTCGCAAACCAATGCTGCGCTCTTCAAATAATCCTGTACAACAATAAATTGGCAATTAGCAACGACATTTAGTTCTGTTATTGGTAATAACTGATTTACTAAAATAGCCTGACCTACGAAAACCTTTTTTATCATATTTAAAAAACTATATACCTATCCTAGAACAAAAATTAAAACCTATTTGGAATGTGCAAAAAGCCCTTTCATAATGATACCACATTTAATATAATTTGATTAACTTTTTCTTTTTTACCACCTTCGGAACCCAATATCTTTACCACCACTACACCGATGAAGCTCATTAGATTACCAGCAAACTGCTATAGCGCTACCTATATACCTACCAAGTTTCGTGCAGATGCAAACTCAAAAAAGTGAAACATACATAATCGAAAGCAAAATCGCCTAGTAAGCTGCCACTAAGCGGAAATCAATTTAAAATAACTTTTTATAAAATAATCATAACATTATTTTTCTACCGATAACAAAATAAATGAATCAGTTTTCTTACCGCATGAGAACTGTAGCAAACATGGGCAGTAGCGACGACCCGGTCTCTATGAAGCTGCCACACGTGTAGCTCATGAATAGCCAACACTCCCGGCACCTTGAGAGCTGCTGCGCGCAAGTCACAGGCCCCCAGCCCTTCGGGGACAGTCTGAAGAAGTACCAGGCCCGCCGAACGCACTGTTAACATAAAATTTTGATATAGTTGGGCTTAATCACACTATCACACTACCGAATGAAAGTGTGTAAGTGTGTTAGTTACTCTTTCACGCTCAAACGGCTGCACGGATTTGAATGAAATTTGGTACCAGAATTACTTATACCCTGATTTAAAAAATAGGCTACTTTTGAACTCGGTATTCTTACGGGAACGGGAACTATTCACCGCGGGTCGCAGCTAGTCTTTCATATTCTAAGGTTATTCGGCAGATACAAAGAACAGGCGATCTCGAAGTAGGATAAAGAAGTTCCCTGCAAATTATAAATAAATAAATATCCTTTGATATTTTAATTATTTGAAAAGGATTAAAACTAAGTATATAAATAATAGCGTTATTGTACTTGGCTTGGCTTGGCCGCGTTAGACTGTTAAAAGCAATTAAAAGTCCAAAGCAAATCATATCTCTTTGCAATCTTGAGAAATGTCGTTCAATAGGTTCAAGAAGTTTACAAGTTTGTAGTCTAGCTACAAGCTAATATCTATGGTTGTATCCCAGAAAGTCAGTAGGTTAAATACTTCTAAAGGTCTTTAGTAGGTACCATGCTCATAGCTACTATACTGTATAGTAGCTATAGGTTGGGTATGTATGCAATTACATAGCATTGCAAATGTCAATATAATGAGTATTGTTTAGAATCGATGACCGTCTGCTATCAAAAGTCATAGAAACTCCGATCAACGGTTACAAAAGATTTACGTAACCGCATTGTGTTGGCACATTGGCTTAGCTTTATCGTTTGTTTTGTTATTTCCACTTCAGTAAACTGCAAGTCAAAAAACGTAACTCTAATCGTCACAACAATACTTTGAACCATAACTTGCACTCTCACGAGAAAGCAACCTATGCTGCCTACACTTAGCGGGACGCTGTAGTGCCTGGGCTAATGACTTAACCGTGCTCTCGGCTTGACTAGCCTTATCCACAGCGACAGAGTCATACTAACTTACTAAATGGGTAATTGAGCAGGCATAAAACGACGGCAGCGGTGGCCGATAGCGCTGGGTCCGCCAGGCGCGCTGCGGCCGGCTCCCACTCGACCGTCAGACCAGCCGCCATTACGAATAAGCTACCTGTATCCGACATAAATACCTACATATATTTAGGCTTATAAAAAGACAATAATAAGATTAATTATAGAAGTCTTACTAGGTATTCATATAGAGCGAACGACCTGATAGGAAAATAGGTATTTATTTATTATGTCAATTGTATAAAGCTTCATTATTAGTATTTTAAATACCTACGTAGGTAGTACATTGTATTTCATCTTATAAGGTTCAGAACTTACTAGCAATGTCTGTGGGTGCATGAGCTAAAACAGGCTCTGCATTTCCCGTCTTCAGTACCACTTCTCCATCTTCTGTCATGCTAAGTCGCCGGCTGTAGCTTAGTTCACGACCTGTAATGTAATATTCATCTTAGTCATCGTAATCGTCGTTTTTTTTATTATCATCTTTAGCCGTAGGTACTTAAGTTCGTTCGTTCGTTCGTATGAGCAAGTGACCAACTCTGGTGACGGAGTTTTTAGGCCGCCTAAAGGCCTCCGTCGTGGCTTAACGACTTTATAAGCCGGGACCGACAATTTAACTTGCACTTCTATAAAGTACATCCTGAAAGAGTTGTTTACTCAAAAATTCCGTCTCAGCTCTTGTGATGGCGATGTTTTGGTTTCCACGTTACCTATTTAATATTGAATCCGTGTTCACCGCTCGATTTACTGGATTATTTGATAAACAGCGATCTAATTAAACCATAACATAAACACCTTTACCTATGCTGGTTTAATAGGTTTCAATAAATATTTACAAACGATGAGTGATATCTATTCAATGCGCTCTATCAATGGAAGTACTTGCAATACGACACAAAGACCTTTTGGTACACCATTTATGATAACAATAGTGGAAAGTTCATGATATTGTGAGACACACCCTCTGAGGTTGTACCTAGGTAGGTACTGAATATTGGCTGGCTTAGCTTTCCTTCGATATTAGACCAATTTAGAAGAAATAAGTTTTTTTCGATTTAGGATTAGGATGGTCACTGAATTATCTTCGTAAGTTTTAATATATAAGAAAACGTACAAACATTATTAGATCGAAAAACTGACAAGGAACTGTTTTTATAAGTGTTATCAAGGTGCAGTTAAGAACTCCCAAATCTTTCACCGATCCTTTTATTTACTCGTTATGTAATATAATTTAAACTCTAGTAAAAACAGTTCTCTAATGGTTGCATTTCTTGAAGAAAATTGTCAGTTCCGACATTATAATTTAATGGAATGACCGACAAAGCCTGCTAAACCAATAGACGTTAACTACGTACGAGCCAGCGATTACGCATTATCTAGCATTATGAAAATTGCTAGGAAGCTAGCGACACAACGCCTAATGTACCTTGTAATTGTTTTCTATAGTTACCCTACTCGAAAGCGAATGAGTTATTAGGTACGTAATGGTACATTTACACAATTCAACTCACCAGCGAGAAGCATGTAGTTGATAGCATGGAGTAACAGGCCTAAGACGGCGCTGCCAATGATGATGCGAGGTAGCCGCGGCGGTTGGCCGTGAGAAGAATGCACGCCTAGCTGCAGCGCGTTCACTACGAGGGCCAGGGTGAAGGACGCGAAGAGCACGTGGACTGACAGTCGTCCAAGCACCTCAATACGTGCCCATCCGAATGTGTTCCGGAGTTTGCCTTCGCGACCGGCGCCTTCATCTGCTCTTTCATACTACGGAAGAAAATCACCTTGACTTTGTTACTGTAAACATCTTAGTAGAGGCTCAATTTAATTGTAAATGTATTGATTAGGCCTCGCATTAAATTGCCATACCTAATGTACCTAGTAAGCATTTTTATCAAGTATAAGTAAATAGTTATGATTCAGATGTTAGGAGGTATATCCATATATATACCTAATCATAATAAACGAGACGTTGCAACATTGTTACATGGAAAACGTTTGTCAGCATTTCTAACAACTTCTGAAGCATGTGAACTTAACCAGTTTCACTTGTAACACAAGCTCCAGTAACCATCTCAGTTTGCATCAGAAAGTGATTCTACCTTATAAGCGATGAGTGTAGTGACTAGTCCGACTAGCCGGCACAGCGAGTGGCAGGTGTCGACGAGAAGTGTTGGAGAGTGCGTTAGGTATGAAGCGACAAGGCGACCACTGAAGCCGGCTATCGCCAGTAGCAGGGCTAGGAGAGAGCGCGGAGGCGGCAGCCATTGCAGCCATTCCTTCATAGCCATGTTTCTGTTGACACCAAATTGTAAATAAATAACGCCATAATGATCCTTCACTAGGATTAACTGTGTCGTGGATATCAGTACTACCTATATGATACCAAAATACAAATTATATCGTCTCGTCACGTAACGTTTTGCTTGAGGATTGCCATGGGTATGAATAAGATTTGCCATATTTGTACAGGATGACCTAGAAATGGTAGAGAGAAAGAAATCCATTTCTAAACAAATCTGATATGATCGCAATGCGACTTAACAACTTTTTTAGCACTTCCGGTAGAATACGGCCTTTGGTAATTTCTACAAAAAACTAATTTGTTATCTATCGTGGAAGTTTTCACGAAGAGGCAGCCTGGCATTGTTGGGAAATAAAGGCCCTTGATATTGGCGGTTTCCCAATGTCATTAAAATGACGAAAGGTCGATGCCTAATTAATGAGTGATTTAAATTGGTGTGAGTTCTTAGTCCTAGTCCTAACTAACGATAACGTTGATTTGTTTCTGAAATAGTAATTTATTGTTGTAGGTACTTCAGTAATGTGTTTGTAATGATGCTCATCACAAACAACAAGAGTATTCTGTACTATAACTATGTTGCTATTTCATTTGTTGGCTAGTCTCCAACGTAACCATGAAAGTTCATTACTCGCTCATTTTTGATGATATCAAAACCAAAATAGATACCTACCTACCCAAGAAATTAAGGTAGGGGCAATTTGTTTTCATATTTAGAACTTAAGTTTACAGAGTAAAATAAAATTACTCTAAAAATTTTCTTGTAAAGCGAACTACAACAAACACTGTATCTGTTTTTGTATCGAGGAACCGGTATTTGCAAGCGAGTTTTTTTCTGTGTTCAACTGATTGACAATTTAACACACTTTTAGTTAGAACTCAATAAAAGTTGTAATGGCATAGATATCGACAGTAAGTTGTGATAGTTACCATTATTTACTATGTTAGAGTTATGAATGTAAAAAAGTACTTAGGTAGGTACCTACTTAAGTTATAAAAAGGTACACAAGGTACAATTTGTAATTCATGCAAATTGTAGAGAGAGTTTGGTACTACGTTTGGTACCTAACTAAGGGGTAATCTATGGAACAACTGACTGATCTGATTCTCGAAGTTATTACCCTACTATCATTATAATAATAATATAATTTACTCCAGATACTGATTTTCTAAAATGCTCCTGGACGCCTGGAGCAAGAAACCCTTAAAATCTCGCATTCTGTCTCAGTCAGCTCTTATATTATTTCGCCTTTGTATTCTTTCTGGTGCTTAATAAAATACTGATGATAAGGCACAATACAATTAATATTTGATCAACATTTTTATGGCGTCAAAGGTACCTACAGTAGATAACTTGGAGGAAGATGGCACTCAACTTTTAATACGCCGCCTCCGGCAATTTGAATAAACTGTCGTATTCGGTCCGTTCGTAGTTCATTCATGATTCTAATGTGTACCTAACGGTATCTACTACAGGTTTGTACCATATTATAGTCATGATCGAGTTTCAATACCTTGTCAGTTTACAATACATTGTATTGAATACAATGGTAGGTAAAGGGACCGCACGAGTTGCTCACTCAACCTGATTTAGAATAGAGCTTAAAAATTACTACTCAAGGTAGATATTTCTCAGTAATATTAGGTACTCTCAGGTCTACCGTGCAGTCCGTAGCAAGAATCCGCTTAGAATGGGGAGAACACGCATTGGTTCATTTGGATCGAAAAAATCGTCTAATTATTTTTTTATTATTTTCATCCAATTCCATCCTCTGATTATACCTATGCTCTACTTAATAGTTATTGTAGGGTAATTAAATTACTTATTACAGTGCAACCTAAAAAGAATCTCCATGCAAGTGTGACAAAACAGTGTTCCGAGTTACACATTAGTAAGATTCTTTATGTTAGACACATATTTACATTAAGTATTAGATATATATTGGGGGCAATTCGGAGTGTCGCAAAAGCTAAACTAACCTAACTAAAACTATTGCCATCCTTTTTATTCCCATCGCTATGAAAGGGACGGCAACAATTTTAGTTAGCTTAGTTTAGCTTTTGCGACACTCAGAATTGCCACTATTGATGTAGCAAACAACATTAACCTCATTCTTTATTCTAGGTCTTGCTTCTGTATTTTAAAATTCTAAAGAAAATGTTTACATTGTGGTAACGCCATCTATCCAAACAACTCACACAACTAATGCTAACGCCATCTATCCACACAAATAGCACAACTATTCATATTTATTCAATCTCGATCTATTATCAATTCACTCCTCTCCTGTGACCAATCCCCTTCCTTGAACGGAACGAAAACTAGGAGTGAACATGTGCAAGTTACAACTCATTCATTCACCGTATCCGAGATCTGAATGAACACTTTGATTTCCGCTCGCACCCGCAACGCACGCACGCTCGCTTGTAATTATGGTGAAGTGCCGCAAAGATCCAGCTACCAAGTAAGTCCGTTCATCCTAATCCCCAGCACTTCCAATTTAATTCACCATAATTTCTGGTCCTTCAGCAGCCGCATCCTACTTACCGCCTTCCTTTATATATATTTTACGCACGCTACGCTACTCAACACAAAACTCTACTCATAATTTTTACACGCATCCGCACCGCATAAATACTATACAAACGCTAAACAACCTACGCAAAACGCATACAATATATCCACGCTATTATTTCACTCAGAAATACGCTAAAACTATTTCGCATCACGCACGCATTTTCTTACACAACACATACAAAACTACGCCGCCATTTTTCCCGTGTTCACAATTTTATTTCCATTCTGTGTTGTGTTTAATCACTGTGTTTACCTATTGTGTTTCTTATACCTAATTTGTGCATTATTTCTAAATCTGTGCTACAATACCTATTGTGTTTTTCTAACGTGTACGTAAGTAAGTAGGTATTCAAACAAAATGTCTTTAAACACGGATCCTGCCCTGTTACAAAACAATATCTCTATGCTTACCGCTAAACAAAAAAGCCTATTAAATCTTGTTGAAAATTTGTACGAGTTAAGTGTTAATTGCAGTAGTGACGATAAAACAATGGTGACAAGATCTGACAAAGCGACGACGCGATCTTTTCTCATTCGAATAAAATCTTTAGACAAAATCCGCCAAGAGTTTACTGAAGTGACAGAGCAGTTAAACTTAGCTTTACTAGCCGCTAATCCAAAATCCGTCGTTGACTTCGCGCAGCTACTTACATTCGACGAACTCTACTGCCACATCAAAGCCGTAGAAACAGACTTAACCTGTGTCGTCACTCCTAAAACGCAAACGCATAACTTCGATGTTTTAAAACGCAAACTGCCTGCTTTGGAGTTAGTGTCCTTTGATGGTTCGCCCAACAAATGGGTAATGTTCTATGAGAACTTCACCGCGCTCATACATACTAATGTAAATTTATCTGACGCGGAAAGGGTACAATACCTTATCGGAAAGTTGTCCGGCAAAGCACTCAGCATTTGCGCGGGCATCCCTCCGATCGCTAGTAACTACGCTATTTTGTGGAACACTCTCAAGGACAAGTACCAAGACAAACGGACACTAGCTACAATGTACCTAGAGCAAATTCTAAATTTCAAAGGTAGCCAGAACCCATCTACTAGCTCGTTAGACGCATTCATAGAGCACTTCTGTGCCGCTCAATCCGCATTGAAACAGTTAGGTATTGACGATCTCGCGGACTTTATCTTCACGCACCTCGCTATATCTAAACTAGATAAAGAGACCGTCAACTTGTTCGAACAAGCACACCGGGATGAAAAGCTACCTAAATTCGAGTCACTAACAAAATTCATCAGAGAGCAGAGCAAAATTCACATGCTACGTAATACCGGGATATCTACTTCTAGGGCCGCTAGTACCTACTCCAACAAACCGCAACAAACAAAATCTTACATTCCGCAATACAACAAACCGCGATTCCCGGCTACGCAGACATTTGTTGCTCAAAATAATAATAATAATTTTCCAAAATGTGCCTTTTGCAAAAATGATAATACGCACCCGCTGTACCGATGTGAGGCTTTCCTCAGGTTGAACGCTCCCGCTAGAAATACTTTCGTACGATCTAACAACTTATGCCCGAATTGTCTAGGGTTTCATAGCATAAATTCGTGCCGCTCATACAACAGATGCACTGTTTGTAATCGCATGCATCACACGCAATTACACATTGATTCAACTCGGGTTGAATCCGCCGACGCCGGCGCTACTGCCGGCCGCCCGGCCGCTCGCTCACGGCCGCTCGCCGCCGCCGCGTGCGACGAGCACATTTCCTACGCGCCCCCCTCCGCGGGGCCCGCGCCCGCGCCCGCGCCCGCATGGCCGGTTGAGTCGCTTGCGGACTCGCGCGTATTTCAACACGATAACGTAAAACAAGGTCCGAACCAGGGCTTGGAAACCGGAAAAAATTTCAAACCGGTTTGGCCTTAAATACCTACAACCTTTTCATTACGGTAACGTTCTAACGTAACCTCTATCGGAGCGGTTAATGCGAGCGGAACTGTCCAAGCGGTTTTTGCTCGAAATACCGGTATAGAACGAAAATGATTAGTTATTTCCCTCGCAGCGAGCGTCCACGCCTGCGCCGCGCCTATCCGCCAAGATTTGCCACCTTTGAAAACCTACGCGTTTTAGATACACTTGGATATACCGGTTCATTGAGGTTTTTCATTAGTTCGCGATAACGTTTGCGTTCCGAACGAAATTCATTGAAATAACGGTTTTTACCGGTTCCGAACAGGTAAATTTCAAACCGGTTCCAAGCCCTGGTCCGAACCACACTATGCACGATGGTGCCGCATTTACTTCGCGCGTATTTCAACACGATAACGTAAAACAAGGTCCGAACCACACTATGCACGATGGTGCCGCATTTACTACGACGCGTAACGCGAGTAATACTACCGTACTTCTACCTACTGCCGTAGTATACGTGTACAACGACGCAGGCGAACGCTTTAGAATGAGAGTATTTCTCGATAGTGGTTCCATGTGCCATTTCATTACGAAATCGTGTTGCGATCGCCTCAATATAAATATCACGCACGCACATTCTGAGGTCAGAGGCATCGGCCTTTCAGTTAAACCAGCCATTGGTTTCGCGAAATTTAAAATCCATTCTCGCTTTGACGCACGGTGTAGTTACACGATTCACGCTCGCGTAATGGATACACTCACCGATAAAATGCCTAACGCTAAAATAGATACGTCCGAGTTAAAACATTTACGCGATCTTCCGTTAGCAGACGAAGAATTTCACGCACCAGCCGATATTGACTGCCTGATCAGCAATGAGCTATTCCCATTCTTGTTAGGTAGTCGCAAGGTAACATACCCAGGCTCATCCGTCGTTGCAGTTGAGACCTCTCTGGGGTACGTAGCGATGGGACGTGCGGACTGTGTTCCGTATCCGTACACACCTCAGAGCAACCACGCATATCACGCGGTCACTGAACCCACGCTAGATAGCTTAACTCAGCGGTTCTGGGAACTAGAGAGCGTACCTACTAAAAAACATCTTAGTCTGGACGATGAGGCCTGCGAACGCATATTTAAAAACACCGTTTCTCGCGACGATACCGGGCGGTACACGGTTGCGCTGCCGTTCAAACACGAACCAACCGAGCTCGGTCGCTCCGATAATATGGCAAAATCGCGCTTATTACAACTCGAAAAACGCCTAAACGCTAATCCCGACTTACGCACAAACTACAACGCAACCTTACAAGATTATATCGATAAAGGCTATCTAAATAAGGTCGAAAATCCCGCACCTGGTCCGTGCTACTACATCCCGCACCACGCTGTCTATAGGCCCGATAAATCAACTACTAAAACGCGAATCGTACTAGACGCTAGCTGTAAAACGAGTTCACATAAATCGCTCAATGACGTATTGTATACGGGACCAAACCTACAAACAAACATTTTCGATCTATTGATCAATCTTCGATTGTTTCCGATAGCTATATCCGCTGACATTGAAAAAATGTTTTTCCAACTGAAACTCGACGAGAATCAAACCCGCTTTCAACGCATTCTATTCCGCTTTAACTCGAATGATCCAATCTCGACATTCGAATTTTCCCGCGTCGCTTTCGGAATATCTAGTTCGCCCTATTTGGCGATGCGAGTCGTGCGGCAGCTTGCTGATGATGAGCGTACACGCTGGCCTGCTGCTGCGTGGGCGGCCGAACGTCATTTCTTCATGGACGATTACGTATCATCTGTATCCACAGTCTCTGAAGCTGAACAGCTGTTTCACGAACTCACGCATCTCTTCAAGGCCGGTGGTTTCAATCTCGTCAAGTGGGTAACGAATAGCACCGAACTAATGAAACGCATTCCTATAGGTCAACAAGCACCTGACATCGTAAATTTCGACGAAGATAATAATATTAAGATTATCGGTCTTCAGTGGAAACCCCATGAAGACGCTTTCTTTTTCAAGGTCAACTACGCTAACCACGCTAAATGTACTAAACGCACCATCCTTTCGGTGGCCGCCCGGCTTTTCGATCCGCTGTCTCTGCTCGGTCCGGTCACCGCGCTATTAAAATTACTTGTCCAAGAATGTTGGAAACGCAACTTGGACTGGGATGACGATGTCCCCGCAGATATAGAAGACCAATGGTCTCAATTTCAAAACGAAATTCACGTATTAGAAAACATAAAAATTCCGCGCCATGTAGGTATTTTTCAAAACTCGCGAAACATTTCGCTTATCGGTTTCGCTGACGCTAGCGAAAAGTGCTACGGCGCTTGTATCTACCTGCGAGTCAGTCAAAGTGAGAGTGACTTAGGCGAAGTAATTCTTCTTTGCGCGAAATCCAAGGTCGCATCTTCAAATAATATTGTCACACTACCGCGACTCGAACTTTGTGCTGCTTTGTTATTATCGAATCTAATCGTAGCCGTACGCGACTCGGTAAGCGAACGCATTCAAATAAATGAAATCATCGCCTTTTCAGATTCTACGATTACGTTGTCATGGATTCGCGCTCCGCCATTTCGATTCCAAACTTTCGTTGCTAATCGAATCTCCGCAATAAACGAGAACTTGCCGGCCCGACATTGGTTTCACATCCCGGGGAATGAAAACCCAGCTGACATCATTTCACGTCCTGTCATGCCTAGCATTCTCGCTAATAACCGCCTATGGTTTCATGGCCCAACGTGGCTCGCTCTTTCGCTTACTGAATGGCCGATTCAAACTTACGCTAATCCATTACCGGTCATCGAATTACCTGAAACTAAAACGAATACTTTTGCCGTTCAACCCATTGAACATTCCGATGTACTATACGATCTAGCTACTCGAATGTCAAAATGGAATAAGTACCTACACGCAGTCGTTTACGTCCTTCGATTCGCTAAAATATTAAAATCTCGCAACGAAATAACTGTTCATGACTTAGAAACCGCTCAAACGTACATAATCCGTAGCATCCAAAAGAAACATTTCCACGATACAAAAATTCCCGCTTTACAAAAATTAAACGTTTTCACTGATAAAGATAATCTCATCCGAGTAGGTGGTCGTTTGAATAACGCTCAACTAAATTACACGCAAAGACACCCAATCGTTCTGCCCGCCAACGACCCGATCGTACACTTACTGGTCGATCATTCTCACATCATTAATTCGCACGCAGGCCCAAGCCTTCTTTTAGCTTTACTAAGGCAGAACTATTGGATTCTCTCTGCTAGGAATATGCTTCGTAAACGCTTGCGAAATTGCAATGCTTGTTTTAAAGTCAAACCTAAAAATACTTGCCCTCTCATGGGAGATTTACCCCACTTTCGGGTAAGTGAAGTTAAAAGTTTTGTTTTCACTGGCGTCGACTACGCTGGTCCGTTTTTCGTAACGCCTCATCGCCGCCGCGGAGTAAGAAGTATAAAGGCTTATCTGTGCCTATTCGTTTGTCTGACTACAAAGGCTCTACACTTAGAATTAGTTTCCGACCTGAGTTCAGAAATGTTTCTAGCGGCGTTCAAACGATTCATTAGTAGAAGGGGTCCGGTTTCAATGATCCTAAGTGACGGAGGCACCAATTTCGCAGGGGCTAAAAGGAAACTTGACGAATTACATTCACTTTTAACTTCTGATACGCATAACAAATATCTTGATCAAAAACTATCTGACTTACGCATTCAATTCAAGAGGAATCCTCCTCTAGGGTCTCACTTTGGAGGCATCTATGAAAGTAACATAAAATCGGTAAAAACGCATTTGAAAAGATCAATAGGAAATCAAGTCTTAACATACGAGGAGTTAAATACCGTCTTAATTCAAATTGAGGGAATCTTAAACAGCCGTCCGCTGTGCGTTCTTAGTTCCGATCCTAACGAACTTGAGGCGTTAACACCGTCGCATTTTTTAAATATAACTCCGCTAAAATATCTTCCTGCACAGGATGTTCTTAATTTACCGGAAAATAGACTTAATCGATACGAACTACTAAACAAACTAGTTCAAACATACTGGCGTAGATGGAGAGTAGAATATTTGACCTCACTTCAAAGTAGGCAGAAGTGGAATGTAACAACTGAGCCCATACAGAAGGGTCAAATTGTTATCATTAGAGACGACAATGCTCCAGTGTTGAGCTGGCCTATCGCTGTGGTAGAAGAGCTCTATCCGGGTAGAGATCAGATTACTAGAGTCGCAAGAGTAAAAACTAAGACTGGTTCTTATGTTAGGCCAGTTGTCAAACTTTATCGTTTGCCTCTTCAGTAAACTCTAACGTTTTATTTTATTGTATAATTTTAGTTAATTTTCAATTAAAATTTTTATTTTTGTTCTATTTTTTGTTTCTTATCTAAACTAAAATCTTAACTCATTTTCTTTACATATTTGCAATGCACAAATGGGTTATTCAGAAGGTATCCCTTCAGCTCGGGGAACAATGGTAACGCCATCTATCCAAACAACTCACACAACTAATGCTAACGCCATCTATCCACACAAATAGCACAACTATTCATATTTATTCAATCTCGATCTATTATCAATTCACTCCTCTCCTGTGACCAATCCCCTTCCTTGAACGGAACGAAAACTAGGAGTGAACATGTGCAAGTTACAACTCATTCATTCACCGTATCCGAGATCTGAATGAACACTTTGATTTCCGCTCGCACCCGCAACGCACGCACGCTCGCTTGTAATTATGGTGAAGTGCCGCAAAGATCCAGCTACCAAGTAAGTCCGTTCATCCTAATCCCCAGCACTTCCAATTTAATTCACCACATTGGTTAGACCGTTTGACCTATTTAACAGATCTTAAAGTATTGTCATGTTAACAGTCCGGTTTGAATCATATAAATCTTAACTTAATCATAAATAAATACATCTTTAAAATAATTTTATATTGATGTAGATCTAATTTATTATGACTATGTCTTAACAAACACATGAAATATTAAGATGGCTCATTAGAATAAGGTCCACATCAATCCTTGAACAAATTAGGTAAGGGCATGAACTTGAACATCTTTCCGTTTATTGAGTAACTTTGAATTAATAAACATAATTAGGTCAAAAGGCACTAAATAATGCCCTTGGTAATAAATTTCATGATTTCAATTCAGACGAATTCTTGATATTGATCTGTTTAGATAAGTGAATAAGGTTTAGTACCTACTTACTATCAAAGACGATTAAAATTATCTTTGTTATTATCAAAAACATTGATATCAAAGAAAATTTCCAATGTTACGAGGAACATTGTTTTTAAAATGCACATGATAGGTAATTTATTCAAAATGCGTCAACTGTTGTACAGAAAGGACGGACTTTAACGGTGAAGGAAAACATCGTGAGGAAACCCGCTTCTTAGTCAGCCCCACACGTATTGACCATTTTAGGTATTTCCTGTGGATATGGCCGGCTAAGCTGAGAGGATGGTTTATGTGCTGGGCAAGCCTATTCCATCTCAACAATGTCCTAGGCGCAGGCAAAGATTGCCTCCTGACGCTGAATAACCCATCAGAGTAGATGATGTGATGATGCTTATTTATATAGAGACGATTATTTTAAAATCATAGCAATCATCATGAGAAATAGGTGAATGTTAAGATGATGACTGATACAGGGAAATTAAAGTATTCGAATACATGTTGGGCAGGAAGATGATGATGTTGATTTTATAATCATACTAGCTGCGCCCCGCGGTGTTACCCGCGGTAGTTAAAAGTAGCTTTACCTATTTATACATATAAACCTTCCTCTTCATATCACTCTGTCTATTTAAAAAAACCGCATCAAAATCCTTTGCGTAGTTTTAAACATTTAAGCATACATAGGGACACTATGTAGTGATATCTCTACTATATTCGAGTAATAGATTAAAGATAATATACCTACTTAAATTAAAGAGGAAATGGGACGTTCTCTAGGATTGTTTTCTTTGACAAACGAAGGTCTATTTTTGATGAAATTAAATGAAATAAAAATTTTGAAATGAAATGAAATTTTATTCAGAAAGTCTATTTTTGATGGTTGATTCGTGCATATTTTTGTAGAATTCTACAAAAATATCATATTTACAAATTTATAAAAAAATTAAGATAACCAAACAGATTTCGTGAACCAATAGTTATACAAATAAATGAACAAAATAAACATAACGACAGCTTACGAATACCCACTGCGTTTGTCTTATTTTCGTTATAGCCCAGCCGATGCGGCTAATATAGCCTCGAGATTTTACGAATGTATTTTTTATGATAGCGAATACAATATTTAAAAATCAAATTTAAAGTTGAACTCACCAGCTAAAATATAACAAATTCTTGAATTAACCGCAATAGTTATCACTCACTATTTGAAAAACACAGTTTTTTTGTGGCTCATAATATTTTGAGTTTTTATTGAGCACGTTGTGAGATTTGTCGAGGGTGTGCGATAAACGCAGATGGGCTGGTGCGCCGGCGTCTTCCGCGACACTGGCGCGCTGCGTGAGAGTACACCGTCTTATCGACAACACTGGCACCCGATAACACCGAGCGACCGCAGCTGGACGAACTGCCCCGCGGACATGGATTCCGACAATGTATCGCCAAAAAATACGAAATACTTTCAATACTTACAATTCATTATTTTAGTTCGTTCGTTATATTATTTTAGTAGGTAAAGGTTTTTTAATCTACTTATAGGTAGGTACTTTAATATTTACTTATGCAAAGTAACTCTGTCTGTCTGTCTGTTACGTTTTTACGCCTAAACCAATGAACTGATTAATTATCATAATTTTGTTACAGAGATAGACTAGACCTTGGGAAAGAGAGGCTACATTTTGTTCGAATCCCACGCGTGGCAAGCCACGGGCAGCAGCTAGTACCTATAACTATATTTTATTATTGTTTATATATTTTACAGTGTTAAACCACACTTAGGTATTGGGTATTTTTACAGGTTCCGTAGCCTAGTGGTCAGGCAGCTCGGCTTAAGAGCGATCGCTTGTATCTACGCAGGTGCGAATCCTGCCGGAGCTGTTAACTCTTAGTAAGATTTTTCATTTATACTTTATTTATGAAATATATTTAATCATCTGTTTAAAAATCATCCAAAGATAATTATCATAGTAGGTACCTATAAAGCTACCTTCCTACGAATAAGATAAGTAGATGTTTATTTAGGACCGGACAAAGGTATAAAAAAAATGGATTCAATCTAAATAATCAATCTGAAAATAAAGCTTCAGAATAAATTCTGTGTTATTTGTTCAAAGCTTGAATTCTAGCTAGCTATGAGGTCATGGTCGCTTGTCGGTCGTTCGCTCTATTTCCGCAACAGCTGCGGAGAAACCAAAACATTTACTAGATACATGATCTATTTTGGCTTTTTAGCAATTAGACGTTAGACACAATGTATGTACCATTAGTATTAATTGATTTTACTGAACAATTATGTATAGTATTATATTATCTGTCACATTATGTAGGTACCTTACCTAAACTACGCTCCTATAGCACTACGCTCCTATAGCAAGCTGAAAAAATGGGTAATACCTGCCACTTGCTTATCTACATATCAATGGGTTGATGATTGATGATTCGTCATGAACTCATGACATACAAAGTAAATCAAACTAAGCCTTCAAAATATAGGTACTTACTAAACACAATACAAAAATTACAAATTACAATAGTACCTAGGTACAGAAAACAATAACAAGTAGGAAATACAATTTTTTACTATTCCGACTTCAATTTTGTGAGAACAGCGCAATTTCTTGCACTCTCGAGGTGCATTTCTGTTCATAACTCCGAAGGTCCTCATCAGATCCTCAAATTTTTTTTGCACCACCCTTGGAATATCTCCTTTCCAACAAAAAAATAATCATCAAAATCGGTTCAAAAACGACGAACAGTCGAATTGATAAATCTTCTCCTTTTTTGAAGTCGGTTAAAATAGAGAAATTCAACAAATATAGGAGATCTATAATAATTTTTCAGCATTCGTCATCCGTCATTAGAGTTTAATTTATCGCTTGTAAAAGGGTAGGTAAGTATATTAGAATTTAGAGGGATCTATTTAAACTTTATCAATAACCCCTAAAAAAAGTATATAGTACCTAAACACTGAAAATATGAAGTAGGTGAAAAGAGCAGTTTAGTTTATTTATATATTAACTATGTTTTATTTATATTTATTTACCCATTTTCTTGTTTATTTGATTTAATTTTATTGTACCTACTAAGTATTTTATTATGTGTAAATCTTATAACTAATAGTATTAGGTATGTTTATTTAATTTCTCAGTACCTACTTATTTATTTTATATACTTAGATATAACGATTGTATATGCTATGTGTAAATAAATGAATTGAATTGAATTGAATTGTTTAAATACTTTTTTTTCCAAAGAACGATGGTAAGTAAAATAATTTCGGATAGATGAGGCTAGCAAGATCGTGAACAGAGGCATTACAAAAGGTACCTACCTAGTCCAGTACTGTTTGAATTGAAGTCAGGTTTTAAAAATAATATCGATCATTATTTACAGTTGAATAATATGTTATTAGTACTTTTTGAAAAAAAAATTACGTAAATCATATCTATCCTGTTATCAATTTAATAATGTTCTACTGTGTTTACACAATATCCAATAAATGTTGAGTGTTTACAAGTCTATTAACTAAAGCACCTCGCAACTAGGACAATGATAACAATGTAATCCTCTATTGTTTTGATTGTTATCGAGTCGAAAGTTAGTCACTATCTACTGAATTTTGCCTTGAATTCATTATTATTATCACCAGCCATTTTGTACATAAATGCCTCCCTTTGTTTCTGATATATAAATATTAAATTGTTGGCCTTGGAGCATAAGCATTATCTGAATCCGGTATTCTCGCGATCCTTTTGATTAGTCGTTAGTTAACCTTCTTTTCAAGAACTTATTTTATGACAGATATAAAAAAATCGGTAGGTATCCCAAAAACATGTCAAATGATCTGACAGAGTAAAATAACTTGCATTTGCAAACAAAATTAGCAAGTGGATTTTTTGTACAAAAATTTAAAAATTGTTAAAAATACAGTGTTCCACGATGATGAAGACATTATCTCCCACCATTCCTCATCTAGGTAAGCTGATCGTATTGTAGTAAGAACCACAAACCACAGACTACTAGGATGCTAACGCATCCACAAACTTAGCTATTTGATTGAACGTTTATACGTTTTTACGTTCATAATGATAGGCGACGCTGTATTTTCATACATTGATTGTTCTATTGTTGTATCTTAGCTTAACTGTAGTAAGGTAAGTATTTATAATTATATCCACTGGCCAGTGAATGCATGACCACTTGGGATCAAATATTTGCAAATGGGTCACCGTCCAGCAAAATGTTTAGTTGTATCCTTCAAACTGGTCCCTGTAAGCACCTAGGTATCTATCTGCTACTAAGTAACGATTAGGTGTATTTAATTATGATAACTGCTATCAAGAAATAGGCCTTCGTTTTGTGCATACCTACACCAGATAAATAATTCAGTTATTTTAAGAAGTATTCGTGATATGAAGGAAGACCTGTGTAGGTACTTATACATAGAACATGATTTTATTTTAATTCTTGTAATTCTTGTAATTCTTTATTGTACACAAATGAAAAAACAATTACAAATAAGGCAATAAAAAAAAGAAATGTACAAAGGCGAGCTTAACCCTAAAAGAGTTTTCTACCAGCAAACCTTTAAGATCAGAGAAAAATTTAAATGTTTAATCTCTATTAAATTATTATTATACCTATGTTATTTATTATTGGAACAACAAAAGCTACATTATTCAGCATTAGCTACATTATCGCTACATTTATCGACTGTAAGTACCTATCTATTAAAAGTTTGATAATATTAACTTAATGTTTGTAAGCAAATTACTTAGGTACTTACATCAAATTGATCTGCCATCTGCACTTACAAACTAATTTCTAGTGAATGAGTTATGATAATATGAACTTATGATATAGGTACATACTGCATTGTTGCTTTAGTATTTAACAAAGGTCTTCTCTGTAAGCAGATAACGATGGAGCGAAGAAAAAGACAGTGCGAAGCGCTTTCAACAAGCGATCGCTTTCAGCTAGCCCGGTCACCGTGAGCCCTAGACCTCGGGTATATATTTTGTCATTTTAATGAGTCATTCATAAGTAAAGGTAGCGTCACGTAAAAAGAACTCTGGGGGGGAAAACTGGGCAGAAGTCGATTTTTAGGTCCGATTGGTGGAGGGGTAACGCGACGCACTTCATAGCTTCATACCTACCATTGATTTAGCGATTACTATTGGTTCGTCAGCGAGTGAACCCATGCGCAAACATACCCCCGCTACTTCCCCTACTTTTTACGTGACGCGACTTTTAGGAACATCTACGTTTAAAATAAAGAAACGTAAAGGCACAAGACTGTATCATCAAGAGCAGAGAGACATCCGCTTAGGTCTTCCTGCTCTGTAAGTTTTTCTTAAAACATTATGATATCTACATTTTATACTTAGGTACCTATTGTAAAATTAAGTTTAGGTTTTTTTAAATTATCTTACCAGATACCATAATATGAGAGTTCAATTATAATTTAGTAAGTATGTCCAATTTCTACCATACATAACATTTGTAACTAAGACCGGGAATTTCATATGAATGAATAACAATGAACTTTCAAAACGTCCGTATGAACCTAAATCATAAATCTTTTGTTTCTTTTTCGACATTTTGGTATGCAAATTGCGTGCTCCAAGAGTTTTGATATAACTTGACTGACTATATTCGAAGATTGTAATTCATAAAGTCAAGATGAACTCAAATTGTCCTTGTGTTCTAGAGTCCTGTTGCAAAGAAGCAAACAGAACGGAGATGCCAAAGTTTATCACCATCTTCAGTAAGTATATTATGTTACCTGAACACTTGAACTTAGTAAATATAAAATAAAATATTGGTAGGTACCTACCTTACCTACTACTTTTCGATTATTTTAACCGTGTATTTGCATTTCACCACTACTTGTAGTGCATTCTGTGCATCCAAACTGGCCAATTGTAGCCAGGGACTGAAAAGTCTGGAAAATAAGGGGAACGCACAAAACAGGCTAAAATAAATAAATAAATAATTTGCATTCCAGCACACGTCTAAGAAATCGTTAGAGCGAGCACCGCTCACTCATTCAAGCTCTTCTGCTCCTGACGCTTTTTCGATAAGCCCTCATAACCACCCTATGTCCAATCAACATGACCCACGATTAGCTGATTGTAAGTAGATGTTTTAAGATATTCACACATCTATAGATAATTTTTACAGTAGGAGACAAATTATGCCAATATATTTAGGAACATTGTTATGTTGCAATAAGTAATTAGAACTTAATAAGAACTTAATAAGACAGACGGCCGGGTATCATCTAGCTAGTATTATAAAATAGAATGGTAATCGTGTGTTATTATTTATTCTGTGAGCTTTTAGTAATACCTATGGTGAAGATTTGTTCGCCAAGCCAAAACCCATACCTAAACGTCATTCAAATTACAAGCGGTAACTAAGGCTTATACGAACTTAGGTAGGTACCTACTTTTTTAGGTTTGTTTTTGGGTTAAAAACGGGACCCTATTACTATTAAGACTCCGCTGTCCGTCTGTTTGCCTGTCAACAGGCTGTATCTCTTCTTCTTCTTTATTTTGGCTTCGCCGGCTTTTGCCACGCATTTAGCCACTATCATGTGTAGGCTGTATCTCATGAACCGTGATAGCTAGACAGTTTGAATTTTCATAGATGATGTAGGTATTTCTGTTGTCGGTATAAGAAAAAGGCTCCCTTAAAACAAACGTAATTTTTTGCTCGATATTAATAACGACAGCATGTAGACGCTTAAAGTATTCACAGAATGATACGAAACCGTTCCTGCACGAATCCAACTCGCACTTGGCTGATTTTTAGTTGTAGATAAGGAGCCTGTGGTACCACAATGTGTTCTTGCAAAGATGATGAGGATATTGGCCACCAAAAAACGCGAATTTATGAAGTTGCGGAAGACCCTCATCTCACAACAGGTTTGTGATAGACAGATACTGATAGGTACTTAAATTTTACTGGGACATAACTAATTAATACTAAGCAGTTGTTTCACAATCTCCCTATAAGGTCCCATGTGCGATAACTTTCAGTTAAAGTGAGGAGTATATATTATATAATGCACAAGCCGGCTTACACCAGCTGCTGTACAAATTATAGCTGGTTAAAGCTACCCAGTTTTCCTTTTTTTGCTTTATCAGATTTAAGCGTATAAAACTATTACAGAGGTATCAAAAACAAAATAGGTGGCGGCGCTAGTTTGACGCATACAACCTTGATTTGTAGAACTTATCTTTACACGAGCTTTGAACAGTGAAGTAAAACATCGTGAGGAAACCAGTTAACTTTCTTTGTTCGTTCGTATGAGCAAGTGGCCAACTCTGGTGACGGAGTTTTTAGGTCAAAAGGCTTCCGTCGTTCGTTTCTTAGGAAATTGAAGTCGTCTTAATAAAAAAATTAATTCGGCACTTTATTTGATGTATAAAAACATATTAATTTCTAAGTTTTAAATACAGTTTGTGTTGTACAGAACACGTTGATAGAGAACTACGCAGCACTGAAGGAGTTAGAGTCGCGGGCCGGCATCAAGGCGAATGACGAGACGATCGGCGACGTCCGTGTGCTGTCCGTCAGCGGCTGGCCCGCGCACGACCTGCTGCTGCTCGTGCGTGACGACCTGGAGATGCCGCTCAATTCTGAGATCAGCGGCCTCTTCGGTATCTTGGTTTTAAATACGCGTAGCAAATTCTAAGCATTTGTGGTGTAGCTTGCTTTGTTGTGTTTGATAGATTCTTGAAATAAGCCCCTTCAGTTCATGACGCACTTGTGCTGCACGGGATGTTCGCTGTCCTGTGGGCGACTAGCTAGTATTTATAAGGTATTTCTTCCAGTAGGTTTGTTAGTGTACTAAAGAAAAATTGGACAGGTCCTCAGATTTTGCAGCAGTTGCACGGACAACTGAATCCGATACCCGAAGACGTACTCAACATGGCTGCTGAGTTAATGGCACGACGCATAGACATGTTGAATTTACTACGCGGAAAGTACAGGAGCGACCGTTCCTCCTATGTCACTGTTAGTTCTTGATATGTTTAACTAAATTTGGCTTAACTAAGTTAAAATTAACAAAGCAATGATAATACGTTGTCTTCTATGCAGAACATGGAATGGAAAACAAAAAACAATGAGTTTGACGCTGAGACAGAAGAACTCCATAGAATGGTAGCAGGTACGGCTGAGAATTTGAAAGCGAAGTTGAATTTCTCCTTAGAGTTGGCGAAGTAAGTTTACGAAATGCTTGTAGGTACCTAAGTATTAATAATAATAATTTAATAATTTAGTATTAGTTATACTTATATTGTTAAACTATCCCTGTCATAATAGTTACTGTTCTGATTTTAGGGTTCCATGGCTAGATCGTGAAGCTTTAATTAAAAGAATAGATCGTTTACAGAAAGAGATACTAGTTTTACAAAATAAAATGGAAGAGTTTGTAAAAAAAGATACCGACGACACTAAAACTTCTGAAAGCCTCAGCGACGCGGGCATGCTTAGTTACCAGGTAAAGTTTTAAAAAACTTCGTCACTTGGGTTATCTACTAGCTCATACGAACAAACATACATTGGTAAAGTCTTAAAAGTTTTTTTTAAGAAGTTTTCTTATGAAAATAAGCAACGTTATCAGCATTTCTAATGGAACGTAAATTGATTGTTGATATCGTTTATTACGTAGGTATTAAGGTAAGTACCTATACTATTTTCTTACAACCAACGGTTACGATAGCCTAATTATTTGCAATCTTGAAGCAGTTATTGAACAGATTTTGTTAAATTGTACACCTACAGTTTTGTTGATACCTAATAAATTAAAAACATCATTAGGCGGTGTGCGAGGAATTGTCCAAGGAGAAGTCAGCTCGAGAAGCACTGAAAGAAGTGGTATCGACAGCGGAGAGCATGTTGCGGGTGGCGCGAGCCCGCATTGCCACGCTGGAGAGGCAGCTCAAGGACACGAAGGCAGACCTCGACGCGGCCAGAAGGAAGCACAAAGACCTCGAGCAACTCGTAAACAGACTCGCACATGAACATTCGCATCCGACAGTGAAGTTGTGACTCTACATTAATGATCCGATAGCGACGGATCAGTTTTAGCTCAGAACTCTCTTTTGAATGCATTTTTGAAATAACAGAACATTCCTAATAGGCATGTTTAATTGTCGAACTGAAAACTGCTCGGCAGGACTGATCATAACTGAATTATGTACCTACCCATGTCCTGATTTTGTTTAAAAAATCGTGCCTGTCAGAAGTTTTATATAAAACGGATTTATCCAAAGAATATAATATCACTTAAATTCAACCACCTTGATACCTACTTTCTAGGTTTAATTATATCACAAGAGAATTTTTTGCTTTACTACACCAATAAAAAAACCGTAAAATTGCATTTCACAGTATCGTCATCGAGAATCGAGCTATGACGCCCGTTCGAAGAAGTTGCTTGAAGTTTCTAAAACTGGTGAAATAACTATAGAAGGTCTGGCCAGGCAGCGAGATGCTTTGGAGCTGAGGTTTTTATATTAACTAATTAAATAATGTAATATAAGTGGCAATTCTGAGTGTCGCAAAAGCTAAACTAACCTAACTAAAACTATTGCCATCCTTTTTATTCCCATCGCTATGAAAGGGACGGCAACAATTTTAGTTAGCTTAGTTTAGCTTTTGCGACACTCAGAATTGCCACTATAAAGTGTTTAATACCTCTATAATTAACATATTGTTCTTTATGCGTAGAGTGAAAGAGTTGCGTGAACAAGCAGAAGCGGCAGAAAGAGCAGCAGAGGCAAGAGAATTAGAGCAGCGGTCTCGCGTCGAGTCCCTCCAGGCGAAGGTAGCAGAACAGGTGCCATGATGCTATCTCAAGTATTGCACTTAGCTAATACCTAGAACGAAACTCATCGAGTTTTCTGGTAGAACTAGCATTACTTTTATTTTTACTCTTTCATCTTTGGCTTATATTTATAAACCCATCTCCTAGCTTCAAATTATTTTTAGGAAAAGCACAAGAAGACTTCGGTTGCGCGAGAGGTAGAGCTAGAAACAAAGGTGAAGGAATTAGAAGAGCAGCTGGCAGCCTTGAGAGAGCGCTCTGTAAGACTTGTAGATATGGAGAGGAGAAGATGTTTAGAACACGTACCGTCTAAAGGTAAGAAGATTTGTTTTAATTATTAGTACTAAAATCTGAGCAGTCGGTGCTTTAGTGTAAGGTTTTATTTTGCAGAATCTGAGCCATCTGACAGAGAAACAGAGATTTGGAAGGAGCTTCAAGTTACCAGAGTGGCGCTTTCAAGAGCAGAGGATGAGCTGAGACAGAGTAGAGCTGATAAGGATAGCTTTCTAAGCTCTCTTTCTCGAATTGCGGTAAAATGCCCTTTAAAGATCATTGGGCGCAATCTGACCCGGTCAAGTGTACCTACAATAACCAAACTAGATTGTAATTGTCAAGCTGTAACCCACTTTTCATTTTCTATACATTTATTTTTTTAAACCGATGGGATACAATATTATTTATTTATTTATTATTTATTTTATTAGAGCCACCAACACAATATACATCAAAGCGTGCAAAATGAAAAGAACATAACATGCAAAAAAGAAACGAGTTAAATGTTATTATAATTATAGGTGACAGACAGCATTATTGTATGAAAAATTATCATTTTTGGTCAAGACATTCTTACACTTACCACTTACTAAGTAATTAATACCCACAATAGTGCGATCCATACTATCGCAAACTAAGGACATTTATTTATCTATCTCACCCTATTTTATGTCTGTACAACGTGGGTAGAGTTCATACTAGGTGCCCGATGATCTTTCTGTTACGTTTGATTATTTTGGATTTCGAATATAAAATGCGTTCTTTGTACTATTTTAGCAAGGAGAAGATGCAGAAAGCTTCAAAGACAAAATGGCAACAGAGTTGTTGAATAGAGAACAAAAGGTTGCAGAATTGCAACACGCCTTGGAGGAGCAGCGAGAAAACGAAAAATTGATGTTAGTTTCTGTGTTTTTTATGTTTTATGATTAATGTATAAAATGAAACACCTTTTAGCCTGTATGAGATGACTAGTTTTAAGTGGTGCATCATTTAGAGGCCACTTAAGTCACTTCATATGCGCCGGGGCGCCGGCGCCGACCTAATAACTTGAGTCCGAAAGGCCAGCTCCGGTGAAAGAGTTTTTAGGGAAGGTTTTCACGTGTTTCACATGTTGATTATCCAGTACTAGGTACATTAAAAAAAATGCAACGAATGATACTATTTATCAGATTTTTGCAATATTTTTAGGGAGCAAAGTATGACACAGTATGAAAACCAGCTCGCAGCATTGCGATTAGAAGTTAAACGACTGCGAAATTATGATTGTTATGCCAAAGAAATACCGTATCAAGATTTACAAACAGAGGTAAACTGTTTTATTACCTTTGTGACGATTATAAAGCGCGTAGTATTAAAATCAGTTCGATAACATTTGTATCATCACAGCTTTATTAAACCCCGACGCAAAAAGATAGGTATTCTATATACGTTTTTAAATGTGTATCTTACCTATACAGTAGACGTATAAAGTTTGAGCGAGTTATGATGGAACAGGAAAGGGAGTTAAGGTAAATTTTCAGGAAACATAAACCTACTTTAACTTTAACCTACCATGTTTAGCTGTTAGAGCTGCACATGCAAGTAGAAACACTGACAAGAGAGCGCACAGCTCTGGTGACGGCGGCAGCGTCGAGGGCCCTCATGTTGGAGCGTCACGAGCGCGCTGCAGATCTGTTCGCGAAGATGACGCTAGCACGTAGGGACCTGGCCGCCCTCATTGACGGCAGGACTGAACCAGCGCCGATGGACGAAGTGATGCATGCCGAGGTATGGTCTAATCTTGATTGCGGTTGTGGCATTCTTGGTTGCGGTTGTGGCATTGATCCCCGCCACGGGACAAATGTTTGCATTTTCTGCAGATATCTGTTTCGGGATGGATGTTTTTCTATTTCTAATAATGTTTGTAATTTACAAAAAAAGTAGGTATATTACTTATATACGTATAATCAGCCATCTGGTTCATAACACAAGCATTAAGTTGCTTAGCTTGGGATTAGATGGCACTGTGTAAAATGTCCAAGGATATTTTTTTTTTTTTTGATCAGATTTATAGATTATAATAATTGTTCGTAGGTAAACCTAATGTGACCATTAATAATAATTAATGGTCACATTAGGTTTACCGCTTGCGAGAAATAAGCTGCGGCCTTTATTAAGAGTTCACTTTGATCCGTTTCATAGCTATACGATGCTAATCCTAGATTCAAGCTTCGAAAATCAGGTCAAAGAGATTATATAATTTATTTGATACCCATGATACCTACCTACAAGAATGTTATAGGATAATTCAAAGTTAACCATTATAATGTTTGATGCAGGTGTCACGATCGTTGTCGTCGGTATGCGCAAGTGCAGCCGACACGTGGACAGCGTTGCGAGCAGAGAGGGCTCGGGTGATACGCCTAGAGAGCGCAGTACTGGCGCAGAGCGTCCAGCTCGAGCGAGAGAGCAGAGTTCGCACTCAGTTAGAGCGACGCCGGGCTTTGCTTGATAGAGAACTCTTGAGGATGCAACATATGTCGGGAGCGTCAGATCCCAATGTTATGTCGAAGAACCCAAGTTTGGTACCTATTTAAATCGTAACTTATTGTTTTTATTACAATCAAATTCACATCGTAGATAGTTAACTCTGATTACGAAAGGCCTGAAAAAAGGCCTGAAAACATTGTGCCCGCTCACAACACAACGACGCTAAACCAAACTACGCCACGAGAGGGCTTATGACTTGTACAATGTACCTATTGCAAGCACTACTTAGCTAAGCTAGCACTGCAAGCAATATGAATGAAAAACATTATGCCGAATAATTAATCTACTTCTTTTCTATTTCAGATTCAGGACATTTTTAGGTACAAATAGAAAAATGGTTTATTGAACTGTGCAATAGTTATGGTGATGGAGTGTTGCCTTGTTGTTTGTTTTAACAGTGACAATAGTAAAGTCTAGTTAATATGTTATGAACCAAGTTACTTTGTGCAAATGTAGTTTTATTTCACAATTACAATTTTGTTGGTGACGAACACAAGATGACAATTACACACTGATAAACACTAGATTACACACAAAAACGTTTCACAATCTATGACCAGCTAATTTATACATCTTGCATTTTCTATCTTCTCTAAATTGGTTTGGAGACTCTAAGATTTTTTGTGAGATACGTTGGTTTATGATGATCTCCTGGTATCATACCCTTGATGTTTGGAAGGATTGTATCTCTAGTCACAGGTGGATTGTAGGTGCTAGGATCAGGAGCTGCCTTCCACTTCTGAGTATCTATTCTTGTTATTGCTCTCTTACGATCTAAATGTTCACCTTCGTACATCTTTTCATTCAAGGCAGTGATAGGGTTCTTCAAAAAATTACCTATAGCAGTTTTATCAGGATACTTCTCTAATTCTTGCTGGTAGAAGAATTCATTATTAATTTCTTCTTGAAATTGAGTTTTTTCTCTCTTGCGATCTCCGAAATATTTCTTTTTTGACATAACATATTTATGGTCTTTAGTGCTGACTTGAGATTCCATGGGAGAACCTAGTTCGTCTTCTATTCTTTTTATTAAATTGTCTAAGTTTTCTGTAGGAGCATCAATGATGCGTGAAGTTTCAATATGATACGCCTCATATTCAGCAACTTTACTCTGTAACATGTCTATGTTGTCTTGATCTTTTTTTCTTTGGATACAAGCTTTTCTTGTTTGCTCTTGTAAAGTTAAAATTATCTTTTCAAGATTCGACATTTGTTGTCTACCCATATCTAACTCTCCAAGAAGTGCGTCTATTTCAGTATTTTTTTCTCTAACTTCCTGATTGAACTGCAATAAACACCCATTAAAAGATTATTTTACCTCCAGGGACGATAATAGTATTATTTTATACCTATCAAGAGACTAAACGAAGCCATAATAATACCCGAGGTGGTTTGGGTTGGGCCATGAAACCATAATGAAACCGTGGGTATAATATTATGTTGGCATTTAGTCTCAAGGTGCAAAAAAAAGTGAAACAAACTGTACATTTCCCCGCGGTGCGCTAGTCTATAGGTACTTCTATACTAATATTATAAAGAGGTAAAGTTGGCTTGTTTGTATGTTTGGGGTAAGTAATCGCCGAAACTATTCATCCGATTTCAAAAATTCTTTAACCGATGTGTAGCATGGACTTTCCGAATGAACATAGACTATATTTTATCAAAGTAGGTCACCACGCCACACACAGCTAATATAGGTATATTTCCGATAGGTTAGAAATGGACAAAGGCATTTGAAAAAATACCTACGGAATACCTACCTACTGAAAAAACCGGATAGTAAACAAACGCCCAAGTCGGTCAAAGACTCAAAATAAGTTTAGTACCTATATGCCATTACAAATGCTTACTGGGAAAGTTATCATTCAGAGTTTACTTACGTTATTGTCAGTCTGTGACCTCAACTCCAAGTTGTTTCGCAAAAGTTTTATAATATTGCTTTGTTCTTCCTCCTTCTCTGATAAAATTTTTATAACTCCTTCCCGCTGCTCAATACTGCTCTCTTGTTCTGCGAGGCTGGCAGATAGTTGTTCTAATTCTTTTTCTTTAATCTGGAGTGCTTCAGCCAGTTCACCATTTTGTCTAGTCGCTTCCAGCAATTGTGCTCTTTGAACAGTTACCTGAAAACCACCTTTTATAGAATATAATTGTATTGTTAAATAGTCATCTTGAAAGTAGACAGACCTTTTCATGAAGTTCACTGAGATTTTCAAACTCGCCAAAGTCCGCTTGCAGTTGAGTGATGTGTGTTTTGAGCGACGTCAGTTGATCTACATAAGTATTCATCTTTCTTTCGCTGAAAAAATAACAGATTAAATTCGGGTAATAAACATTAATAATAATAAATTAATAATGTATCTAACCATGATAAACTTCTTACTTATCTTGCAGCTGTTGTTCGAGTAAAGCCTGTTTTTTCTCAAGTTCTGCAATGTATTCTTCCTTCGTAGATAAGTCACATGATAATTTTTGTTGTAAATCTTTAGATTCTTTGTAGCTCCGCTAAAAACAGTAGGTATTTTATTTTAATAAATTAACCAAATAAACATTATTTCGAATAATTGGTTAATTTGTTATTAGTTTCGCTAGTATCATTTATAGCACTACTTACTTCAATTTCTGCAATAACTTCATTTTGATTTTGTAACCCATTTTTGTAATCCATTATTTCTAAATGTGCATCGTACAGTTCCTGTTTAGTGGTTTCTAATTCTTTCTGAGCATTTGTCATAGTATCTGCGTAAACATATTAATAGTCAAGCCTAACTAAATGTAGGTAGTTTAAATATAGTGAGTAATACCTACGGGCTCAAATTAGCATAATGGGACCTACTTCCTCAAAGCTTTTCAATTATGACGACCCTCACAAAATACAGGACAGATAATAAAGCAAAATAATTTTCATTTCTTTTCCCAACCTATTTCCTTTTCTTTCTCTTGCATTCGCTTGGATACGTCCTTGAATCGTAGTTCAGCTTCTAACAGCTGAGTGCAAAGAGACTCTACTTTTGCTTCCAATATAATTTTTTCTTCAGCTTGTTGTTCGCATTTCTTTTCAGTGTCAATAAGTTTGACTACGTTGAGGTTCATTTGATGTTTTATATCTTTAAGCGATTCGTTGTAATGGTCCGCTATCTCAGTAAGACGCTTTTCAAGGTCTTCTTTTCTATAAATAAATATTGCTTATAATTACTATATTATATTACTAAATATTTGGACCAAATTGGTGACATTTTGGAGAAAGGCCAGGTCCGAAGTAGGTACCCTAAACCGGAGAGCGTGTATGAAGAATCTAATGAGAGTGAATGAGGCGAAAGAAGTGTGTCAGGATCGTAGCAAGTGGAGATCCGTGGTCTCTGCCTACCCTCATGGGAAAGAGGCGAGATTGTATGTATGTATGTATATTACTAAACTGCGTAAAGATAAGAGAAGAAATGTCTACCGCTCCCTGGGATATAGTCGTGATTATATTTATTTATTTTTTATTTCTATTACTTACTAGTTTGGAGCTCGTACTTATTAATAAATCAAGTAGCTCACTCAGTTTGTAGTTTTTCCCGAGCATCAGCGATTTCCTCCAGGTGCACCGTGTGTTCTTTGATTGATTCCGTTAGCGTCTCTAGCTCCTTATCAAAGTCGCTTTGCAATTTCCGATTCTGTGAATGTTAGGTTAGGTTAGATACCTAACTGTACTTTGGATATTGAGTTATACGAGTATATAAAAAAAACAATTCCACAAGAATAAAAATTGTTTGTAATGTTGTTATGGGAAGATTGCGACTTCGTTATCATCAAATTAATTATTCTTATGTCGAGCTAATTTTAATATTATTAAAAGTCTCCGCTTATGACTAAATATCTGTCAACGTTACAACAGGCAATGATATACCTACACGTATTTAAACAATTTATGAAATAAGTAGGTACATAACAGTAACATCACGAAATTATAAAAAACTAGTTTACTCGCCCGCGGCTTCGCTCGCGTGGTACTTACCGTGATAAAATATAACCTATGTTCATTCGGAAAGTCCATGCTACACATCGGTGAAAGAATTTTTGAAATCGGATGAGTAGTTTCGGAGATTACCCCAAACATACAAACAAACAAACCAACTTTACCTCTTTATAATATTAAGTATAGAAATTACCTGATCGTGCAACTGTTGCACAGTTCGCTCCAGAGCCCAGGTCTGCGAGCGCGCCTGCTCCAGCGCAGCTTCCAGCTGCGAAGCTCGGTCTTGGTTCATCTTCACCTGGCCCTCAGCTCGAGATAGACGATCTTTTAGAAATATTCTCTTACATTTCTCTTCCTTTAATTCTTTTTGCAATTCCTGTTCATTTCATATTGATTTAATTAAGTCAAATAAATAAATATCCTTGGACATTTCTATTACATTTTTTGTAAATACACAATCATACTATTATAGATAGGTACATAGAAAACACCCAGACTCGAGACAAAAATATTTGTAGTTCATTTGCTGTTAGTAGGTATTATTAATAAAGCCGCAACATGCGCGTCCCAACTCCCAAGCAGGCTTTCACCCAATGCGCCACAGAGATCGTCAAAATATTGGAGAAGTTATAAACTTCTATTTCCATTCTTTTTAGAATGCTGATACATTAACATGTAATATGGGAATGGATGATGGTGGATTTCAATAGTGTTGTTTGCATAATCTTGATTCCTCTCTTAAATAATTACCTCAATACGAGTTTTGTTCGTTTGCGATCTGAGACAGTCTGCGTTGTGGATTTGTTTCCGAAGGTCAGCATTCTGGGAATTCAATTCAGCCAACTCGTATGTCAGCCCCTCGCTTCTTAGCTGGAGGGCCATTGTCTCGTTCACGCTTTTTCTGATAACAATCAATTTGATCTTTTCCATCTACTTACAATAAAAAGCCTTATCTTGATAGTGATAATGGAGATATTAATTTTGTAAAAAAAATTTGAAACTTCTTTTTCAAACTATGATTACAATTATATGTTTACTATAATTATAATTAAATATTGTAATATGATATCTTATTTATAATTCAGGGTATGAATACCTCAAAAATGAAACAATTTCTTCAAGCTCCTTTACAAATTCAGCTTTGACTTGATCGAGAGAACATTTTAACATTTCATTTTCTGCATTGAATTCATTAATTTTTTTTGAGAGTGTGTGTACTGAGATACCCTGAAAAAAAAAACGCAATACATCGTAAATCATTATAATAATACTTTCGTTATCACGACACAATAATTGGCTCAACACGATACGACGGCGACGTCTCGTCGCGCTACGTCTGTCGTGTCGTGCGTGCGTTCCTTCATGTGGCTGTTATGGTGTGGAATTATTATCGTCTCGCCATCTTTTTCTTGAGTTATTATTTATTTATAATGTAGGTATCTTATTTCGACACCTGCAAGGAATATCATTGTAACTCATTTTTTGGCCAAATTGAGTTACAATCATATTTGTGCTGAGCGTTTCAAGCTTAATTTTTTAATCTGACACTCGTATCTCTATCCCTTCTAGTTATTGATTTAGAATGTGGAAAAACATTGTAAGTAATGGCCCACAGAAGTTGACAAAAGGGTATCTGAAGTTACGCAAAATAATTTATCTTCTTCATAATAAAATAACAGTAACAAAATTGCAACACAATATACATTTATTTTCTTCGACTGTTTTAAATATTTCTTGACAGATCCATAATTGTAACAAGAGTTACAATGTTTTCCTAGCCAAATATTTTTTCTAATAGTAAGTCTGATGATGTTAACTTGAGTTACAATTATTTTCTTCGTAATAGTCCGCATATTTAGTTTAAATTACCCTCAATAATTTGACATACTTACAATGTTATTACGCGCGGACGACCCCCCCTTCCCCCCCGCCCCGCCCCGGGGGCGCTATCCCTTGTTGTTATTGTTTTAATTTGTGTGCAATAAATAATTTTCTTTCATTTAGATGACAAGTAGGTAACCTCTTCCAAAAGTAAACGTCCTGTATTGAGAAATCACTCACGATGAGTAGGTATACCCATTGGTTTCAGCAAGCTTTGGACACTGATCTAAGTAGCCGCATAAAGTTGTTCATTAAGCCAATAAAGCTTATCGCAGGCTAATAGGCAAAGCATAGATTACATTTGACTTGATAAAAACCAACTAGACCTGACTATTACTCAAATGAAAACTCGAAATGAAACCCTAATGATTAGTTGCATCCAAACCTTTCGCCGGTTGTAGTGGTCTCCGATCCACTGGATAACGGACGAGAGAGGGCATCTGTGGTTGCGCATTCACTTATGCACTAAAAATGTTCCTGCGCAGATGACAGCTTCGGATTTTAGACTCCGAGTCAATCTAAGACCCATGGCGATAGGCTGAAGTAAAGGGGTTCGGCATGGACACCGGACTTGCACGTGGGCGGCTCCGGGGGTGTTGTATGACACTGTGGTCGTTTCCGCTCTGCACCGGGGAGACAGAGGATTCGGCAGCACCCGGGGTGACAGAGCAGCCCTATTTAGGGAGGCACTGCTCTCCTTGCTCAGCCTTGGAAGGGGCTAGAAAAAGTGCCCTAAAAAATTCTCACCCCAACCCACACGAAGGTAGTAACCGCGGCTGCCTCTGCATCTTTTATCGCCGGCATATTCGCATGTTGGATCGCTTCCACCTACGATGCCTACGTAAAATACTTAAAATCCAGTGGTCCGATCGAGTGCGAAATACCGAAGTGCTGCGTAGAGCCAGCGTGGGTGCCTCATGCGGTGACAACTTCGGTGGTGCGGGCATGTGTCACGAATGTCAGAAAAACGAGTAGCGAACCGCGTCTTTTATTCAGAACTCGAGGAGGGCAAGCGTAAGCATGGCGGACAACTCCTACGGTATAAAGACGTACTTAAAAGGCACCTGAAAAGGTGCGATATAGCGCCATCTCAGTGGGAGAAGCAGGCCGATAAGAGACCGGAGTGAGCCGAGGGCTTATGATAAAGTCAAAGTCCACGATTTTGAGTACAGACGGTGTTCTGAACTGGACTCGAAGCGCGATGAATTGAAAGCCCGACCACCAGCGGCTTACAATTACAATTATGTTAACAGTGCGCTCAATGCCCGCAATGTGCGAGGATCTTCTCAAATAAGATTGGCTACATAAGCCACATGCGGGCACACCAAAGAAATCAGCGGAGCTGAAGCTGTCGCCATGACCAAAATGGGTCTGACATTATTATTTTTATTATAAACCGAAACATAACTTTATGAATCACAAAATAGCCTATTTTATATTTTCGTAATCCTGTATGATCTCAAAATGATCTTTATTTAGAACTTGAATCGGGATAACAAGACTTTTTATATGTCAATTTGAGTCTAATTCAATGCTTGCATGTAAGTTCGGGTAAAGACTTAGCAAGGCCTATTGGTTTTTGAGAAGGTTAAATTTAGTTTGTGTGATTTACTATTTTATTCAGACCACCCTAAAGCCAAAACGTTGTGCGGAGGTTCTGTATATTGGGCCCTTTTAGACTACAAGGCGTATTGAGCAGGTTGTTTTAACGTTCTGGATGCTAATCACCCAGAACCTTGAGATTTTCTAGAAATGTTCTAACACCATTTGCAAACTTATTCATAAACTATAATGTTACTTGGGTGATTTTGTTGCAAATGTTGCAATTAAAGATTTTTTGAATAAATTAGTTGAGTTTTTCATTGAAAAGCGTAACTCTAAATCAAACAAAATAACATTTTAAGTATTGTATCTCAGACATACAATTTTTTTCTTTTAAGACGCAAGCTGATATTTACATTATTACATTGTATGTCTGAGTTACGCTGTCAATATGTGTAACGTAACATTGTGGCATATCATCGTAAGTCATAAATTAGCATGAAAAAGAGCATTTTATCGTAGGATATATGTATAATATCTTAGATTAACCCATAATGATACAAATTATCACAGTTATTTTACATTAAGTCATAACAAAAACTTACAGGATTTTTTTGAAACTTTGACGCGCTCTCCTGTAAAATTGCAAAAAATGAGTTACAATGATATTCCTTGCAGGTGTCGATTTGACTTTACCTTGTTCACCGACTTTAAGGAGTCGAACCAATCTATGATTTCCTTTCTCTTCACCAAGGTTTGTTCGCAAGTATCCACTAACTTTGAAGGCATGTTGTATAACTTCTGCACATCGACCATCAAATCACTTTTACATGCAACTTCTTTAACAGAGGGAAGAAAAAGAGTAATTAATAAAGAAAATCTTAATAATAGGATAATTAGTAGAGCTCACACCGTTAGCTTAGATAATTTAAGTAAGCTGACATACACTTTAACCATAATCTAATATACATTCATGATTCAATAACAAGTGATCGAGTTTGTTGTACATCTGGTAAACTTCTAACGTTACCTAAACTTTGTCTGTCTCCGAAGCTCGCAGAACCAGAGCACAGTTGCAGAAGTTGTTCAGGGGTCATCTTAGTGACGTTCATAATCTTCAGATCCTCAGCGGATGGAAGGTTACTCTTCTCACCTAGAGCCGACATCTTCTGATGAGTGTTCCGCATCACCGCGTATAATTCCAATATATCTTTCTGAATAATAAAATAACCTAACTTTAGAAAAAAGAGGTTTGTTTTAAGTGCAACAAAAATTATGATGAAACGAGTCCTCAGGCTCTAAACTAAAGCATTGTCCACACTCTGCTGACATAAGCTTAGTTTTGACATACCTACCTACCTATGTTAGTCAGTTTATGTTAGTCATCTCTTCAAGGTAAGTACCTACAATTAGTCTTAAAAGAACTGCTAAATATTATGGTGTGTACTGCTGAGCTTAAACTTGTATCTTAGATCAAGCTCAACATGATGATATGATAACCCATTTCAAAACAGATTTACCTGTCGATCCGTCAATTCATTTTTCATCTTCTCAAATTTAACCATTTTTTCCTGCCAGCTGATTTTGAGTTTCATTGCTTGTTCACTCCGAGATGTAATCGATTCTGGGAATAAAAAATGAGTAGAAGAGAAGTGAAAAAGTATTACAAAAAAAAATGTGTTTTTAATAGGTAGGTACCTACATAATATCACTACATTTCACATTGGATTATCAAGCGTGACGTAGGTACCTTTATCGTAATAATCATTGAAAATCTGTGCTGCATCAGATATTTCACTTTGACGTAACTCCAAATCTTCGTGTTTCTTAATAGTTTCCTGCAGCCCAAAATAGTAATTAAGATTAAAAGTAAATAACTAATTTCTGTAAGATGCGCGACGCACGAATCTTATCAAAATTAAAATGGTACAAATCAATGGTATAGACACCAGGCGTAATCCAAATATTGTCAGTAGGTACCATCCGAATATAATACCTACGCGAGTAATTATTGTGAAGAACCAGAGAATGATCTAAGTGATGAGCAAGCCTTTTTCTTTAATAATGTCCCAGGTACTACAGACAGTGTCTCGTTAAGCATAGGCAGAGTTTGCCTCCTGATACTGTATAAATCATCCAGTAAAGATGTGAAGGCTTGTTTTTAATACTTCTGTGTTGTTATCATGATATCTACAACTCACGAGAGTTAAGAAAGTCAACTTTTTAAATTAAGTTTACTAATGCCGGGTTCCTATATCTAACTAACGGATGTCCGTAGGTCGGTCGTCATAGCCACGTTGTTATCTGTCAAAAAGTCTCATACATTTTGTGTTGAATAAACAACGTTGCTATGACGACCTACGTACGGACATCCGTTAGTTGGCTATAGGAACCCGGCATTACTAATATAAGAAATGATAAGTAGGTACATTAATAGGTCGGTACCTGATCGGGTAGGCCGGAGAGGCCGGTTGTATTATTGATGGTGTGCACATTCTTTGCAGGTGGTCTCTGTGAATTAATCACGAGATTACAAAACAAAACGATCAAAGCATATTCAATTATTCGGACAATTTATTGACCTGTGTGACGGGCACCATTATGACGGTCCTGGCAGTTTTATTAGGCATAACTACGGTTTCGTTTATAGACATTTTCGGAAGAGTATGTTTCTGCAAAAATAATGGGTTAGGTAAACTTATGCTTATGCAAAAATTCATCTCGTCTTTAGCTCTAGGTAGGTTTATAATTACTTTTGGAGTCGCTGCGAATCTGTCAGTGCGAGGGAACCTTGTGGGATGTGAAGATCTTGTTGAATAAATATCATCTTTTGCTCTATTTCCAGATTTTGGTCTTGATTGCTAAAAAGGTAAAGTTGTTATACTCGTTCCAACCGTTTATTTAACTTTTGACAGATCACGCACATAAAGTTTTGTAATAATTTTTGATGCAATGTACTACAGGGAATACTGTACGTCATGGACGGGTCCCGCCCACTTAGAGATGTGTCATTCGTAATTCATGACCACCGACTATAAACTGTTTTGAAATAAATCGATTATCGATTATAATCGAATATAATTAAGCATGTAAATGAACTGCGGTACCTACTTGTAATGAACAGGTGCAAAATGTTGAAATTCATAGTACTTTAGGGATTAAAAATTAAAACAACCAAAAGAGCTGTAATACTTTTTTTAATTATAAAGGGCAGCAGAGCATGGGCATATCGTCCTCAGAATTCCCCCATATCACTGCCAATATAATGCAATTGAAATGATCTGGGCACAAGTTAAAGGTTATGCTGCGAGGAACAATACAACTCCTCCTTTTACCGCAAAAAAAATGCAATTTATCTGTCAAAGAATTAATAATCATCTTCTTCGTATGACGAATCATCATCACTTGAGTTCTCAATATTGATTATTAATTCTTTGACAGATAAATTGTCGAATGCAACATCCCGATCCCAATCCGACATTACTACCTTTTTTGTTTTTTCTACAACACTCGCCCAGTTTTCAGGAGTTACTTTTTCACATGCATTTTTAAGTAAATCCAGCATTTTTTTTGCGGTAAAAGGAGGAGTTGTATTGTTCCTCGCAGCATAACCTTTAACTTGTGCCCAGATCATTTCAATTGCATTATATTGGCAGTGATATGGGGGAATTCTGAGGACGATATGCCCATGCTCTGCTGCCATTTCATCTATTACGTATCGTTTTGGCAGATTCTTTGTTTTTAATATCATTACTAACTCTACTTTTAGTAGGGACTCGTCCACCTCCTCGCCATTGTCACGGAGCCAGTTTATGATTTCATGTTTTTTGTTGGCCTGCGTTGGCATTTTATTAATTTGACGAGAATGATAGGGTGCATTATCAATAAATATTATCGATGGCTCTTCGAGTGATGTAAGCATTTCTCTGAACCACTTTTCATACACGTTCGAATTCATTTCCTCATGATAATCTCCTGTTTTCTGAGATTTTGCAAAATTTGCATCGATTCAAAGCAATATCATTGCGTTCCATTAAAATTTTTCGTTTGTCACATTTTTGGAATAAGAATCCAATGTCTTTCAATACCTTTGCCAAAGAAGATTTTTGACCACGGAACAAACCACTATTTCGTAGAGATTGTGTTAGTTTTTTTAATGTTGGAATCTCTTTTCTTTGGTAATAGTCGTATATATGACGACGAATAGCATCAGCGTCAAAATTGTCAACTGCTGTCACTTTACAGGGCTGACGTTTTTTCTTAGGTGAAGATAGCTTATTCTGTTCCATGCCACTGCTGCCGTAGCCTTCTTTTGTTATTTTTGCCACTGTTGGAGCACTAATACCTAATGCTGCTGCAACACGGTCTCTAACTTGAGTCACTGGTATAAGAGGCCACCATTACGGCTTTCCTTTTCAAAGTATTCACGAAGTCGCAAGACAAACTCTCTTGTTTGTCCTTTAAGTACTTTATTTTTTGGCATTTTGACAGTAACGAAGGGAGAAACGATACGTTCAACTCAACCAAACGTTAGAATTCACAAATAATCAAATAAATCAATAAGGAGGAATATAAATACTCAACTCGACGTATGAAAATGTGGATTAACACTGACAACAAAATGACGTCGCGCGTCGCCGCGGCAACGCGCGACGTCATTTTGTTGTCAGTGTTATTAGAGTTTTTATACGATAAAATACAATAAAATAATGAGTGTGTTAAATCGATTAAAACTTTTTCATGAATAGAATCGATCGATAAAATAAATCGAATCGGTAACGGGTCAGGGTATCACTATTTGAGTCAGTATTACATCTGTCAAAAGTTAAATAAACGGTTGGAACGAGTATAGTTTACATGAATACAGAAGTTAATACAAGGAAACTGTATATTATCATATAGTAAAGATGTAAAAGCCTATGTTTTTTTACTAGCTATCTAAGTTCATAACCAAAGATAAAGTTTGCTACGAGTTTATTAAAGGCATAATTCAAAAACATACTTCATCGAATCGAGGACGTGTTGTGTTTTTGGCGGCAAAACGATTATGCTGCGCTGCTATAACTTCCATTTTTTGTTTCTGTTGAAAAAAAAACTTATTTGAACCAAAAGGTACTTACAAAATATTTTGGGTAATATTAATTAAATTAAAACGAGCAATTCTTGTATTATATGAGTAGCTATATAATCTATGTCTAGAAAGGTCTACCGCTCCCTGGGATACGGTCGTGATTCAAATTTCATTTTTTCATTTTCTTTAATCTGAATCTCGAAAACGGCTAAAACGATTTTCATGAAATTTAGTACGCAGGGGGTTTCGGGGGCGACAAATCGATCGATCTAAGCTAGGATTCATTTTTAGAAAATGTTTACAGGCAATGAAAAAAATAGAAGTTTTTGGTAAACGTGCATTACCGTGGGTTCGCCTTTAGGTCTTGAGACGTTGTTGAATGGTGGTCTACTGCGGCTGGGCTGCTGTCGTTGAGGGATGCGACATTTGGTCGATCCCCTAGCTGCGTCTATCACATCTAAAACAAAAAACGAAATGAGATTGGAACCCAGCACGTTTTGAATATGAACTATGATCTATGAAACATCAATCTGCAACTACAGACTAGACACTAGACTAGTTATTTTGAATGCCCGAAGATCTAACATGGTAACTTCCTTTCCTAGAAATACTGAATGTAATCTTTTCAATGCATTCTGACGTGTTGCTCTGAAAGCGAGCAGAGAACACTGCCCCAAACGGCATGGTACGTCGAGCGGGTACTGTATTACTTACATCCAAGGCATTTTGTTGTGTCGTATTTTATAGTGCTAAAGCAGGGATACTAGGTAGGTAGGTACCTTGTATTCTAGGTTCACCAGACACCAACATAGACATCACTGTATCTGCACACAAGATATCACAGATGAATTAGATATTTCTGCAAGCTATTATCAAAAATTCTGATACGAAAATTTTAAGTGATTCCTTCCATTCATCACAAAAATAATTTTGACTTCATTTGTGGACATTTGACATGACACCGCCGGCACTCGTGAAATTAAAGAAAGAAAGAAGTGATGAAAGGGTTATAGACAGAGTTTTAAGAAACAGAAATGAGGTTGTTTTAGTCAGGTATATGAGATCTTTTCATATACCTAGGTATGTATAAAATTTGAGAATATGGAAATTTTATTAAAACTTTTATTGTACCTACCTATTATTTTTGTAGGTATTGTATTTATAAAAATTTTAACACAGATTTCTTTAATTCAATTTAAACCTAGAAAATGAGAAGATAAAAGTATGAAGTATCTAAGTTACTTAGGTACATAAAGACTTCGTGGCATTTGATAATTGGAAATTGACTGTCAATTTTAAAATTTGGAAATTCAGATAGACGTAAAGTATTTTACAACAACAGGAAACGCATCAAAATTCAAAATATTTTTACACCGACTATTTTTATAAATTAGGATGGCCTCTTCAGCTAAAACACCAAAGGAAAAGCCACGTAAGTTCTAGTTAATCATTCTGAACTAGTCAAGTTGAAAAAATACAATTTATAAAATTTTTGTGCTAGGTTAGATTAACTCGCAAGTTATTCGTAGCACTACGCGTAGAGAAGCGAGCGCGTTGATGTCTTTTGTAACAAAATGTGATGTTCCTCATTGAAACAACTAAGTCTTGAAAATGTATTGTATGGTTTTATGAGTTAGTACCCTTTTCTAATCGATTTCAAAAAGGAGGAGGTTCTATGTTTTTTATTTTATTTGCACTTTTTTTTTTTTTCACTGATTATTCCGTCAATAGAGGACCGATTTTGAAAATTCCTGTTTTGTTTGGAATGGCATTAGATACTCCCGAGGTGGTCCCATTCAAAAAAATTTAGGATCTTCAGAGTAATGAACAGAAGTGCACCTCGAGAGTGCAGGAAATTACTCTCTTATGAAATTAAGGTCGGTTTTCATGAAATTTTTAATTTTGCCACAACTATTACCTTTGTGAATGTACGGTTTAGAGACATAGAGAGACTTATGATTAACTTTTCTTTTATTAGATTCTGGTTCTCCTCGCCTGATGCCGCGGCCCACGGCTGCGTCGGCTGCTCGCGCCGCTCGTAACGCTACCAACAGGAATCTCACCCAGGCACCTTCGCAGCGGCAGTCGCCTACGAGGGCGTCCTCTTCCCCTGCACCTTCTAAGGTACTATGCCGCAAGCTATTTAAACAAACTACTGAATTGTGAATTTCTTGTTTTTTTTTTCAAAGTAGTCTCTCAAAAGGAAACGACAAAAATTTTCATAGTTTTGGTCATCTGCTTGTTATTTATAGAATAAAAAACGTTATCCAGCATACTAAAAAATAATTGAGTTAACTTAAATTTAACTTTTTATAGTAGGTACTCCGTCTATTTTCTTTTGAATAAAAGAATGTTCTGTTTCTTTATATTTATAAATCTCCAGTTTATTTGTTTTTTCAGGCAAGAAACGTTTCGCAGCGAAAGACTGAGTCAAAAACTGATATAAGGGTGCGAAGTTATACTATATAAATATTTGATGTGTTATTCATTATTCATTATTGTGTACCTATATAATATTATATAATGTATTGTAGGTAATGTCTATAATATTATATATTTTTTTACAGAATAATCCTGAAAATGAACCGGAAGTCCCAGACGTTACTGTAAGTTTATTAAAATCTAGATAAATTAAAATACTTAGATCTTTTTCATCATCTTAACTACCTAGGTACACTACTACACCTGTGATTTAGCACTACTAAAGAACGCGGACGACTAAGATTTAAAATGGTAGACTTCCCCACTACTTGTATATTATTATTAGAGTTAGCATAATGACTTTCAATAGAGCGAAAGCCTAGAATTTTGAGTTATTTATGTTTTGCATTACTTGATTTGATTGCAAATCAGTTCAATCCACTAATTCTATGGTTGTTTTCTTAGGATCAGCCACCACAAACCGTCGATTCGTACATCATAATAGACAACGTCTCAGACGCAGCTGTTAAAGACTCACCTGATCATGCAGATACTGACGAAACTCATCTGCAGGAGATTAGTGAAAATGATGTTTTTGGTAATATAATTTCCAGTCATTATACATAATCTAGGAAGCAGAATTTAGAACTACTGTACAAATAAAGGCAGCAGCATTGGTTTAACCTGGGGCTTATACCACAAAATCTTTATAATGTCATATTGCTAAAAAACCTCTAACTAAACTAACATGATCACAAGAAAATCTACATACCTATATTAAATCTCTTTCGAGACAAATCAGACATGATAACGCGATGGTCAGAAATATGTTGAAGTAACGGATATAATTAAATCTCAAATCAATTAGTTACACCATTTTCTGGTCATCATCAGAACCTGGAATGGACCCAAAGCTTGAGCTAACATAGCTAAGAACACTCAACGACGATCAACTAGTCATCTTTCGAACAAAAACACTAAATTCAAATAGGTTCATCCGTTTGAGAGCTACGACGTACAAGACGCACCTCAAAAATATAGCACTGTTTTTTTTTCGGCGTTAAAAAGTAAGTATTAGTGATAATCATTCTTAAAATAATTTACAGAAATAAAAGAAGACAATGTCGAGCTCCAAGATGGACAAGAAAATTCCGTGCTTAGAGCAGGTTAATTTTTTCTTCTTGTAGTCCTAATCCTCTAATTTATCCGCATATAATGTATAGGTACGAGAATCAGAAACGCGTAAAGTAATTACCTACTACGTATTATAAAATAGTTGTTATGCCCAACCTAACGAAGGTTTATTCCATCTAAGTAGATTTTACTTTTACGCTAAGTAGACGCTTTTACTGATAGCCTTTTTCCCGTTTTCACAGTTCCATTAGGATCTCCTCGCAGCCGTGCTCAGACGCCATCGCCGAGCAGCCGTCCACAAACACCACGGAGTCTTCCGTCAAGTCGGCCTCAGACCCCGCGCATCCCGAGCCGGCCGACCACGCCCGCTCACTCAGCGCGGCCCATGACCCCCGCTCACCCCGCCACCCCCGCCCAGCGCCACGGGACCCCCGTCAGCAGACCCAACACCCCTCACTCCCCCACCAGGCCAACAACACCATCTATGCTCGCTTCGCCACTTTGCCATAACAAAGACGACGATGTCAAGAATGCTTTTGTTACAAAGCAGAAACAATTCCAGCGGATGAAGAAAGAACTTGATATGAAACAGGTAGTTATTATTTTTCCTGTCATACTTTAGATAATTTTTTTTCGAATTGATTTATGTTAGTTGGGACCTTATGGTCGTTAATTGGGACCTTTGTAACTTCACCGGACTCTTGCCATGCTAAAATGTGAAAGCTTGTTTTGTAGGGTAGAGTTGAGTCTGATTCTAATTTCTTGAAATTCTGACATATTTTCTGATCCACAGCAAGCGGTTCTGGAAGTATTCGACACGCTTCAAGGCCTGCGCGAGCGCATGTCTCGTGAGGGTGTCTCCGGGTGCGGGGAAGGTCACCTCCAAGAGCTAGTGGTGTTCAATGTGGCTGACTGGACCGCGGAGGAAATCTCACAATTGTGCCGTGATGCTGTAGCATCCTCTGCTACCGAAGGAGCTGTTGATCTTATCAACACTACTGTTCCAATTGGTAATATATTTTCGGCTCATATTTATCATTCATAAAGATAATCGGTCCATTAAATAATCGCATGATTATAATTTAAAAACTGTATACTTAACTGTACCTTGCAGATGAGTGCGCCTTAGAAGAACTCGACGCAAAAGTGTTGGGCGTTCCACGTCGGTTTGCTGACTTGTGTTTACAAGCGTTTACGGCACGTCAAGAACTCATCGATTGGATGAAGGGTCTTATAGAAAATAATGTAAGAAAATAATGCCTACTAAAAGTTCTCCTGACGTAAAATCTGTATTTCCGACTGTATTACCTAATGGCAACTGCAATGCATATCGCTCTTATTTAATTTAAACTTCAGGTTATAAAAGAAGCGAATGGAGATGGTGAATGTCTGGAGCGCATTGCACGCTACAACGCCCAAGGACTCGAGTTATGTGAAGCTTTGAGAGAAATCAAAAGTAAGGCTGATGATGCTGTGGACACAGTCACTCAACTTTCCAGGTATTGGACCTTACCTGTATAAAGGTACTTTTTGATCATACCTACCGAGTTATTCGTAATAAATTCAACTAGATACTAAGCTTGTTACACCTTAAACAGCTGCAAAATCTGTTGTCAAAAACGAAAACTCTTCAAATTCTTGATAAAATCATCCATTACCTTCTGGTGTAATTTTCTTCATAATTTTTTGTTATTAAGAATCTTAAACATTTTTTCTCTAGACGTGCTTGTCGCGAGCGAAGCGCGCTGATAGCTGTTGGTGAATCGTTGGTGAGAGAAATAGCTCGGCTCCGGCAAGATATCGAGACGCGCTCGACAGTGGTGTGTGATATGCGCGGGGTTAGAGCTGAAACTGAAACAGCTAAAGCTCTTGAGGTAAGTTTGTTCTACCAATGTAGATTTGAGGCGTCCGTTGATGTTTTATTATTTTGACAACCTTATATCTGGATGGAACACATATCTCAAGGTAGATGTACCTTTTCTACTTTGAGCCTTTTTTCCTGCTTTCTTCGAAAGCACGAACGCTTGCTTGGATTTTAATAGCACCAGATAACGGTCACTCATCCTTTGTCTGTTTAGATTCATTTTGTGCTATAATTTTATATTTATACACATCGTCTTTGTGGGTTTTTAGGGTTAAAAATCTCAAGCAATCTTAAAATCTGTAGGAATCACGACGCGAGTTGCTGCAGGAAAAAGCATCGCGCTCCACCAACAAAGAGAAACTGGCGACCACAGAGTCTCAGCTCCGCCAGGCGCGAGCTCGCGTCACCAAGATGGACCGACAGCTCCGCGAGGCGGAGGCCACTATCTCCAGTCTCACTAGCACTGTGAAGACTCTAGAAGATCAGGTAGGTACCTACCTATTCCAACTAAAGTCTTCTCCTTAAATCATCTACCTATTCAATTGAAAGTTCAACATTCTCAGCATACTTAGGTATTCTTCCAGTGAATTATTTTGAAACGATCTTAATATGAATTATATGTAGGTAAGGTAGGTACCTATACTTACCATACAAGCAATTTCTAAGCAGTAAATAGATCAGTCATTATAAATGTTGTGTAAAATTTGTATCTGAATCTTCAGAGTCGCCAAAGAGAAGTACAGCTAGAAGCACGCGCAAGGAAATTAAAGGAATCTTTGAAAACTGGTGAAGTCGCTAGCGGACACTTGGCACAGCAGCGAGATGCACTCCAGTCCGAGTGAGTTCATCTCTCTTTATTATCATAAAAAACTAGATTCATCAACATGCACCTTCCAATCAAGTACCTAACCAAGGAGCAAAATATAAATAAAAAAACAAGACTTATGTTGTAGGGTGAACAATTTCGTGCATTCTTTGGATGCAAATAGGGTAGGTACATTACAAAATAAATGCATGCAATGACAAGACACCTAGCTGAAGGTCAGGAGCACAGAAGACTACTATCAGATATCTACTATCTACTATCAGAATAGCGCTTCATTTTGATAAATAAAATAGGGTAAACCTAGACATATTTTGTACTTTTTTTAACTTATTGAATACTTTGAAACGTGTTTTTTAGGGTTGCTAAATTAAAAGAACAGATAGAAACATTGACAAATGAACACAAATCTGCAATTGAAGAATTGACAAACGAATTGAGAGCATCTAAAACCGCATTTGAAGAACAGGAAAAAGTGAAGGAGAGGGAAAGGGAGTTGAAAGATAACGCAAAAGCTGCCCTCGCCCAGAGTCAACGTATGATCGAAGATTTGAATGCTAAAATTACAGAACTTGAGAACAGTAAACCAAATCCAGGTAAATTTGTTTTACCTAAAATAGGTAAATGCTAAAATTACAGAACTTGAGAACAGTAAACCAAATCCAGGTAAATTTGTTTTACCTAAAATAGGTAATGCAAGAAATTCCTCAGTGTGATGATACCTTTATTTTTTTTTTAATACATAATAGGTACTGAACACAATTGTCGCACTAAAGTGATTTTTTGTCTTATAGATTTGCCGACAGAGAGAGAAATGGATTTATGGGCAGAATTGCAAGCAACTAAAGATACTCTTCGTATAACTGAAGATGAAGTCACGGCCTGCAAGCGAGAGAAAGTCAGATTCCTAGAGACACTTACTAAAATAACGGTACCTAACTATAATCAATCAGATTGATTAAATTGCACTAGGTAGGTACTTATAAAGATACGCATACCCACTCTTCTTTCTTTTCAGTATTATGTACCAGATAGATTTTTTCGAATGCAATAAGGTAGGTAAATCCAAATAATAATTGTGCCGTTAGATAATAAAATTAGGTAAGTATTTTTGATCACATTTGTCTGAGGGCAGCTACTACTATTTTTTTTGGTATAAGTAAGTACATAGGTACCTATAACTTTTTCTTTTGATTTTTGCAGGAATCGGACAGCAAAGTAGGAATGCAACAAAAGCTGGCCTCAGAACTCATCAGCAAGGAAGAAATATTAGGGAAGATGCAGATGCAAATAAGAGATCTAACCAAAAATATAAAACTGAAGTAAGTTCTCAATATGAATTACCTGCCTACCTAGGTAAGTAATCGATTATGAGCATTTACTTGACAAATAATATTAATTTTAGCGAACAAAAAGTAATCCAATACGAGCAATACGTGCAGGACCTACAAGCACACAACCGTGCTGTAGCCAATTGTCAGGAATCTCCAAACGGTATCAGCTATCAGGACTTACAGCAAGAGGTAAAATTGCAGACCATAAATACAGTAGTTAGTGATGTATTAGGTACCTACTTAAACACTGGGTATCAGAAACTTATAATCGATTTATTGAACGTTAAATATGTTGTAGGCTTTAATTAAGAGGCATGTTGTTTATCCTAAGATATAGGTACCTGTTATGTTATGTTATGAGCCTGTAATGTCCCACTGCAGGGCAAAGGCCTCCCTTCCTTCTCTCCATTCATCCCTGTTTTGGGCCACTGTGGACCAATCCTTTAGATGGGCATCTAACTCGTAACATCTAAGATATACCTACTTAGTGAAAACCTAAAATAGTAGGTACCTAGGTAAGAAGACGGGAAGGCCTAACGAGTGTTCACTATCGCGAGTGATAATGATCATACAATTTAACTTTTCAGATAATGGGCCTAAAGATGAACCTACTAGAGGCAGTGCATCATAACGAAGAGTTGTCGGAGCGGCTGATGCAGAAAGAGCAACAGATCGAGCAGCAAGAAAAGACATCACGTGCCCAGGCAAGAGTCATAAAGGTCACTAGCTCGCTATGTCCGGGATGTACCTACCTACTGTGACCAGCTCCCTTGTCGGTCATGAAAAGGCGCTCCAAACGATACCATTTGTATCCTAGAATGTGGGAACGTAACATCTATCATCTCACATAGGAAATTTTATGAGACATTCTGAGCAGGTATTTAGTTTGGGAATATCGTCACTGGAAATATCACTTACTGTAAGGGACAAACCCCTGTTTTTCAGGAGAGCCAAAATAAGTTTTTTTTTTTGGAAATTGATCTGTATCTCTTTTTCCTGACGTCCGATTTGAATACTTCCAAGAGCAAAGTATCTTAGTTTTTCAGCACCTTTCTTACTATTATTTAAAATATGTGAAAAAACTTATGGTTTAGGAGATAGCCTGTCCCTTACCTTAAAATTCAATGTAAAGCTGTACCTTACGTTATTCAAAATGAAGGTGAAAACCATCTGCGATGATGTAAGGAACAACAGATTAAATAAAGTAATAGGTAAGTTTAGCGTAAGGGTCTTTTATTAGTTTCCGTTTGTTGTAAGACATACAAACCTAGTAATATCACCCTTATTACTATCGATTTAGAGATCAAACCTTTTCGTATGTAAGAGGGAATAGAAATTAGCTGACCAATTAAATCTAGAATTTTTTTTTTTCGATGCCAGTTTTTCCTCATAATTAGACAAATTAGGTTTTAAAAATGTATTAGATACTCAGCCTAGTGATTTAATGAACAAAAATATATTTATGACACCTAGTGAGTAAACAGGAGGTTTCATAACGGCTTTGCAATTAAACGCAGAGCAATAAAAATATATTTAAAATCTTTTGGTATGGACAAGTACTGAAAAGAGAAGAGGAATAGAAATATTGGTAAATTGTGTTTTATAAATAAAGGATGGATATCCATGGATATCCATCCATGGATCTACTCTTATAGGATTGCAATCCTATAAGAGTAGAGGTAGACCAAATACAAAAAAATTGTACGTAAAACGGTAACTGTAGCAAGAAGGAGGTGTAGGGTACTAGGACCAGTTGTAAGAGTAAGAACATGAAAAATTGAAGGCTTTGCTAGATCAAGACTCGTGCCCAATGCAAGAAAAGCTTGCAGAATCATTAGGAGTTGACCAAACTACAATTTCTAGACGTTAAAAAGCCGTTGGATTCAGTCAAAAGCATGCAATTACTCCAAGTGATTTTAACGTAAGGGACATCAAATTTCTTAAAAATACTTACAAGTCCGTTACGTTAACTGTTAATGACTTTAACTGTCTAAAACTTGTGAAAATGTGTGATGTAAGGGACATTTTTTTAAAGATATCAAAATTCTGAGTATGCCAGTCGATAGAGCGTCGAATTTTAGATCGAACTGCATATTTAACTCATTTTCGACAAAATGTCCCTTACGTTAAGTGATATTTCCGGTGACGATATGTATTTGGAGCGTTTTTTTCGTGGTTTACGGGCAAAATGGAATAGATTTTTGTTTTCTTTGTTTTTATCTATTTTGAGTGAACCAGGTCCGAGAGGAGCTCATCAACATGCTGAAGAATAAGGAAACAGAGCAGAGCCGTGAGCTGACCGCATTGCAGCAAGATCTCGAACATCGAATGAAAATTGTAGACGAAGTGAGGGCAATTTATTTTTTATTTTTTTGTGCTTTGTTTGACTAACTTCAAATCTCGTAGATAGGTAGGTAGGTACGTAGGTAGTAGTAAAATAAGTAATCAAACTTTACAACACTTGCCTTGCCGCCTGTTTCTCGAATTCCAAAATTACATTCACGTGACAAGTGTCAAATTAGGAACAAATTCGACACTGTCACAGTTAATTTTTGAGATGACCTGCGTTCGAGAAACCGGCTTATTATAACTGGAATATTTATTTGTAAAACTACGAAAAATATCCTACCTAACCTACCTACCTAATCTTTTAACTTATTTATAGGTGCCTATATCTACCTATTGAATTTCTAGGTGAACAAGCAAATAGCAGCCAAAGCAGAGGAGATTCAGGAGCTATTTTCGACACTAGAAAACAAGCAGCAACAGATCCACCGGCTCGAGAAGATTGTGCTGGCGCTGGAAGAACAGCAAAGGAGAGCGCAGGCGCAGCGGACAAGGCACGAAGAGAAGATCGCCGCGCTGGAGCACGAGCTCGCGGCGGGCGGGAACCGGAGGGAACGGTGAGACTTGTTTTGTGATAGCAAGGATTTCAAGAATGTTTCAGATCTAGACTAGACTGTAGGTAGGTAGTACACTTGTCGAAACCAGGGTCGGACGCCGGAAAGTCCCGCCCAGATGGCACAAGTCCTGGAGCCCGAGCCTGGTTAATAAACAGGTAGATGCTGGTCGAAACATGTATGTTGTGCAAACAATGTTTGTAAAACTTTAGTAGGTACCTTAGGTACCTACCTTACCTTAAGTACCTACCTACTTCATCTATCCGCTTTAGAGGCACTGTGACACGTTTTATATCAGGTCCATGACACAAGACATGCACGGCATTATTAGTAACAGCATCATGAACGTAATCATTACCGTCTATAGTCTATAGGTACCTAAGTACCTACTTAACGATTATTTTCATTGTTTCAGGAAATTCCTTTTCTTCTAGGTAAATGAACAATCATCACTGATCAAAAATTGTGGCGTCTCATTTGAAGTCTGAAAGTTATATGGTTTTCCCAAAACGCCATAATGTGTTACCTAACTACCTAACTGTGGTGTCATATAATTTTGTGTGAGTATTAAAAAAAACATATATTACAGATATTATGCGTTTTTCTCATTACCGACAGGGTGCTGCACGGTAGGTAGGTACTACCTACCTACATTTAAATCTATGGCCCAATTTATTAAATTTAGTTTTTTAACTATTAGGCCAGTAATCTGGCTGCTCCCCGGGGCTTCCAACGCGTGGGGCCCCCCGGGGACATAAGGACATAAGCCCCGGGGACATAAGGCTAAATTTTGTTCGGGCCCCGGCCCGAACAAAATTTAGCCTTATGTCCTTCCCCAAGCAAGGTCAAACAAAACCGATAGGTAGGTATATTAGGTTTGTCTTATTCATAAAGATTTAATTTAACAGGTAGGTATGTATGTAGGTAGATTTGAACAAAGGAATAAAAAATTGATTATTCCGTTTGCGAAACCTATCATAAGCTTTATTAGGTAAGTAGGTACCTACCTCTGTTACCTAATTGTATCATCATCATCATATTCAGCTTTTTGTGACCCACTGCTGGGCATAAGCCTCCTTCCATAACCGCCAATCAGCTCTACTTTGGGCCTTTTGCATCCAGGTCTTACCCTGTACGGAAACTATGTCGTCCATCCATCTAGCAGGTGGTCTGCCAAGAGGTCTAGTGAATCCCCGGGGCCACCATTCAGTTAAGGCCTTACTCCACCTGCCATCACCAAATCTTGCCAAGTGTCCTGCCCAACTCCATTTCAAGTTCGTAATACGGTCCCCAACATCTACCACTTTGGTACGACGTCGGATTTCCGTATTACGAACCCGGTCAAGTAAAGTGATACCAAGCATGGAGCGCTCCATGGCCCGTTGTGCGACTCGCATTCTGTGCACAGTCTCCTGAGTGAGCGTCCATGTCTCGGTACCGTAGGTCATGGTGGGCAAGATACACTGGTTAAAAAGCTTGGTCTTCAGGCACTGCGGCATCTTTCGGGCCTTAAACACATCTTCTAACTTACTGAACGCAGCCCAACCTAATTGGATGCGCCTAGCAATCTCCTTTGCTTTGTGTTCGGTGCCTAAAGATAAACAGTGTCCAAGATAGATATAATGATCCACTATCTCCAGTGTCTCACCACCAACACGTATGGTTTGTTTGTGTTGAGGCACTGGAGACATTAGTCATCAACATTAGCACAGATAAAAGAATACTAAGTACTCGTACCTGGGCGGATTTCACAATCGTTGTACGCAGGGAAATTGCATGTCCTATGACTTCTAACTGGTTTATCAGTGACGCATTGCTTCAAAACACGTGTTTGTAACAAATAAATTGAAACGTTATATAATAAAGTATTAAAAAACACATTTATAATAACTGCAAAGCCTCAATCCGATTAAATATAAATTAAATGAAAAAAAAAACATGCTAAATCTCACATGTCCACACCCACATTTTCAGATTCAAGTTTCAACATGAAAATTTGTAATGTTGTTCTTCTCTTTGATATTGATACGATTGTTATTTAAAAAGATCATATGTCCAAGATATTAGATTCAACTTAATTACTTGGTGGTTAGAGTAAAATATTAAAATAAAACACAATATTAATCCGACTCTAAAATCCGTTCACGCGGAAATTCCACAATACGTCACTGCGTGTTTTTTCATGTTCGAATGAAAAAAGTATTATAGCTGGGATTTATTTTAATAAATGGCAATATTCTAAGCCTAAAATTAACTTCTACATTTCATTTTGGACAGCAATTTAGTCAGAAAACTGAGCGAAAAGCGTGAACCGTCACGTGGCACAAATTGTAATTCCATTACGAACGACTGTTTTTAAGGGTAATACTCCTGTTTGAAGTCGATTTCTTTAGGTTATATGGTAGATTTTTTATTTAGTAATGGTATAATATGAGTAGAATATGCAAATTCTCTTTAGTTTAGGAATTATTTTCAATAATTCCCGACCGGGTAGACATACGTCACATCTATTACGTAACGTATTGTATAAGGGATCGCAAAAAGTGATGTAATGGAATTCATAAGCACCGTGTACAATGTATAACAAATATTTATCATTTTTTAAACTTGATTCAGTCCAACTGTTTTCTATAAAACTGAAAACCAGTTTTAAAGATTAAATAAGAACAGAAGACGGTAGTTTCAAAATGTATACCTACCGTCTACTGTTTTTATGTTCGTGTTATTCAGATTAAAATATTAAAAGAATGAGTTTCAGTAGTTTTGAAATGAAATATGGTAAGTAGAGTGGTAGGAACGTTTTTAAGAGGGATTGCCATAAGTACATTCTATAAATATATCATCATTTACTAACACTTGGTACCTTATACGTAGATGTCACCATAATTATAGTATATTTCATCTATTCCATCTACAAGACTACAAGATGTTAATTTAATTAGATTGTTATAAAAAAATGTAGACTAAGCTTAATAGTTCCTATACGTCATATCTCATTCCTTTTACGTTACATGTCCTACTTTGGTTGTGTTATTTAAACTGTTTAATTTTGTATAATTATAGGTAATATGCGGCGCCAGGTTACGAAACAAAAGGATAAATAGGCACTTGTTTAATTTTTCACATATTTATATCATTATCTGGCGTATGAACCGCATAAAAGACCTTGGTGTAAGGGCTAAGGTACCAAAAAGTGACGTAATTTTGTTTAGTGCTCCAAATTACAATTAATTTAAACTGCTTAGGTTTTTATCACACCTATAACAGAAGCGAGATTATATATAAAATTAAAATAGTTAATGCCGGTATCAATACTACAGGCCACTTTTATTTTATAGGTAGGTTTATTTGGTGACGTAATGGAAGTTCTCATGGACCGAGCACACATTGAGCTTCAATTTATGTGAAAACTAATGAATATTTAAAGTAAAATGTTATATTTTCCTATAGTCTCATTATTACTTAATCAAATAAAACACACTTTATCCTAAAATAAATACTTTTAAAAATGTGGAATTCCATTACATTACGGACAACTTTCTAGAAATCCGCCCACCTAGTTATGGGATCGAATTTCTTCGATGAAAATTAATGAATCTAAAATAATCGTTTAGACTTAGGTACCTACCTACTGTAGTTGGTTCAAATAAAAAACATGTGAATGAACTGCGGTAGGTACCTACTTGTAAGGTGCAAAATGTTGAAATTCATAGTAAATAAATGAGTGTGTTTAATCGATTAAAACTTCTTCATGAATAAAATCGATCGATAAAATAAATCGAATCGGTAACGGGTCAGGGTATCACTATTTGAGTCAGTATTACAGCTGTCAAAAGTTAAATAAACGGTTGGAAACTCAGAAGAAGGAAAGATAAAATTCTTATTGTAAATGTCATTAAATAATTAATGTCATTAAATGTCATTTTCCTTTAAAATGTCAATGGTTGGAAAGGGTGTGGGCGGATTTCTTGAAAGTTGTCCGTAATGTAATGGAATTCCACATTTTTAAAAGTATTTATTTTAGGATAAAGTGTGTTTTATTTGATTAAGTAATAATGAGACTATAGGAAAATATAACACTTTACTTTAGATATTCATTAGTTTTCACATAAATTGAAGCTCAATGTGTGCTCGGTCCATGAGAACTTCCATTACGTCACCAAATAAACCTACCTATAAAATAAAAGTGGCCTGTAGTATTGATACCGGCATTAATTATTTTAATTTTATATATAATCTCGCTTCTGTTATAGGTGTGATAAAAACCTAAGCAGTTTAAATTAATTGTAATTTGGAGCACTAAACAAAATTACGTCACTTTTTGGTACCTTAGCCCTTACACCAAGGTCTTTTATGCGGTTCATACGCCAGATAATGATATAAATATGTGAAAAATTAAACAAGTGCCTATTTATCCTTTTGTTTAGTAACCTGGCGCCGCATATAACCTATAATTATACAAAATTAAACAGTTTAAATAACACAACCAAAGTAGGACATGTAACGTAAAAGGAATGAGATATGACGTATAGGAACTATTAAGCTTAGTCTACATTTTTTTATAACAATCTAATTAAATTAAAATCTTGTTGTCTTGTAGATGGAATAGATGAAATATACTATAATTATGGTGACATTTACGTATAAGGTACCAAGTGTTAGTAAATGATGATATATTTATAGAATGTACATAAGGCAATCCCTCTTAAAAAACGTTCCTACCACTCTACTTACCATATTTCATTTAAAAACTACCGAAACTCATTCTTTTAATATTTTAATCTGAATAACACGAACATAAAAACAGTAGACGGTAGGTATACATTTTGAAACTACCGTCTTCTGTTCTTATTAATTCTTTAAAACTGGTTTTCAGTTTTATAGAAAACAGTTGGATTGAATCAAGTTTAAAAAATGAGAAATATTTGCTATACATTGTACACAGTGCTTATGAATTCCATTACATCACTTTTTGCGATCCCTTATACAATACGTTACGTAATAGATGTGACGTATGTCTACCCGGTCGGGAATTATTGAAAATTAATCCTAAACTAAAGAGAATTTGCATATTCTACTCATATTATACCATTACTAAATAAAAAATCTACCATATAACATATAAAAATCGACTTCAAACAGGAGTATTACCTTTAAAAACAGTCGTTCGTAATGGAATTACAATTTGTGCCACGTGACGGTTCACGCTTTTCGCTCAGTTTTCTGACTATATTACTGACCAAAATGAAATGTAGAAGTTAATTTTAGGCTTAGAATATTGCCATTTATTAAAATAAATCCCAGCTATAATACTTTTTTCATTCGAACATGAAAAAACACGCAGTGACGTATTGTGGAATTTCCGCGTGAACGGATTTTAGAGTCGGATTAATATTGTGTTTTATTTTAATATTTTACTCTAACCACCAAGTAATTAAGTTGAATCTTATATCTTGGACATATGATCTTTTTAAATAACAATCGTATCAATATCAAAGAGAAGCACAACATTACAAATTTTCATCTTGAATCTGAAAATGTGGGTGTGGACATGTGAGATTTAGCATGTTTTTTTTTTCATTTAATTTATATTTAATCGGATTGAGGCTTTGCAGTTATTATAAATGTGTTTTTTAATACTTTATTATATAACGTTTCAATTTATTTGTTACAAACACGTGTTTTGAAGCAATGCGTCACTGATAAACCAGTTAGAAGTCATAGGACATGCAATTTCCCTGCGTACAACGATTGTGAAATCCGCCCGTGTATAGTCTAAGATCCCGTCATACAACCGTGACCGGAAAAGAATAGGCAACACAACGTTTGCATATTCTATGGGCTTCAGACTTTCGATTGGTATAGAATTTGTCTATTATTTATACCGGTGAAATGCTCAGAAGAAGGAAAGATATAGAAATGACATAACCACGAAAAAACGAAGCAGCCGGGCACGAAGATGGCGGCTTGCCGTAGAGCTGTGCGCACGCACTATTATCGATATCGATACTTGAATTGCACTTTCGAAAATTATTTCTTTTAGAATAAAACTGAAGAACGCTAAAAGAAAATAATTTTCGAAAGTGCAATTCCAGTTCATGAACATGAAATTAATGAATGAAAGGGGCGTGTTTCATTCATAAATTTCATTTTCAAAAACAATATTCTGTCCAAAACATTGGCAGCATAAAAGGCTTAGCAACTCTTTATTTTGTTCTGTAAGTACCTACTTGTACAAGTATGTCCATAATAAAAGTAATTTTACCCAATTTAATCCCAGTTGCCACCGCGACCTTGCAATATACCTAGGTACCTACTTGTTTTTTATTAATAAATATTCTATTATTCTACATATAAAAATTAATCCTATTTAGATGTAATGAAAATAATGTAAAAAAAAAAAAAAAAAAAATATATATATAATATAAATAATGTAAAATAATGTAAAATGTAATAAAAATTAATCCTATTCCTTTATAATGTCAATGGTGAAATGTTACAATTTTTTTTTTTAATTAAGCATATACTGGACTGAAATTTGTTAACCAACCCATAAGCAATATATTTATTACATATTATAATAAATTACATATAAAATACGTTTCATTAAATAAACATCTCGGTGAAGGTTGTATGACGGGATCCTATACTATACTGTTTTTCGCTACTCTTCACAACAAAATAAAACTATACAGAGGTATTTAAAAAAATCAGTAACTTTTTTTTTATACCTCTTGGTTTTTCTCTTTGTGACACGTCACAAAGTGCAACGTCGCTACAGAGGTATAAGTTCTGTCAATTGTCATTGTCAGATGCCAGTAAAACGCAATGTCAAATCTGTTAAATAGATAGAACGTCAACAACAGCGTAGTCGTATTTGTGACGTGAGACGTCACGACAATCATTCATTTGTTTGATTGAGGACGCGACGAGTTTGTTTTGTTGTGAACTCAAAATTGTATTATTTTTATGTGATAGCTTGTTCAAAATATTCGAAGGATTCCTAAAAAACACTTGCACAAAAATCATCTAAAATGTCTGAAAGAAAAGTATTGAATGTAAGTAAAAATTATCCTAACATAAATATACCTAACCTAACCTCAAATAAGAATAATGAAATGTATCTGTCCATGATGTAATTTATCTGCCTCCTGTATGCTTTCAGAAATACTATCCTCCGGATTTCGATCCGTCGAAAATCCCTCGTATGAAGTTGGCTAAAAACCGCCAATACACTGTACGTCTTATGGCCCCTTTCAACATGCGATGTGCTACTTGTGGTGAATACATTTACAAAGGTAAAAAGTTCAACGCCAGGAAAGAAGATGTTGAAAACGAAGATTATCTTGGCATAAGGATCTACAGGTTCTATATAAAAGTAAGTGTTTGAGAGCATCTCATAGAGATATGATTTTGAAGATTGTTTGCAATATGATAAGTACTTGGTTCTATAATGTTCTGCTGCTGATTGATTGACAAATAATATGCTATTTTCACTTTACTCTTAAAGTACTACTTTAGTTGTTAAGCCATGACAGAGGCCTTTAGGCGGCCTAAAAACTCCAGAGTTGGCCACTTTCTCATACAAACGAACGAACTTTACTACTTCCTAAAGATGACTACTAGATTTATGAAAGCAGTATTTTAGTCAGTATTCAGTTTGGTGGTAAGTATTCTTTATGATTTTTGTATAACTCGAAAATTTATATTAAGACAAGGCTATCAGCTATTATACAGACAGGACTATTATAATTAACTTATTAACTGGGATTGTTTCTGAAATGTTTTTGTAAACATAACAATAAACACTTTAGATATGTAGTTTATAGTATACCTTTAAAAGGTTAAAGAATGCAGAATTACTTTATGTTTACCCAATTACAATTTCTATCACATTCTTTTACTTTTTTATAGCATTCTTTGTTAGTATATTCCCTGCAGGTCAAATTGTTTATAATGCTTGTCTATTAGAACTATTTCCATAGCCCAGTTAGCCAAAGGAAAATAGTACCTATTTTATATGGGCTAAAATCTTTAGTCTAACTAAAAGGATTACATTTCTTAAATCTCATGTTATCTCATAATATACATATATATGTCCAAGTAGAAATTTCTTATGAAAATAACAGTTTGTCTATTCTGATTATCAAATTCTACCTATTTCAGTGCACACGGTGTCTTCAAGAGATTTCATTCAAAACAGACCCCAAGAACACAGACTATGAAATAGAAGCTGGTGCAACTCGTAATTTCATGGCTCTGAAACTTGCAGAGGAACAAGCAAAGAGGGAAGAAGATGAACAGAAAGAGGAAGAGGCTAATAACCCTATGAAATTATTAGGTAAGGATTTATTTTCAACCTTAGGTAATTTGTAAAGTAGGTACTTACCGAATATTTTGTCAATGGAGTGGATTACTTTAAATTTTTTTTAGGTGTTTCATGCTATAAGTTTCAGTTGAAGATCTTCACAGACTATACTCATGTTATGATATTTGTATTGTATTACTTTTTTTAGTTACAATGAAAGGGATTTTATGTATTATTTTTTGATATTCTGGATTGATTAAAACGATTCCTATGTCTTTGCTTGGAATACTATCTGTGTGTCAAATTTTGTGAAAATATTTTTTGTTGATTTATATGTGAATTGCAAAAGACTTTATTTAGGAACTGAAATAAAAAACTTTACTGTTAACTTCCACATTCATAATTTATGGATTTATTTCAGTTTTTCAAAGTTCTATCATAGTAAAGTAAATCATATTCTAATTTCAGAATACAGAACAGAGCAGTCTAGACAAGAAATAGAGGCTCTTGAGAGCCTTGAAGAACTTAAAGAGCTAAACCGCCGCCAGCGCACCATTGATTATGAGTCCATGCTTAAGCAGTACCAGCCTGAATCCACTGAGGAGCGAAAGGCTAGAGAAGAGAAGGAAGATGATGATTTTATCAAGTAATTCTGCATGTATATTTTAAAGTTTTAAGAAGCTGTAATTACCCATACAATTTTTTTAATTAACGTGAGAATAAAGTTACATTATCCCAGAGTGTCACAGATGGACTGTTAGCATCCTATAAAGCTAATAGACAATTTAATTACTATGCTGCCCAATTATTATGAATCTATGATGTAAATATCACACACAACGCCATCTAGCTTCAAGGGAAACACAGTAGTAAGTAAGTTAGTACAAAACAGATTAAAATAACTGATAGAATACAGATATGTAGATACTCTTTATTCATTGTTGGTACTATCAAAGTACAGAAACATTACCTATATAACATACAAAATCAGACAGGACAAAATTTATGAATCTTGAAAGGCAAAGATACTTCTCTTTGTTAAAACATACATGTGGAGTTTAATTTGCATGCGTTATCTCCCTTCAGGTCAATCAAATTCGGCAACACTTCAAAGAAGGTGGTTGAAGAGGAAATAATTGAAGATATTCCCGAGGAAGATGAACCTCCAGCCAAAACTTCGAGAATCGAAGTGATACCTTCTAAGGTCAAGAAAGATGAGTCATGGAACAGAAGTATTGGTGTTATGAACAAGAAGAATGCACTGACAAACCTTGTGAAGAGCAAGAAAACAGATGTATCAAGTAAGCCTGCACAAAGTAATGATAAAACTGAACATAACATTGAAATTCTACATACACAAAGTAGTATTGCAAAGCCCTATCAGAGTATTGGAGTAGTGCTAAAGACTCAAAAAGACTTAAGCTCGGATCAGACTCAAGTTACGAAGCCGTCTGGACTAACGTTGTTGGCTAACTATTCAGGAAGTGATAGTGATTCACAGTGAGAGATGTTTAGGTCAATTTTTATCTACACTCGAATGGGTCTTAACATTCGCCATCACAGTTCTTATTAGAAATGATAACAGCAGACTGAGTCTGCCCGCGACCTTGGCTATTGTGTTTGTAACATAGGAAAAAGGATGGGACGTGAAAAGAATAAAAATTGGTTAGACTCGATTCGCGCTCTAGAGCAGACTACTATAGGCCTTCCTTCATGTTTCAAAGTTTTTAACTTGATATATGGACATATGGATTAAAGTAAACAATTTTACGAACAGATTGGTTATTAATTGTTGTAATTGCTATGTCTATGGTAGATAGATAATTTTATTTAATATCATCCTGAAGTGTAAGTGATAACATTATTGTCATGTACAAAGCTATTTATTACAAGTAAAATGCACCAATATATTCCAAAACGCTGTACTTTCTTAGAAACCCTTAAATATTCAGAAACATTGCCAAGACCTGGGAAACGAAGTAAACCTTGAATAAAACAGATGGCGTTAGAGTAGTGCGTTCATTTTCTGTTTGTTACCTGACCAACATGCAATGGGACCTCTTTTATAAACCTATTACCTATATATTCTTATATCCCTTACCAGTATTATCAGAACATTGCTATTGTGCACCAATTCCTTACGAATAACTCCATTTAATCCCATCATCACAGTCTTGAGTCTGTTTTATAGTCGTTTCTAGTTTTGATTTCGAGTATTGCAGTATCGTTAATTTATTCCTAATATTTAGACAATGTTAAGACAAACATCTTTATTTAAAACTAGCAGACGCCCGCGACTTCGTTCGCGTGAATTTCTTCGTAACCAAAAAATTGAACTTTTTACACAATTTTCGAAAAACCCTTAAACACGTATATATTTATTTTGCATTGTTAGTATTACAACCAAGTTTCAAGCAAATCGAACTACCCATTAAAAAGTTCCCATACAAACTTTGACACCCCATTTTACCTCTTTTCAGGCGTTTTTTTTTAATTCCTGAAAAACATGTAAATTTATTTATCATTTACAATATTTATACTGAGTTTGAAGAAAATCGCTTCACGCATTAAAAAGTTGCATACAACGGTTTTCACCCCTTTTCAACCCTTTAGGGGTGGAATTTCGAAAAATCCCTTCTTAGTGCTCACTTTTGTTTTAAAAGGAAGCTACCTTCCAAATTTCAGCTTCATAGCTACAGCGGTTTGGTCTGTGCGTTGATTGCAGAAAAATGCTTATTGTTTTATATATATTGATATAGGCCCTTACAAAATCCACCGTTAACGATCAATTAAGAATTTTGGGGCCGTCAACACTATGGAACCATCAAGGTGGTTGTATGCGTCAAACTAGCGCCGCCTGCTTTTTTTATTTTAATATTACGTTGAACAAAGGAATTTTAAAATAGTGAATGTTCAGTTTGTGAAACCTATCATAAGCTTTTTTTAATACCTCTGTAATAGTTTTATTTTGTATAGTTTAGGTAGAGTAGCGAAAACAGAGTTTGGTGGTCACCAAGTGCAACTTTGCTACGTAATAATAAAATAAAAAAGGCGGCGGCGCTATTTTGACACATACAACCACCTCTTGTATAGTATTATCTGTGGTGTCACGTAATCCTAATATTATTAATTGTTGACCGTTAATTTATCAGGTCTTATTCATGTTGTGAATGTATTCTGCTGTATTCATTTGTTATTTCGCAATGTGTATGGACCGTAAATGCTTATGCCTTGCTATGCTCCTAAAGAGACCAAGGATAAGTATCCTGCCTTTTTGTTACAAACCGTGTTAAATATTTCTATAGCGCCTACGCTCCTCTAATCGTTGTGACCATCAATACATTAAAGGCTTTTTCCGATCAATTAATTCCCAACGCAGGTACGATTGATGAAAAAACGTATACAGGATGGTGTTAGACACTATGTTGCGTCGTAGTTTTACAAAGGAAATAATGTTCTACGTCGTATTTGGGTTTTTTACAGATTGAACCTGAATATAAGGCATTAGAATCACCTAGCATGTAAAACGATACTTAAGTGATCCTTGAAGTCCTACAAGAATAAATGATTTTTCTTTCTTTCTTTCTTTCTTTATCCATTATAGAAATATGCACAACACTTTCTTCTTCATCTTGGATTCTGTTATGGCGGGGCTCATAGTTAAAAATCAAGCAAAACATGACTAGCAATTCAGTAAGGCCTTAAGAGCGGTCAACCCGGCTTACTTTTCATACAAACGCTCGTACGTGATTATGCAGTTGTAACAGATCTTTCTTTTAAACTTTTGAACTAATAGGTATCTTGTGCACTATATCTAGGTTTCTATGAAAACTAAAAATCAAAATTCTGAGAAACAAATTCAGTATATGCCTCCAAAAACCTGCTTTTTGCATAAATTTTACCTGAACTTTGGCCGTTCATAATGTACTCATAAATTGTAAAAGTAAAGACAATATTGTGATAGAAACCTTGCAAATGTTATGGAGATTCTAAATGACAAATATTTATTTTACAAACTTGTAAGGCTTACTAAAAAACACGTATTTCCTGGAACACTTTTTATGAAATTTCCGCACACTATTTTTCGAGTGAGCGAGTGAGCGGCGAAAGTACCAACTGAATGCCGAGCTCTGATGCGTTATCTCTCTTATTTCGCTTTGCTTCTTCTTCTAGCATTGCGCTGGATGAAACAACAAGCTTTTTAGCTATGCTCGCGTCGATGATAGACGCGCCGGGAAGGGTCACCTTAAGCTGAATCGTTATTATGGCGTGCCGTGGGCTCACTCTTAAGTTACAAACGATGATCGTGGCGATTATGTTGGTTATTACAATTTGGGCTTTACAATTTTTTACTTAGATTATTTATACAGCGTTAGGAAACCTATGCTTTCACTCAACAGTGCGATTGTTCTGATGGATTAGGCTTGCCTAACAAACAACCAAACCACCCTCTCAGCTATAACGTAACGACCATAATTATCCACAGGAAAGACTGAATATGGTCGTTATGTCAATTTACCGTATATAATTCTTGCAAAAGTAGGCCCATCGATTCTGCATCTGCCTGTATAAGAATAGATGATTGGAACGAAAGAAAGCGCCACGTAAACACGGCGTGTGAACGCACTTGGCACCGTAATAAATGGGAGCCTGCGGACAACAAAGGGCGCGGATCGGTGGAATTTGGACGCTTACGCCCGGCTAAGCCTATCAACCAGTTTATTGTATGTGTAGGGCCTTAGGCCGGTATCCAAGTTGAGCTTCAAATGTATTTATTTATTAGGAAATCGAGGAAGATACTAGTTATGTATGCGGATAGATGTTGCTTTAAAGTTCGTCCGCACTAGGGTACATTTGTACCTATTGCAAACAAGTTTCAAGTAGGTATAATATAATTTAATAATTAATGTTTCCAAATTTCTGAAAAAGTTGTTGAATGTCGTGAAACATGTTCTGCAACTTGTGCCCTCGTACGAAAGAGGCTTTAGAGGTGGCCAAATATTTCATAAGTCAAAGAAAAGTAAGTGTAACGCAGAATGGAAGGGCGAACAAATTCAAATGACATTAATATTAATACAAAGAAAGTCGAATTAGTTCTTCAAATTGGTCGCGAAAAAACAGAAGTAGAATCCATTAAAAACTTATAGTACGTGAATTCATTTATCTAATAATTTAAAGGTATTGTGATTAATTCACGTACATGATATGTTTTATAATGTGTTCCGATCACTAAAGTTTAAAAAGGCAAGAAGTAGAATCACCTAGCTCTTGAGATAAAATTATCAAATTAAATCCGCGCGATTCAAGTTTAAACAATGTTAACTGACTACTCAGCTGGGATTGAAAAGTAAAAACTATGGACTTTGAAAATACTGAAATCAGCTTGTCATTTCAATATAAATCGATCATAATTCAGGAAAAGCCGATTTTATTTAGTTTTAGCACATGTCAGTGTACCCCAAATAGTACTTCTTTCTGGTCTTTCTTCGCTCAGGTGGGTACCTGGCCGAAGCCGCTTTATCGTAAGCCGATTGTCAGCCAATCCGCAGATAGTTTTTGTTATGACGGCGCGTATACTGACTTTTATTATTGTATTTTTTACTTTCGCACGCTTAGTGACACCTGTACCGTTCGTAACTGAGCTTTGTGAAGTTGTTTCAGATGTCTTATTATTGCCAACTGTGAAAAGAGCAATTATACTTTATTGCTATTTTTATAATTGCTCATAGAAACGATTGAGGATATCAATACCTACTAATATAAAAATACCGTTTTTATGATAGACATGTCTATGTAGTCTTGTAATTATCAAAATAAATTGCTTTTAATAATTAAATAGTAATAAAACAATAGTGGCAATTCTGAGTGTCGCAAAAGCTAAACTAAGCTAACTAAAATTGTTGCCGTCCCTTTCATAGCGATGGAAATAAAAAGGATGGCAATAATTTTAATTAGTTTAGTTTAGCTTTTGCGACACTCCGAATTGCCCCCAATTTGTGCGTTACTATCATTGGTTCTTTGTCTAATGTTAAATCATATATTCATTCCTTTCTACACAGCACAGTTTTACATGAATTTAAAGGTAAAAATTCATTAAGAAATATGCTCAAACACAATATTGCGGAGATCATTTCAATTAGAATTTTCAGGCCTTGTCTGTTTTTAATATTGTTCCACATTGCTCCTATATTTCATAAGCAATTTATAAATATACACCTACACTGATTTGTTTGATGTGTAAAATTGTGTTAACAATTTCTATGTAATTAATTTATAGGCTTGTTATGAAAACGCCAAAATCAGTTGCGATCTCTTTTCATTGACATGTCAAACCAGAAATAAACATTCTATAAACTGTCTGTTTAGCAAGGGTTTAGAGTCTAAACCCTTGCTAAACAGACGGTAGCATATTATGGTAATGGGGTTATTGATTGCCGCAATCGTTTCAGTTTTTATACTTACACAAGGATCTCAGTCAGAAAATATTTTATCTTTTATGTTGGATTACCGCTAAAAACGTCATAAAATCTACACCTTTACCTTGCCTCCTAACTTATTCGTATTTTAGTATAAACTGAATTCGGTACGGCCCCAAATTTAGCAATATAAATAGATCAAAGGTGTCATTATGTATTTAAACGAGCTTTAATCACTATTATTATGTGGTACATCAAAATTATAGTTTGCTAACAGGCCTGAGCCACGCCCACAGACCGTCAAATTAACAAACTAATAGTTTTCCACACTCTAGCTAGGCGGTACCTGCGGATTCCTGCAAATAGGGTCTGAACAAAAAGAGCTTAGCTGGTGCGTTCAGATAAATACGGCTCGTATCCCGATTTTTTCATCGACATAAATATTGTTTTTTCATGGATGTAACGGCTCTGGGCCGCCACGTCGATTCTCAATTCTGGGAAGTAGAGTTGTCGCGGCGCCGGTCTTGTCTTACCGACTAATAAATAAAAGGCTGCTTGGGAAATATTATGTTACATGTTAGGGAGCTGCAGCTTCGGGGCAGTGCGTGCGGCGCCAGTATAGGTGCTCCTTTTGCGCACTCGACCCATCGCAATGGGGCGGAATTTGCTAATCTGTCTACCGTACCGACGATTCTCGGAACAGACTCGCCGCTTCACCTCATGACGGAACTGCACTTGTCTGCACAGACCTTAGTGACGAGTCTGCTTTTTAGGATTCCGTACCCAAAGGGTCAAAACGGTACGGAACCCTTCGTGCGCGAGCCCGACGTGCACTTGGATGATTTTTTAATATTTTATCATTGCATTCCTTCAAGTTTGATTAAACGAACCTTAAATTTATTGACCGAAGTTTAAATGATCATTAGCACTAGAATACTGGAAATCATTAAAGGATCGATCGTAATTTTTTAAAATTGTCACCACTTAGGTATTGATCCATTGTGTTGGACGCCGGATGCCACATAGTAACCCGCATGATTGATTAAAAAGCCGCAAGTTATTCATCCCACTATAAATAAAGTTGTTAATGGTTGGCAGCTCACTAGTAATTGGACCTTAAAATTCCTTCATTATAAACCCACACCACTGTCTTCTGTTGTTAAACTGCCACACATCACAACCTTACCACGATGATGCCTGTCTCTGATAATAATACCCATTTCTGCCGCCTCGATCTCCACTTTTTTTTATTTTTAGATGCTATAAATATATATATGTATTTTAGTTTTTACAGCCGATTTTGTGACGTTAAAAGTTAACGGTAGTAAGTAGTTGTAAACAGTTTCACTGCTAAAGTATCGCAGAAACAACTCTCTTTAAGTATAATTGAAAGCCGGTAAATTCCAGAATGGGTATCAATAGTTATAGCTAGACTGGGTGGGTATGGGCACGTTAGCTTTTATTCGTAACGTCTCGTCGTGTCGGTCGATTTAAATTCTAATTGTACGCATGTGTGCGTGAATAGCGTTCGCATGAAAGGTTTACTCTACATATTATATATCTGTGGTTTACTCACTCACACAGCGGCCAGCCGGCCGGCTCGGAAGATGTTCCATTCATAATTTTAACAACCTCTCATTATTCCTGCTGCCTGAGAACGGCATTGGAACTATAGAATGCCTGAGGGCCCGATAAAAAATCTCATCTCAATGTATGCGCTCTTTCGACGTTAGAGGTATATCTACAATTGAATAAGACTTATAACAATGGATTGCTAATTATTGTTATCGTATTTTGCTAACATAATTTGTTTTTCTTCTGATTTATTCCAAGGTGACGGATTGTATTTGAATCAATAATAATAATAATAATAATAATTTATTAAAAACATTGTAAGTACACACAAATACAAAGAACAAGTAAATTTAGTAAGTAGGGCAAATATTTCACAATTAACCCCGCACTAGGTCAAGCCTGTATCGCGGAAGTCAAAGTGATTTATAATATAACTAGATACTATGTATAATATAAATTTGGACTATTGCAGATATATATATCTTATTTATACAAGAAATATAATAAAAAAAACTTATTTCTAAGACGTCTTCAATGACGAAAGCGGGGTGTCCCGTGTCAGTCTGCCGAAGAACTTCCTGAACACGACACCCTTCGGCCAAAAAGCACCTTCCATGTAAGTGGAGAGCCGATCAGTAGGTACTCTCACCATAAAAGAATTAAAATTCACATTACGGCGAGATTCTAACTTTTCAACTCTCATGGAGAGGCCAGTCTTCTGTTTTAAATACTCCACCACATTATTAGCCGTCACGGCGTGATGGACGCCGCAATGAACGTGTATTTCGTCAAAGCATAATAACGAAGTTCCAAAACAGCGAGTTGTCATTCGTATTTTCGATAAGGTAGGTAGTTGTGCTTTTGCAGGTAATTCGTTTTATAATTATCGCTTTATGTCTTTACATAGCAATTTTCTTTTGAAGCCTCGAGCAATACCTCATGTTTTGTTTCTTAAAGTTACATTCTGCGGGAACCGCAGCGTAATTGCATCAATACACCATCGCGTGTGGTCACAGAACTCATTCATGTCATGACCTAAGTACGATGAAAATTGCATTGGTTCTCATTTAGTGATAAATATACCCGTATTTCATTTAGCCAGGTGCATGGAGAAGTTCGTGTGCTATCATTCATTCACCTCTCGAATATTGGGAGTCTAGAAGACAATGCCAAGTATTGATTTCATTACATCGAAGGCATACATTGTAATGGTAGTACAACCATGTAGTTTTATTATCTTGTGACGGATATCATTCTGCTTACCATGTGTGCGACTACACGAATATGATTCCAATGAATATTCAGTACGTGTCCACTATCATGTCCGTAGGACGTTTGAGATACTGCCCATTAAAATTATGACAGGCCATCTACATTCCTGAACAACAAAGCCGACCTACGATTAAAATAATACCTCCTTCGTAGAACGTATATCCATTTTACTTCACAAGGGTCCGTAACGTTTCCGCTGGGGTCCTATGATACCTTTTTTCCGAGCAGCATTGAAAAAACTTTGCGTTCCATTAACAATAAGATCAAAACTAGCCGCGCACCACAATGGACCAGCGCCAGTCGACCGCTCGAGATACGCTTCCAGGAATCGCGTCCTTTTAAAAGTTCCAACTCATGTTGGGCGTGTGATAGTTGGCGAACATTCCTGCCTCCAGCCGCAGGCCTGCCCTACCCGGCCAGGGCGCCACTCCAGCCCTCGCCCTACCCTTACCAGATACCTTACCACTTCACCAACGTTAGTCTCGTCACATTCGTAATATAGACTTCTACTTTTCTACATTATACGAAAATGTATTAGAATTGTATTTGACTCCTCTTTAACGCTTAAATGTACGCAATTTTGACGATGTGCAAAAAATGTGCACAATAATACAAAAGTAATAAGGTGATTTGGCCCGACTATTAGTGAATGCCACCATGACGCTCCCACGCTCAATTATCCAGTGGCATGCAGGGTGGTACTTTATCCCGCCAACCTTCAATTTTATCACAAAACCTTTGAAAAACCTATTTAGATAAGAGCCGCAAAAACGTATTAGTTTATTTTATTATCAGCATCCTTTTGAACATTATATTTTATTTACACATGACACATTTTCTAAACATAGCTCTTACTAAGCAATATACATAAGTTCGTGTTACTTAACGGATGTTAACTACAAGCGATCTTTACGTGAGACCCCCAGGAGAGATGCTTTTACTTTTTATAAAAAAGTGAGAAGGATTCTAAATGTTTATGGATTCCGTATGGGCAATGTAAATAAATTAATTTGAAGTCGGGAGCTTTGAAAGTGAAATGTAATCAGTTATAGAATTATGAATAAAATGTGTTTTATCACCAACCTAATATTGGTAACAATGTGTAACTGGTAACATTCCAATATCAACTGGTGCATGTGTCTTCGGATAGACAAAGAGGGACTCGCTGCGGAGTGAGCCCCTAGTTTTGTTATCCCGTTCATGAAATTCCAACAGGCTATGCAAACACTGCGTGGCGCGTAAAAATAACACAAACAGACACCTATGTATAACACACACACCGCACACCGGTCGGGAATGTCGTTTCAACGTTTATAACGCCCCGCGTGCTGCGCGTGCGTCCAGTTGCAGTATCATTCAGTTTTGGATACAAATAGTCGCTAAATAGAATACTGCTATTTGAGTTAGACGAAATGAACCAGTCATCATTAGGCAGCATTTTACAGGTGGAGAGAATAATATGTAGGTATAACCTATTGTCATCCTTGACATAGTTGTCTGTAACATTTATCATTGGCATAGCCCTGCAGGCCATGTAATGGCATGTTGCACGCACATTACACAAAGAGTGTTCATTTATCGGGAATCACCGCGGTCTGTGCCACAGGAGACATGACGGACGTGAGCGCATGATAGCTTCATGGGAAACACAACGCTACTCCATGGGAACTAGGTGATGTGAAACTTTATTCGTTAACAGTTTACTATGTGTATGATGATACGACTTACGCTACGCATATCATTGTAGTAGTCTAAAGCTTTTTTACAAGTGTTCAACCTGCCGTAATTTATTTTATTTATCATTGTCAATAAATCGTGTATGTTCCCACGATAGGGCGATAATGTTGCACAAATTATAGGTTTACGTTTACGGTTCTCTCAAGAAAAACCTCTTATAGTGAACTGTTGTTTTATCCTCTACTTTTATGTTTCAAAGTTATAGTTTTATGTTAATGGCGTGAGGGAACAGTCAGCCACAGGTTTGTCTGTGATTGCCCAAACGCATTATCCATTTATTTATATCCGAACTGTCTCCCCTAATATTATCGTTTCATGTTACACTTGTGCGTAACATAATAATCACGTCATTCCATAATCCATTTCCCTGATGAAGGGGTCCTATGATGAAGCAATTGTGGCGAATCTACGACACGTGACCTCTATTTGCCGGCGTAAAAGTATCGTCAGTAACATTACATTTAGTTTAGTTTATTTACGGTCCAATTAAGACATGTCGTGCCTCATGCGGGTTCGCATGCGTGCGATGACGATGCGATGACTGCAAATTATAAACACTGTGAGAATTAAAAACAACCATAAAACTCATCTTGTCCGAACAGTCGCACAAATGAGTATGCGTGACCTTTCAACAACAGGATGTCTCGACCCACCAAGAAATTCAAAGTAATGGCATATTTAACACACTTAGGTCTATATTATATTGATAACAGCTGGGAGGGAATTCTTTGATAATAACATTAATTCGTATCCGGTCAGAGAAATCGTGATAACACTTATTTAGAACTTAACCGTTAGAGTATTATATGAATGATACAATTCATACATAAAACAAAAACCATAAATCACTGGCTTTTGTCTTCGTCTTCGTATAATATATAAGGTATGAATGAACTGTTATCCTATATCTATAAGTCTATCCTATTCAATGTATCTTCCTAGTATTAAGAACAGTAATAAACCAATATTCATTCAGTATACACGCCTTTTCAATCAACCAAACTCCCGACCTTATATGGCGACCTTGCCACGTGAGGCGGTGAGCCGCGTCATATTACGAGCGATACAATAATCAAACGCGATGCCTTACGTGTGATCGAACATAACTTGAGAAAGAATTCAAGACAAAATTTCAAGAAAAATGGGTAAATCTTATTCAAAAGAAGAGACCATCATTGCCCAAAATGCAGCGGGTTCAAATGACGCACAACTTCGTGACATTGGCCACCATATGGAAACTACCAATTCTGTGCTGATTGGAGTTTTATTCGTCGTGGGTTTCTTGATCTGTATTGGAGCATACAAGATCTACAAAAAATGCCACACTGAGTGGATTCGTCAGGAGATGGTTCGAGGTCAAATTCGACGTTCATGGTTCGGCAGACAACAGCAGACCCGAGATGCTGAATTAGGCCCAGCACATCCACAGGTACCCTTGCATGAAGTCTAAGTGTCTAATAGTGAAGTAAAAGTGCGCGTAAAGTGAAAGTGAAGTGAAAAAAAAAAAAAAAAAAAAACGGACAATGGACAAATATTATAATAGATTAGTAACTATAATATAATAAAAATAATTTTCTAAAAGAATCTATGGCTCAGCCACTTTTTGAAATACATGATAAAATAAAATATATTAAAGAATATTTAATAAAGATAGGACCTAGTAGACGAACAGAAAAATTATTGAATGAAAAGTTATGTGAAACAAATAAATTATATAAAAGTTTCAATGAATTGTATACATTATTACGCAAGGAAATAGATAGTAAGAAAATAAAAAGTGCTGACGCCGAAAAAATTTTGTCAATAAGTAGTGACATACGAACGTATTATTCTCGTATTATAGAATTTTGTAGAGACAGTTGTATTAAAACTAAAAACACCATGGCGAAATTCGATCTTAAAGTAGCGTGCGGACTTTTACCAGTGATGACAGGTTCAGAAGAAGTTTCTAAACAGCTAATTGATGCAATTGAGCTATATAATCAAATGATAGGTCAGGATGATGAGTCATCATTGATTCAGTTTGTTTTAAAAACTCGACTCAATGAAAGTGCCAAACTGCGTTTATCTACATCTTACGATTCATGCAATGCATTAATAACCGATATGAAAAATCATCTGTTGACAAAAAGATCTGCTACTGCACTCCATACTGAATTAGCACATTCAAAACAAAGTTCAAGCAGTATTGATAATTTTGGTCAACGTTTAGAAGATCTTTTTGTGAAGTTGACAATATCACAAGCCGATGGTGACGAAAGCACTTATAAGGTTTTAAAACCTATTAATGAGAAATTGGCCGTGCAACGTTTTACTGCAGGCTTGCGAAATCGTCAACTGAGTATCGTTTTAGCTGCACGTAACTACGCGACGTTAAAGGAGGCGATCCGAGCAGCCAAAGATGAAGAGATGGTGACATCCACTACGGAATCGGAAAATACCGTGTATTTTGGACATCAGAGAAGGTACAATAATAATAACCGATTTTTCAGAGGACAAACAAAAAATTACTTTGGCAATAGCCGAGGCTATTATCGTGGTACTCAGGGTCAGTACCAGAACTACCAGGCGCCGTCTAACAGCGCCCGGCGAGGATATGTACGTGGTGGTTACCAGGCAAGAGGCAGCCGTGGCTCGTCTCGAGGTCATCAGAATCATGGTAAGTCACGTCAAAATAGACAACAGGTCCACTACGCCACCCACGTTCCTGAAATGAACACCGGGGAGAACGCCCAAGCTTCAGGTAATTTAACAACCGATGTTGAACCGTTACAGTTTTTTCGATCCTAAATATGTTTTAGCATGTGGATATAATAACTCAGTGGAATTTTTAGTGGAAGGTTCCAAATATAGTTGGTTAGTTGATTCGGGTGCTTCATTGTCAGTCGTGAAATATGAAACTGTCAGCAACTGGAATGTTCCTATCCATAAAGAGAACATTCAAATAAATGGGATAGGAGGTATGATAAACACAGAAGGATATGTTTACATTCCATTGCATGTAAATGGATTTGATTTGAGACACAAGTTTTATGTTCTTAAACACTTGCCTTGTATGACTGATGGTATAATTGGACAAGATTTTTTGATGCAATACAATTGTATTCTAAATTTTGAAAATAACACATTAACTATAAATTACGCCGAAAATCAACTAGTACTACCTTTAAAACTGGGTTCTTTAGGGAGTAACAATTACTTAAAAATTCCATCGAGATGCGAAAAAATATTTTATATTGACACTGATTTGAAGAATGAATGCGTGATAGTACCGAAAGAGTTGTGCGATGGAGTATTCATAGCTGGAAGCATCGGTAGACCTTTCAATGGTCAATTAGCGATACAAATTTTAAATACGCGTGAAAATGAAATTGGGCTTAGTTATTTTAAACCAGATGTTGAGGAATTATCTTACTATTCAGTGTGTTCATTTGACAAAAACATTGTTGATGGAGGAAGAGTGCGAAAAATGTTTTCTTACTTATCTTTAAATCACTTAAATTCGGAAGAAAAATCATCTATAGAAAATATTTGTGGTAAATATTCAGATATTTTCTATTTACCGGGGGATAAGTTGTCAACAAATAATTTGTACGAACAAAGCATTCAATTAAAACCACATTCTGATCCTGTGTACGTAAAGCAGTATAGATTACCATTTTCACAAAGGGATGAAATGGAAAGACAGGTGAAAAATATGTTAAAAGAAAATATCATAGAACCAACACAGAGTGAATGGTCAAGTCCAGTGTTATTAGTACCGAAAAAATCTGATAAAAATACAAAAAAATGGAGATTAGTAATTGATTTTAGAAAATTAAATGACAGAATTATGGACGACAAATTCCCACTACCAAATATTACAGACATTTTAGATTCTTTATCCGGTTCTATATATTTTTCACAGTTAGATTTAACACAGTCATATTATCAATGTAACTTGTCACAGCAGAGTAGGAAGTACACAGCATTTACAACCCCCTCGGGACAGTATCAAATGACACGCCTTCCTATGGGTCTAAAAATAAGCCCAAGTGCATTTTCACGTGTAATGACAGTAGCTATGTCAGGTCTTAATTATGATAAATTATTTGTTTACATGGATAATTTAATCTGTTTTGGTCGAAATTTGGAACAACATAATAAAAACTTATTAGACATTTTTGATAGATTACGACAAGTTAATTTAAAACTAAATCCAGATAAATGTGAATTTTTGAAAAAAGACATTTTATTTTTGGGTCATGTTGTATCAAAAGACGGGATAAAACCTGATCCGGAAAAAATAAAAGTAATTCAGAATTATCCGATTCCTAAAAACACAGATGAAGTGAAGAGATTCGTAGCTTTTTCAAATTATTATAGGAAATTTATTCCTCATTTTGCTCAAATAACAATACCAATGAATAATTTATGTCGTAAAAATGTAGTTTTTAACTGGTCTGACGAATGCCAGAATGGCTTTGAATCAATCAGAAAATCATTAATTTCACCACCTATTTTACAGTTTCCAAACTTTGATCAAAGTAACACGTTTATATTAAAAACAGATGCTTCTGGATATGCGATCGGATCAGTGCTTTGTAATAGTAATCATATGCCTATAGCATATGCAAGTCGCAGTCTAAATAAGGCGGAGCGACGATACCCTACTGTGGAAAAGGAACTTTTAGCAGTTGTATGGTCTGTTAAATATTTCCGTCCGTATCTGTATGGTAGAAAATTTAAAATAGAAACGGACCACAGACCACTAATTTATCTCTTTAATATGACTAACCCTTCGAGCAGATTAATGAAATTCAGATTGTTACTAGAAGAGTATGACTTTGATATTGAGTATGTGAAAGGTCGTGATAATGTAGCTGCAGACGCATTGTCACGAATAGTGTTATCGAGTGAAGATTTGAAAGATATTAATTATCAGGTTATGGCAGTACTTACACGAGCACAGAGTAGGAAAATGAATGAGTATGCAAAAAGTGAGTGCGATAAGTCAGAAGTAATTGACTCCTCGTCTGACAACTGGACTGATCACCCAAGAGTCGTCGAGATGCTCAAACTACCGAAGACTTATACAGAATTAATGTTCCTTACTGAAAGTGAATGGAATGCATGTGAAAAGGCCTTATGTTCAGAAAAAGGGTTCATACATTTTTTATCGTCAAAAAATATAATTTTTGCTAAGCCATTTCCTCGATCACAACGCGCACGAGATGCCTTTGTGAAGGATTTGTCTGAATTTTGTAATAAATTAAAATTGTGTACACTTTACGTAATTAAAACTGAAGATAATTTTAATATAATAAAAGAGTTAACTCAGAAAATTAACGAATTATTAACGTGGACCGGTCCGCGAATTTGTATTGTAAGAGGAGTAAATAAAGTCGATAACGATGACATGAAACGGATTATTATAAACGACTATCATATTTTGCCGTCCAGCGGACATGCAGGTATAAGGCGTATGACCAATAATATAAAAAAAAAATATTTTTGGCCGAATATGTTAAGTGACGTTACGAATTTCGTAAATAAATGTGCTAAGTGCCAGAGACACAAACATCAGTTACCTGTAAGGGAACCGATGATTATAACGAATTCAGGGAATTCTGCATTTGATAGAGTTTATTTAGATTTAGTTGGGCCCTTAGTTAAGGATAGTTATAATTATAATTATATTCTGACGCTCCAATGCGATCTTACCAAATACGTCGAGGCTTATCCTATTACAGCGAAAGATGCAGTCACAGTAGCGAGAAGTTTCGTAAATAATTTTATTTTGCGATATGGAATACCACGTGAAATAATAACAGATAGGGGTTCAGAGTTTATTAATAGCACAATGCAGGAAGTTTGTAAAATTCTAAACATAAATCAGCTTAGTTCTACGGCATATAGACATGAAACAATTGGTTCATTAGAGAATACGCATAAACATCTAGGTGCATTCTTACGTATGCAAGTAAATAGCGAAATTCAACAATGGAGTGAATGGTTACCATACTGGTGTTTTTCTTTCAATACAACTGTCCATACAGAAACCAAATATTCACCATACGAATTAGTGTTTGGAAAATTATGTAACTTACCATCTAACTTAACATCTGTTATAGATCCTATGTATAATTATTACGATTACCCTTTAGAACTTAAATATAAAATTCAGAAATCTCAATATGATGCTAAGCAAAATCTGTGTAAGAGCAAAGAGCTAAGAAAAAATAGATACGACACTTATGTTAATCCTATTACTTATAAGTCAGGTGACTTAGTTTTAATTAAGAACGAAAGTTGTACGAAGTTGGACCCATTATATTTAGGGCCATATAAAGTTATAAAGGAAATAGAGCCAAATGTAATCATTTTAAAAAATAGCAAGGAGATAACAGTTCATAAAAATAGGACTCGATTATTCAGAGAATGAAAAAAAAAATTTTTTTTAATTTTTTTTTTCTCTGTCGGTTAGTGATATAAGGTATGAATGAACTGTTATCCTATATCTATAAGTCTATCCTATTCAATGTATCTTCCTAGTATTAAGAACAGTAATAAACCAATATTCATTCAGTATACACGCCTTTTCAATCAACCAAACTCCCGACCTTATAAATATACCTTAGTTAAAAGTTTGACTTCTCGCAATATTTAAATTTGTTTCTAAAAAATGCTAAAATAAATACTAATTTAAGTACATCGCCACTGTCTAAAGCTTTTGTTAGGGAAATCCCGGGGTGTGTTGGTACCTCCCGGGAAGTATTGTCAAATGGCAACACTCAATACATAATAGATATTAGACCGTATACAATAGAGCAAGGATATCTGGCGCCAGTGACACGACAACAACAACATAACTGTCCGGTAACCGAGCAGACAAATTGTTACCCTTGATACCTGTCCATTGTAAAAGATCAGGTACACTACTGAGCCCGTATTCATTGTGCGCTGTGCAAACTAAAAGTAAAAAGCACAGGAAGCGATACTATCACTCGAGTCACAATGCATAATCCCGATATAACGCTATGCTCCACGTACTCTTTTCTTGAGGTTATGAAAGGGTTTTGTTCCTGCTGAATGTGGTCAGTTTAGCAGAACATTTGCCAATGCGTTTAGACTTATCTCTGACTATTTTTTGCCTTAGCGAGAAATTAGATTCGTGAAAAGAACTGACTTGAAAAGAAAAGCTTCTGTAAGTACTAAATATAAAATAAAATCAAAGTACTGACTATGAATAACCCTTAGAAAATTTTATTTATTATATTCATTAGCTAAGATTTTTCTAAATCTTTTAAATATTATAGTACAAACAACTTTGCCAGTTCGTTGCGGTCATCAACCAAAACAACGAACAACTACCTAATAAGATTTTTTTTACTGCAGAAATATTAAAAACCAAACACCACCCTCAATGGAACTATAGTTTTACAAAAACTTTTACAAAAAGCAAAATCAAATATTTTTCAAAATATTTTTTTTTAATGATTTTTGATAATATTTTAACTAACTGTGGGCAACACGGGCTTTGAAAGAGGTAGTTAGTGAAATGACAGCGGCAAGCAAGCTAGGATCCGACTTTAAATGTATCGAGATTTTAATCAGTATCATATGGTTGCGTATTAAATTATAAACGCTGATATTTTTTTTATTTAACAATTGAGATTGAACTTTTGAACGTAGAAATCTAGCAGCCAGATTTCGTAAACCATCAATTCAACTCAACAGCGACGTACGTAAATAGCAGGTAGTCAGTAGCAAGTACAAAATAAACCACCAACCAACGTTGCGCAAGATCTCGTTCGAGACGAACTACTAGTTTATTTAATATATTAACTTTATTATTAACATTCATACATTTTATAATTCGTAATGTTTTCATTTATTTTATGTATTTTAAATGACAGGATGCTAAAATTATTAGCTTTGTATGTTTGGTCCATTCCTAAAAACTCTTTCGGAAGTCCAAATGTGGCACGCCTAAGTCGGATTCCGCGAAATGTTTCGGCACAAAACGAGCATTCTCTGAAGTCCTCACAAATTAGTGAATGAACGTAAAGCGTCCTTTTGCATAAGACAATGTATGCGGCATGTGGCCGGGTCCTGTGGGGGTAGCGGGTTGGCACATGTGTTTACGCACTCATTCATTTATGCTATTAATGGGTCCATTCAGCATTGTCTTGCACATGCACCGGAAACAGGCAACGGTCGGCCTCAGCCTCACAGCACACGCACATGCGAGAAATTAGCAGAAACTATTGTTATTGTACCAAAATGGGCAATTTTCTATAAAAGAAGTATACTCAGATTTGTTTACATCTAAGTATTGCATTACTTCTACTTCGAAACGCTGGTGGCATAGTTTGCCTTGACGTTGATGTTAGGCAACGTTCAGAGTAGTCACAATTTGGAAGCTCAAAGGATCCGTGCTTCAAAGGATATGTTAAATTGTCGGTCCCGGCCTTTAATTCAAGCCATGACGGAGACCTTTAGACGGCCTAAAAACTCCATCACCAGAGTTATCCACCTACGAATATTACTTCTAATGAATACTTTAACATACATAACTCGTTCTAGGTGTATCCTAAACCCGTTTTCACATGGCTCTCACACACTACTTCTGTCTAAATTTTAATAAGCCGTATTTTTTTATAATATTAGTCTTATAACAAAAACGATTCATTATTGAATACCGTAAAAAAATGTTGATACAGTCATTACTATGTCAGTGGTATGTTAACCAACTAATTAAAATACTATAATTATCTAAATCGCATTTTTTGCAATCTAATCCATAGTATTTAATTACAATTACTGCTTTACAGGTCGAAGTGCCGCGAGTTTACCTTGAATAGCAATAAATATGAATTGAATAACGTAGTACAGGTAAAACTGCTACGACTTTCGTAGCAGCTGGCGCTGCGTAGCACTTGTGCTACGAAGCAGAACGAACGTTGCGATTATCAGTTTGTCAATAACTTCTAGTTAATTTCTTCTTTACTATTGTAACAGCCGTTTTCTCGAACGCAGATCATCTCCAAAATTAATTAATCAATGGTCAAATCACGTGACAAGTGTCAAATTAGGAACAAATTCGACAAAGTCACGTGATTGGATTGATTTGTTAATTTTTGAGATGATCTGCGTTCGAGAAACCGGCTGTAAGAGTAGACTATAAGCTATTTGACTAGTTTCTAAAAACCATCTCATTATAAGTATTTTGTTTACAAAAAAGCATTACAAAACATACTGGTTGAATATTTGTCCTGTCAAAACGCTTTCTTCAGAAGTATGGCGTTGACCTGGACGTCACGTCCGTGCGATGTTATATGGAATTTAACAACTTGATTTTACTAATTTTTACGTCAATTTCATGTCACAATTTTTAAGCCAATCAAAACCGTTTAGGGTCACATCGTGCCAAATTCAAAACAAATAATTTTATTTTGGGCTTTTTGTTGTTTATTTTTGATGTGTTTTACTGCAAATTGTTTTTAAAATCCATAATCTACGCGGATGGCAATAAAAACATCATTTTTTTTCATACTGTCAAATAGCCTATTGTGTTATTATGTAAGTACTGACTAAGTGATGACTTTACTGCCAAGTTTAGAACTTAGTAAAACGGAGCGTGCACACGACGTTTTTCAAACGAGCGAATAGTGACTGCACTGCGCGTTTTTGTGTAGCGCGTTTTGGCAGATTGCTTGTATTTGTATCGATACATACGCGAGGATCGTGTGCATTAGTCACAACTTACCGACTGCTTTGCGCCTGTGACTAGGCTGTAAATGTTGTTTAATAAATATTCACTATGCAACGTAGAGTATCAAAGTGAATAAACAAAAACAAAATCATGTGAAATTCCACCCTCGGTATCGATGCCATTAGCCATAAATTGTTAAGTTAAGATCAGTCGCCCTCAACATCGCCACCCATCGTGGCTTTCAGGCGGCTCCAGCGCGGAGCTGATAATTGACTCGTCGAACTAGTCCTCGTCCGGCCACCCCTTCCATAAATATTTCCCGATCAAATTATTATGCGTCCAAAAAAATGCCACAAGCTCAGTTCTGAGAAGTGCCGGCCAAGGGCGGTTCTACACAAAGCCGAGGAACGAGATGCAAAGAGGCGAGAGATGCGAGTGCGAACGGGACACTTGCACGCTGGAATGAGGCCCGCCGCGGACCGAGGCACAACTCTGAGAATTACAAGGAATGGATTTATTTATTGATCTTGCTGGTTCCGTTACTATGCATCTACTCTTTCCTACATCTTGCATTCATGTTAACTACATGTTAGAAAGTGGGAAGCGTACGATGCTCCTGTGTTAAACAGTTACATCCGTATACCAAGGAACTTCACGTATACTTCTAACGGTTTAAATTGTAACACTAATTCGTTTGAAAAATAAATAGCATGAACATTGAATATCACACCTGTAACATACTACTTCAAATAAAGTTCCTCACGCGACAGTTTGAACAACAAACAATCGAATAAGTCAAATATATGCGCTATATAATAATAGAATTACATTTATTAATATACGCTGCACCTCCGTGTAATAACTTTTCCTCCTGTACCCAAACCTGAACCCAAACTTACAAATCAAAACTTTTATAAATAGTATATGATTTCAAAGCTCAAAACTTTAAGTCTAGCCTCGTCAGGTACATTCATGCAGTCAATGCCCTGTAGCCGAGAGTCATCGGGCCAAAACACAAAGAAAACAATTTCTCTTTGCGCTGTGCTTCCAGTCGGGTGCTAATTACAAGCCGGCGACATTTTTGTCCCAACAGAGTAAGGCACGGTCGACTTCGGTACTTTTGTTCTACCTCAACAGATACCATAACCTTATGTATGTTTCACTTTATTCTGTATGCGAGGCGAACACGTATGAATGATCACGACAGCGAGCAAAATAAACTCGATTCACAAAACTGACTATTAATTTTTTACTGAGTCTTCGTTTTTTTGTTAAATAATGAACTACAACGTAGAGCTATATACAAAATTATATCATCGGTTTTATTTACAGTTGCGGCAAAAAAAATATGTTTAAGTTTAAATTAATCTAGTCCAGAACAGACCATAAAGAGATGTCATCAATTGAAGATATGGAGTGATCGCTCTGTCATAGCACTGACTCATCCGATTCATAAACAAACTGTGTGCCCTCATTTAATGGGTCAGCTTGTCAAATGCCATACATCATTTAACCGTCCCGTGTAATGGTTCCATCAATCGAGTCATAGTAACCTAATTAATAAGTTACACAACAATTTGGCTCTGCGGTTGTCCAAAAAGCATCCAAAAAGAGAATAACCAATCAATTTTCAAAGGCGTAAAGTGCAGCGTTGCCGACGAAATAACATTCCAAAGGTAATGGCGGCTATGATACTGTGGAATAAGCTTTTTAATATTATATTAACGGTCATTCCATTCCGTAAAAATGCTTTATTGCTACAATTTAGTTCTTCAGTTCTTCTATTGAATATCAAATATACAACTACGCGTACGTAGTAAAAATCTCACGTGTTCGTTCGTAGTCACGTATACCTACTCAAACTCATACATACTCGTATAACCTACCATCTTCAATTTTTATTATTTATGTCTAACCTAATCATATTTTTTTTTGTGTTAACTATGCCCATAGATTAAGTAAATAATACAGAAGACCGAGAAAAAAAAATATTCATGACTCTCCCAAGGTGCTGAAGATAATTTTTTTTTTCAGATCTTTTAAGTTATTTTATACCCTAATAAGATGTCTAAGGGGTAGAGGTATGTCCAAATGCATTATTAGTATATACCCACATTTTGCAAAGTTTAATTCCAAACAAAAATATTAACTACATATTTATGACTAATATCGTGACGAACTCCATACAATGCAGGGTTTGTTTTTTTAAAGAAATTTAACCGTTGTTTATGTAGAGACAATGTATCTATTGCGTTAAAATTTTGGGAATTTCCCTTTTTTTCATTTTGGGTCGTGAGAATGGATCGTGAGCAGCCGACACATCTTATTAGGTAAACAATATTGGTGTTTGTCGAACCCCATTAATAGATGCACACAACACCACCCAACTAATTATGTAAACAATACCTAATGCCATTCATTTATATTGACTTTTTCAACTTTTACCCGTTTGTTGTATGTTCTAAATACTAATTATCACCGCAACTATCATTTTAGGCTGATTGAAATGAATTGCGGAATACCTTTCTTCAGTTAAGTAAGATTAACAACCCTCTTTAGCTCAGCTTTTTTACTCGGCAACTTTGTATTGTTGACACAGAACAGCAGGAAATTAGCTCAATCGCATCTATTGTAAAACAATACGTGTGGGAGATCAGTGACATTTCCCAACATCGATTTCGCCTGTTCCCATGGTTTTGATTTACTAAGTCTTGTGAACCAACATCCACGTTACGGATCCACATCAACTGCTCTAACTAATTGATTTTGTAATTGTGCTGTACTTATTTTATTATTAAGTTAAAAAAGTTAAGTTAGAAGGTTAATTCTTGGCACTTATCAGATTTTACATGTAGACAACATTGCGTAATACATAAAAACGCGTTAAGTACTTACGTATTACGCTCATGATTTGAAAAACATAAAAACAGCTGTGCCCGGAAACGAGAGCAGCCACAACTATTTGATTCCGTCAGTTCCCAGGCAGGGATGATATCTAATCAGCAGGATTTACATTCTATGACGATTGCGCGCGCATTCCCTACTCGGCCCGTGAACTAACTGTCATTTAATCTGTGCCTGGGATAGCTGAGCGTCTCACACGCTTTCCAGCTAAACTAAATATTTAGTGAAATAGAAGAAAGGAAGCTCCTAAGATAAGACGCTTATCACGAACGTATTGCCAGATCAATAATAATGCAAGATTTGGTCTAATGTTTTGGATTATGTCTGAGTAGACGAAAAGTTATGAAATTAAATTAAAATTAAGTTTCTCCTTACCAAATTCTTGAACTGTACGGACAAGACACCAATTAAATAATCCAGATGTTTTACAACATATACCGTGGATTAGATTTGTTTGCGGAGATGTAAAGAAATAACAAATCCGTTTATTCAACAAAGCGTTACCGGCCGGGTTCCGTGTTAGTTGATGGCGATAGGTAAAGTTATTCAAATGATAAGAGGACATAGAGATCCCGGAGGGTGGTCGCCGGCGCGGCACGGCGCTTTGTCGCAGCTATGCGTACTGTCAACACGAAGCCTCCACATCACACACTACACACATCACACGGTTTTTTATGCGCACATGTGCTCTAGCATAAGACCGCCCAGACCACAACCCCTGACAAATATTTACCTTCAATTCTAAAACGCTTAGTACCTCGCAGCTCCACAAATCAATATAAAACAAGACGAGTCAATCTGGACTGTCTGGACTTGCTCTGTCACCAAATATTCAGATATTTTCACTATTAAAAGCCCCAAGTTATTTATCTAACTAAAGGATCGGTGAGCAATCGTAGCCACCCGTAACGAGTAGGTATTATAAATTCCATTTGTAATAATCGGTGATAAGACGGTAACATTCTTTTGTGTGGGCGATCTGCATCATCCTAATGCCTTGCCTGTCAAACCCTTCCAAATAAATTAGTAACTCCTAATGCTAAGCAGTGCTGGTACCAAAAATAAACGATGTAACGGCGTAACCATTAATTGACTGGACCTGCTGTGAGGCAAAAAAACTCCAGATAAAGCGGGTAGGTAAGTGTTTACGGTTTCTCACGAGCCTCGGCCAACCCTCAATGGCGCCTTGCTGATTGATAGTAACTGAGTCGACCTTAGCACCATCCAGCTTCCAATCAGTATTGTGCCCTAGGTGCTTGCCTAGAAAGTTCAAAATATTATAAAATTTTGGATATATGGTCTCGCCGAAGATGGCTAGCCCTTGGTATACCATTTTGAGACTTAAGAGAGCCAGCGTAAGTTGAAATATCAAATGTCATTAAAGAAAATAATGCCCATTCAAAGAATTCTGCACCCTCATAGCCCGTACCTGTCTGCGGCCACCTCCAAAGGAGGCGACAAAAAACATGATAATGTTTAATATCAAAGTATTATTCAAAGATTTCATAATAGCTATGTTAAGATTATCTGGGTACATTCTTGTATTAGTTATCTGTGGAAAAATCCTTTCACATGTAAATTGCACTTCATGCTTTTCAGTGCAGGCCGTCCTTTAAATCGTTACGGGACTTGGCTATTCACATGACTGAACGTCCAAATTGTTTGAATAATACGAGTACATATAGGTGTCAAAATGTACATGTGTCAAAGTCTAATGGTTATAAAGTTGCAGTGACAAAATGATAAAAGTTCACTTTGATACTTCTTTTTTTTACTTCTTTTATAACAAATTTTGGACATTTTACACGGCGTCATCTAGTTATGGTCAATGGTAACCAGATGACTTTAATACCTACTTTTAGATAAATTTTTTTGTAAATACATACACATTATACTTATAATTTTTTTCGTTTTTATGGAACTAGGTAGGTATGTGTGTTTATGTTAAGTGGACATAAAGAAAGAAAGTCGATTCCAGCGAAATGCATCGAACAACGTAACGAGGCGTGATGTGGCGAGGCGAACGCAGCGCAGGCGGGCGGCGCTGCTCTGTAATCCCATAGGCGGTGTCGGCTTACGGCGCCTCATTCGCCGCCGCAATTATCATATTCCACCTAAACACATATTATATTGTGCACGAAATTTTAAAAATAACTCTCGTTTCGACCTCAATAGGCCCTGATTTATAGCAAACGAGGCGGCCGTGATGCTCTTGGGCCCACTGCCACCCAAATATTGCATTCCGCACGCCTCACAAATAACCATGTTTACGTCCAATGGGATGCCCTTTACCTTGATTGACATACATCCGAGAGGCTGTAACGCTCAATCACATGGTTTCGCAGTCCATCATTAAAACATAATATAAAATAAAAATATCCTTGGACATTCCACACAGCGTCATCTAGTCCCAAGCTAAGCAACTTAATGCTTGTGTTATGATAACCAGATGACTGATATACTACTTTTTTTTTTAAATACATATACATACATACATACTATAGATAGAAAAAAATCCAGACCCGGAACAAATATGTATATGGAATGTTCAAGGCAAATAAATGAATTTGAATTTGAATTTGAATTTGAATTTGAATATCTGTAGAAGATACAAACATTTGTCCCGTGGCGGGGATCGAACCCGCAACCTCCGCGTCTCAGGCAGGCTTTCGCCCACTGCGCCATAGAGGTCGTATTTATCGCAATTAAGTATTGATATCTTTGATGACGACACATCTTTAGTTCAATTAATTCTATAATTACATAATGTATATTGGCTGTTGTCTTTTTTTACGAGTAACTGTCCCTAAAAAGTCATAACCAAGTACCTCTGTTATGAAAAGTTATTTAAGTTTTGTATTAGCTGATTTATTTTAATCTGTACCGTAAGACAAGCGAACAATTTATGAATCGAATGCATGAATGAGCTCGCGCCTGGCATGGCCACGTGGCGTCGTTCTCACGCCAGCGACTTTGGCTGCTTTTTATCACAGCTCTGTTTTTCGAGGCGAGATGTCGCGTGGGTTACATGTGCCGATCCGTCGACGTCGACCCCCTCGGCGCAGCACATGGCGTCAACTTCGCTAATTACTTCATCGTGTATCGTCTTGAAATGAATGCCCGAACACCGCAATCGAATCAAATCAATCGCCAACCCATTGTGTCATTCATTATAAGTCTCTTTGTTACTCTTTAACAAAGATCCGTTTCGAGCTTTGCCAAAATCGATCATTGACCGAATCGATCCCATTCAAAGAAGTACCTACCTACCATTGCTAAAAAGTTTATCCTGGCAAGACTAGACGGAAATAAAAACTAACAATAGAAATACCTATTAAAGACAAATTAGGCACGTTCGCAAGTGCAAATTGCTCGAGTCAACAAACGAGCACTTCAACGATTTTAATGGTTTTCTTTTTGCTCTGCAATAGTACCTAGATATAACAAACGAGTGTCACGACTTGAGGCCCGGGCGGCGCGGCGGCGGCGGCGGCGCGAGATTCGAGGGCTAAGTATAAGGTCAAATAAAACGTACTAAATGAAATACTTAATCAAGATTTTGCCAAACATAAAATAAGTAACATTTTTCTTTGACTAATTAGTTGCCTTATGCTGTGCTCAATTCTAAACCATGTAGTTGTCGTTTCAACAAGAATCCTCATAGGTAATGCAATTATGTGACAGTTAAAAAAATGTGGAGGGAAAGTGAGTATCAAAAATATGAAAACACTAGCAGACGCCCGCGACTTCGTTCGCGTGAATTTCGTCTTAGTAGGTAATCTTAATAAGCTGAAGAATTTGTAAAATTTCAACAAACCACCATCTGAGAATATTACAAAGTTTGAAGCAAATGGAACCACTCGCTATGAAGTTATAATAGCAACTTGTACACCCTCTCGCACCCCCCTTTAAAAGATAGTTTTTAGAAAATGAACACAGGTTTATTTTATTTGTACTGCCAAATGTTAATACCGAGTTTCAAATCACATGAACAACCCGTTAAAAAGTTCCCGTACAAACTTAAACAACCCCTGCATCCCATGGCGGGGTTAGTTTTGGAAATATTTTGTGATAGACTTATAAAATGTATTGAAGTATATTAATGTTTAGGTTCTACAAGTTCAAGGAATAAGATTTTTCATACAAACGTTTTAACCCTTCTTCATCCCCGAGAGGTTGAATTTCCAAAACTCCTTTCTTAGTGCACCCCTATACTATAACCAAACTGCATGTTTCTCGGACTTATGGTTTAGGCTGCTGTGCGTTGATGTCAGTCAGTCAGTAACGAAAGCCATATTATATAAGAGATAAAAATGACTAATAATAGTTTAACCTCTTCATACATTATCATCATGCTATTGTGGCATCTTTTCTCAACTTAGCTAAGTAGGTATTTAACTAACATAATGTGAAGAGGCACCTCAAGTGGTTCTGTTCGCCATCTGTCATCTCCAACATCCCGGTCATTGAACTCGTCTACTACAATGTTTCAGTATTATTATGGAAAACGTATGTAAAGCCTATCTAATCGCAAATTACTCCATACATGTGGCCATTGTCTGACTCATACGTACACTTTTATCAGAATTTAATGGATTGAGCGTAGGTAAGCATTTTTGGTTTAGTAATTTAACCATTAATGTCGTGATCGTTGTGCTGTCTTTTTGGTCAAAAGTGTTTTTAATAGAAATTGCAATTTTCAAGAGACCACTAACCACTTAGGTAGGACATAATTCTTCATCCGCATTCCAGTATTTACTATCCTAAGTCACTAGATCTAAACCAGCTAAGGGATAGTGTCATTTTTTAATAAACAAAGTAATTGGTGTCGGCGCAGGCCATGCGCAAGCGTTGAGAAACTTGCCTTAGCGGACTCCGGTCTCTAGCGGTGGCCATGTTTTATGTTTTAAATAAAACGATTTATAACTAAACGACTATTCAAATCTAAATATTTACATAAGTGTGTAACTTTAAATATTAGTCCTAATAACTTCATGTCGGATAGGTACGTTGTGGGCTAAAGCCACTACCGAGTGGACGCTTCCTAACAAAAAACGACCTCGCGGCAGACCACGCCGTAGATGGAAAGACGAGTTAGATGCCCATCTAAAGGATTGGTCCACAGTGGCCCAAAACAGAGATGAATGGAGAGAAGGAAGGGAGGCCTTTGCCCTGCAGTGGGACATTACAGGCTCATAACATAACATAACAATAACTTCAACGACATTAAACAGTGAATTCGAAATAAACCTTTGAATGTTTCCTCCGAGAATCCCGCTCACCACAACTCTATCACCGAGTTGCCAACGTGTATTGTATTCCTTGATACTCGCAGTTCAAAAATTGATTTCCTATGAGTTTGGGATCTTCGCTTGCGGCTCAGTTGGTAAAGCTCGTCCACCATGTCTCAGTTTGCGTTGGGATAATTTTCTTGTGAAGAAGAATAAAATGGCTTAGCTGGGCATCAATCGCGTGGTACCAACAATCAACATGGATAAAAATTACCAGTTTTTATTAACTAATTATGTTTATTCCAAGTTTCAGCCAAATCAGTTTCGCATGAAAGAGTAACAAACATCTATACCTATATTAGTGGGAAGTGGGATGCGTAACTTAAATAACCAGGATCAGTACTTGGAATAGTTCTCTACTATTAGAAAACTGTACATTCATTGTATTTCTTATCAAGTAGACTGTATGAAGGTCACCCTATTGTCGGTCTGAAACCGTTGCTTCCTGCGGTCCAGCTCAATTAAAACTCATTGGTTGGGCGTGCGACCTGACCGGAGTTGGGAGTGTTGACATTCAAGAGATAGCTCTTTCCTATCTCTACTCTCTACTCTCAAAACTACTAATGGCAAAATAAAAAAGGTATACAAACTAACTTAGTAAGAAGAAAGTAATTTTCTCCACTCTCGAAGTGCATTTCTGTTCATAACTCCGAAGAATTTTATGGGACTACCTCAAGAGGGACCTATAGGTACTATCAAACACTCTATCATAGGTACTGAAAGAACGTTAGTGACGGAATAATCGGCATAATTAAGTTAACGGAGTTTTAGTTTTTGGCTGTAGTACCTAGTAGTGGTATTATATTTATAATATAAGTTATATTTTTTTGCTTCAGCTCAGATTAAATAACAAATACAAAATCGTGAATCATAGCAAAAATGTAGGAGATACATCGAGAGGCCCGCGATTTGTGTGCAGACGCAAGCTCAATGCCCGCGAGTCATTGCCACTCCCGCGCCCCGCAACCGACTCTGCCAGCCCGTGACCGCCAATTGACTTAAGGATCTACCTAGGACCCCCCACTCTCATTCAATTACAACCATTCTTTTATTAAACTTATCAGACGTATTTAAAAAAAAGTTCAGTAAGGTTAGGAGTGTGTGATAGTCTGATTTTACCGTGAATCATCACTTCTACATTATAAACTCAATTTACTTTTTTTTTATACTCGTCAGAAGAGTTGGTCATAATAAGCTCGAAACGAAGTTACTCTTAATTTACTCGTATTTTTATAACACCGAATTCTGTATAGTCAGAACTGTGATGTTTAGTAAATTATTACGTTTACCAACTGAAGTTCCTTTATTACTGTCGTCACGGGTAATAACATCCTTGACTCATTACAGTCATTAAACATTTACTTACAGACAAGCTCCAAACCTTTTAATTGATCACTCAAACACTTTATTGTTATCATTTTAAAAACACTTTTTATTACCTTTGAATTGAGCTATTGCGTTTTCGTGACATCGCGTGGTCACTTGATGTTACGCATCAGTCAATCCGTACCCATTACTAATTGGTTACGAAATATAAAGTGTCAATGACTTTGGAGGTCTCTATATTATAGACACATTTCTTCCAACCAGTGTTGCAATTCCTTGAAGATTTAACCATGTTCCACATTGTCTCAGCCTTCACAAGGCTTAGAAACTACGTAACCTACCCAGTTACGTAGTCTTAAAGGTAGTACATTTGAAGACTATTTAAGGCAGTATCGAGACCTCTAAAGTAATTTACATACCTAGAAGCTATCTAAAAAACTTGAAAGAAACCCCGTGAACTGCTCGAAACATTCCTCGCTACGCCCATGAACCGCGCAGGCATGCAGCGTGCTCCTACAGCCGCATTTACGTAGAAAACTCACATATTACTGGAATCGGCCGCGCCGTGTTTACTAGATAGAAAACCAGGTACCTACAAACTGACAATAGATATCAGGTAACGGTTCATTAATTATGTTGGTGAAAACTGAACTTAGACATTTCACAAACATCAGCTAAACCATTAAAATTACTACGATATATCTTGCAAGGATGTATAGAAAATGCAAAGAATGTCATCAATCTTTACCACGTTTCGATGAAAAACATCCGAAATTACCGTAACTTTTAAACATCTCATCATTACAATTTTCTGCGGTCTAGGTACTGCTAACTTTAACAATACAAACAAGTATATGTACCGCTAAAGAAGCTATCGAATGATGACCGATGGCCTCATAGACACTTGACACAAAATTCGTAATTTATGAATGGCTACGCTTGTCCCTCACATGGTAGTTAAAGACTCGAAATCATACAGGAACTTCCGTAATGGCTAAAGGTACACCGGCATCGGTAGTCTAGACAAAGTTCGTTCATTCGTATGAGCAAGTGGCCTATTAAACTCAAAACGGGATATTTACCATAATTAAACAACAAAAAACAACTGTGTCGAAATATCGGGAAGCTACACACGAATATCACGAATGGTAAGTACCTACCTAAAAGCATAATTATTCCGTTTTCAGTGCTTCTAAAAATTCCCTAGTGAAGCTTAGAAGAAAATTGAAAAATGTCAGAGGATTACGGGCTGTTCCTCGTGGCCAAACTATTTCGCCTAACTGATTTGGCTACGAGGACTAACAATTCCTCATGGCCGAACTCGTGTCAAAATATGCAAAGTACACTCGCCACCGCAGAGGATACTAATTGGGTAAGGCCGCGTTGGATGATGTACGAGTACCTACATTGAAGTCACAGTCCCTGGCTTCTACGTAAATGCGGGTTATGTATGGTGGTTCCGAGAGGCCCGATAAGGACGAGACGTTCCCAAAATAGAGGCAAGTATTTTATTGTTCAACCAACTGATTCGGACTGGTTTTATGGGAGTGAGATGGGGCGCCTACCTATACCTACTAATCCGGTGGTATCGAAATTTCTTTTTGTGGGAGTTTCAGATCCAACGGTCCTTAGAACAGGGATAGTTTTCAGTTTGTTATTTAAATTATGTAAGTAACCTCACCTCTGTCCTACACTTTTAAATCTTTCAATTAAGCGTATTTATTAATTTTCTAAAATCCTTTCATTCTACTGCGAATGTAATGTAGAGACTCTAAATAATTAGGTAGAAACATAAGTATAAGTACCTACATTATTCACAAAAATAGGTTGGTTTTATTATGGTATGTAGTACATTACTACTTATAGTTAGTCCGTACCTACTTATTCTACTTCGTAGTTTGAAGTTATATCAGCGTCGTTTTAGTTTGCATCTGCCGAAACCATGGCTTCTGATAAGTGGCGGCAGATAAACATAATCCTTCGGGTTCAGGGCCATGTACGGAACTCTGGACATAGAATATACTATAGGTACTACGATAAGTAATTCGCAGCTTGCTTATTTTGATCGACAATGAGTGTATGAAAGAGCACTGTGCCTAGTCTTGCCTGTGCGTGTGATAGTACCTCGACTTTCGATACAAAGATCGCGGGTTTTAATCTCGGCACCAATGGATTTATTGTTTCGAAAAATGTTATAGGTAATTGTGCATTATCCAGAACCGAAAAGTATAAAACATCTAAAACAACAAACAAGGGCAACAAGGGCGGGGTTCAGTAATGCCATAACATGATATTCCTTTTTGAAGGTTTAGTAGGCCTTCATTAATAATACGACGAGGTGGGTAAGCAAGACATGCGTCCAAACATAACTGTAGTGAATGCCTTGCCTAACTTGTACTAGGATTTTTATATGATCAATATAGGTCTTGTTAGCACAGCCATTATGGTAAGCTAAAGCTTTAGACGTTTTTTGTTGACTCTACCTCCATATCAATCAATTAATTAAATAGTCATTCGTGTTATATTCCCACGATGACTGAGCTATTAATACCTACCACATAATAGCTTGCCCTCCGTCATCGGCCTTTGTTCAGAAAGAACGTAAACCTTACGTTGTACTGGTCTGCTCAAACCGGTCTGACTCACATCAAAGAAATATCCGCATCCGATACATAGAGAGGATCGCCTCTGATCAGTCAACACCTATTGCTATTCCTACTATTCTACATATTGTCAATTGTGGTGGTAAATTAACCTACTTTTAAGTACCTATTTACCTACAATGGCTAGGGTAACCAGCAAGATTCATGGCTACACTTAATTAAAGCCCTTTTACAATTCCAGTCAGCTAGCATTCATGACTTCCATTCTTACTGTCAATTTCTCCGTTACTCTTTGTCTGCCCAATCGATTTGGTAACAGTTGGTTTATTCCCGAATTGGGAATACCTATCTATTTAAATTTGATATTATTAATTTAATCAAGATGGCATGCTATAAGTAGGTAGGTACCTTAACTAGCCAATTCAGGTTAAAAGCCATGGACAATGTCTACTGAAAGACAAAAGTTAAATGCTCCGCGGTTTTCTTTATAAAACAAGAACCACAAAGCGAGCGTTTATGGTAACCAACAAGGCAGGGAACACGGTGGTAATTATTAATCGAACAATCATCGGAGACAAACATTTAGGGCCGTTCGCGTTTCCCACGGGGCGGGTGCCGCATGCCACTGCCGGCCGGCCGGCGACCATTCCGGTTTTTGCCAACTTAAATGTTTGTTGTCAAATTAATCTGAAATTACTTAGTATGCGCCTCTCGACCAGTTGAGCAGCTATTCATTCATAGTGGTTGGAATGCTAGATCGCTCGTGGCTCGCCTCGACCGACCTTCGCCGCCGACCGGCAAAAAGTGTGTGAGCCATCGCATGCCGCGTCTAAGTATGTGGATGTTCCAGTGCCTTGTCCAGTCGCTCCACTGCCATACCTGCCCGGTGCCCGCGCTCCCCTAGTGCTCCACGTTCCGAGCAAGCTCCTACACTAACTACCAATGCTTGAACTTATTTTCCCAAGCCAAGGCAATGCATTATTTATGCTTTGGTATGTTAGCTAGCACAAGTTGGATAGCTTTCATTGTTCACTTGTGAGAAAACTTACTTTTTGGCGCCACTGAAAACCAGCGCTCCAACAGTCATAGTGCTGCTGAAGCAAATGCTGAGGAGTAGCCTTATTTTCTTGTCACTCAATTGTAAATATTTCTCATTATGTTTATGTTGATGGAAAATAAAAAAAATCTACTTATTCTTATTCTACTTAGACAAACAGACTCATATTTTATTAAGTTAACAAATATGTTCTTTCACAGAGTGGGGCAACAAAGGCGACTTTAAATTAACACGCGCGTTGAGCTAGTCATATCAGTAACAATAAAAAAATATTTGTTAATTAAGGTGGTTGTAACTTGTATGCGTCAAACTAACTCCGCCGCCTATTTTATTGTATTATTACGTTGAACAAAGGAATTTAAAAAAACTGAATGTTTAGTTCTTGAAACCTATCATAAGCATTTTTTAATACCTAGGTATAGGTACCTTGTAATAGTTTCATTTTGTATAGTTTAGGAGGAGTAGCGAAGTTGCACTTGTCCAATTAATAAAATGAACAATTATTTTTTAGTTTATATATTGAAATATTGATATTTTTGAATAAACTTACCTACTCATGAACAATGAAGAAAAAATGTGATATGAAATTTTATTTAATAAAAATAAAAAATATTTTTTTTAAGTAATTAATAAATTTGAATGAAAAAATATAATTATTGTCAAAGCTTCACATACTCAATTTTAGTCAGAAAATGAACCCAAAAACACTTTGATATCGCGTTTTGTCCTTTACAGGGGCCTTAAGTATAATACTTTACATAGGTACATCTTTAGCTTATAGGTAGCTAAGTACATCTATTTGTACCTAATTAATAAAAAAATTATATAAGTAAGCTTTACGCTTTGTTTAAAAATATGTACTTACCTACTTAAATATTTTTTCTTATACTGATAACTAGCTCAACACGTGTGTTAATTTAAAGTCGCCATTTTTGCTACACCCGTACCTATTGTTGTATGTGGATACTTTGAATGAACATAATTTAGCGACATGTTTCCAATAGTTCTCAAAGTCAAATTTAGGTCAGGCAGTGTCTTATAAGAGTAGGTATGTGTTGTGTTATTCCACAACACTACTTTATTTATATTTTAGTATCAACCTACATCACTTCAATAACAAAGAAAACAAAAACTGGAAAAAAACTTTTAAAAAGGTAATAGGCAAAGTCACCTACTTACCTACTGTGCTTTATAATATTCACAAAATATACTTATTCCAAGAATGGTGGAGATTGTGATGAGATAACTTGCCCAGCCATAACTCGCAAGTACTATAATAATAATAACGACTCAGTATGACGACTTCATGGTCATGGAGCTTGGTGGTTGTTTGTAGTCATTTACAAAAGGACAATACCGTGATATCATGCGGTTTATTTGGTTAATCCATGTTGGTAAGCTTCGAACTGACTGACGGAAATCTTAAGCTTTGAGACAAATGATCTTGATAATTTAGGAATTATTCTGACCTTGTACCATCTTATCTGGCCATTTATTTATTGTGTTCAATACCTGGATAAAAGTTAGTCAACTGTTCCGTTATCATATAAATAGTTCCTTCCTATAAGTTTTTGCAAAGATGTTAAATGTTTATTATGTTTGTAGAAGTACAAGTCGATCTTTGAAATCACAAATATCACTAGGTTAGGTACCTGTGTACCTACTACCGAAAGATAAAGCCAAAATAAAGTGTTCGTTATATATTTAACTGTTCTGTAACTTGACTGACGTCACCTAAATCATCTGCAAAAGATGTATACAGGCCAATGATGATGAAGTCTTACTTAACCCCTCGTACCTCTAACTACATAAAAACATTTTGTACCAACCAACCTATAACGTATACCTAATACCTATATTATAGCTTAGGTAGGTATATTATAACCTATCATAAAGCGCACGTGGCGATGTTTGCAAAGACATTCTTGATAGATCGTAGAAGTAAAGCAACGTTCTGAGCGGTTACAACTTGGATGGGTGACCGCAAGTGGCATTATCAGCTGAGCGCTTCCGTGCTTCGGAGGACACGTTGAATTGTCGGCCCCGGCCTTAAGGTCTCCATCATGACTTAACGACTAAAAAGTCGTTAAGTCATGATGGAGACCTTAAGGCGGCCTTACAAGTCCGTCACCAGAGTTGGCCACTTGCTCATTCGAGCGAACAAACAAACCTATCATCTACTACGCCGTTGCTACGTCTGGTTCTAACTGACAAAAATTATAGGTCAGTAACCTCAATAATGTATGCTATTGCTATTGATAGAATCTTAATTAGAATTCAGGTAGGTATGTCGGCGATATGCGAATTTTAATTCTGTTTATTAAAAGGATTGTTTCATAGTTCAGGGTTGGATACTTTCTACTGTTGTGCCTGAAATCGAATGTAGTAGGAAGTGAACCTATGGTAGTATGGTCCTTGGTCCGTAGATAAATAAAACAAAAGTAACAAACTCTGCAAATAGATTTATTGCGTAGCGTAGCGTAGTCAGCCAGGTTTAGACAGGGCGTCCCAAAGCTATGCCACCTAAAGAAAAAGGGTAGGATAGTTTGCTTAAAGAAAACATTAAGTAAGTACCTAAGTACATCATTTTGAAAGTAAATGTATCTTCAGTAGTTTTAAGTTTGTTTCTTGGCATCATAAAAATATGGGTGTTTATATTTCCACATATAGGTGGTCAGTTCGATTCCCAGACTAATCACGCAATATTTAGAAATTACTTTCAATGCTAAAGATAAAATAATGATTTATTTTAGTTTTAGCAAAATATCCTATATACAATATTTATGATACTTCTTCATGTGGCATAGCGTTGTGACACCCTGTCGTATTAACACTGCCTTCGATACTTCTTAAATTCCAGAATAAAAAAAAAAAACCTACGTAGTCCCTTTAGTACCGTCTGGTTTTTATCCTAAGATTAAAAGCAGATTCTTCTTTTAAGTCTTTGGTATCGAGCGTGAATTAAGTAGGCATGAAAGATCAGCGTTATGCTGAGGCCCCCCCGTCCGTTGCTGAAACCCATCGGCACCTCCGCGGTGACGTCACGCCGGACGCTCCGCCACGCCGCGCCGCCGTTCGTCGATCAAGGACAGTAAACATTACCAGGTCAATGCACGCCGCTGTCTCTATTCGCGTTTTTTTTTAATTCGGCCATGACTGCCCTACCAACGGCCGTGGTGAATCCGGAGAGGCCAAAAAATGGTTGATTAGATCGACACAGGAAATAAGAAAAGATTCATGACATGACATCCGCTCGCGTGGAAAATGTAGTACCTATGTCTTGTGATTTGCTATTTATCTCCTGATTTTAGTTGTTTAGTTAAGTAGGGAAACCTACGAAATTGTTGAAAAAACTACTGTCCTACTATTAAGTACTTACCTATTATAAACGTGATAATGTACCTATGGATGTAGGTATGTTACAAAACTAAAAACCTATTTATAAAATCATACTATACAGGTGAGGCAAAATTTGAGTCCTTAAGTTTCTTATTAAATATTAAGTACCTAGTTATTACATTAGATAAAAAATGTACTTACTTATGAAAATGATTTTTTTATTGACAGTCAGGCAAAACAAAGCCTACCTAAATTGGTCGGCTTATTGGTCGGCTTTGTTTTGCCTGACTGTACCACAATATTTTGTTCCTAGAACTTTACATCGACTTTTTACATTGTTGCACAAGGAATTTGCATGAAGTAAACCTACTGGCAGAGGCTATTTAACGCACTATTTTTTCATATAACATTTTACTATGAAACGCTCGGGTCTCGGGCCGAGCATCTTCATTGAATTAGTGCGCCGAGACTCTCGGCGCACTAATTCAATGAAAAATTACCCATGTTGGCATAACGCTTGCTCGAAATGTTTTAAAAAGTATTGTTCATTATCTCCTTTCCTATATGAGCATTGCTCATAATAGGAAAGGAAATTTGAAAAAAAATATAGGAAATTTGAAATTTTGCATAGCTCAGGCACTAATTATACACTATTTATGAGTGTAAATTTCGTCGCTGTAGTATTAGCCATTTCTGAGAACGGGGCATGGGTACGTTATCATAACGTTATGCTGGCGTACCCATAAAGAATGGTCATTATCTCTTGAACCAAAGAGGCACTATTTTTTTCAGTTTTGCCCTTATTATGCACTATTTTTTGGGCATAAAAAAATGTGAATTCGATTATGCTGGCATAACGCACACGTATTGGCGACATCCAGAATTGCCACTAATACCTACCTACTTTAAAAAAAATGAATTATTATTTATTCTTTATTGTACACAAAAACACATACCTAATATAAAAATAATACACACAGAAAGGACATGTACAAAGGCGAGCTTAACCCTAAAAAGAGTTTTCTTCCAGCAAACCTTTGAGGCAAGAGAGAGACTATAAGAAGCGCAGGGTAGTGTACAAGAAAATACATAACGTAAAAATAAAATAGAAGGATATTTTAGTACCTAAGTACCTACTTAATAAAAAAAAAATTAATGCATAAAATATTATTAATATTTATACAATTTAACTTACAATAAGAACCTCTATGTTAAATAAATATAAATAATAAAATCCATACTAAACTAAAACAATATATTTAAATATGTATATATAAATAGGGTATACTACCTACTTATATAAAAAATAATAATAATGCATACAAAATAAGATATACCTACATAAACTACTTAATAATTATTAGAGAAAGATAGTGCTCTTTAACTTTTCTTTTTAAAATGTGTAGAGATTTAGAGACTCGTATGATGTGGGCGAGGTCATTCCAGAGTTTAACTGCCTGAACACTAAAGGAATCACTGTAGCGACTTGAGGAGTGAGAAGGAGTTTTGAGAAGAAGTGATTTAGCGGTTCTACAAGGATCTCCGCGTGGAACAAGAAATTTAAAGCGTTCATGGAGGTATAGCGGAGAAAGAGGACTATGAAGCGTATTGTAGACAAGCATCAAAACGTGAAGGTCACGTCGACGACGAATAGGAAGCCACTTCAGTTGGGATCTGAAATCAGAGTCGTGATCAAACTTGCGCAACCCAAAAATGAATTGAATACACAAGTTTTGAAGACGCTCGAGTTTGTTCAGAAGTTCTTCAGTGGCATCAAGGAAACAGATGTCAGCATAGTCTAAAAGGGGCAGTAGCAAGGTCTGAGCAAGAGTTATTTTGATCGCATGGGGGAGAAAATTCTGGAGGCGCTTGAGGGATTGAAAAGAAAAATGAATCTTTTTACTAATATCATTGATGTGACCGACTCCTGAGAGCTGGCAATCAAAAATTATGTAGGTATATCAATCAAAATTACCTTCGTAGGTATCATGTTTGTACTGAAAGTTATTCAGTTATTTATTAGGTACCTATATTAATCAGCAAGAAACGAGTATGTTGGTAAAAATACCAGAAAATATTATTGCATTGAGATTTATAGGTAGGTTAGGTACACCTACAAATGTTTTTAAAGGACTAAATGCAAAGACATGGCGTTAGCTAGCATAGCTTTCCTTTCGTAGGTAAGTAGTTCAATTTCTATAAACTAGTAGTTCGCCCCGACCGAGATCTCGCGCGCTGTTGGTTGGTAGGTACCTAGCTTATTTTGTACTTGCTTCTTACCACCAATATACAACACTGTCGAGTTGTAAACATTTGTGCCAATTGAGATGTCTCAAAAACTAAACTAAACTAATTTGACAGCACTAAAATGTATGCCATCCTTTTTATTTATATATGATCGTTATGAAAGTTGGGCGGTTTGGTATGAACGGTCGTCGTTGGGCGGCAGCATTTTTAGTGCTGTCAAATTAGTTTAGTTTAGTTTTTGCGATATCTGAATTGACTCCTTTGACTAAATTTTAAGCTAGATCTCTGTTGAAAACTCAAAAAAACATGAACGATGTGTGAAATTAGTGACGAAGACACCATATTATATTAATGCCGGAAGAGTTGAGACAAAACGTACAGAAGAGGATCCATCTAGAATACAAGGTTATTAGAAAATATGGTTCGTCCGATGAACGGTCCGAGTTGCATTCCATTTCGCCGCGTTCCATTCCATTACGCAGTGTCGTGGTTCTGAGAAACCCTGATGTGATGTCCTGCTCGCACTAGGCATTATTGCCTTGTTTCGGAATTCTATACATTGTTTGTACCCAAGCTCGGATGTGCTTGCACGTTGGAAAACAAAACACGTAGGTTCCCGGTCAAAGGTCTGAAAGAAGAACTTCCTTTGATTTGCATTAGGTACAACTTACAAGGTACCCGCTGCTGTGTGTGTGACTACTTAGCAGTTAGCTAGGTAGAGAAGGTAGGTGTAGGTACCTACCTAATTTGTATAAATTTTCCTGTGTAGGTACTTACCTTCCTACCTACTTATTCTAGTAAGTAGGTATAAACTTCTATCTACATATAAAGAAAAATTAAAGAGGTAAAGTTGGTTTGTTTGTTTGTATGTTTGGGCTAATCTCCGAATACCTACTCATCCGATTTCAAAAGTTCTTTCACCGATGTTTAGCATGGACTTCCCGAATGAGCATAGGCTATATTATATTTTACCAACGTAGGTAGGTACACAGGTACACTAGTAAAAAACAAATAACTAAGTGGTAGGTATAGGTAGGTAGGTACCTACTTACCTTCATATTCCTAGTAGGTAAAGTAGGTAGGTAAGTACCTACAAACGTAGTGCAACCAATTTAAAAGAGATTAATCTTAGAATAAAGGAATGCAAGCATGGGAATCAACCCGAGTCTCCCACAGTCCACACGCCTAAGTTGATACCTACTAAGTACCTACGTAGGTATCAACTTAGGCGTGTGGACTGTGGAAGAAGTCCTAAGTCTAGTGAATGGAATGGCTGCTGCCAGCGTGTGCTGTGGTGTGGGTGAATAACAAACGCGTTATAGTAAGCTCACTTCCTGTGCACCCTGCCCTGCCTGCGCAGACCTCCAATTTGAATTAGTAACAAAAATGACTTCGAAGGAGTTGATCGACCCGCGACTCATATTGCTACAATTGACTGCCTTTATGATGCCATTGACATTTAGAAACAATGCAAACTTGTGATCGATCACCGCCTGTGGCTAATCCGGTCAACCATGGGATAGGTGGTACCTACTATTTGGCACGTGCATTCCTCTACCTACTGCCCGCTGATTGTGTAACTTGTCTCGGAAGCAAAAATCACAGTAAATCGCGAAAACAACTGTCAAATATGACAGTAATTAAGTAAGTTTCTTACATACTGTAGGTACTACTATAATTCAGACTTTAATTTGACAGTTATTTTCGCGATTTACTGTGATGTGATTTTGATTTATGCTTTGATACAACTTGGATAGGTACAATCCGAGTCAAGTTACACAATCCAGGGGCTGATTTACTATGGCACAGAAAACGAAAAATATAAAAAAGTTGTAAATAATACCTACATAAGTAAGTACCTACTTAATACACTTAGGTACTTATGGGGCGTCTAAACAGGCTATATTTTACGACAATTTGTGGCTGCAATTATTGGCAAACATTGCCCAGCCATCAAAAAACATTTTCGTGCATTTTATGGCTGAGCAATCAATTGCAGGCAACATGTTGCAATATGGCTGCAATAGTATGGCCTTTGATTCAGAACAAGATTTGCGAGGCGTTCGTTCGGCCACACGCCGGCTACACATAAAAACATTTTGACATACCAAAAAATAAGTACCTATCTAAAATGCCGGGCCATCCTTAAAATATTGCATAGTGTGGCTGGTACCTACAATGTTGCCGGCCACAGTATTGCAGCCACAAATTGTCGTAAAATATAGCCCGTTTAGATTTATAGATTTATAGGAAAACCAACAGCTTAAATAACAGTTTTGTTTTCATAGTAAAATCAGAAAGCCAATTAAAGGTTTTCACGTATAGTAATAGTAGGTACCTACCTATAGTAAACAAAATGAACAAGGTGTGAACAGAAAACAGTCAACATCTACGTAAATAAAAACACTAAAATATTTCCATCAATCAACTGAAATATCCGCGGAAAAGAAAGCACTGCTCAAACGCTGTCTGGCCGAGTTAATGCTTGTACAAAACAAATCTAAATCAACGCGTTTACTTAACTTATTAAAACGATCACTAACTCGCCACAAATATGAGTTCTGTCTATAATTAGTCCCTACAGTAGGAGTATAAATTATGGGATTAATTAAAGCGTACAATTTTAAAAAGCGCATAAATAGATATAAAGCTAAGCAAATCAGGACAGTCTAATTTGTTAGAGGTGATTTTCAACAAAAAGGAAATATCAGCAATTTCGCGTCGCTTGGAAAGGGGTAGAAAGTGGAATTTTCTGCAAAGATCAGCATATTCATAAGACTTGTAGGGTATTTTGAGACGAAAACAGACGTATTTAATAAATTTGGTTTGGTTGGATCCTTTCGATTCTTTCGATGTATATTATTATAACGGGGGTTTCAGACTTGTGAGGCATACTCAAGGATGCTCCGAACAAACGTGCAATACAGAACTTTGAATGTTTTTACTCGGCTAAAGTTAGTAGAACTTCGCAAGACGAAACCTAGTGTTCTTGATGCCTTAGCAACGACTGCCTCAATGTGTTTATCAAAAAGAAGTTTAGAATCGTGTAATACACCAAGGTCCCTAGTAACGTTACATCTAGGAAGTACTCGACGCTTGAGTTGATATGATGACTGAATTACCTACTTTATGTTTGCGTGTGAAGGTGACCACAGAACATTTAGATGGGTTAAGGTCTAATTTATTGGCTTCACAGTAATCGTCGAGTCTAGTGAGATCAGCCTGAAGTTCAGCGACATCATCCGATGATTTAATGACTCTAAAGATCTTCATGTCATCAGCAAAACTCAAGAGGTGGCTGTTAAGAAAACATTGGGAGATATCATTAACAAATATAAGAAAGAGAAGGGGACCAAGTAGAGATCCCTGGGGAACACCACTAGGGACGGGTACCCAACTAGAAATATAGTTGTTAATGACAACAGCCTGTGATCGGTTTTTTATGTAGGAAGAGAACCACCTTAGAAGATCGCCTCTTATGCCGATAACATTGAGCTTGGACAGTAGCAGCTTATGGTCAATTCTGTCAAACGCTTTACTATAGTCTGTATAGATTACGTCTACCTGGTGACCATTATCCATAGATTCAGTGAGGAAATGATTAAAAATGATAAGATTGGATGTAGTGGAACGACCTTTAAGGAAACCATGTTGGGATAAGCTAAAGGAATGATGAAGCGCAGCGTAGATCTGATTATAAACAATTTTCTCAAATAACTTGGCAATGATGCATAGCTTAGAGATCGGCCTATAGTTAGTAACTTCAGTTTTCGTACCTTTTTTATGAATGGGCGAAACAAAAGCAGATTTCCAAATTGAAGGGACAGTACAACTAGACGCCCCTTTACTTACTTACAGCAATATTTTCTTCGATTTCAACTTTTGATGACAACACAAAAGCTACCTATTTACCTACCTAACTCAGCTAGGTATGTAGGTACCAGGCGTAAGTATAAGTACTTATAAAAACCATTCAGTTTTTGCAATGATTCCAACAAAACGGTCGTTTATTTTCGGGTCGAAAACCTGCATTCATTTCAACGGAGCACGAATGCTTTTAAACTGGGTAAAGTCAAATCTATAATATTGCGTTGTACCTACCTACCTTACCTTAACTTTTAAAAATATCAAAGCCATTGACATGACAGTATAGGTCGCGCCACGTAAAAAGATCGCTGGATCGCTGGCTGTCAAACTGCGCAGTGGTCGATGATTGGTGGAGAGGTAACGCAGCGCACTTCATACTGATTTATCGAGTGCTATTGGTTCATCAGCGAGTGAACACAGGTGCAAACATACACCTACTTCTCTCCCCTCAGCGCTCTTTTTACGTGGTGCGCACTATACCTACCTCTTGGCTACCTACCCAGGCAAAATATTCTCCTTCGAAGCATAAACCTACTATTAGGAGAGAGAAATGGGAGGGATGGGCACTTTTTTACATAAATAGATAAAGGTACCTACCTACTTACCCGGATAACGAAACGCACGTAGGTACCTAGGTAGGTACTTACTAATAAACTAGAAGTTCGCAATCGAATACTGTAAACGTACAGTTTGTGAAACCTATCTTATGCTTTTTTTTATACTTACTATGTAATAGTTTCATTTTGTATAGTTTAGGAGGAGTAGCGAAAACAGAGTTTGGTGGCCTGGCCACCAAGTGCAACTTCGCTATATCTCCTAGCCTAGACTACATGCAAAATGAAACTATGACATAGGTAGGTAAATAATATTAAAATTAATTATAATAATATTAAAAAAGCTTATGATAGGTTTCACAAACTGTACCATTCAGTTTTTAAAAATTCCTTTGTTTTACCTACGTAATAATAAAATAAAATAGGCGGTGGCGCTAGTTTCACCCATGCAGACACCTTAATGTTATTCGAAGGTACACCTTACAATAAATAATTGTCTAGGTACTTAAGGCTTCTGCGCTGTACGACTTCCCCATACAAACGTAATACCATAACCATTTGAAATTTGAGCATATCTTTAGCATAGTATGCTATTATTCGTATTAGGATAGCATTTATCTAGGTTTCTGCCAGAAGCTTTTTTCAAAATACTTAGCTAAAGTGAAATTAAACCGAATCGCATTTTGCATATTTTTACATCATAGAAGACATGTTTTCTTAATATTTATATAGTATTAAACACTAGGATATTTTAAGTTTCCTTCTGTAAGAAACATAGCTTATATGGTCTAGTATCAGAAAAACAACACTGTGTGAAGAATAAAAACAATTTTCAGTCATAATTTTTGGGACTACGGGAGACAAGCAAATTCCTTGCAAAATAGCCATGCATTTACATTTAATACATTTTTAACCTTTTCTAACAGTGCGTTTGTGTGCGTGTGTCACGCACGCTCACGCACACAGATGCAAAATGACAATCACACCAAGATTTTGTCGTGTGTCGATGTTTGAACGCGCGAGTAATTGAATTTTGCCTAGCCACGTCGCCGGACTCTTAAGTATTTGCAATCATTATTAGTAGGTAGGTAGTACCACCTACCTACTAAATTAAAAGTTTAAGTACAAAAGTAAAGTTAGTACCTTACCTACTGTGTAGGTACCTATTTGTAAAATACCAACGATTTATGGTAAAGTTTTGATTTGAAGAGTGAGCATTGTGAACTTGTGAGCGAGAAGAAAAGTTCGAAAATTGTGCGAGCGAGCAAGAGGACCGTAGGAACGTTTTTGAACGTCGTCGAATCGAATGGGAGAAACCTGCGTGCGGCCTCACGGACCGCCCTCCCCCCCGGCCCGCGGCCGCGCCCGCGCCGATCATATGTTCGTCCAGACAGCTCGCGCGCCGAGCACTCATTGCGACTCGGGCACTCGCCGTCGTCGCAGCTCCACCTGCGTCCCCGACGCTCGCTCTCGCACGATCAGCTGTCCGCGCCGCGTGACGTCACGCCACCGCCTCCGATAACCGCAGTGCGGTGCGCCATGGAGCTGCTGTGCGCGGAACGCGTGAGCCCCAGCAGCGGCGGCTCCGGCGGCCCCGGCCCCGGCGTCGGCCCGCGCAGCCCGCCGGCCGCGCGTCCCGACCCGGTGCTGCTGCGGCGCCGCGTGCTCGACAACCTGCTGCGCACCGAGGAGCGCTACGCCATCACCGCCAACTACTTCGGCGCTGTGCAGAACGACATCACACCGCACATGCGCCGCGTCGTCGCCGAATGGATGCTAGAGGTGAGCGCCCCTGCGTCCGGCCCGGCCCCGCTCCGCCCCGGCGCGCCGGCTGACCTCAGCGTTCGCCATCTTGTCTCGTACTCGAACACGTGTACCTATACCTGCTGCCGGCGGCCCCGGGGCACCCGTATGCCCTGCCCCGGTCGGCCATCGGTCGGTCGCAGCGGCTAGGCGGCTCCTCGGCCAGCATTTACCACCACCGCCCGGTTCGACCCTGGGCCCCAACTGCCTCAACTGTCATTTAACGATCTCACCGGGATCCGACCTTATTTTATTGTTGCGATGATTTTTTGACAAATAGGTAGACCAACTAGAAGCTGCGAACATTGTTTACATGATCAGCTGATTACGGTTTTGTACCGCGTACGTAGTGTAGGTATGTTAGATTCTTATAAGATTTTCGTCGAGCGCTTTGATTGACCAGATTTATTTTTTTCAACTATCCCCCATGCATGAAGGACCTACCTACTTTGGTAGCTTTGTTGAGAAGCAAGTAGATATAAAAATTATTGTAATGTGTGGTCCGGGTGGAGTGGAGGGGCGGGCGGGCGGACGCGGTCGCCGACCGACGACGCCACTCCGCTCGTTCTATTTGAATAATCAGCTGATTTTGACACGCACACAGCTGACGCTCTGTTGCGCACTTATCTTCTAGTCGATAGCAAAGTAGGTAAAAATAAATTTGACGGTGCATGTAAACTTGGATTTGGAATGGAATTTATTTTTTAATTTTTATTTTACTTAGGATATGTGCAGTTGCACACCGACATTTGTGTAGGTAGAAAGCACTTTATTGGGATAATACATTTTTGAACATACCTACCTAGGCACGATAAAAACAATGTTAGCTGGGTAGTGTGGTTAGAAATGAGTCAGCTGTACTGGCCACGTGGAAACACGCCGGCCGGCGCGCGGCGGGACAACACTGACTGACGTCATCGAGTGCGCCCGCGCGCCGGCCGGCTTGCTGCGCCAGCGCACCTCACTCTAAGATCACAGTCCACTATGCAAGGCACCATACCTTTAGAAACCACTTCAGTTACCTATGACACGTTCCCTAAGGCACCAACATTTCAGTAACCAGACCGAAACGATCCTCGATAGGCAGGCAGGGTCAATGACATGATCAACTTGGCTCGGAGTAGACAGTACCGTTGAGTGCTCCCAGCTCACATGTTAAATAGGGGGCAAGCTACATAACTTTTAATTAGGTAAATGTATGCTTTAACGCATAAGTTCGTTTCGTTAAGTAGGTAATTGTTCGTTGACCTTCCCTCTTCCCATATTGAGGAAGTTTCATAAGCTTTGTAGGTATAGGTAATTACTGAGATGTGTGTGTATTTTGTTACCATGTAACATTTTTTTTTAATGAGCATTGGGATATTTGTTTGTAGGTTAGGTACCTACACTGTGAGTCGTTTACCTAAGTACCTACGTACTTACGTACCTATCAAAAGCCTAACCTTGCCTATGCAGTAAACCTAAGCGAGTCTATAGGTTAGGTACCTAGTAACTCATATAATATTAATTTTATATTTATCACTAGGTATACAATAGACTTTACTTACTTACTTACTTACATGTAGGTAGGGAGATCTTTTTTTCCTTGTTTACATTCCGCTACGGAAATTACAATACCATGACAATACTTATACCTACATAAATTCAACAGGACCTTAATATTATTGATATAGAAAGCTTGACGGCCTAGTTCCGACCTACAATAATTTTCTCGTCACCATGTTAACCCTCTGGAAATAATTATTAAAAATTTCTATTAGGTACTTATATATCGGTTCTGTGCCAATAGTGCTTATTGGTACTGTTATAAATAAGGCAAATAAATTTGCGAGTAATAGAGAAAACTTCCACATAATGGAATGCAACGATAAAGCCGACACACTTTGTATACCTACTTACTGCATCGTGTCAGTGCAGCGTGCGAAACTATGCGGGACACAGTGTGGCAGCCAGCCACGCTCTCATCACACTCTCTACTTAATTGAACACTAGATCCAGATGCACCGTTAGACCTAATAAACCAAGACACTTGTTTTCGCTTTTTTAACTCTTTCCACTTTACGCCTGTTACATTAAGAAGTTTTTCAAAAACCAAAACATTTTGTAAGAATTACATAAAGCCAATTGCATTATGTTACAAAAACACGGTAGCATATTAACTACCACAGGAAACTGTGCACTATAGCGTTGTTTATCGCGTTAAGTGTGTATTTCCATTTTATATATAGGTTATCAACAATTCCGGATGATAAACTTAGCGCGCTTTGGGTGCGGTATATCGGCGTTCCCAGAAATAAGATTAAGGAGTCCTTCTCTTTCAGGTTTGTGAAGAGCAAGGATGCCAGGAGGAGGTGTTTCCCTTGGCCATATCTTATTTGGACCGGTTCCTCAGCATTTGTACCGTGGGGAAGAGTCAGGTGCAGCTGCTGGGCACCACTTGCCTGCTGCTGGCTTCTAAGATGAGGGAGCCGGGCGTGCGGGGGCTCTCGGCCGAAGTCCTCATCTTCTACACTGCCAACAGCATTACGCTCTCAGACCTCTGCGTGAGTACATGGATCTAGACTTGCATGCTGAACGATAGATTTAACATTTTGCATCTTTATCGAGTTAAATCATCAACTTTCTTCCCCGGTCTACATAAGCATCTTAGCGTAGTTCTGTAGAAAATTGTTCGTGGATGCTTCAACAGAAATAGGAATGAAGTAATAATGTTTTAATTAGTTTTGTCCGGAGAAACAGCTGATATCATTAGTCATGCGGTATCGTGTTAGCTTTTTGTGTGGCTGGTTCGTAGCTGATTGCGCTCGCGCAGTTCACTCTGCTGATTTCTAACTCCGAAGCATCCGTGAGCGATTGGAATTCCATTATGTAGTATGATGGTACATTAATCAACTGATCGATGGAGTAATCCTCATCACGCACTCCATCGTTAGGATTTTAATAGCGCCTGCTTTATTTCCATGCCGCTTAAATTCCCAGAAAAACGCAATAGATGCATCAATTGTATCAGTCATCATAACTATTTAAAGTCTTCTGCTGTCATTATCCTCCTAAGGCCCAAGCTAAATTTGCCTTGGTTTAGATTATCACCCAATGTTCTCCCGCAAGAACATATTGTGTTACTGTGCTTACCGCCCGGACGGAAAAACTAAAAAAAAACTTTGTTACAATGTTTTCTTGGAAGAGATCTTTTTTCCTAGCACTATTGATATAAACAAGAATAGATTTAGGATATAATACATTCAAAATGTTTTGTTCATGTGTGAGAACATTGGGCTGTTATTCATAAATATTTCTAATTTTTATGTTCTCAGAGGATGACATTGGGCTACTAGGAACACAAACAAAAAAAGAATAATTTCTTACATAAATCAATTTATTTAGAACTATGGCACCGTTTTGACAACAATTAGCATTTTTCTCACATAATATAAACCCTTTACAGTCTTTACAAAGTTAGTTTAATCACTTTTATGCAACTTAAAGCTACTTCAAGGGCATAAATCAACAAAAATAGCTTCTTATCAAACAAGGTAATAAAAACACAATGTTAGGTGAGCACTCACTACCTAATTAATGAGGATAGCAGTTATATTTCATCAAATTATAACAGTACTTAGTGCTATAGTTACTATAGCAGTAGGTACTTAGTGCTATAGTTACTATAACAGTAGTAAAACCACGAGCTCTTCCCCTACTACGACTACGGCTACCCCGGTTTTCACGGTTTGCTGATGTTAAGCTGATTTGTACATCTTCGTCTGTATCAGTGTCGCTAGAGCTTGATGATCTATTTTCCGGCCTGATGACGAATCGTGGGTCGCCAGTGTCTCTATCTGAAGGTGCAAAATCTTCCAAATGAGAATCATTTAGTAAATTTTCAATGTTTTCAATCCGTAATTCTTAAAACGTTTTGTTGTTATCAACGCTTACTGTGCTTCTATAAGAACATTTTATAACAGCTAACTAATAAAACAACGGCCACATGTCCTCACACAAGAACATAATAAATGTGTGACAAAAACAACAGAAACGAAAAAGGTACTTACTTAAATAATAAGAGTCCACTACTCTTTAGTCTTTTACCGTTAACATTTACTTGTTTTATAACTAAACAATCACTTGATTATACATTTAATTGCCGATTTGACTTACCTCCACCGCGCGTGCGCTCCCTATTTGACATTTCGGCAACCAAATGGCAGATTGTCTCTGATAGGTTCCCGTCATTCAAGCTAAAAATACGTCACTAATATATCTTCCAATCAGGTAACACCAAACAGAACGGTACTTTGGCGCGACTTTTCAAAATATCTTAGCATTACTGTTATGACCTCCTACAAGAACATTGTGTCACTAGGACTTCATTATGCTAATTGAAGCTGGGCGGATACCAGTTCTTTCTAAAGTCTTTGTAGGAGAACATTGGGGCGCAGGAGGTTAAAACTAGAAATACATAATTAGGTCTTTCTTTATAAATTAAATAATAGCATAACACCAGTATTCAGAAGCAAGCTGGAAAACTAACCGTAACTCAGCTCAGAAAATAGAAATATGTAGGTGGTTTGATGTAATTTTAGAACTAGAGGAATATAATCTCACGAGCATTGCGCTACGTCGCGCCATCCATCCAACCTACTTTTACTGACGACATCTTTAGTCATCCGTGTAGGACCTTTCGGGTAGCTAATCGAATAACTATCACCTCAGAATAGTTCTTTCTGTATTCTGAGACTATTACAATATTTGAAAGATTTTTAAACAATGTGATAGTTATTCGATTAGCTACGATCTATTATGAAAGATTATGTAATTCAGTCTTTAGTACCTAAGTATATCAACATAGGTAACAAGATAAAATCATTCAATTTAGAACACATGCGACATGTTAATATGACTAGGTAGGTACTTTACAAACCTCCATTTGCCAACACAAGAGTCGTTAGAACCAAATATGTGTCACACCTTTTAAAATTACAAGGGCGGTGACACATACTTAGTGTTCTATCTACCTAGGCGTTAGATCATATCGTTTAGAAATTGCAGTGAATGTAATGTAGTGTAGGCATGATCTTTTCGTTCGCGATTGCATTTGTTGCGTTAATTTTTGAGTTAATGTATTGAACACGTGATCATTTGCTTGTAGTGTCAGTTGCATTTGGGCTTGGCTGCCACCTCGCGGGCCCCCGACTTGCCGCATACCGTCCCGTAGATAATAAGTGCACGGCACATTTCGCGCGTCATAATAACACACAACTCGTTTCCGAAGCAGCAAGTGCATTCCGCAGTTTGCACTTGTGCTGATCATTAGTAACGGTAATTTTGCAACTCGATTTAACTAATCGGGTATTTGAGGCTTCGATTATCGTTACGTTCGCCACGAGATCTTTAGCAAGCTTTGATGAACATGTGCTTCATCTAACCTCCAAATATGATTGTAGTTTCGACTTGCCAACAATATTTTTGCTGTGAAGACTGCGGTTTTAAAGCGACGCAATATCGATGTAGCGAACATAGTTTGATATGGTTTCGTATGCATTGTATGTAACAGTACTAACTAACATCATTTATATAATTTTATAAAATATCGGGCTTCAGCGAAGGAGAGCGGACGTGGTCATTCATATACAACTACTTACATCGTGTTCTATGGCAGTTCGCAGTGCAGCGGACAGTGTCCCCCGGCGCGTTTTCTCGGAAGAGCCGAGCAAGCTCGCGTTTCAATCGGACCAATTACAGTCGCTTCGAGCGCTTATTTTTTTCTCACGCTTGCGGCACCGCGCCCATCATCACTAACTCTTGTAATGAGATCACTCACTTCTTTCGATAGCGCCTCACCAAGTCACGATTAGGTTTTTATGTTCTATTCTATGCAATTTTTTCTTACAGTCCCATTTCAAAGTTTGTTTATTGTTATCCTCAATACTCTCTCACAGCTCTCTGCTGTTGGCTCCATACCTACAAAACTAAACTATTGAAACAAGAGTCTAACTAAACCAAATCTATATGAGTAACATAGCTAAATGAGCTTCGTAAAAATTCTGTTGATCTTCATTTCAAAACGTATTTTTTTTTGTGTCGCATGAGATTAGCTACAATTCATTGTGTAACTATTATTCTGAGACACATTCATAAACTTATTAAGATATTTTGTAACTTCGTTTTTTTATATGCGTATAAATAAATATACCATAGAAAAGTTTTAAACAGGCGTAACTATGTGGTAAAATCACGTCTGCTCCTGTTCTATACCTGACTGGGGCTTTACAATACACGTAGGTAATTGGACTACTATAATGTCAACGAACTGCTGATTAAATCTCAGTAAATTGCGTTCCAAATGCGCAAACATTTTTAGCAACTGTTTATCAAATTTAAAAAGGTGATAGTGAAATATTTAAAACGATTATGATTGTAATTAAAGTTAATTATGTTCATAAAATCACAGATTCATTAATTTACAACATATCTAGATTATTATAGCTAGGCAAATTACATGTAAGGTAATCGGCGTAGCACTTTCGTAGAGCCTCTACGCACAGCCGTAGCGCGAGCGTATTTAGTTGTTTCATCCATTTTACAAGAATTTGCAATACTGACAAAAAAATTATTAATTGTCTTTGTATTAAAACATACACCTGTCCTTGTGCTGTCACCTAACACTCATTTGTAAGTCAGTATAAGGTGATAGGTGTATGATTTAACCAAGAGGTTATTTTTATTTTCAAACAAATAGAAAACATTGTGATTATTAAAAACTGTGGAGCGTTAAAACTAATTACATTTGAATAGGTACTTTACTTGCATTAGTAAGAACGCGACTCGTTGGTGCAGATGCAACCAGAATGTTTTAAAAAATATGCTTTATGTTACGTTTACGACGCTACATTACTTCACAGCGTAATTGTGCGCTTTTGTGATAAGCTTGCCTATAAATCTAACAAACTGCATTGACTGGTGCGAACGTTATCTCTCCAAACGGACGTGCAAATTCAAAGCGATAAGACCACAGATAAAAACACCCTCATCGCATAATCACTGTCGCGTAGACAAAGAGCTAGTCATGGTGTAAAACACCCAGCACTGCCGGCCGGTTACACTTAAATATGAGCAAAATACATATATTATTAAGACATCAGTTTCTGCTTATGACTCTGAAAAATATGGAGATTACAAAAGTTGTAAAGTCTTAATACTTGGTAGCTTATTTACGGCGGACGATGCGCGCAGTCGCGTCTGCCAATTTGCGAGGAATGCAGGGTAATAGAGATGCGTACCAGACTTAGTGGTGAGAGGAGGGCAGCTCGGCGTTGTGTGCCTCAATAGGCACAGGTTGTGCTTTATTGGTGAATCTGTCGGCGGAACCGGCTGTGGCAAAAAGAGCACGTTCTGGCATTCGCGGCGGTTTTAATGCGGGGTTCCCGCGCTCGCCTGCCCGCTGCGCGCCGCCGCTGCCCCGCAGACCATAAAACCTGGCGCATTCTCACATCCACACCACCACCGTAAACGTTTATTATAATTGAAGCATAAGTTTACGACCGCGGTTCCAGTTTGTCAAAAAAGAAAATTCAATATTGCAATTATACCGTTCTCTGTTTAATGAGAAATAATTTTATTGGACAAGATGAAGTTATTCTGTTCAAGAACAAACAGCTCTCGATGTGGGCAATCGAACCATGGACAGGAATCGAGTTCGTTGTAAGTGCGCGCGCTAGTTGCACTAGTGATATGGTGTTTCTTTTATCTTTCTCGGTCGACGCTGATAAACCTCAATGGCGCCTAGTGCTTAAGCTAGTTGGCACATTACTTGTAGTTGTAGTAATATGGGGGCAGTCTTATAGCGTCATAATAACATAATACAGATCTGCACAGACGCTACTAGAATTGACGTTACATAAACCTACTCTTATTATTTTTTGTGATGTTGCATTTCAAACAGCTGAACGGTAAACATTTAATGTTTCATAAAAATAACTCGATGCCTAACATAAGTAGAAAGCACGAAAGCCATAACAAAGGATTGAACATTGCTGAACAAGTAAAAGGAAATGAAAATTATTGTTTAGAATATGAGGAATGGGCAAATTAGCACGACCGGCGTTTGTTTGCTGATCTCACGACTGCGCAGTATCCGGTGCAAATGAAACCTCGCCGACTTGCGCCAGGAATGTGACACAACAAAACGAACCCTCGGGAATGCGCCTAGTTGAACGAATCTATGGAAATCTAAGCAAGTTGTACTTCAAGCAAAAGCGAAACTTTAGCTCAAAGTATTATTTGCATTTTAAAACGTGACTGTTCAATTTATTCTAAAACCTTGGTAGGTTTTGTTATAATAAAACAACAAAAAAAACAACTAAACAATACAAATACGCTAATTTTGCCAAATGTTTTGGGGATATTTATTTATCATGCAAGATTTGTAATCTCTTGATATCTACTTACACGCCAGTACGTTTAGATGTGGGCTAGGCACGGCAAAGTGCATACCTATGCCTATCTTAATGCACCTTGTAAGTAGGTACACCTATGTAATTTACCGACAATAGGCAGGCACTTATATACCTAGCTAGATAACATTTGGTATTTACACCAGCCTTAATCAGTTGTAAACATGAATGATAATAATTAATTTTATTCTTGGTAGGTAATCGGAACAAGAATATGTTCATTTCAATTGAAATAACGAACTTATCCATTAATAATTATATTAAACTTTTGCGTACGTCGGTATCCTCGGCCATTTTTTTATTTCTTTTGGTGAAAAATAACTGACGACTGCGCATAAAAGTCGACACTAAAACGTATCCTCAACTATAATAAAATTCCAACTGGTCGTGTGGAACTGATCGCCCTATGCGGGCGACGCAGCGGCGCAGGAGCGCGGCGCTCGCCTCTCGGGAAAAAAATGAAAATTTTGTGGTCGAGAGAGTCGAGACGAGGAACGCGGTCTGACAACCCACCATTGTGCGGCCTCCGCTGACCTATCCAGTATCCACACAACCACGTTAACATACGCAACACATGCAACATTTTCATTTATATTTGCCATTTTATTGCAAAACTGCTATTATCATATTTTACAGGAATGCGCTGATCAAAATGATGCTAAAATAAAGCGTTACGTAAGAATTGCGATATCATGCATTCAGAACACGTACGTACCTAATGGCTCGACCAATCGTAGGTACTTTGCAAATAGTGTGTCACTTTTCACAATTGTAACTCTTGTTTTCATTGCCGAAAGAACAGGAGTAGAATCACCTAGCTCTTAAGATGATCCTAGAGCACTTACTGAATAACCATTTAAAATGTTTTTATTCGAATGATTAACGGCTAAAATCATTAAGCACGTAACTACTCATTCACATGCAGAAAATAGTAAGTTATTTAGTCTCGGGAGCTTAGTGGCGACGCGACACCAAGCTCATTGTTTGATTCTAATAGCGGCGCAGTCACACCGTTGGCTGAAATTGGATAAAGCCTGGGAACCGAGTGTGGAATTCAGCGAGTGTGTCGACTGTTTGCATAGCTCGCTTTATTAGCTGTGACGTGCAGGGCACTGCGGAGCATTGCGGCCCTCCCCGCGCCACTACACGACTCATTAAAGTTTCTTCAACTTAACAATCATCTCGCATTACAATTCAATACCAATAATAATTCGTAGAACCAGTTAAATGCGCATCGGTGATCGCCTGCAGCGGCATCTGCGGTAAATGTTTTATGAACTTATTATTTACGAGCTTTTCAACCGGTCTCTGTGTAGGTACGTGGACAATAGACTAATCTTTTCATTTTGTGGTCGACCCGCATACCTACTATCCATCATTCACCGCTGCTCTGGTTACCTAGTCTTTTATATATTGTGCTTGCTCTTCATTATAAATTAAATTATCAAGTAAAGTTAGTTCGTATGAGCAAGTGGGCAACTCTGGTGACGGAGTTTTTAGGCCGCCTAAAGGCCTCCATCATGGCTTAACGACTTTAAAATCCGGGACCGACAATTTAACGTGCCCTCCGAAGCACGGAAGCGCTCAGCTGATAATGCCACACACAATTAAATTATGAAATAGTACCTTAAGTTTAAGTACACAATATTGTAACACGTGTGTGTTCTCTTGCACACACACTCATACAATTTGTACAAGTTACCAGTGATGATACTTCATTCATTCATAAGCATCGTGCGTAGAAGCGACAGGGACTAAGTACCACACACAGTGGACCGATAGAGAGCTTTCGACATGTCGCGTTATGAGTTGTTATCGAACAGATAAAACTGCCTGGCGACCTCGTCGATTGAGTTAAGTAAACATAGAACATTTATCTGTTAACGGACGTGCATCGCTTATATGTATGTATGAGTGGTTCATACATAAAAAGTTAATTATTTAACTGCCAACCCAATCGCAGAAATAGTCATGTAGTTATCATTAAACATGTGTGCGCCTGTGAAACCTATCATTAAGTTAATTATTTTTGCTTATGTGGGTCAGAGATAGAGAAGCAGTTGCCACATAAGATAATGACAATGTAATGCGGAATGATTTGGACAATATTCATTTCTTACTCGCTTTCAACATGAATAAGATTTAATTAAAATATCCAAGATTTTCTTTGTTGGACATTGAAATAGAATCCTAGGCATTTGGTAAGAAGGTCCGTTTGCCAACAGAGCTGGGAGCTCCTGGTGCTGTCGAAACTGAAGTGGGACATGGCCGGCGTGACCGCGCACGACTTCCTCCCGCTGCTGCTGGCGCGGTTGCCGGTGCGCGGCCGAGTCAACCTCGACATGATCCAGAGGCATGCTCAGACCTTTATCGCGCTCGCCGTAAGAGGTAACTATATAAGGCTAATCTATCTTTCCTTAAGCTCTTGTGATATAGGTTTTCCAAAAATACCAAAACTATAGTTTTCTACGATGTGCTTCCAAGAATGACGCAGTATTATTCTAATAATTCGTTTAAATTACTATTTGCAATTTAGATCTAGTCAGTTCCTACGAATAGATTATAAGGTCGAGACTTTGTTTGCAACGGCAGACGGTAATTAGCATCTAGATACCACGTCATGTCACGACAATGTGGCCTCTCTCGCACTAACCGCGTTGGTCCCGCCACCGAGTGTCACTGAACTTTTTAATACATTTTTTTGTTACAAATGCGTTATTTTATGGAAAACTAAACTTTACAGAACCAGTCGTAGGCGATACCTACTTTCTGTCACGATTCCGACTTCATGATAATCCGGTTCCTCGCTAATTGGTATTGAAGCTTTCTCACACAGAATCGCGAAGTCTGTATGTGATATCTCGTCTAGTTTTTTGGCATGCAGCACGACTGGGCCGGATTGCCTTAACCACCTCTGTAGACTTACATACGGCGACTGTTGGATTTCGTAAATGGATTTAGTAATGGAAATAATGAATCAGTTGTAAAATTGCAACACCTTTTGTCGTTAGTAACTCAATCCAAAATGGGAAAGTTATGACCTAATGCTTGAGTCAGTTGGCGCTGGGGTACCTGCAGCATCTAGTTTCTTCCTGCGAGACGTGAAGGTGTTCAGAGTGCACGAATCCGCAGCTTCGGCTCGGTCGGCATGGCAGTGAGGGTGGAGTGGAGAGGCGAGCTCGCGGCGTGTGTGTCCCAGCGCGCGGCGGCGGCGCCTCCCACGCCGCTCGCCCGAGCGCATTCCAGCACGCCTCGGGACTCCCCCTCCCCCTCGACACCCCTCTACCTTCATGGGATCATATGTTTTTGTGCAACGGTTTTTGTTGTTCGCCGCCGCTTCGTGTCTTGATATTTTTTGTTCATGAAGTTCACGCACCAGCTCTTTTATTTCATTCGCTCCTCGGATATCATCTCCCGCCACTCTAATGTCTCAATATTTGAGCTCGGTGTGACCTCGACGTGTCGCCCGGTTTCGGATTAGCACTCGCGCGGCACCGCGGAGTAGCACTATGTCCTTCCATTTAATTTCAATGTCGTGGTTTATTTTCTCATCGTTAATAAACCATGATTTCGTATGTTCCTTACTTTGAAAATATTTTGAATCGACCATGATATCAGACGGCATTCTATAAATAACAATACATTTAAGAGTGTAGCGCCAGCCATGGCCAGACCGCGCCCGTAGACGTTACATTTTGCATTGAGCGAGCCCGCATTATGTATCATTATTTGAATGGCTGGTACAATTTACTCTCTGGAATCAGAACTTGTTGTGATATTAAATTTGTAATGGGTTATTTTGATACTGACATATAGGTACCTAGGTATATCATTGGACTTCTCGTCATTGTTTTGATGTAGGCATATTATACTCTTGTAAAACGAATTTTAGTGTCACACACCTCGCATTCAGAAAGGGTAATCTAAACTGTCGGTTTATTTATGATTATGTGGGAGTCGGCATGCTTACGTGTCTGATCGAACTATGGATGACAGAGGCAGGTATCTTATCAGCAGTCGGGCGGTTCACATGTGAGCGGAATCAAGCGCCAGGAAACGGTCGACGAGCGCGGGTGCTACAAAACATAGTTAGATATTTATATTTGTTCCGGTGGGCTTTGATCACGATTCTATTTAAAGCTTATCGTGCTTGCGGATATCCTTTCAGAAGTTACACTACTAAGAAACAATAGAAGGTTTACAAAGTACCAATATTGCCAAAAATCATCGTCGCTAGGCGGTGGTGTGGCCTCGCAGGATCGTTAACCTCGCGAATAGACCGCCCGCAACAGCCGCCGACTATTTATTGATGTTATATCCGTGCCCCACTCAAGGGCATGTGATAATTATGTAAACATTTCACCAGTATAACTTAAAAACGCCTGTTTAACCGCTTCAAAATAGGGAACATAATCTAAATTTGTAAGTGATTATGAAGTAATTTAATTTTATCCTCAAAATTATAAGCAGCAATTTTTGTGGGTCTATGGAAAACGCATTCTTTTTTACTTTCTTATAAATTAATATACATAACCGTTCAGGTACTTTGGAGCTCTATCTCCAAAGTTCCTGAACTTTCTCTGGAGTGGAAGCTCGCACTGGCTCGTAGCGACCGCGTCAGGACTAATAAGGATGGACACCGTATCCGCTACGTGTGTGTCCTCTACACCAGTCATCGTCCTTTCAAATCACTTTACTATTGGGTTCGTTATTTCTTCACGTTTGTTTAGCTAACCATTTTAAAATCTGTCATCTACGAATAGTGTAGAATTTAATAATGTAGAGATTAGATTTGATATTTATTTTATTGGGTTTTACCTAGTCCAGTCTCAATTGTAATACCTACTTACAGATCGTAGCTATAACTATGTGATATGTTTCTTAATGATAGATTATTGGATATGGTAAGAAGTTATCGCGCATGACCGTTGGCTGTTAGCTGTTTGAAAATCCGGTCGAATCCGAGCCGGCGGGCGACGACGGGCGTCGCTCGGCGCGGGCGCGCTGAATCGTAGACCGCAGAGCTGCGCAGTGCCTCGGCGCGGTTCAGTCGGCACGGCTCAGACTGGGCCTCTGATTAACATCAGATTATGCAAATGCTGCGAGTGAGCGGCCGCTCTGCTTGTTTCGTCTCTCTTTTTATTCGTTCTCCTACCCGTCCCCTTTATCTCGGGTATGCCGACATGCAAATTGAAAAAAAAAGGGAAAATAAATATTTTAAATGAGCTGAAAGTGTTCGATATCTATACGATGATGGTAGAAATAAAGGATTCTTCTTAATGATAAATGGAGGACCCTTGAAGGCTTCACGCGCTTTGTCTGGCCGCGTCTTCGCGTTCTGGGTATTTGTGAGATGTTCGTTCTTAAACTCGTTATTCCGTGGGAATGTATGTGGGTACTTGTTGTAATGATGTCTAAAACGAGTCTTTTAAGTGATTATTCTAAGTACCACCTACCATAATAATGTTACCTTATATTTCAAAATATTAATAACGAAAAGTTTAAGTAAGTAGTAACTATTTTGTTACCTTAACTAACTGATATTTTCTTATGGATATATAGATAATAATGGTAATACATCAGGTACTGATGATGATGATTGATGCTCACGTTAGCAATTTACAAGTGTTGATGAACGAAAGAAAACCTTAAAGTATTTTAACTCTCACATCGGTTTTTTCCGTTTATCCATTGCAATCATACCACTCGTATGGCTTCTGTAAATACAAGCCTGTCTGACCGAATTGGTGCGTTGCATTGTAAGTTGGTACGTAGGTATAGAATGGTTTTGCCAAAGCAAGCCCGTGAGAAACATTCGAGAGAGGGGCACGCGGGCGCAGACTGGAATGCGGCCGCGAGGGCGGCTTGCCGGCTCCTTTGACGATAAACTCTCCGGGGAAGACTGACAACCTGCGTGAGAGAGAGGGAACATTTCTCCGGATGTTTACTCCTTTACATTTGCGTACTTATTACCCACTCACTTTCATATCCATAGAATAGAACACATAACATAGAATCTTTAGACTTTATTCTTCAGTTTAGACCTCTATGCTAGGTCGATAACGGTAATCTCGTGTTCTGATAGTTTACGGTTCAGCCATACGCAAAACAGGAAAATTGTTTCTAATTGTAATGTTTGGTACTTATGTACCTAGGTATATGCAGCCCGCCATAGCTGACCCGGATTTGACTGATAGCGCCTTCTTGTTTTGTCACACATTGGGGCAAATAGTTAGAACATGGTAGGTACCTACTAAACCCCGTTCTTTACTATGTCCAACTACCTAGGACTGGATTGGTTTCACTATATTGTTTTACACTTTGGTTCAGTATATTGTTCATAGATTTGGAACAAGTATTTTCAAAGATCCTATATAAAATGAGTTGAAAAACGTAAACTGCTTTCAGTAAACTTCACTTTACAGTTTTATAATTGAAAATGATGCCTACGATATACCTACTCGTAATTCATCGCTATTAACTACCGAACTTTCTCAAGTACCTAATTTCAACGTTTGTTCTAGATTACGAGTTCACGTTGTACTCTGCGAGCACGCTAGCGTCTTGCAGCATCGCTGCGGCACTCCGAGGCTTGGGCTATGACGGCCATTTGCCGCGGTTGCACGAGCTTACGCGCATTGATTTGGTAAGTTTAAGTTCAAGTTTCATTCATAACCTTACCTTGTCCAGTTGAGAATGAGTTACTGACAGTAGGTTTTCTCTGCAGGACTGCCTCCAAACGTGTCTTGAGCAGATCGAGGAGATGGTAAAGTTGATGATCGCGGAACGTGGTTACACTGCCCCAAACGGGCAGCAGCGGGAAGCGTGGACGCCTCCCCCCCAGCAGGGCAAGACGCACAGCAGCGCCGCCACTCCCACTGACGTCAGAGATGTGCATTTCTGATTCAGAATCTCTGCTGACCGTGGAGCTGCGACGGAATCCACGCCGCATTCCATCGACAGTTCCAAATGACATTTCATTACGGTGCATCAGTACGAAAATACTATAAACTAATTTGAATGCGTACGTAATCGAGGACTGATACCAAGACTGACAACCGCATGTCTCTTACCTAGACTTTACGTTTTCGCAAGTTGTGGATAAAGCCCTGCGTGCTACTTGTAATTTGCCTCTAGTCTATACGATTGCTACCTTACCCTGTCGCGCATAGAGTTGATTAGATGACTCTTCCTGTTCTAGTTAACGGTGTTTGAAATTACAATCTACCTCTTATTATTAAGATTAGTTACAATTTCGATCAGCCTGACTTTCATACCTAAAAATACATTATGTTATGGGACCAAAGCTAGCTTCATTTCTGGGTTTGTTGTTGTCAGACTTGCTTGCTTTTTAGAAATTTATTAAGTAGTAGCTAGTTAAGCGCCAACCAACCTCTTGTAAAAACCCGTTTTGTATTCAAATGTAAGTTAAGAGAAAAAAATAATGTTTCATGGCGTAACTTGTATTATTGACTTACATTACCTACATTAATTTTACTTATATCGGGGAATGCAATAAAGTACGCTTTTAAATGTAGAACATAATACATTTCTATAGTTTAGCTCTCAAATATTTAATACGGCCACACGCAATGCCCTCAATTAATGTTGAGTTAATGTTACATTCAATTGCACTGTTTGACAATATATGATTGTTTTTGAACCAATTGAATTCTATTTGACTTTGATTGTGGGCTCATGGCATCGCTACAAGTAAATAAATTATCGAGCAGGCAAAGGGCTGAGAAGATATTACCTATCTCTACGGATTACTAGAAAACTCTTGCATAGTTCATTAAAATAAATGAGTTTTGTTCCTCTTGATTTATGTACCAATAGTTTGGTTTAAGTTTAACGTAATGTGATAAGTTATTAAGTTTGATATTTCCTATCGTAGTCACTTTCAGTCATAATATGTTAACGTAGAAGTACTATGGGTTGAGAGTTATTGGGAAGGTAGAAAATGTGATCATGTTTATGATGTATAAGTTAGTGTTTAGTTGTTTAAATTCACTTCAAATCGTTCCTATTTCATTAGACCATCGCGTGGAAGTAAATACGAGCATTTTTGTAACAATAGGCGAATTTCACTAATATTGTACTTAATATTATCTATAAACAGCTCTGGTGACAAGGCATTTGTTTATCAAATAATTATTGTGATATACTTTTCAATTAGAGTAAAAGTTAAAATAGAATTATATAATGTGAAGTACGGGTGGTGTAGACGAATATAAATAGATAATAGTTATTAATATAGAAATTACGTTAGATATTTAAGTAAATATAAATATAGCTAAATACCTATCCTGGATAAATAAGAATGCTAAGTATATTATGTGCTCATTAGATGTTATCACTGAAGTCTTCCATAATATGAGGAAATCAGGAAATAATCGTTAAACCGTTGTTTCCTTATGTGCATTGTTATTGATTGTATTAATTAAGAAATATTTACGTACCTACCGTTTTCAGTTGTCAAGCCAGTTGAACCCACAAGTTGCATTCAACAGTGCTCATCACTGAACTGTATATAATATAAAACATTAAAATGCTTAAAGCATGTAGTGCCATACGTAACACTACGAGAGTACTTTAAAATACATTAAAGATTTGCCTACTTAATATAAAACCTGTAGGTGTACAGCATTTATTTTTGAAACAATATTACAGAGAATTTGTCTTGAAAAAACAAATATAATATTTTATGACAATGTATGGTTGTTGTGGAACTAAGTCCCTGAGTGTTAGGTACGTTATTTAAAGATTGACAAATTATTATAACTTTTATTATAGTTTTGTATTTATGATGTGGGAAAATATACGCATTACAATTACTTAGTCTTATTTCGCTTCTTTGGCTTTTGGACTGGCTTTTTCGAAATACATAGTATAAGAAATTTAGATAGAATATGAATGGAATAGTTTAACTTTAAACAATATAAAGGATAATTTTCTTGTGATGAAGCGATGTTTAAATATAAATAGATTTTATAAAGTTTTGGGCTTTGCATAGAGGTGATCTTTATAATTTAATTAAACAAACTGTTCATTTTAGAAGAAAATTATAAAGTTTTAACAATTAATGCAAATGTGCGTTATTTTGATTTTATATGTGATTTATAAATATAAGTTTTCTTTGGATTGTATGATCGTTACAGTGTTCAGATGTAAATACGTTCATATTAAAAAAGAAATAAAAATTCTAAAACGGATCTTTGTATTTTTATTATATATAACTTTATAGCGGTCTCAAGGAAAGTTGGTACAAAAAAAAATCTGCTATATAGTTTAATCGGAAAACAATTTACAATTTCATGTACAAGGGTACCCTAACATATTTGTGGACCCTGCTTAATTATTTACAAATTAGTTTACACATAAAAACAATAATCGTAGAATTCATTGCGAACTAGAATAACATTTACATTTCAATACAACAATTGAAAAGGCACGCCTCAGTACAATAAGTATGTAAGATATCGCGGTAGCGCTTGGAACATAATTAATAATAGTTGGGGAAACTAAGGTGCTTCTGTAAGACGTTTAGCCACAACATTTTATGTATAACCAAAGTGATACTAATATCAACTATAAACAGAGATGGAAGGAATAGAGGCATATTCTAGCATGGAAATTCACACGCTCAGATAAAATATTAGTTATATAATATAATAATGATCATACAGTAAGGCGCATTGGAAAGCAATACACTGAAATACCTACTATTTCTTACAAGAAATGAAAAGTGTTTTTATGTAGAAAGTATTTTTTCGTTCAGACTCGAGACACACATACGCTTGTCAAGATTGCACTTTATCGCAGTAAAAGCGATTATGTGATTGGCAAGTGATAATAGTACATTGTAGTTTGAATATTTCACCACATTGGGCAGTTTCAAAACCATAAATATGCTGTTGAAATATCCGAAATACATCGAACTTAGTTCACGAGAGCTAAAAGCATCTTGACCTTAGAAGCATCAATGTTTCCTCAATTGCTATCTTAAACAACACTATTAATTCAAAAATTTCAATAAAAATTATCTTAGTAATTATGGAAGGGCTTATTAAAATATTATCATGGCAGTCTCCTCTACACAGAATCGAATTGAAATGAAAGGAATTAAAATATACAAAAAAAACTTCGTTCGTTCGTCATGGCCGTGATGTCATTCTTATTCAACTTTAACCCATTGTTTTAGTTAAAAGCACATAGTTTATTACTTGAAAACTCGCATTTAAGTAGGGTTATTCAAATCAGGTTAAGCTCAACATAAGAACTTTCTTTGCCAACAATATACAGAAAAAAGTACAAGAGACAGAGATAAATATAAGTATTCAAAAGAACAAATAATGTTGGCAAAGTTTGATAACATTCACGGGCAAGCTGTTGAAGGCAATTAATATTAAATGTTTCTCCAAACATTAACAAATTGTTTATGGTGGTGGCATTTTAATTTTAATAAATGCATCGAATCACTATAAACAGACCAACTTTAATTTCGTTGATTTTATTAACATTATAAAAGGGTGCGCCACACAGCGAGCGTGGGAGGGTTTTCGTGTAACAGTATTTTAATCATTTAGTACATCAATCCCACGCCACTTTGTGGCGAAGGCTTTATCAATAAACCATTTCGTAGGTATATTTCTCTATTAGCTATTGCCTCACGATGGGACGGAGGTATTGAAAAAAACTATGCCGAAGACAGGGCACAATACTCTAACCAACAATACAAATGGCAGTTCACTCACATATGCACTACTTTTGGTGTGCTTTTCCCTCGAAGCCAGTTAAAAAGAACGGTGGACGTACTCTGGGAATCCCGAGCTAGAAAGAAAAAAAAACATTACATGAAACACATACACATCAACTTTTTTTTCACATTGGATATCGTCACCTATTCTTCTGTAAATAACAGCCTTCCTGGGTGGTTACAAAACGTGCAAAATACAATACGATAACGCGGTGGATAGCCGCGGTTTGTCGCGTTACGTTTTGTAGGGTCATAGCGAATAAACACCCTGCTTGTATGTAGGTACCAAAACAGCTCAAAATAAAAGTCTAATCTACACACGGAAGAGTTACTATACAATTGACGAAGCGATGGCTGATAAAAACTTATTTTGTAATAAAATAGAAGGTACTAGCTCAAGTTATATATAATAGTAATTTAAGTACATAATAATATAAGATAAATGTTGTATGACTTATCTAAGTACATGTAAATGTGAAAAGATAAATAAATGATTGGATTGGATTGGATTGGACGGCACCGCTCCGTGTCGTCCACACTATTACCAACTATTAGGTACTAGTGGAGTTTCTGTCTGTTTAGGCTGCATATAGTGCTCAATTAACGGTGTGTATTCAAGTCAGTCGAGCGTAGCTGTATTCATAGAAATATATGACAGTGCAGCGTTGGTAAACTGCTTTGCGCGTACAGATATCAATGTTACGACGTACGACCAGAGCGTAACGGTACGTGCTGACCGTCGAGAGCTTTTACATACAGGCATTTTTTGCGCTTCAGCGTTTCATCAGCGGACTACAGAGGCTGCGGCGTGGTTTAGCCGCGCTGCAGACGGGCGTTTGAAGTGAGGAAAGTAATTGTGACCGCTCAAAGACTATCTAAATCGCCTTAGCATGTTTCGCCACAAGTGCTTCATGATTTCATATTAGGTTATATTTTAGCAAGTGTTCACATATTTATATTATATAAAATTTTATGTTTCTATCAGTGAGAACCTGTAATTGGCTTTCTAGAGCTATTATTGTATCTATTTCTGTCTACTTTAGCTGTTGGTTTTCCGAATAATAAATAAATAAATAAATAAATGATACTAAAACACCTAATATGAAAGCTTTCTTACCAGTCTCAATAACTTATCTATCTGTGGTTTTGCTTACTGTGGTGGTGGTATGATGTTTAACATTATGTACTTCCTAAAAATAAAAATATCTAACCACAACTTGCCAATAATTTCCGTTTTTGTTCCACCGGTTGTATTTGTGATGTAGAGTATAATAAGTGATACTCTTTACGATTATTACCTACGTTGCGTAGGAGTTAGAAGTGGTAAGGAATTTCCAATTTATTCAATTAAATGGAAATGGTTACTCCTAGCGTCACTTATGCATTTTAATAACTAATATTAGAATCACGTTTTGAAGTATTGAATAAGCAGTCCTCTCGTCCTCGATGTTACTTACAAAGTGTGTGGTGCGCTTGCGTGAGTTGTTCGACTGCCTCTGGTGGCAGGTTGGCGACGTCTCGCTGCAGAAGCTGCATGTCTAGTTGTCTCTGTTCGCTCTCCTGGCGCAGGCGCACGTCGCGACTGTGTCGCACTGTACGCAGCTCCGTCAACCTACACCGAACGGGTAACAGTTATTACGACGACCTCAGTCGCAGTGGAAGGCCCATCTGAGACGCGGAGGTGGCGGGTTTGATTTCTCCACGGGCTACACATAGGGAGGCTAGCACCTAGGCTACTTTTTATTTGTGTAAGGACTAAGCCGCGGGCGGATACCTAATAGTTAACGCGTTCAGTTAATCCAGATCGAACCCGCACTTAAACTTTTTTTAAATGTAAACGTTTTTAAAGTTAAACGCTACGAGTATGTTGTTTTCAGAATAGTTAATTCATTTATATTTTATATATACGTTAGATAACTACATTTTATAACATCATGTATAGGTCGCGTCACGTAAAAAGAACTCCTGGGGAAAAGCTGCGCAGTTGTATTAGGTCCGATTGGAGGAGTAACGCGGCGCACTTCATACCATGTTTTTAGCGAGTGCTATTGGTTCGTCAGCGAGTGAACCCATGCGCAAACATACCCCCGCCACTTCTCGTCGGAGTTCTTTTAACGTGACGCGACCTATAGTTTAATATTAGATCTATCTGGCATTTATGTATCACAAAAACATGACTCACTTGGCTCGCAACATAGGTTTGTCACCGTCCGGATCGCTCATACTGCTATTCCGCGAACCGTGACGATGTGTGTCCACAAATTGCTGTTCCTTCTCCACGGTGTAGGTGGGCAGTTCTGAGACCGTCTCTTGACTAGAACTGAACGACTCTT